>JAULUF010000019.1:5270000-5990000 GCA_031834385.1 Semotilus atromaculatus | reverse complement strand
ATATTTAGGAGCACCACAAAGAAAAAAAACCCCTGCTATTATTGCATATAACTGACATATTTAATTAACTGACATTTGCTATATGTACACTGCTTGTGATTAGCCACTAAAGAAATGCTAAATGGAAGAAAAGTTAAATCTGACAGAATTCAACAAAATATTAATATATAGATTCATATATCAAAAGGAAGAGTTTTGTCATATAATTATAAAATAATTGATTGAAAACAATTGAAAGAACAATGAAAAACTTATATAAATATGTTTTTATATAGGCCTTTAAAGTATAAATTATTTTTTATTTGTATGCAAATGCTATCACATCAATGTGACAATGACATTTGCTCAATGTAAATTGATGATTTTAATAAAAACAATCTTCTCTTACTAAGTGATTACTTTTACATTCTCTGTAATTTAATTAGCTACTTCTGATGTAATTGCTTTAAATGCTGTATGGACTACAGAACAATTAAATATAACACAATAGTTGATTTAACATTAAAATTGAATGTTAAAATGTAGGTTTTTGATGTAACCTAAAATATGTTGGTCAATTAAGGAATAATTGATGTAATTTTGTATTACTTATTTGGAATAAAAAAAAAACAGTTTAATGTCTTTGCATTGCTCAACTGGTCAATGTTGATATGGGATTTAGAAAGTAATTAGTAATAAGTATGCAACGCTTTTTAGAGAGAGTAATTAGTACAGCAATCTAATTACACTGTTAAAGATGTAATTAGTAGCTAGTTATAATTACTTTTTCAGAGTAACTTCCCTATCACTGGTCTTAAAAGGTATAATGCAATAAAATAACATGAACACAGAATATAAGAAAGAAAGAAAGAAAGAAAGAAAGAAAGAAAGAAAGAAAGAAAGACAGAAAGACAGAAAGAAAGAAAGAAAGAAAGAAAGAAAGAAAGAAAGAAAGAAAGAAAGAAAGAAAAGAAAGAAAAAAAAGAAAGATACATCTGAGCGACATCCTATTCACATGAATATGAAAATGTCTGTAATGCAAGCTTGTTTAAGTCTTTCTCGCTTAGTACAATTACTGAGATTAGCGATAAGATGAAGGCTAAAGAATTGCACAATAATAGCCAATAATGAGACCGAATGAGGAGAGTTCCGAGAGACAAATCAGTCAAAAGAGGGGACGCAGCATCAGACAGCTGGCCAATTTTCACTGACCCTTCCCTTTCACACAAACTCTTCTATTTCTGTTTTCTTCGCTTCTTTCTTCTGTCGCTCTTAGCCCCCTCCCCGGAGAAAGCGCAACTGCTTTGCATAACGGCTGCATCGTGGACCAGGAGGAGGTGGGTCGAGTCAGGCTGGCACTGAGGTAAGGTTTCTCGTTTTCCATCCTGACCAAACACACCACCACAAGCCTCCCAAACCTCCCAAACCTACCCTCCTCCCCCTCCCCATCCTCCTTCTCGCTCCCCTCTCCACGTCACCCCTACACACTGGCTGTCCCCATCTCTCCAGGAGGCAGTTGTCAATCATCAGCGTCTCTCAGAATCCCGCTGGAGCTCATTGTGCCCGTGGTCGCCGGCGGAGGCAAGCGCTCGGAGGCAGCGGCGGGCCGCAGATGGAGAGTGCGCTGTCAATCATTGTCACTAATTATTAATTTCTGTCACTCAGCCCCGTGGCAACCACGCTCTCTGGCTCCCCCTCCCTCCTTCTCTCTCTTCCTCCCTCTCTCGCTGTGGCTTCTCTCTCCCAGGGTGAGTTGATTTGGTATGCCATCTCTGCGACGGAGGGTTCAACCTTTCATTATGTGTCACACACACACAGTACTCTCACCTAGGTCACTCCCCTTGACTTCCTGCTTGGTTTTAATTGTATTTTACCTTCTACCCCCTACTAAACCCTTTGACCTTCGTCCTATAGGCGAACATGAACCTTGAACTCCAAGATTTGAGAACCAGTCGTCAGTAAAATAAAGGGAACACAGCAAAAGTTTAGGATTATACTGCTGTGGTCTCTTGGTAAAGATTAATTTTAACCACTAATTCTTCACATGCTCGTCCTTGGGCAGTGAAAAAAAACTTCACATTGTAGAACACAGTGTCTTCTCGACATGATACTATCCAGTATCCACAGGAATTAGCTGCAGTGTTTTAGGGGGTTCAAGTTTTCCCTGGTGTCTGCAATAAGTGTGCAGGCAATATGCTAATGTTTCATCTTGACGTCACAACGAAACAGCTTATGACTCGTTTGAAAAATTATTCATTTCATTGACTCAGAGTCGACTTAATATACGGTGCACTTTCAGATTTAAAACTTTGCAGGATGTTTTCATTCACTTAGAGCTATGTTACACACTATATGAAAGGACATTTTCAAAAAATCCATAATGGGTTTAAAAATCCATAAATCCACTTTATTTTCCACATTTTCCAAATTTTTAAGGTGAAGGGTGATCATGGTTAATAAACACACAAAATAAAATCCTCAAGACCTCAAATTTACTAAACTCTCTTACCATGTTCTTGTCTACATGAGGAATATCCAATGTCTAGTAGGGCTAGAAGTTTTAACTTGAACTTAAATGTTATTATTATTAACGTCTCGGTTACGCATGGTAACTCTCGTTCCCTGAAGAAGGGAACAGATACGTACGTTGTGACCGACAAATAGGAATCTGGCTAGAGAGGCCAATCTACTTCGAGTGAAACGAAACAAGCCTATGCATTGGTGTCCAATCATTTGCATCAGCTGTTCAGCCACGCATCACGGGTATATAATGAGCAGCAGGTGCGATTGCACTTCAGTTTTTTGCTGAGGAGCCAACCCGATGAGTTGGTTGCCCCGGCGGGTCGCAGCAGATGTGGCGACGGGACGTACGTCTCCGTTCCCTCCTTCAGGGAATGAGGGTTACCATACGTAACCGAGACGTTCCTTATCAGTAGGTAACTCTAGACCACAGGTGTCAAACTCAGTTACTGGAAGGCCACTGTCCTGCAGAGTTTAGCTCTAACCAGCTCCAAAAATGTTTTTTAGTAATCCTGAAGACCTTGATTAGCTGGATCAGTTGTGTTTAATTAAGGTTGAAGCTAAACTCTGCAAGGTTGTGGCCCTCCAGGAACTGAGTTTGACACCCCTGTTCTAGACGTACGTAGTGACCAACGAATAGGAATCCCTACCAAAGAGCCACAGCTGCTGACCCCATCCAGTGCCCTGTGCCCTTGTCTCATTGACAAATCCGGAACAATTAGTTCATGCATTCATAACATCAAGATTCAGATTATTGTAATGCTCTCCTGGGTGGTTGCCCTGCACGCTTAATAAACAAACTACAGCTAGTTCAAAACGCAGCAGCTCGAGATCTTACCAAAACCAGGAAATATGACCATATTGGCCCGGTTCTATCAACACTGCATTGGCTGCCTATTAAACATCGTATACATTTTTAAATATTGTTGATTACTTACAAAGCACTAAATGGTTTAGCTCTGCAGTACTTGAGCGAGCTCTTAACGCATTATAGTCCTTCACGTCTATTGCGATCTCAAAATTCCGGCCAGTTAATAATACCTAGAATATCAAAATCGACTGCTGGCGGTAGATCATTTTCCTATTTAGCACCAAAACTTTGGAACAGTCTTCCTACCATTGTCCGGGAAGCAGACACACTCTGTCAGTTCAAAACTAGACTAAAAACACATCTCTTTGACCTAGCATACACATAATACATTATAGACTTCTATAATTCAATGTTAGGCTGCATAGATTAGGTCAACCGGAACTGGGAACACTTCCCTTAAATCCTGATGTACTCGTTACATCATAAGAAGAATGGCATCTTCGCTAATTTTAGTGTCTTTGTTTATCCCAAGGTTTTCCCGCAGCCTGCCGGATCCAGGCCGTATCCAGATCTGACTACTGTAGGACCTTCGCCTGGACCCGATGACAATGCAGTGCTGAAGTGCCAACTAGCCTCTCTCTGTGGAGGATCCCTTTCCCACTCTACAGATAAAGCGTTGTGGAAAATTCGTTTGCGTACCTACCCCGAAGTGATAAAATAAAATAAAAATTTTTATCAAATTTATAGCCAAGACAAGTAGTTTGTTTAGGCATGGTTTGTAGGGAATTACAAACCTGCGCACATATATTCAAACGCACATAACTATAGAATAAATTCTTAATGAGCATGTGAACGCCATCAGCGTTTATCACAGGTTTGCATTTAAAGTCTGTTTAGAGAGAACGGCATCATCTTAGCGGCCCCTAATTTAATAACAAATGATCATTTCGACGGAAGTGAATCAATCAAAACTAACTTTAGCTGGAAATAACATTATTCAAGAACCGCTATAGAGATCACGTGACCCATCGACAGCGATGCCAGCATAGTTTTCAGCTCTGCTCGCATAATCGTTTTTTTCAATTATCCTATCACATATTTTAAATATTTCGACACCTTTCTCATCATGAACCTTTCCCCAACCAAAGAAGCACGGAAAAGGGAAAATGAACAATCGCCTATGAAGAAAAAATTTAAGGATTCAGCCATTTCCAAGGAAGAACTCGATACAGCTATTGCTAATGGCATAAAGCTAGCCCTCCAAGAACAACAACGCGGTCTAGATGTGGCCGTAGCCTCCGCTGTCAGGGAAGCTGTAGACTCTATCCTGGTCCCAGCACTACGTGATTTACGAACCGAAATCCAAAAGACTAATGAAACCGTAAAGGAGATTAGCACTGAACTTGAGAATGTTGCCAAATCCTCTAAACGGATTCAAGGCCGATTGGACTCTGTTCAGACGGCTGCACGAGAGGACAGGCGATCGGTTATCGAATTGAAGACCCAGATAGACCAGCTCACCACAAAGTTGACAGACATGGAGGACAGGGGACGAAGGAATAATGTAAGGCTGGTTGGCTTACCGGAAGCAGTGGAGGGTTCGGATGCAATAGGCTACCTGAAAGAGAATCTTCCCAGATGGATCCCCTCATTGGTGGACCGAGACATTGAAATTGAACGGGCTCATCGTGTGTATGATGGAGGAGAGGCTAAATCCAACAAGCCGCGCACCCTTATCTTCAGATTACTGCGTTGGCAAGACAGAACGGCTATCCTGAACGGTGCACGTCAAGTTTATCCAGTGAAATACGCAGCCAACGGTGCCACCCGCTCACGCGCATCCGCTCACCTGCTCACGCCTCCCGCTCACACTTCGGCGCCAACAACCGGCACTATCTTGTTCTTTCCCGATTATAGTCCAGCGACAACAGCAAAGAGAAAGAGCTTCAGTTCTACCATGAAGAAGGCTAAAGACATGGGCCTGGAGCCATTCCTTCTTTATCCCGCGCGGATTAAACTGCAGTATAAAGGTGAGAGGAAGATGTTCGACTCCCCCCAGGCCGCCGAAGATTTTATCAACTCTCTTCCTCGGAGGTCAACATCTACACCGGTACGGCGCGATGGTGGTGCTACTGACACAGCCTCAACTCCGACCAAAGAAAAGAACGACGGGGACTCTCCTCACGCTAGAGAAGGCGATTCAGTGGACATGGAGGAATGAACTCTGATCACTTAACAAGTTTTCTTGCATGGACAATCTTAGGATCATCACCACAAGGCATTTTGGAATGTAAGTGTAGTTAGGCTACATCCTCTGACAATATTGTTTCTTTGAAATGACCTAAAACTAGTATGCTAATGTAACCTTGTTTTACAAGTTCGAGAGGTGACGAATATATTCATTTAATGTGCTACGATTGTGTGGGCTTATCTGATACTATAGCCAGACGTTGGGCTGGATTGGTCACGTATCAGACGATGTTTGTTCTTACAGACCTACGGCTTTTTGCCCGTGCGGTCTGTGTTTTGTTTTGTTTTTGTATATAGTTCCCCCCCTCCTCCTCCCCCCTCCTTACAGACATATTCCTACTTTTTTGATAGAACATCAGCAGTGGGACATCTGTACGATAGTTGGCAGGATGCTTACACACTTCTGTTATATACTAAAACATGCTCATATTTTAAGACAGATCTTAGCGATATAATATGTCGATGCAGTCTCTGAATATATTATCACTCAATGTAAATGGCCTAAACTCCGCTATCAAACGCACTCGTGTTCTTGAGTATATATATCGCAAAAAGGTAGACATCGCCCTTATTCAAGAAACACACCTAAAACAATGCGACGTGGCACGATTTCAGAATAAATATTATAGATTAATTGCATCATCATGCGCCCTAAATAAAACCAAGGGAGTATGCATCCTTCTTAACCGGAAGATATCATGCAATGTAAATGTTACTGGACATGATGAGAATGGAAGACTTGCTTTTGCCCGGGTTTGTATACTCAATCATAAATTAGCTTTCACGTCCATATACTGCCCAAATGAGCCTGACAGAGTTTTCTTTTCTTACATTGAAAACACATTGTTAGAACAAAATGACTGTTCTTTAGTGGTGGGAGGTGACTTCAATGCAGTCCTTAACCCGTCCCTTGATAAATCTAATTCAGATGTAACAGCCAATCCTTCATCTACCTTATTGAATATGCTTCTCAAAGATTTAAATCTTGTGGATATCTGGCGTATACAGAACGTTACTGCGAGAGATTACACATTTTTCTCCAATAGACATAAATCATTTTCCCGGATAGATTATATTTTTCTTAGCCCAACCCTAATTGCAGGACATACTTCCATTACTATTTTACCAATTCTATTATCTGATCATTCCGCACTTATATGCAACATCGATCTGCCCAACATCAAGTCAAAGGCCCCCAGGTGGCGTTTAAATACATCTTTACTAACTAACGCTGGATTTCTTAGTTCACTCAAAGCAAAATTAAAAGATTTTTTAGATATTAACACAAAGGATTGTCCTAATCCGCAAATTCTATGGGAGGCTACAAAATGTTTTTTACGTGGTTTCTGTATTTCATTCTCCTCAACTTTAGCTAAAACAAAAGTTTCCCAGATCACAAATCTTGAAAACAAAATAGAATCATTAGAGAATTTGCAAAAACATAGCTTCTCAGATGATCAGTCTAAATTGCTGGCATCTTTGAAGGATGAATACAAGACACTGGCCGTATCAAAGGCGGAATTTATCTTGCATAGAACCAGACAAAAGTACTATTTTGAAGCAGAGAGGCCTAGTCATCTACTCGCTCTTATGCTTAAAGAATGCGAAACAAAAGCTTACATCCCAGCAATAAATACACCTAAGGGCAAAATTACTACCAATCCGCAGGCCATCAATAATACATTCTTAACATTTTATGAAAACCTATACAAATCAGAGGTTTCTTATGACGATGCTACCAGCAAACTTTTTCTTGACAAACTAAAGCTTCCCTGCCTCAAGCAAACTGATCAAGATGATCTGGAGGCTGTATTAGAGCTGGACGAACTTCATAAAGCTGCGAAATGTCTCAACAAAGGCAAATCGCCTGGTTTGGATGGCCTACCTCCAGAGCTTTATTTAGAGATATGGGACATGGTGGGCACACTCATGCTGGATTCGTTTAATTTTGCAATCCAAAATGGGACCTTCCATAGAGACCAAAAAACAGCACTTATCACTCTACTTTTGAAAAAGGGAAAAGATCCTTTTGAGTGTTCTAGCTTTAGACCAATATCTTTACTTACAAGTGATCTAAAGATATATGCCAAAGTACTCGCTCTGCGTCTGGAAAAAGTTATTCAATCTCTAGTAAAAGAAGACCAAACAGGCTTTATCAAGGGACGCTATGCATCTGATAACATGAGAAGGCTGCTACACATTATAGAGGTGGCAGAGACACACCCCAATCCTTGTGCTGTGTTTTCACTGGACGCAGAGAAAGCCTTCGATAGGATAGAGTGGAAATATATGTGGGCAGTTCTACAACGTTTCGGTTTCAGGCATAATTTCATATCAATGATTAAGGCGCTATACCACTCACCTTTAGCAAGTGTTCTAACAGGTGACATAATTTCTTCTCCTTTTACCCTGCAGCGTGGTACAAGACAGGGGTGTCCACTCTCGCCACTTTTATTTGGTCTTTCTCTGGAACCTCTAGCACAAGCCATCAGGCAATCTACAGCTTCCCCTATGGAAATTGGTCATCATAATCATATTATATCTCTGTACGCGGATGATATAATTCTGTTCTTAGATAACTTTGATACCTCTATTCACCCAGTTGTTAAAGAATTTGATAATTTTAGCAGTCTGTCAGGCTACAAAATTAACTGGACAAAATCTGCACTTATGCCTCTGAATAATATACACACAAGTGTTCCTATTCCCAGCTATATTCACATCAAAAGCTCTTTTACATATCTGGGCATTACAATATATAAAAACATACATAAAATTACCAGAGACAACTTCAACACTATGTTAAGCAAAATAAAGTCAGACATTCATAGATGGAGGAATCTAAAAACGTCTCTTCAAGGTAGAATTAATACAGTTAAAATGAACATATTGCCCCGTTTTAATTTTCTTTTCTTTATGTTACCACTTGGCCCCCCTCCAAATTACTTTAAAGACATTCACTCTATGATTTCCAGTTTTATTTGGGATGGTAGACGGCCCAGGGTTCGTTTGAATACACTGCAACGGCCCAAACTGCTGGGTGGTCTAGCTGTACCAAACGTTGAACTTTATTATTGGTCATTTCAGATCAGGGCGCTCAGCAAATGGGTAGACCCACAGTCTACCACTGCATGGAGATTGATTGAATCTGCTAAAATATTACCACACAAACTGCAAGATATCCTATTCTCTAGTGTAACAAACAAAACAATAAAAGAGAGTTTCGGGCCCATCATTGCTAACTCTATACAAGTGTGGAAGACAGCAGAACGGTGGATGGGCGGCCCACCTAAATTCTGTCGGAACACGCCACTATGGCATAACCAGAGATTATTATGTGGCAACAAACCATTTAATCAGCCATCCTGGTCATCCCTTGGGGTGAATACTTTAGGTGATATATATGATACTCAAGGTCTCTGCTCCATTCAAGATTTAAAAACACGCTTTTATCTTCCTGCGTCCTCTTATTTTGTTTATTTTCAGCTAAGATCAGCATTAAAAACGTATGGAGTTCCCTGGAATTCTCCTCTCCCCTCACATCCCATGTTACAATGGATTGCACCAATACTGGGTAGACCTTCTGTCTCTTTAATATATAGTGCATTGATTCAGCATAGGGCCAAAACATTACCAATTGAATCTATATGGAACAGGGAGTTGGGGAGTTTAAATGTAAACCTAGATTGGGAAAGAATATGGTATAATTTAAGCAGAACTTCTAAGAACCTAGCGCACCAATTAATTCACTTCAAAACAATACATAGAGCCTACATCACACCTTATAGGAGATTCCAGATGAAATTACAACCTACTCACAACTGTCATATATGTAACACTGCTTCACCTGGAACGTTTTTACACATGTTTTGGGAGTGTCCAGTTATCTCTAACTTCTGGTTGCATGTAAACTCATCTTTAGCGGATATACTTGACATTTTTTATGTTCCTAATCCTGGTTTCTGTCTTCTTAATGATAATTCTGATATAAATCTAAAGCAAATTCAGTTCAAAATGTTGTTCGCAGGGTTTACCTCTGCAAAGAAAACAATTTTGAAAAACTGGTTCTTTCCGGATATGTGTATGGAATCATTCTGGATCCATAGCCTTGTCAACATTGTCAACCTTGAACATACAACTGCACGACTCAATAAGGCGCAACCAGCGACTGTACAAGCTTGGAACTCTTTCTCATCTAGGATTATTTCTTGGTCCAGGGACAACAGCTAGGCAATCTTTGATGTGAACTCTACCTGCCAAACATATTTCTGTTGTTTTATGTATTGTCTTATCATATGTATTGTCTCACTCATCCATTCACTACCATTGTGATGTTTTTTTTTTTTTTTTGTTTGTTTTTTTTTGTTTGTTTTTTTCATTATATAGTCACATATGATTTTGGAGATGTCTGTAACCCCCCCTCCCCCCTCCCCGGAAAACAATAAAAATGTTGATCACAAAAAAAAAAGAACCGCTATAAAGCCAAAACAATCTCTGTTACGTTAAATTATATGTTTATCTCTGTAAAGCTGCTTTGAAACAATCTACAGTACATTGTTAAAAGTGCTATATAAATGAAGATTAATGACTTGAGGGCTTACACAGAGTGTATCTGACACTGTTGTTCCGATAACCCATACAGTGAGATTATTGGAAAACACTGGGAAATCGTGCCCTTTCTGTTATGAAGGAGAACGCTGCGGAACCCACATTCTTCCCCGAAGGAGTTATGTGGAGATATACATATGGACTACCCTGAAGGTTGTACTGCAGATGAAATATACTGAGTGACTTAGCCCAAGGGAAAGACACAGGCTTCCGTTTAGAAGCAGTCGTGGAAGAAATACACATATGGGATCCCCACAGGGTCACACATATGGGACCCAGCCCAGACCCGGTTCGCCTGCGCCAGACATGGGAGATCCTCCTGGAGAGCTTGCTCATTTAATAGAAACAGCTTCACTGAAGAGAACAGCATCAAAACGCTCGGCTCCGAAGCAAAAAGCTGAAGTGCAATCGCACCTGCTGCTCATTGTGTACCCGCGCTGCGTGGATGAACAGCTGATGCAAATGATTGCACGCCAATATGCATTGGCTCGTTTAGTTTCACTTGAAGTAGATTGGCCTCTCTGGCCAGATTCCTATTCGTCGGTCACAACGTACTTCTAGAGTGACCGACTGATAGGGAACTACACTTCTACTAACTACAATAACTTTGAAACTTCATGTCAACTAACTATCATTAATTTGAAACTACATGTCAACACTCTTATTAGAGTATTAGTAGACTTAAGTTAGGGTTAGTAAAATAAGTTGAGATATATTTGAAAAGTTACTTATAGTCAGTTGAATGTCTGTTGGAGGACCATCGAAATAAAGTGTTCGCAGATATTAAGAAGACAGTCTATTATTAATACTCGAATGACTGGTACTGTAGTTGACATTTAGCTGCAAAGTTAGTTAGAAGAATGTCTAAAGTAGACTATTGAAATAAAGCGTTACCTAATATTTTTGTACACTTTTCTAAACATGACAGGAGACAGTATATCTTCTCTTCTTGAAGGAATAGTTCACTTAAAAATGAAAATTCTGTCATCATTTACTCACCCTCAAGTTGTTTCAAACCTGTATGAATTTCTTTCTTCTGCTAAAACACAAAAGAAGATATTTTGAAGAATGTAGGTAACCAAACAGTTGATGGACCCCATAGTATATTTTTTTCCTACTTTGGAAGTCAATGGGGTCCATCAACTTGAGTCCAGGAAGCGCTTCACAGACATTTGTTTATAGGGTCCATCAACTGTCTGGTTAACGACATTCTTCAAAATGTATTTGATTGTGTTCAGCAAAAGAAAGAAATTCATACAGGTTTGAAACAACTTGTGACAGGTGACAGATGACAGAATTAAATTTTTTTAATTGAATTATTCTTTTAAGCTGTAATTGAATCTTTCCCAATTCAGAAAAAAACCGAACACCTGATACAAATCATCTTGTTTTCAAATCATACATACTTTTATGACATTCAGGCTGAAAATCAGTTTCAGGTGACTATTTTTTTCATTGAACAAAACTAAACCAGACCCCCCTCTTCCTCCCTTATTCCCTGTGCATCTTTGTCCATTCACTCTGCTCTGCATATTTTCATCCATATCTCTCTCTTTCTCTCTCGTTCTGTTCTCAGCCCTGCAGACAAAAAAAGCCTTTAAAACAGATGAAGCACTTATCACAACCCTTCAACACATCCTCAGTTCAATCTTTGAGTCGGTGAGGTATGCAAACAGGATCTTCCTGACATCAACCACTCAATCTCCACTAGTGCCTCCCAACTAGACCGTCAGTGGACGAATTAAACATCACTGCAAAACAAGCAACTAGCATTCTTCAAAAACATCTGTCAGGTACACAAAGAACGGGAAACAACAATTAACTGTCTGCCATATAAGAACACATCATAGTCTACATTAAACACAGCGATCCTGCTAAAATACTTTCAAGTCATAATGACAGAGAAATGTTCTGTCTGATGGAGTTGAGAACAGAATTAGTGAACAATTTCTGTTTTAATACACCAAAGAAATAAAACAGGCGAGGTGGCAGAGTTTTTAAGTGTACACATCATGTACCAGGCTGACTTAAAAGCCTATCATGCAGCAATAAGCATGAATTTCATTCAGGTTCCCCTTTTTTTTTTTTGACATTGTGATTTGAAGAGTAATGGATGTAATTGCGAGAGGAACCAAAAAGCAAATTGCATACCAATTACAGATTATGTGTGGAAAAAAATCATAGGACTATCTGTAGATTTAAGACGCATCTGAGAGGAAGAGAGTGAAATGTTCTCTTGTGAGTGTCAACCAAAGATTTGAAGACTGCTCATGTTCCAAACAACAGCAAAAAATTCAGACATTTGAATGAGCAACAGTAATCTGAGTAAAATAGGAAAGAAAAAGTTGTGGATTACACTTACCAATACTAACACTTACATTTCTTCCTCCTGAAGAGAGCATGAACTCTACAGTCAGCAACACACAACAAAACACTGTCCTCCTATTTTTATGAGGGGGAAAGTAGTGTCAGGGAGGAATACTTTTAAAAGTAACATATTTCATTCTGCTCCAAAAAAAAGTTATTCATTCATTTAATTTCTTATCATTTTAAAGGTGCTCTAAGTGCTCAGGCCAAAATATTTTTTGTCACATACAGCCAACATCTTCTCACTATCCGCTATACTAGCTGCCTGTCCCCTGAACACACTGTAAAAAAACGTGGTCTCTGTAGACACCACAGGCTCCACAAACGGCAACAAAAACAAACTGCGGCGACCCGCTCCACGAAACATAACAAACAGTGTTCCAGCCAATCACTGGCAAGAAGTATTTGAGGGTGGGTCTGGGAGGTTAGTGCGCGTGCACATGAAGGGGGTGTGTGAAGGAGAGAGAAGCATCAAGAGGGAAGTTTGAATAATGGCCGACACACGACCAAAGAGACGACGTTCCGATGATCAACTAATGCCTGGTTCAGATTACACGAATTTTTTGTCTGTTACGATAGTCACTGTGTCAGATTACACGATTTTGACTCCTAAAATCTTGTCGTGTCGTGGACAAGAAACATGTCAGACTACACGTTGCTTCCTGACCAGTCATCGCGTGCCGTCTCAGGTTAACGACGGCGAGTGTTGTATTGGCTGTCCTGTGTTCAGAAAAACGTACACAAAAAAAAAGAAAGAAAACCCGACAATGGACACGTTCCTGGATTGCTCGAGGAGGACAGTATGGGGTGAAATTAAATACATTTATTTAAAAAAAATCGCAATTTTTATTTTATTTGTATTAATAAACTGTTTTCTGTGTCAGTGTCTGCAAAGATGAAATTGACGAGCAGCATCTAGTGCACGCGCCATAGAGAGAAATGCACGTAGGCCTATGGATTACATAATCAGAGAGTATCCTGTTTATTTTCGTTTTAATTGTTTCGTTTAAAGACATTTCAAGCTTTCTATATAGCCTAGATAATATTTTGCATAGGCTATGTGAGGACAGTGAGGCATGCGCTGAGTCTTGGTTAATTTATGATGAGATGCGCTCCAGTTCACGTGCTGGGACGGCGCCCGCGCCTCCATGTCATGATTATAATTGTATATTTACTTCTTATTTATTAAATCCGGGCAATTTGTTTATGAAAAAAATATTAAAATTAAGATATAATTTATACAAAACGAAATTCACTTTAAGAAAGGCTTTACAAGACCAAACTTAATTATGTGGCCAAAATTATGTCTGACCATGTCGATATATTGCACATCATATCTTACTCATGCTGTCACTTTCCATAATCAACATAGATGTGGAAAAAAATAACTGTCAATGCTCCAAAGAGAACTTGAGGTAAAATATTGTTTTCTTATATATTTTTACTTTTAGCCAGTAGTACAAGTAAAATAATGTTGCTAGCTTGCCACAGCGATAACATATTACAAAAACAGACTGTTAACCTCATACATGTGACGGAACCCGTCGTGGACGACCGTTGAAAAAATTAAACATGCTAGTCTTTTTGTCGTGATGTCGTGAAGCATCGCAGACGCGACGTAGGTTGTCGCCCACTATGACACACTATACGAGATGATACGATCGAATCTTGCGTCCCGACGCCCGTTGTCGTTTACGAATCCCCACGACACCCTACGTCAAACGGATCGTGCCAAAATCGGGCTAAAATCGTGTAATCTGAACCAGGCATTACAAAGAAGAGGGAAAAGGATAAAGAACGCGCGAAGTACCAAATTTACATCGGTAAAGCATTCGAAAGAGGGCGAGAACTCCGTCGGCAGAAGGGCTTCCAGTCCGACATTCATTCAGGTAGGAAGGGAAGGGAGGGGGAGGAGACGAGATGCGGAGGAGGGAGGGTCTAGCTAGCCTCCGTTTTGTTTGACAACAATTCGAATGTCAACAACAAGTTACGACTCCCGGCATCGCTTATAGAGCACCTTTAAGTAATCATTTAAAATGATCTTTGCTAATTAAGTACAATTGTTTTCTTTATGGAAAGATCAAACATTAAACATTACTTTTCCATTACGATGGTATGAAAAGGATTAGGTTATTTCTCTGTGCCCAATCATTGTCCATAAATAAAGGCAAATATATGATTATACAAATTTTAATTAAATTGCCTTTATATTACAAGGGCAGCACAGATGTCATGTCTG
Organism: Semotilus atromaculatus; assembly: GCA_031834385.1. NCBI lineage: Eukaryota > Metazoa > Chordata > Actinopteri > Cypriniformes > Leuciscidae > Semotilus > Semotilus atromaculatus. The sequence goes on along the minus strand of JAULUF010000019.1, from coordinate 5,975,226 downwards.
CATACCACAAAAAGGTATTTGCACAGACCTTTTCATTCAGAACAAAAAAGACAATAGCTGAAAAAATCACCATGAAACATTTTAACAAAGATGCTTGTCATACACAGTAAGAAAAAAAAAAAAAACATTTTCACGCCATCGCCAAAATGGCAGATCTAATGCATAGCTAACATTATAGGCAGTAGAGTGTTTCAGTTGACATTAGTGTCGAGTCTTTTTCTTTCTTTTAAAAAAAAAATCAATATATTAAATTAATCAAAAGCGATGGTAAAGATATTTTATCACAAAAGATTTTGATATCAAATAAATACTGTTTTTTTTTTATTCATCAAAGAATCCTGAAAAAATGCATTACGGTTTCCACAAAAATAAATAAGTAGCAAAACTGTTTTCTGAAGACTGGAGTAATGATGCTGAAAATTCAGCTTTGCCAACACAGGAATAAATTACAATTTAAAATATATCAAAATAGAAAACAGGCCTTAGAATACTTTAAATTGTAGGCCTAATCATTTTTCACAATATTACTCTTTTAACTGTATTTTCTTATTATTTTATTCAAATAAATGCAGCTTTGGTGAACATAAGAGACCTCCTTCAAAAACATTCAAACAAATCCAATTGACTGCAAACTTTAGAAAGGTAGTGTAGTGTACATTAAAAATAAAAATAGAAAACTACTATGTGTTACATTTGGAAACATAACTGAGGTATGATACTACAGCATTAGAATGAATGAAACCAAAATATGGTGTGTGGCCTGATTTGGAACATCCACAGACCAGTAATGTTCTTTACCTGTGGGGAATCACACTTCCTAACTTTCTAGCAAAAAACACTGAATATCACAGAGCTGAAGAAAAAATAAATATCCATTTATTAAAAAAAAATAGGTAGTACAGCATGACTCTAAAGAATACGAGAGATAAAGACTAAAGAAGAGAGAGAGAGAGAGAGAGAGAGAGAGAGAGAGAGAGAGAAATGAGGCCATAGGATTAAAAGCTAATAGCCAGAGGTGCTTGTCCTGTCTGATTTGCTCTTAGTACAAAATGTTTTCACACAGTAAAACCGCCCCATCACCACAGGTGTTGGCACAATGCTGTGATTGCCCTTGACAAGAGAAAACAGCGGAAAGGCTCCAAAACCAGGAAACTTTGAAAGACAAGGTCACAACTTTGCTTGACATTAAAGGTTAATCCAAGAAGTTTTTTAATCATAGAAATAAAAGCCAAAAAAAAAAAGAAGCAAGTTTATTCAGCATCCTTGAGACATCACCTTCACCTAAAGAGAATAATGGCTCTTTTGTGTTTTATATTTTTCAGTTTATGTTTCTTGGACAATGGTGAAGATTTAAATGAGAATTGCTGTGAGGGAATCTACTGGTTTAGATCCAAAGCTCAAAGAACGAACGGGTGGAACGACACTTGATTTAGAGAGTTTGTGCGATCAAGAAACAGACTGAAACCAAAAAATAAATAAAAATGGCACAAAAAGTTCTCTAAGCAAGTGATGTAACTATAATGCTGTCTAGCAGGAAGTGCATTCAGAGTTTGTGCCAAAATATCTTTTGTTTAATGTCTCTTGGTGTGGCCTGCTACATCCCATGAACTCCTGCTTTGGACTCATACTGTCTCTCCGTACATACTTTTATCCTCACATCATATATTGTTTGCATCACTTGTTCTCCATGATGTATATTTCATTCGTGCAGTCAGTCTTTGCTGTAATTCTCTCCGTCCTTTGCTCTTGCTTAGTTTGCAGCTTCATTGCTATGTAAGCAATCTCAAACGCACACTGTGCCCACAGCAGCAGGTCTCCAACTGTCACTTCTCTTGCTCCACAGTCGTTCACACTCTCTATTCGTCATCCTGCGAAGATCTTAAGCCTGACAGTTGCAGGAAACACCATCTCGCACAAAAAAAAGAGGGAGTCATCACTTTTAAATCCAGTAAAAAGAGCATCAGTGAAAACTGTATATTTGCTGGAGATCTGACATGCACTTGCACAACTGGATGCTCAATTATAATCTTTGGGGTGATATATAAAATCTGCTGATGGACTCGAGCGAGAGTGGCACATGTGGTACAGTAACACTAATGTTTCTGTCATTTGCCATGGTTGGGACACAGGGTCCTGACATGTTGAGCTGTGGCGCTCATGTTGGGTATGCAGCTTCGATCACGGCCCTTTCAACAGTCTACTTTTACTGTAATTTAATAAGCCCATTTGATTTCCACTTAAAAAAAAAAAAATATATATATATTAGGGGTGGCACGGTACATGAAAAAACATCCGAACCGTTCGGTTCGCTTGTCTCGGTTCGGTACGTGTGTGCGTCGCACGGTTCGTTCGACGCATGCGCAATGTAACCTCGTGCCCGTTACCTCAGACAGTGCGTTTACTTTTCGCGCGAAATAAAGAGATTTGTGGACATACATATGAGGCTTGTTCGACTTGAACCGGCGCTGCACAGACCGATCGACGAATAACATAAAAGTACCGCGCTAGCAACGGCTCCGTATGCTTTTCAATCACTCTCGCAGTCGCAGTACTTTAATGTCATAAACCGATTGGTCTGTGCGGCGCTGCAGGTCTCGTCACGTATAGAAATGGCTAGTGGGAGAGATAAGGAAGGCTAACAGGAGTTGGAGGATGCACCAGCGTCGTATAAGTCCGGTGTGTGGGAACATTTTGGATTTCATGTTACCTATGATATTTAAATATATACAGTGACAGTAAGTTTAGATAAGAACTCCATTCGTGTTTCCAAATACTGCACTTTAATTTCAAGTGAAAAAAATGTATCCTCACTCTCAGGGAATAGAAGCATTGTTGATACTGTTTTTGTGTTGAGGTTGAACTTATGTTTCACTTTATGATTATGGCCTTTGCTATTGTTATAGCCTCATTATAGGCAATTATTTGTAACGTATTTTGACTTATTTAAAAGATAGTGCTTTAAGAGTTCCTCTCTTTTTCTTTTAAAAGATAAACATTTTGTAAGAGCTACACTGAAGTTGACAGTTTTATAAATGCAAGTTAATTTTAATCTTTGTGTGCTAAAAATGCACATAAGTTCCTGTAGAGATAGCAACACACATTCTCCTTTTTTGCCAAATAAATGTCTTCTCTCTTGCTGTATCAAAATGTCACCTAGCTTTCCTCAGAGATGGTCTCAATAATGTGCTTAAAGTCAAGTCAAATTCAGTTTGTGCATGATTACATGATATAATTTTTTTTTTAAAATACTGTATCCTGAATTGTGGATAATTAAGCTATAGCATATATCATATGCTGAAGTACATTTCTGGAGTGTTAAAGATTAAAAGAAAAAATAACAACAAGAACCGTACAGAACCGAAAACCGTGACCCTAAAACCGTGATACGAACCGAACCGTGGGTTTTGTGAACCGTGCCACCCCTGATATATATATATATATATATATAGTTAAAATACTCATTGTTTCAATAGTATAGCTACAAGACATAAACAATGTGTTTACATAATTTTACTGTGAAAAAGAATAATTGTATCCCTTAAAACTCATCTTTGATCACCAAAATTACATATTTCAACGTTTTTTTTTTCTTGAAAAATTGCCTTAACTACCGTTGCCTCATTTAGTATACGCGGTTCCATGACCCCACTCACACCAGCTCAGAGATTCACTCGTTGACCAGATTAACACCAGTGATTTCAAAACACGTTTTTGAGACTGCCTTTGGCTCACTCCAGTTTTAAGGACAAAATACCTAGCAATGGTGCTGATTTATTAATTTGCACATGGTTTGTATAGCATATTAAAGACATTACATAGACATTTAAACAACATTAAAAGCTTGATTTTCACCACAGGGGGACTTTAATGTATATACAACTCCTTCTCCATGAAAACACCAATTAGTCCTGAAATGAGTGTAAACGCTTCTTGTTAATTTTGAACAAAAAAGGTTAAATAATGCAACTTTCATTCTGATTAGTCAATACATAAACTAGCACAGCACAGACCAGCAAAAAACAGAGCACTGCTGAGAGCAGAAGAGTTGTGCTATGCCATTTAAAGCTGCTTGAGTAGGCCACATTTCTCAGGGAATCAGATGAGTGCTCCGGCAGTGTCCGTGCTGTTCCTGACCGTCTGAGAGGTGTAACAGTCTGAGATGTGGTTTCTGTGGGATTTATTACCACAGTGGTGTGCTGTCCTCAACTCTTACACTGCATTAAAATGCAACCCGCATTCTTCACCAATCTACACCTTAAGCCTGAATTTCCATTCATCTCAATAGCAGTTGCTAGGCTGCCGCAGGACACCCTCAGTCATACACAACGTACACAAAACCTTCAGTCACATGATATATCAGAAATCATTCTAATATGCTGATTTGGTGCTCAAGAAGCATTTCTTATTATCAACATTGAATAGTTTTGCTGCCTAAAATTTGTCTGCAAACCATGATACATTATTTTTCCAGGATTATTTGATGGATTAAAAAAATGTGATTAATTTTTTGTAACATTATTGTAATTGTCTTTACTATCACTTTTGATTAAAGGTGCCCTAGAATGTGAAATTGAATTTATTTTGGCATAGTTAAATAACAAGAGTTCAGTACATGGACATGACATACAATGAGTCTCAAACACCATTGTTTTCTCCTTCTTACTTAAATCTCGTTTTTGAAAAACAGGCGAATCTCCACATAATACCAACTGTGACGCAACAGTCGGGATCATTAATATGTACGACTCCAAAAATGTGCATATTGAATGTTCAGTGACAGGCGGAACTGCACAGCCGAAGCATAGCAGTTGATCAGTGTTTGGATGTACAAATGAACACAAAGGTATTTAGTTCCTTCATCCGAGCCTCTGAAGAAACAATGGGTTAATTTTATTTTCTCTGGAAATTTCCAAACATTTCACCGACGAGACTGTTTCCTCAACTTGGGCCAATACAGAGCTGGCCTCGATCGATCGATCAAGCAACACTTTCTGAATGTGTAATTGTTCAAGTTCAGACAGGTAATCTTTCTCTCAAAATCGTTCAATACTGTATTTACATCATCGTGTTTGCATTGGTGAAAGCATTAGAGAGAGTGCAGAAACTGCATTGCAATGATAAGATCTTTATTCTCGCGATCAACACACTGTCATCTGTTTGCTCAATGCTCATCACGGCAACATTTTATGTGATGGGAATAGATCTAAATACTTTAAAGGTGCCCTAGAATGTTTTTTTATTATTATTTTATAATGTTTCCTGGGTTGCCCTTATAATGTTAGTATGTTTTTTAGATCAAAAATAGTCATAATTTAGAAATAAAAGGCATTTTTCCTAGCCTGATTTTAGTCTCTGATTTGAACACTCTGTTTGAAGGGGCGTGTCTGCTGTGAGAACCGGCCACTGCTGTGATTGGCTGACATGCTTGCATATGAAATATGACATGTGAAACTCTCTCGAATACTTTTATTACAGCTGTTATATACGTTTTAACTATTACAGCTATCGAGATTAACGAATCGTGAGATGTTTTTAAAGTATTTAAATCTATTTCCATCACATAAAATGTTGCTGTGATGAGCATTGAGAAAGCAGATGACAGTCTGTTGATCGCGAGACAACGCAGTTTCTCTCTCTAATGCTTTCACCAATGCAAACGATGGGCATACAGTAAGAGCTTCGTTGTGGAGTGTAACAGCGTCATTGATTTCATAACGAGTTTGGCAAGAGAGATAAACTTGCGCTGTGTGGATTGTTCTTTGACCGCTTTCTGTATACTTTTTTCACTGAGAATTAGCCTATTTAACGTTAGTTATGTATGCTCGTTACTTGGAGTTTGCTATTACTGTACTAGGATCTTGCGCTGGATCTAACACAGTGTAAATTATCTTTAATAAAATCACTAGCCTACTTACCGGTTGCGGGAATATAGTTGGAATTACCCCCTTCTTCAGTTTGAGACGCTGAGAGAAGCTTGATATTGTCCCAGGTTCGAAAATAAGTCCGTGGTGAAATGGGCAGAGCAAACTAACAACTTCGAATTAAACTGTTGCGGTATCCGATTATATATAAACATCAACCACGCGTCCACGCCTGTTGACATTTCTTTTCTGTGGGAAGGGTATGAAAATACCTCACATCCCCTGCACAGCCTGGAACATAGCATTTATTCCATGATCTGCCATTTTCTCTCTGATCCTCGCTTGTTCCGATGACTCGGCTGCGCAGTGCTTGTCATTGAGGGCTGGGATATGCAAATCTTTGGAGGCGTGATCCCCGACTGTTGCGTCACAGTCGGTATTATGTGGAGATTCGCCTGTTTTTCAGGGGTGTTTTTTAAAAACGAGATTTAAATAAGAAGGAGAAAACAATGGTGTTTGAAACTCACTGTATGTCATGTCCATGTACTGAACTCTTGTTATTTAACTATGCCAACATAAATTCAATTTCACATTATAGGGCACCTTTAAAAACATCTCACGATTCGTTAATCTCAATAGCTGTAATAGTAAAAACGTATAATATCTGTAGTAATATCTGTTGTCTGTATTCGAGAGAGTTTCACATGTAATACGTAGCTATTTCATATGCAAGCATGTCAGCCAATCACAGCAGAGGCCGGTTACACACAGCAGACACGCCCCTCCAAACAGAGCGTTTGGGCTCAGGGCTAAAATCAGGCTAGGAAAAATGCCTTTTATTTCTAAATTATGACTATTTTTGATCTAAAAAGCATACTAACATTATAAGGGCAACCCAGAAAACATTATACAATAAAAATAAAAACCATTCTAGGGCACCTTTAAATGAATGCATCCTTGCTTAAAGTTACAATATGTGATTTGTTATTCGCCCCACTAGGGGTCACTAACCACTTACAATAACAAAGGCGTAGATTTATGACGCAGTGATAAACGGAATGATGGGACTTGCTGTCATGCTGAGATGGATTGCTAATAAGACAGATATCAGCGCCACACGCGAGTACCACGGATATAAAGGAATGAGGACATTTAATTCTACCGAACTACCCGCAAGTGCTGAATTACTACTCACACAGGTCAGTTTTATTTGACGAATTAAACTTGTGAGGTAACGCAGCGCTGTTTCATTTGGTCTAAAGTTACACTATCATACTAAACAGGATTTGAGTGTGTTGACAGTTATAATGTTATTCTATATGTGTTAGTTTGTTGGCTGTATGAAACTAGCAGTAAGCTAGATCAACATTAAAATAACATACTGATCATATTCTAGCATTTCATCATGTTGAGCTATATAACATTGATTTCTTTTATGTAAATTTACTCACCTGTCTAATAAAGTACAAGAGCGGCGTATCTGTCAAGTCGTGACTCGTGAAGCTCTATCAAGTCCAAGTTAGTCGAGGACGTGCAGCTCTCGGCATCTCGAAAACGCCACGCTGATATTGATCCTCGTTTTAGTTCTCCTTTTGTCCCAAAGTCTGCTTGCCATGGTCCATAATGTTTGAACGAAACAACAACAGCGTCCCCGCTAGACATTACGCACTACGCAGTTGTCCACGTCTGTCGCCATGGTTACTTTAGAGAGCCTAAGTCCCGCCCCTCCGCTTCCGGCTCATGGGACCTTATTTCGGAAAAAATATGCATGGTAGTCAATGGGGAGAGACAACTTATCTTTTTATTCCGTCTGAAGCTGTGCCCTGAATTACACATATGATGTTTGTCAATTTAAAATGTAATTATGAACGTCAAGAAAGTCGCAGTTTGTCATAAGACAGGAGAGTAACAGTTAGTTTTATGTGAAAATCGCTCAATGAACTACATCTCTCGTCTCGCACCAAGCTCGTGAGTGTGCAGTCTGGTACAAAACACACAGGCATGACGGCGTAACGTTACGATTATAACGTTAGACTATAGAAAACATGACAGACGTTAGCTTTAGTAAAGTTAACTTCATTCATTGAGAGAAAAGGTATGACGTCTCATGCCCGCCTTTTGGGTTTTGTAGTCTTTGTAATTACGTATTTTCACAGTCTTATACCTCAAAAGTTTTACATCAAACTGCGACTTTCTTGACTTTAAAATGTTTCTTTTAAATTGACAAACATCATAAGTGTAATTCAGGGCACAATTCAAACGGGATCAAAATATTTGTTGTCTCACGCCATTGACTTTCATGTAATATTTTTCCGAATTAAGGTCCCATGGTGGTTAACCAGAAGGGGAGGGACTTAGGCTCTCTATGACAGTACAAGCGGAAACCAGGGATAACCCGGATATTACGTCATTGATAGGTGATAAATTAACTGGGACGGGAACTTTTTAAAATTGTGAATTTCTCTGAATTTACATTTTCTTGGAAACATTTAGGATAATGGAAGTACACAATTGAAAGAAATATATAACACTTTGCATACTGTGTACTGCCCCAAAACTTTTTAATGGTGTATACTTGATAATTCAAATGACTAGAGTCAAATAATTTGGCGCAGTGATATGGAGAGACTTGCCTGGAACTACTTTAACTGTGCAGGAAAATAATTACAGGCCTTAGAACGTTTGTCAACCAATCATTTGACAGGTATAATATAATAAATTATGTAATTGATAATCCATGGCTAGCTGCGCATGCACTTGTACCATGGTAATTTGCCAGCATTGACAACTTAAAGCTGTTATTGATGTTTGCAGCACAATATTTGTTGAAAAGGGTAAAAATTTATTATTTTCATCAGTTACAGCTCGTTAGATCTAGCATTCTACCCGTTTTAAATTAGGCACAGATATAAAGTAGTGCTTTAGATGACATTTATTTGAATGAATAAAATATTGCATTTATTTGAATTATTGAGAGAGAAAGATGAGATGCATGTGTGAATTACCTGCGTCTGTTCAGCGCCTCTCTCTATTAACAATGAAGCTGTGAATTTAATTATTTCAAAAACCAGCGATGTTACCCCCTCGTTGCTGAGAAATATAATGTAGTGATTCAGTATCAAAGCTATTTTATTACTAAAAGTCGCAGGGCAGCGTTGATAAGTTTCTGTGCTCCTGAATGTTTCTGTGTGATCACAGCGATCTCCAATCTCTGTGTGAGTGACGTATGCTTGTGTGTGTTTAAATGAAAACAGGGCAATGATTATAGAATTGTGACTGACTTGGAACTAACTGTGCATTAAACTGTTTTATTTTATTATCCTCTAGCCAATCAGAATAGAGTATTCAGACAGATCGTGGTATAATAACAATATATTTAACAAAAAAGAAGCTACTTTTTAATGGCCGTCAGTGGAGAAATACACTTGTTGACAACATCAACCAGGAACAGCCAAGGTAACATGCTAACCAGCCAAACCTTGACCCGTTGGTCTCAACAGTTGTGAGAGAATGTGTAGGAGTTGGACCACCTGTCATTGTAGCTGTATAAGATGTATAAGAATGTGAGATCTTAGCGATCATCTTGTCGCTTTGTATGTCCATGATCTGTCATCATCATCAGTAGTGTGTCGGTATCTGCCAACTTACTAGTGCAGGAGTACCGAGTCAGGGAGACACTGGACAGAGGACAGGAGAGAGAAATGGGACTCTTGGATGAGGGACTTGAGGACGAGACATTTCAGGAGTCTTTGATTAGTCCAGCAGTGTCAGGATAAACCTACAAGACACCAAAAGAGTGGGGAGAAAGAAGGAAGACAGAAGCAGTCGTTTGGAGTGGCAGGCAGACTTGGGGAAGAACAGCCTGGCCTCTTCATCTGCCACTGCCTATGGATGAAGAGGAAGTAGAGAAGGAAAAAGGGCAAAAGGAACCGCATTCAAATGCATATGCCATTCTCCCCCTCTCTGGTTAGTCTCTGCAGCTTCACGTCTGACTGGAGACTCCAGCAAATGGCTTGATGGGTGCCAATCCACTGTCAACAGCCATATAGCTGTCCCACATCACTGCACCAAAGCGAGCACGGATCACATTTGTTATACCCTCTAAAAATGTTGCCTAATGACCCTTTCTCGCAGCCTGGGTCGCACCCTCTCCGCCCCACCACCAGAACATCCCTGGCGATGCGAGAAGAACATGTTTTAAACCCAAACCTGATGAGGGCGGAAGGTTGGCAATATGTTTTTCATGATGCCTGTGAATAGACAATGAGGAACGGGCAAGTTGAGCGACGTGTCTCGTGTGCGTCTACACAGCCTAGGACAGGCGAGAAGAAGAACGGGCCATCCAGATCCTGCGATTACCCGATCCATCGTGTTCCATTAAGTTTAAACAAGCACGCACGCGCAACTTCGGCACTGGGCTGAGCTGTCCAGGACATTGTATCTGCACGAGGCTGAGATAATGGCATCTGTCGCTGTTCCTTTAGTCACAGTCGACCCAGCACTGCCCATTAGCCGGCTGCTGGCTGACTGCCCCGGCTCGACACGCTCTGATGGCCCAACACAAAAAAAAAAAATACAGAATCCGACCGGCGCTCCTGTCTCGCTCCTTACTTTCCCTTTTTTCCCTCCCCCCGTTCCTACTGTCATGACTAGAGACTGTCTGGTGTTGGATTTTGTTGGCAAAGCAGCGCTCTAATAAAAGAGGGCCCTGACAGTGCTGAGGTATGACTACTGCTTTTCTCTGATCCATACCAGAGTAGGACAGGCCAACGGATCAGGTCCCTAATTCACAATCAGAGCGCTGCTCCTGTAAGACAGATCTCTCCTCACAGGACATCTCGCTCAGATCTCGGAGCTGCCAGACAGCGTTGTCTTGATGTAAAAAATAACCAGCACCTGGAGAAATGGCAACCGGCGCAGTTTCCTCAAGTCCTGTCGCTTTATTTAGGAAGAACCGAGCTTTGTTTCATCTGCTTCACACCTACGGTGACGCAAGATAAAAGTCAATGCGCTGCTGACAAATGTCTATCATTCTTCACTTCAGTGTGGCACTTTCTAAACTTAGCATAAACTAGCCATCAGAAAAGTTTGAGACGCTTTGGTGTTCAGACTGTAACACAATCACATCAACACGGTTGCTCTGAGGTGTAGAGCGGTAAGCGTTCCCAATTATTAGTCTGGTCATTAGCGTCTGAGAGCGGAGGGGTGTGTGCGGCCGCGTCAGTTTTGATAAAGCAAAGCAATTTCAGCTGCTGCTATTCAGGCAAATTACAGTTGTACATCATGCTGGTTTCTCCCTCATTGTACAAGTGCGTGATGTTAACATTTCATTAGCATGTTGGTCGCCACTGGAAGGGTGAGAGAGAGACAAGACAAACAATAACTAGCCGTAGAGAAAGAGAGGGAAAGACAGAGTTGTTCGGGTCTAATTCAAAAGCATTGGCGACATCTAGTGGATTCAAAACAGCATTCTCAAGAGATTCTCTTCAAACTTTGTTTCAGAAAATCACCATGACTAAATAGCCTAGATTTGAATCAAAACATTATTGTGCCATGTTAAAACAACTTAAAGATGACAGTAAATCTGAAAATAAAATATTTATTACTTATTTTTAACATTTGTTTATCATTTTTGATGATTATTAGTGCATTCTTTATAAAGATATTTAGAAATCCACTTCATTTGGCCTTCTTTGAATAAATGAGTAGGCCTATACAAAATTGTACCTTGGTAACTTTTCATCCTATTGCAGTTGTTATGCAACAACTGTGATAACTTAGTACAATACAACTTTGGAATTAAAGTTGCACAGAATTTATTAATTCTGAAAGCCTCTTATGTTTAATGGACATCACATATTAATGTATAGCTATGCATGGTTTTACAGTAGCCTAATAATAATGGGATAAGCAACAATAATGGGATATTAAGTGAGAAGCAACATTGTCCGATACATGAACAAATAGTTATTTTTTGTCTGATATTTTCAGTGAATTTGATTGGTACAGTTCACAAAATAGGTCTAAATGATTGATTCAAAAATCAGAATGGTCTGATTCTTGAGTTAACTCACTAGTTTATAGGCTAATCTTGTCTGGATCACTATACCCTAACACAACTTATACATAAGCCTATTATGCTGATATGCAGTACTTCAGAATAATTGCAAGTATGAAACTGCTTTAATAAAACTGTAAACTGTGAAGTAATTAGGCCTTGTGGTTAACATTGCACATTAAAAATTGTGGTTAGCAAAAATGTATCATGTCATGCCTAGCTCTAGGGTAGGCCTACTTTGTGGTCAATATAAGAATATGGTGGATTCTTTATAAAATATATATATATATATAAAAAAAAAAAAAATCTAAGTCTGACCCTTAATCGACCAGAATTGTTTCATTATTCACTCACAATTTGCATGAGGAGCTGCTTGTTTTGGCCAAAATTTCTACAGGCAAAGCCATTTATGGAATTAATGCAAAATTTTTACAAGAAATTAGAAGCTTAATGAAGTGGACAGAAATGCTGTCAGTGCTTTATTGGCAGTAAATTGCATTGATGTGGGTTCTCATAGTGAGTTGTGACAGTAATTGCGAGGCGTAGCTTTTATTGGCTTGTGATATTACTGCGTTATTCAAGCTCGTATTTTACAAGACTACTCAAGTAATGGTGTTGCCAGTGTTAGGCTTCTCGCAGAACTGAATTAAGTTTCAACACTCAGAGATATACAAAGATCCCCTAAATTATTATTATACTGCTATTTACAGTGTTGGTCTACATTGTTTAATGATGCTTTTTATTAGGACGTAAAATGAAGGAAACAAAATATAAAGGATGTTTGAGGTAGGCTATCAAATGCCTGGGACATATCTCAGCACCGGAATAGCACACTACTATTACTATTTAATATTATTGTAGTATGTATGAAATGACTAGCTCATGTATTTTTGTTGCGACAGTTTAAAAAGTTTAATTACAGTGCTCTGGCGCCCCCATCTGTCAAAAAGTGAATGTTCAAAAGAAAATTATCCGTTTAGAATGAAAGGCAAACCTGTTATAATTCATTTAAAACTAAATGACATAATTCGTTAATCAGTCTCTATAACTAATCGAATGTCTCAATCATGGGCATTGTTTTGGGTTAGTACGTCAGCATCACCCTCATGTTGCTCCAGACCTGAAAAAAATATCATTAAAGGTGCCCTAGAATGTTTTTTTTTATTATTTTATAATGTTTCCTGGGTTGCCCTTATAATGTTAGTATGTTTTTTAGATCAAAAATAGTCATAATTTAGAAATAAAAGGCATTTTTCCTAGCCTGATTTTAGTCTCTGATTTGAACACTCTGTTTGAAGGGGCGTGTCTGCTGTGAGAACCGGCCACTGCTGTGATTGGCTGACATGCTTGCATATGAAATATGACATGTGAAACTCTCTCGAATACTTTTATTACAGCTGTTATATACGTTTTAACTATTACAGCTATCGAGATTAACGAATCGTGAGATGTTTTTAAAGTATTTAAATCTATTTCCATCACATAAAATGTTGCTGTGATGAGCATTGAGCAAGCAGATGACAGTCTGTTGATCGCGAGACAACGCAGTTTCTCTCTCTAATGCTTTCACCAATGCAAACGATGACATAGCCTACTTCTATGAGAGCTTCGTTGTGCAGTGTAACAGCGTCATTGATTTCATAACGAGTTTGGCAAGAGAGATAAACTCGCGCTGTGTGGATTGTTCTTTGACCGCTTTCTGTATACTTTTTTCACTGAGAATTAGCCTATTTAACGTTAGTTATGTATGCTCGTTACTTGGAGTTTGCTATTACTGTACTAGGATCTTGCGCTGGATCTAACACAGTGTAAATTATCTTTAATAAAATCACTACTTACCGGTTGCGGGAATATAGTTGGAATTACCCCCTTCTTCAGTTTGAGACGCTGAGAGAAGCTTGATATTGTCCCAGGTTCGAAAATAAGTCCGTGGTGAAATGGGCAGAGCAAACTAACAACTTCGAATTAAACTGTTGCGGTATCCGATTAATATAAACATCAACCACGCGTCCACGCCTGTTGACATTTCTTTTCTGTGGGAAGGGTATGAAAATACCTCACATCCCCTGCACAGCCTGGAACATAGCATTTATTCCATGATCTGCAATTTTCTCTCTGATCCTCGCTTGTTCCGATGATGACTCGGCTGTGCAGTGCTTGTCATTGAGGGCTGGGATATGCAAATCTTTGGAGGCGTGATCCCCGACTGTTGCGTCACAGTCGGTATTATGTGGAGATTCGCCTGTTTTTCAGGGGTGTTTTTTAAAAACGAGATTTAAATAAGAAGGAGAAAACAATGGTGTTTGAAACTCACTGTATGTCATGTCCATGTACTGAACTCTTGTTATTTAACTATGCCAACATAAATTCAATTTCACATTATAGGGCACCTTTAATATTAGAAAATGTAGAAGGCTACTTTTCACTTGTGTAGGCTACTATTACAATTTTATATGGCAGCTTTGTGTCAAAAACGTTTAACTGATTTGAAAATGTAAAATTATTTACGTGGGCTGTAACTCGATAAACAAAATCATGAGAACATGATTACTCCGATTTGCGAATGAATAATTGGGATAGACGAGTTGTGTGAACTGGATCAACCGATTCTCTCAAAAGATTCGACTTAAAAGAACGAGTTGTTCATTGTAATCGGACATCGTCGTCACTTAACGAACCCTACACGGACGACACGAACGACTCTGTCAATATTTAGGACACAAATTTCAGTCTCTTCGGTGCACCGAGATTTTATATTACTTTGAATATTTCACAAGAGTCAAATATGGACTTTTGTAGTGTATTTCGTCATTATGGAGCTCAATAATGTAATTTGTTGTATTTGCTGTATTTGATACACATTTCATTTAACTCTACTCAATGCATACATTTACCATTTCCTAGATGTCAAAACCATATCCTTGGCATTGCTTTGAGCAACATGAAAGCTATTTTAATTTTTGGATGAACTGTTCCTTGAAAAATATTTGTGTATTTTTCCCACCTTAAGCAACTGTCCTAAGCTTCTTAAGTAGCCTACAAGTCCAAATTAAGCATAAACAATTAAAAAACTTTAATAATTACAATTATGTCCATCTTGAGTGTGTGGCCAAGTCAAAGACAGAACATGAATACTGATTCCAGTGTGTACATGTTTTATTTCTTGTGAATGATAACACCTTTGGCAAAACGCAAGACAGGCATAATTTGTGTCCTATATGTAGTCTCAGAAACAAGAATCACAAGAAGGCTTAAAGATCAATTGGTTTGTGTTCTTAATATTTAATTTAGTTTCCATTAAATTATAAATGACAGAGCTGATTGCAAGATAATATGAAGCATCTCTACGGACATGCTTGGAATGGATTTAACTGATTCAAATGTCCTGTCACTTCGGCGTTCCTTAATATCTTAATTTTACAGCAGATATTCTCCGAATCAAAATCATCATGGTGATTGGTGATCGGAAGAGTGAAAGCAAAGATTAGTGAGTTATAAATGTGAGCACAACTACATTGGCACCTCAGAACCGGAATGTAAGATATTAAGGTCCGTCCTACAATGTCCTCAGATTGCATGAGCAACATGCCAAGGATGCCATAACGTAACAGGAGGGCAACAGTACAGCATACCAGTTTGACTTTTGTTAGTTAGGATCCCTGACATCTTCTAATGTAAGTGCAATCACAGTGTCCTAGAGGTCAAATGGAACGGTACAACTTTTTTCTCAGTCTTCGGAGTCTCAAACGCTCTCCCATGTGTGACTTTGTAATATCTCTGGGCCCTGAACCAGTGCATATGCAACACCCACCCACCCTCTCCACTGTATACATACATTTACATGTGCGCGCACACAGACACACACACACGACAAAATCCACATTGCAATCCCTTTAGTAACCTTTCATACACAATACATGGGTTGTTTAGGTGACCGAGTGTGCATGTGTGCACTAGGGGCTTGCATCAGACAGGCAAACTCTACATAAGGCTTCAGAAGTATACTCGTAAATTTTGTGCACCACAAATTTTCACAGAAGTCTGCAACATTCACGTGTTGAGGAGTAAACCAGGTATGCATTTAAACTTGGCTACTGTGTTAAGTGACCAGCAGCATATCATACAGCATTCATCCAAGTTGTCAGGCAGTTTGGCCTGACGGGGTGAGAGGTTTCTTGCTGTGCTTTTGTTTTTTTCCTCAGTGACTTGCACTTTGTTACTTGTTCTCCTGAGGAACAGTTAGTTAATGCCTTTTAGTCACAAAAAAAGTGTTCCACCTTCTTTTGTGCCTCTTCCCTTCCATCCATCTGTAGCTTAGCTTTGCAAGCTTACCCATGTTACATTTCTGCCCCACCCACTGCAGCAAGTTTATTTTAATGACTTTCAAACTCTTTTGCTTCTGTATATAAAGCTTTTGGGAGCAGTAATGGTCAGCATACTCAGAATGCAGCCCATCTTGTAGTCTCTCTCTTATTACCTTTTCCATCATCTCCACACTTTTTATCATTGTCTTTATTGCCATCTATCTACACAGTACTCCTGGGGGTTCCGTTTAAGGCAACAGTCTTCATCAGAGGGGTGCCAGTTGGCTGGCTGCTTGTCCTTGAAGTGGAAACACCCACTTCGAACACTTCATGAATGGCTTTCCGGAAACAGTGGAAATTGTAGTCTATCAATCCTGTGGCACAAATAGGAGAATTAAAAAGAACCGAAAACCTGCCGCTAGAATAAAAGATACCAATATAACAGTATTGCTGTGGTGTACCTTTACGCTCAAAGCTCTCTTCTCTCAGAATGCAGACCAGAGCGAGGAACCTGGTGACCTCTTTCAGGTACAGCACCGTGGTGTTGTTGAGTTTGATGATGGCCATAGACTCCTTATCATATGCACTGCCACTGCCATCCTCCTTTAATCTACACAATCAAAACATGCATTCACTATGCAGAACCGATCAAAAGCATGCTAAAAATAAAGAAAACACTTCTTCAGAGAAAAAGTACATCAATCATTTTGAATGAATGCTACAACCATGGCCATATATTAACAGCATGTAGAAACGCATGTTGAAATGTTACGTAAAATTATTTCAGAAGTTTTAATGTGCATTATTAAAATGGATAGATAAGATCAATAGAGTCAGTCCTATATGCAAATAGAAATCATATACAAAGTCTGACCCGTAAATACAGGAGACATCGATGACCACATCAATCATGTCGCAGCAGAGCTCGTAGGACTGCATGTCCACTGGTGAACTGTCAGTGGCGATGTAAATCTTACTGACGACGTCAAACAGGAAGGCCTTCTCAATCCCTGAATTCTATTAGCAGAGAAACACACATTCACACATTGCATAATGCCCTGCAGGGTTTGATATGGGATCTTACAGCATTGAGAGCATAATAAAACATGCATGAGCATGACTGCATTGGAGATGGAGAGCCATTTCCACTGCAACAACAACAATATATATTCTTCATAACGACAATGTAGTGACCAAAGAGGGAATGGAAATTCATTAAGGTGCAACCATCTAGAAATATAAGGGTCTTGAGGTAGAGACACATACCGATATAAAGATGTTGAGAAGGTTCTCCAGTGTGGGAAGCTGAGGGATGAGCTTCTGGACAACTTTACTGAAGGCCTCGAAGATGGAGTGATCATATATACTGGTCAAATAGAAACTGCAGAGGACAGAAAAAAAATCCTTAGACAGAATGAAAAACAAAACATCCAACAGATTTAATACAACCAATATACCCAGGTCTCATTTCACCAATTATTAACACAGTGATCCAAATGCAGTGTAATGCTTTCTTAGGTTTGCATTAATGGTAGTGGTAAAAGTCACTTATCGGCATTCACACAGTGAACCAATTAAGATTTTATTTGTATTCATTATCTTGGACATTATCTTGCACAGTAAATGTTTAAACAGCACAACTCAAACTAAATTGCAGGGTAGTTAAATAAACGTTTCTCATAACATTCACTCCTGACAACTGCAATCTCACATGCATATGCGCGTGGTGAACAGTTAAATCCACTACGCGGTTAAAATGGCCGTCTTAGTGGGGTATTTATGTAAAAACAGTAACATGACTATATATTGGGGAGACACAAATTTGCAATGTTTTTGCAGACAGCATCTGTTGCCAAATGACCAGAAGTGTTACAGAGACAAAAGAACAGCAGAATCTGCCAGAACAGAAGTAGCTTAAAGGCTCTGCAGTGTTGGACAGCAGCCTCAGACTTAAGAAAATATCCTCTCATATCAAACCAGTCAAAGTTCTCTTCTGAAAATATAATGAGCAACACAAAAATGGTAGCAGTTGCCAATTATTACACTATAATAATAGTTTGTACACTATGATAGGTGACAAAACTGAGAAATAGTGTACGTCTAAATAACCACATTCATTTGCTTAGTGAATGGTAAGTGTACAGTTTAAGGCGCTTGAGTGGTCAGTGCTTTGTGAACAACAGCAGGCAAGGGTAAATTGCAAGCATACTTCCAGCAGAACCTTCTAGAAGTATGCTTGCAATTCACCCATGCCCTGTTGTTTACGAAGCACTGACCACTCAAGCCCCTTTAACTGTATGCTTGACTTTCTGTACCGAACAGAGCTGAAGTAAAACAAGCTTCTTGCTTTCCTAGTATGGCTTTAGCATGTAAATGCATTTGTGTAAGTGCTTATTCCTTGACAGATACTAAAATCCAGTAGCCTGGGAAAACCCAGACAACTTCCGGCAAATTTGAATGGTCTGGTTTTAACCAGGCTAAAAATCCAGTAATCCACAAGGCCTTATTGGTTCCCAAAAACTATAGTAACCTAAACAGCAACCAAAAATGACCAGAACTCTTTCTTTTTTTTACTGAGGTGATCAGAGCATCTGAAGATGCCATTTTTAGATTGATACAAACAAATGACACAAATGTGAATGCAAATATTTTCAGATAACACATTAAGCAGACACTCTTTATTTAGATCAAAGAGTTAAGAGCTGTGTATTCATCTTCACTTTCAGTAAAGAGTACCAGGAGATTCTATAGCATTAATGAAGACATCAGAAAGAAAACATGTAATCGGATCCAGCCGTAAGTGGCATTCTATTTAAATTTTGATAACAAAATTAATTTAGCAAATGCCTGTAATGACTGAGATTTAACACAGAGCTCATGAAACATCACCATTTCCTTGGAGAACACTTTTCAACATCAATCCATTATTAAGTCAACACCAGAATGGCTCAGACTTAACAGTTTCTCTGATTCAGCAACGTAAAATAAACAAAACTAAATCAAACAAACATCCTTCCCACATATTAATTAGGTGTTATGCAAATGAAAACATTAAGAATATTAAGTTTCTTCTCAGGATCTTCTCAGATTGCAGAAATAGTGGCACATATTATGGATCAAGAAGTATTTTAGGGAGTGTTCACACTTGTAATTTGGTTCGCTTGGTTCATTTGTCCGGACCCAAAAAAAAACAAAAAAACATTTAGTCCTGGTCCGCTTAGTGTTCACAATGGCATTTTAACACCAAACCTATAGATACCAAATTTAAATGCATAGGGATATGTTCACAACCTGATTGGTTGGCTTTTAGATATGATGGGATTTTGACCAGCTGAGATCTTGTGATAGTGAAGAGCTTATAAAATGTGTAAAGGAGTCAAAACAGTGGCAGGAATCCCTCCGTCACACATACAAACGAAGATTTGAGGAGACGCAATTCTAATGCCTGTACCAAACTGTGATGGGCAATATTGAGACTATGAAGAGAAAAAACAGGTATGCTTGAGCATTCTCTCCTTTTTAGAATCGGATCATGTCCCCGCTTGTTTGGTTCACACCAGGGTTCGGATGGCAGCGTTCACACTTATTCAATTGAACCGCGCTAACAGATCAATCACACCAGTTCGTTTTAATAGATTCAAACATGCCAAATGTGAACACACCTTTAATCAATAAACAGCACCAAAAATAAAATGCAAATGATTACCTGAGATGAAGTTTCTCTAAACTGGCATCTGCCAAGTCATCATTAGCCCTCTGGTGTATATCCCTCTGGGTCTCAATCTTATGGTCATCAGACAGGCCGTCTACTTTATGGATGAACACTTCAAAGTTGATCTCTGGGTTGACTCTGTAGGCCCGTGATACTGTTAGGTGGAGTCGACCAAGGGCCTCCATGTAGTCATCCTTTGAGAGGAAAAATGCAAAATAGTATGAGTTGGCAATGTACAACATAGAGGCTGACTAGGTTTAGAGAAAAAGCTACCAAACAAATTGAAAATTACATTTTACATATTTACAAAACAAAAGAATGCAGAAATACAAAAGAAATATATCAGTCTCCTCTAAAAAGCAGATGACAAGAACGTTCTTGACACAACACCACATATTTTGTTATGGGGTTTGCTAATCTGCAATCTAATCAACCATATCCTTTAAAAACAACTTCCAGCTAGAAGAAACACTGAAGTGCTGAGATAAGATACTGACTTCTCTGTATCAGCAGAAACAAAAAGTCAATCTTGTGCCTTTGTTTTGTTTTTTTACCTTATGCCAATGCGATACAATGAGCCAAGCCTAAATGACAAACAACATTCAATTAAATGAAACCAGAATGTCTGGACTCAAAGCCAAGATTTATATAATCTAACCATTTACAACCATTAACCCATTTCAAGTTTAGCACAATTTTAACACAATATTTACAATAGCTTCTCGATTGGTTACATGGGAAAGGATTCTACAGAAAAAACTTCCTTTGGCGATGACAATTTTATTTAAATTAATTTGTATTAAAATTACTTTATTTTTGAAATGTAAACAAACTTGGATAGATACTGAGAAAATACATTTTATTAGGGTAGGAGTAAAAGTTGTTGAATAATAATAATAATTTTTTTTTTTTTTAAAGTAAAACCTAGAGCTGCACGATTCTGGATAAATTCAGAATCATGTTTTTTTTTTTGTTTCGAACTGAAATCATGATTTTCTTACGATTCTGAACAAACAACTAAAAAAACTTTTGAAAGAAATGTAAAAAAAAAAAAAATTACTAGAGGTTCTGACCAACGTTACAATAATTGCTGCAGTCTATTTAAAATGTTTAATTAATCTGAATGAATTATTTATTTATTTTAAAAACTGTTTAATTGAATGATTCAATGACTCACTCATAAAAACTTCACTTGTTGTTTCATTACTGGATGAATGTTTTTTTTAACAAATCTCTTAAAAGAATGATTCAATGACAAATAAAAAAATAACAGTCACTTGTCACAATGTTATCGATATGATCGTCATTTTAAGCGCCAAGTTACTATTAAAAGGTGATTTAGATCACTCTACCGTAGACAGTGTTCATATCCAAACTATAAACTTTATCACAGATCTTCAGTAATAATATGAATATCTGTAACAGAGAAATAACAAGACTATTTTGAAAAGACTGTTTGTGAAGCTGTTTATTACCTATACATTACAACTGCTCTCTCTGGGTCAGCGGCAGCGCAGTCACAGATTTGAGTGTTCTGGTGTGATTTTGTCAAAGGTTTAATAGACAGTCAAATCGTTGTCATTTAGGAATGAGACACTGTCTAAGTGTTTGAATCGAGATCGTGATATTTTAACGATTAATTGTGCAGCTCTACTAAAACCATAAATATTACAGATTACACCAACAAAAATTATATAGCTGTTCAATCCAGCCATCTCGAATTACTGACAGAAATGCATCACTATGTTGTTTGGGTGTATGTATAGTGCTGAGAACAGGCACGCTCAACTCCCAAACAGTTTATGGGTGCGACGTGCGAGTTATAAAAAAAGGTATCACATAATTATTTGTGTGTGTGTATAGTCATTGGAGTCAAGGCTTTAAATTTTCTGTTTCACCTGTGCATCGATGACAAATATCAAGGCCCCAGTTCCTCTGAAAATCATCTCGTAGTCAAAGGTAGGATCAAAAAAATCCACTTGTCCAGGGAAGTCCCAGATCTGGAAGTTGACAAAGGAACTGCTGGAGATGTCATCTTTATATATCTTGTTGGTGCTCTCCAAAAAGAGGGTCTCGTTGGGGGACATCTTATGAAACACCACCTGATAAGTCAAAGACATTTAATACATTAAAAGCATTCTCAAAGTGCCCTATCTCCCCTCCACGAGGTAATAAAGTCAACCAGTTGTGAAATCAAACTAAAAGCCCAGTCACATGCTTCATGAGGAGCTTATTGATGGCAAGGCTTATGTCTCAGATTCAAATTCTTAAATCGTAAAGCCAAGGGAATCATGGGCACTTACACATTTTATTTCATTTATTTTAGTAGACACTTTATCATTAGCACAAATCGTTTTGGACATTATACTGACACTAATTGAGCGAAATTATGTGGAAAAGAAGTTGAAACAAAAGATATAATTCAACTATATAACAATTTTTTTAAGGGTTTTCTATTTTTTAGTAGTGATAAAAGTTAAAATTCTTATTTCATTTGTCACTCGCAAAATAGACACTAAAAAAACAAGAAATGTTCGCCACAAACTAAACATAACAATATGCTGCTCACACACTTTTCATTTAGAATCAAGTGGTGCGTAAATTAAGTTCTGCATTATGAATCATAATACCCTGAAATTCATTGTATATTTTGCTCAATCCTGACATCTACTGGCGTGGATGTATGATGCTGCTTCACATCTGTTTGTTTTTTTCTCCATGACTGCTTATAAGTGACTGTCATGTGTTCACATTCAATGCTTGATGATGCAGCATTTATCCTGAATTGGTGGTGTGAAAATTGTAGATAGTCGTGACTTGTTTCAACAAACCCAAAGGAACAGCTTGTTTATAAATAGTTTGTTGTTATACTGTTTGGTACATTAAGAATGTTTTTTAAAGCACTTAAGCACTGGCAGAAAATGCTATATAAGATGAACATAATATTACAATTGTATTATTATCAGTAGTATTATCCCAATCAATTTCATGAAACAGCTGGTCATGTGACGTCACCATGGAAGCGCCCACACAAGGGTGCCAGCTCCATGTACAATAAAACAGCTTGTTCTAGTAGACTGTCTAAAGTCTTCCTCCAAGGTAATTGTTAATCATTTTAATAGTATTTTTAAAAAGCTCTGTTCATTACTTTGTGTAAAACGTTTTTAATTGAAAAAAAAAAGATGCCTGAGTGCGCCTCACATGAGAAATGCACTCAAATGTCCTACACAACTTCATGTAACTTACCATACCCAATCAATAGCCTTAATACGCAAAAAAATGTAAAAGGAAGAAAAGAAAATTCATGGATAAGAATGAGCTCTACAATGCATCACCGGTGTTGAGAGGTTGTGGGGGATGCTGAATGTATGAATAAGCATTTCAGGTTTTGATATGAAGAAATCACGTGCCACATCAATGCCGGGTGAGTTATAACACCATGAACATAAGACATATAAGTTATGCTAAATATTCTTAGCCAGCTGCCTGAATGTGGTGTATTTAGGCCTGTGTGGCATCCAAATCCGTAGATCCACCGCTGCATAAGAAATAGGTTGTAACGGCTCTGAGTGGTGATCTTGCCCGTGCCCAGGTACAGCTCTGCTGCCCCGGGCGGCTCTGACCCGGTTCTAACTCGCTCGGCTAAGAAGTCAGCAGGGGAAAATAACGTAGGTTGCACTGTCTAAATAAAATCTCTTTCTCCTACCTTTTGGATAGATGACTTTCCGCTCCTCCTTAATCCCATCAGCAGGATTCTCGGTTTGCTGTCGGAGGGACTAGGACTGTCCTCAATGTCTCCCTCCTCTTCTCCATATCCAAAATCTTTGGGAAACGAGTCCGCCACCCCGTAGCTGTCCGCCAGCGGTGCCTCGTACTGGATCGACATGTTGACCCCCCTCCCCAACCCCTTTAAAATATAACCTGGCTGATTATTTGTAATACAATCAGCACAAAATAAGTGCTGAGAGAACAAACATAAAACCTCGTTATGCTAGAAATGGATGAGAGCAAAGTTATTATGGATTCTCCTTTAAATCTTCAGTCTCTTATGTTTCCCATCTCGATGAAACGCCCACTTAAGATCGACACTCGCGTGTAATTGGGCAGCCACACGAAAGCTCGTATACTGATTGGACAAATAAAGTGTCACTCTCCTAAGCTATTGAAATGCGGGTGGATCGTTCCAAGTCATGTGCCTGGTGGTCACCTGACAAACGGAATCGTGTGAATGGTTGTTTTTTCCGACCTTTCACCTGAAATAGTGTTTCTTGTCTTCAAATGCTGATAAAGAATTGTTGGTAAATGTTAAATGCTGTTTATTCCGTACAATTTACTCTGTGGGAAAGTGGGCACATATTACTCCCCGCCCCGGATATTAAACAAACTGTATGCCCTTTCTAAAACATTGTAAAGTATGAATCAGCTTTGTTTCACGTCAGCCTATTGTTCATGATCATGATCGATGTGTGAGAGCAATTTTATAAATGCCTTATAGCTTTCAACATGCATGCCAAATATGGTAGTTTTAAAATGTTAATATTAAAATAAAACTGACATTTACTTTTAGACCTTCCAAAACTTTATTAAACAGTCTGTTGAAGCTATGCCACACATAAATCGTATATCTCGGTTGTATGTGAACCACAGGCTTTTACAACACTGAGTGACCAATGTGTCACGTGGCTGTAAAGCCAAAGTTGTTATTGTTCAGTTTTACTAATATGCACAACCAGTGCCGTTGCATAGTTTCCTGTCAAGATTGCAAGAAAACAAAACAAACAAAAAAACTGCTGCAGTTTAGTTTTCTCAATTTTAGCAGCACAGATTTAATTAATAAAACATTAATTTAAAAAGATCAATTTAATGATCACTGAAATGTTTTTGTGTGTGTGTGGTTAGGAGACAACCAAATAAGAAGTAGCTATAAAGGATTGGATCTTATCTAAGATTTCTTGAAATGGTTATAGTAAAGTTTGCCATTCAATAATTGAATAGAAATGTAGAATTGTCTTACAAAACAGCTTAATTCGAGCAACTGTTTGTAGTTTGAATGACACAAATGGATTGTGTTTTGTTATTCACTCGTAGTTATTTCATCCTGTTAATAAATTAAAATATGTGTGCATGATTAAATAATGCACAGTAGGCTATATGTAGGCTACATTTATATGATACATACAGTTTAGATATAATCTAAAATATAATCATAGTAGCCTAGTAATGATGACACTTGCAATGAGTAACTTCTTTCTGGCAAAATTGTAACTGTTGAATGCTTGCATCTGATTGGTTTACAAACTGTCCAAAGTGGGCAATTACTTTCAGGAAAACGCGCAGCTAAAGTAGTTCCAGGCGCAGGTCTTGGCCGTATTACATGTCCATATCATGTTGCAAAATGATTTCAGTTATTTCAAAGGTCGATACAGTCTACAACGGAGAAAGAACCAAAACCCACACCGACACAAACGCACACACAGTACGGACATTTCGCACAGAAACGTGTGGTTTGCGCTGCAGTGACGATTTTATCAGTAAAATAGTTTAGCAACTTAAAAGCCAGGTCTAGGCTATATCACATTTTTCACTACCGAGGTAATATAGGAGTTGTGCCTTGAGGCATATCAACGTAAAGTTTCGCTAGAGACACTGCTGCCAAACACTGCTGAGAGACGCACACTCCACAGACTGAGGTTCTTCACATACATTTAATCTCTCTCTCTCTCTCTCTCTCTCTCTCTCTCTCTCTCTCTCTCTCTCTCTCTCTCTCTCTCTCTCTCTCTCTGATTAATAATTAATCTGCTATCAATGGCTCAAGCCTCCATTACTAGCTCTAAAATTATGCGTTTGGCGTGCGATATGGGATAAGATGCATCAGAAATTAGTCAGAGCAATGTCTTGAATGTGCATTATTTTCTAATAATTCAACGGTCCGTCTTCAAATATTCCTTACTTATTCTGCCTTTTTAATCTTTTGAGATTTAGTTGAAATCTAATGTTTTTTGTCCATTTGCTTAAAAGACTGACTTTATAAATAAATTTTCAATCTGACTTGATTGCATTGTAAATCAGATCAGTTTATTTAGCTGTAATATAGATACAGTGTTTTTTACAATATAATTTTTTTTTTTTCAGATTATTACTGCTGTTCTAATTCAGGACTATGTTTTTTAAAATTGAGATTTCTTTTAACCATTACACCATTTTGACTTCTGATGCAGGAAGCACTTAAAAAGAAATGTCCAGGCATAAGGCATATATAATCAAACATATATCAATCCATTTCCTGTATTGTAGTCATACTACTATTGTTAATTAAGTCTGTGTGTACTGCTGAATTGATATGTATAAAAGGAGAGTGTAAACAATCCATAAGGAGTGCTACCACTTTATAAAGTTGAATATAAAACTTCAGTCTGAGATTGCTTCCATGCTTACCATCAAAGCTGTAGATGTTAACTTTACAGTCATTCGGGTCAATTTCCATCAATTTATAACTAAAAGATTCTATGGTTACCATCTGTGAGTTTTTCTCATATCTTTAAGTCTGTGGGAGCAGCTCGCCTGCTACTGGAACTGCTGGCCAATGAGGCGCGATGGCTTGGTGACTCTCGTGGACTATGCTGTGACTCAGAGCTGGATTCTTCTATTGAATCAGGAGAGGTGGGCCTGCTCCGCTTGGAATCCGACCTGGATGAAGTACGTGCCCGCACAGTGGCGTAGGGACAGCGGGCTTTAGCGCCTTCCAGGGAATCCGAGTCTGAGCCATTGCCTTCTACAACCGTTGAGCAGTTCCACGGTGCGCTGGCCTTCCATGGCTTCTTTCCAACGCCAGATGATGAGTGAGAAGATTCTCTGGGGTGGCTCGATGAGTCTGGAGTATTGGACTCTTGCCCTTTCTTGTGCGAATGTGGAGCGTGGACAGAATCTACCCCCTCTTCTTGCTTCGGTGGCGTGACAGAGTTGCAAGGTGGCGAGCGCGTGTCACTGCTGGTGTTGTTGGAATTGCTGTTGTGCTCTGTGGGACTGTGCTGCGAGTACTTTGGTGCATCAGAACCATTTTTAGCTGGCAAATCACCCTGAACGGGCAAGAAAGCAGAGGATGGGTTAATCAAAGGATGGTAGACGGTTCCATCAGGTGGTCTCTCGAGCAGAAGGTTGTATCCGCTGGGTGCAGATGCAATGGTGGCCTTGCGGCCAGTTGAGGTGCCGATGCACGTCTGGTGGACCACAGAATCTTTCTTCAGCTTGTTGGGATAGTAGCTGTCATCAGGATCGTCCCTCAGCTGTGGGTAGTAGTTCAAAATGACCTTTTTAAGCTTTTTGTAGCCCAGGTGCAGGATCTCCAGGATGTTGAGAAACAATGAGATGGCAGCTATGCATTGCATGAACACCATAAAGACGCTTTTCTCAGTGGGTCGAGATACAAAGCAATCCACCGAATTCGGGCAGGGCTCACGCTCACATTTGTACAGCGGATTTAGTCGAAACCCATACAGAACATATTGTCCGGTCATGAAGCCCACCTCTACGCCAGAGCGGGTGACTATGTGAGCCACGTAGGTGCGCAGAAGGGACCCCCTCAACGGAGCTTTGTTCAGCTTCCCTTGGTCGATCTGCCGAAGCTCACGTTCTATTTTGCGTCGAACTTCCGCCATCTCCACATCCACGGCCTCAAGTTCACGTCTCAGTGTCATCTTTTTGCGCTGTCGCTCTTTCTCAAGGGCACGGAGGCGGTAGAGGGCATGGCCCATATACACCAGTGAAGGTGAAGACACAAAAATGACCTGCAGCACCCAATAGCGGATAAGGGAAATGGGGAATGCTTTGTCATAGCACACGTTGCGGCATCCAGGCTGCTCTGTGTTGCAGATAAAGTCAGCCTGTTCATCATTCCACACATCCTCGGCCGCCACCCCAAGCACCAGCATGCGGAATATGAAGAGGATGGTCAGCCAGATCTTTCCCACCATAGTGGAGTGGATATGCACCTCTTCCAAAATCCCGCCAAGGAAGTTCCAGTCTCCCATTTTCACTCGGGCATTTTTGAGTCTGTTAGGAGAGGAAATAAGAAGCAAGAATCATGAAAATGGACCGTGAGTCCCATTTTTTAATTAAAATTTTGTACCAAACTATTAGTTGATTATCGCGCACTTTCATCCTTACTGTGATTTTTATTTGAAATGAACAGAGCTAAGCTTTCCCAAACTAAGAACATCTCAGAGTTACCCTGTATATTAGATGCATAAACCATAAATATGTGGACTTCTTTTTTTAAAACTAGGAAGGAATAACATAAAAAAGAGACAAAAAAAATTAATGGCAAACTAAAGAAACTGATGCAAGATCATAAAGTCTCCATTGCAAGCATTGAAGTATCTCAGGTATTAATATACTTCAGACATAAACATTGAGTCCGCCCAACAAAAGTCAGATTAACGGCAGATCAGTATGGGGTTTTCAATTACAGATTTTTGTTTGGTTGCAAACAAAATATAATAATACTTATACCTGAATTTAATGTAAACAAATTAATTTGGTCCAAAACAACAAATTGGCAAATACTAGACTGGAGTCAATGATTGGATCATTATTGCACTGACTGATTATTATGTTTCTAGCATGTTATATGTTTGGCAACAGTTTTCCTAACCCTAATGGGTGGAGTGTGTAGCTTTCATTTCTTAAACAACCAGAAAGACACATCATAGCCATATTCCTGGATGATAATGTCAAGATTCATCAGGCTCAAATTGTGAAAGAATGGTTGGTTAGGAGGGAGCATGAAGAATAATTTTGACACATGAATTGGCACCTCTTGAGTCCAGACCATAAATTCATTGAAAGTCTTTGGGATGTGCTGGAGGAGACTTTACTGAGTGTTTGACAATACAAGATCTTGGCCAACAATCGATGCACCTCTTTATGGAAATAACATCACAACAGTTATTTCCATCAAGATGTGCATACATTTTTGGTCAAGATGTTTAATAAATGAAAAGCTAAACACTCAATCAATTAGGATTAGAAGAACTGTCCCCAAACATGCCAATAACATGCACTGCAATAATGATCCAAACATTGCATAACTAGCCTATATTAGGTATAATTACAGCAAGCTTAACTAACCTCTCTAAATGACTTACTAAATAATCAACAAAACATACAGCGCTACTAAATGCAGTCAATCAGTGCATTACTCTGTTAAGCATCTTTTTGTTGAAAGTAAACATGGATAAATAAACTGAAGCACCAACATACCTTAAACAAATTGGGAGAAAATGAACTAAATCTTCATTGTAAAAGCGACTCGAATGCTACTCCAACGCCTACACCTTGTACAAAAAGCTAGACTTATGCCATCCTGTTTATCGTTAAAGCTCTCGACTAAACAAAACAAGCAGGTCTTCTTGGTGCCAACTTATAAGCATGCAGAAGAAATCAATGCGCTAGCCCATGTCATTTACCTTACAGCAGTATGGACAGAATGCCGCTTTAAATCCCCGCAGGTCATACAGGCGCGACGAGGCCACAAAAATATTTAAAAATCGTTGGTGCCCTGTACATCTGACACAGCACATCACCTGAACTTTTATGACCCCCTCTTTCCTCTCTGTTGGCACCGAAAGAAGGTTTCCAAATGTGCAGGGGTCTGTTGGCAAGCGCACTGGTTCTGTATGTAATTGCATCAATAACCAGTACTCCACTATAAACATGAAGGGAGCACTGAATTGATTGTGTATGCCATGCGTAAATAAAACTTTGGCGAATGATAAAGCCCCCTTCTGTACGAATTTAAAGCTCTTTTTTTTACACTTGGTGCCCGCTTCATGCTCTTGTGCACCCGCTCCTAATCAGCAAACAGTCTTGCATGTTTGATTGCTTTTAACACCCATTAGAGAATGCTTTTTCAGCTGAGTAGCAAAAATAGACCAATTGTGCACAAAAGCCTGAGCTAAAAGCACAAGCGCAACACTAGTGGTGAATTTCCATGTTTTGTAAAGAGAAATGAAGGCCTGTTGGTTCTTTTAGCAACATAAAACCAAAACCAATGACTGACATTAAGTGTAATGTTGAATAAAACTGCATTTAGAGTTGTTTATTGTTCTCCATGATAGGGATCACAGCTTAACACAATGTTTCTAATGGCATTTGGCCACATGTTGGCACTACTTTTTGTAGTCAATACTTTGGGAAGCAATCAATCGGTCATGTCCGATTTCATACTCTGCTGAGCCCAGCCCAATGTAATTAAGTTGTCTCTGCTAGTTGTGGAGATATTTTATTCCATTTAAAAGAAATCAATGGTGCAACCCCATTACACTCACTAACTATATGCTTTTGGTTGGTTTCATCCCCGGCCTGCTATTTAGGGACATATCAGGCAAGCCCTATTTAACATAGTGAGTGAGTCTCTTCATTACATAATTTGATTTCAGACTAGGCATGCTTTTAATGAATAACTTTTAATGAATAATGAATAAAAATTAAATAGTTTAATATAGCTTTGGTATCTCAAAAAAGAGAAGCACATTAGGTTAGCTTGAATGCATTTGCTCCCTGATGAGTAAAAAACAATATTTCCAATGTAAACATTTTATGACCTTCCCATATGATCATTTTAACTAAAAAACATGTTATGCATTTAAACACCATCCTTGTTCAGGCCTAAATATAAATTGACATCTGTTGTTTAGCCATAAAGGTACAAAATCAAACATTATTGGAATTGTCACAATAATAAAATATATTACAAGCACTGAGTAGGCTTTTTTTTGGAAGACAATTTAGTTTTAGACAGTTTTTCTATTAAATATATAATATTGTATATATATTAATATAACATTCTCTACATATACCGTTATACTGTACAGACAGTAAGACAACAACTATTAATCTGATTCGTTGTGATACCTCAGTACGTCCGTCGTAGATGTATGCATTTATACCATTATGCATCCATAATATATATATATATATATGTGTGTGTGTGTGTGTGTGTAATCTGTTGTCATAAGATTGCAAGATGTTTCTTATGTAAAATACATTATATATATTTCAGCATCATTACTGCAGTCGTCATCATTCAAATATGCTGATTTGGTGCTCAGGAAACATTTCTTATTATTTTCAATATTGAAAACAATTGTGCTGCTTAATATTTTTGAGGAACCCTTGATACTTTTTTATTATCATTTGATGAGTATAAAGAACACCATTTATTTGAAATAAATAATGTCACTTTTGATTCATTTAATGCGTCTTCATTGAATACAAGTATTCATTTCTTTCAAAGAAAAAATCGTAATGACGCGACACTTTCGAAAGGCAGCACAGATTATGTTCATACATGTATATCTACTACTAAAATTAGATTAGAACAACCTGTTTGCGGAAGGCAGGGGAATATCCCTGGTGGTGCCCGATCGGCATTTCTGTTAGTCAGAGCAAATAACTGAACTTTTGATGAACATTTAGTTGAAAACACAGCCCCAGACATGACTCAATATTGTTCTAAAAATAGCCCAGAATTAGATTAATTCCAGGACTGAGTGCGTTGCACATTGATTTGATTCACAACCCAAATTCTGGTTTGTACTGTAAAGTTCTGCTATGTACCTAATTGAAGTAGTTTGTCAACAGAGTGGAAAACCAGCATCAAAACAACCTCCTCACATCCTCAAATGCACTTACAGGTCACAGGTGAGATATTTCAGAAACATGCATTAAAAATGGCAGATATTCAGTTTATTATAGCACCAGTGTGAAGACTAGAATAAGTATATAATAGGATCACTTAATGAAAGCATGCTTGAACGATCAGGGAACTATTTTGTGCCATGTGGCTGGAGTTCATTTGTTAAATTAAGAACTAAATGCATAGGGGTCTGTATCAGTCCTTTTAACAAGGCTTTTTTGCACAAACATAGGCTACTGTATGAAGGACTTCAGTGAACACTGAATATAGTGCCCAAATTGATTTTTGTGAACTGAAAATACCTGGAATGATCTGTTTAGACTGGCAAGAACACTGTATCCATTGGCTGGCAATCAATGCTGTTTTGGAGAACTACCATCAGCTCATTAGAACTGAGGGGACTCAGGGTCAGAGGACATTTGTTTTGGGATGCTTTCACCTGTGAACTCACTATACCTTAAGCTATTCGGATATGGTACAAAATTTACTCTACACACAAACCCCAAAACTAACCAGTACATAAAACAATCACATGTAAAGCAAGTGAATAAAATTAACGAACATTTTGTTTTATTTTTAAAACCACATTTCCAACCTAAACACTTCATGAATATGTAACTGTAGATGCATGTCATTAGCACTGAAGTGACACAATTTCCTATTGATTATAGGTCAATAACTTATGTAATGCCACATTTAAACTACAGTTACATTGTTGTGACCTCAGGTTGAGGTCTGTCCACATGGTGATCAGTGCTGCCCTCTACAGTATTATAAGGACAATTTTTACAAAAAGTACATGGCAAGTTATTCTTTTTGACCACAAAGCTCCTTTTTGGCTCCCTTCAAATCAATTAAATTCAGCTGTTGGTTTAGTCATGACATCAGTTTGTAGGCCAGCATGTAGAGGGCTCAATAATTTTGTGAATACAAAATAAATGGTCTCACAAAATAAGGGTTCTATGTTCCAGAATAACTAAATTACTTGAGGTGTGTTTAAGCAAAAAAGGGCATATTTGGATGTAAAATCTTTCTTAAAAATGACATTTATTTACTTAAGATTGTATGTAGTGTATTAGCATACGACCTTAAGAGTCTTTCTGACAGTTATATTGACCTGAGACTTGCTTCTTTTAAAAAGCCATGATTGTCCATTGTGAACTGATGCATGACTTCAACCATCATCCTCATGCGGGTGCTGGGGACAGGAAGATGTTGAAAATGACAGCAAACAAGAAGAAGGCGATGTATCCCACAATGCACATCCAAAAGCGTGGGTCCTTGAGGAGCGCTTTATCGTAGTTGGTGAAAAAAACATAACCAATGGTCATGCCTGCTACTCCACCACCAATATGGGCCACAAAAGAGACCTAACAAAACAAAAAAAGGAAAGTATGAAGGACCTTTCTTGTATATTATCATATAATGAAGTGTTAAAACTATATTCAGAGTGAATTCTTGTGGTAAATCCTATTTATTAAGCTTGTAGTCTAAATCATTCAAGTGGAGTATTAGGTATTCTGGTTTAAATACCTGTTTTATTACCCGATTTATGATTCTGCAATGGTCTTAAAAATGTCTCACCTTCATGGCAGTGTCATGGACAATGAACCTTCTGTAAATAGCAAATCCAACATCTGTTCCAACTGAAAAAAACAAAAAACATTTCAATTCACATTTTCATGTCAATAGGTCCTAAAAAATGCTTAGTTTAAACATTTATAGTAGATGTCAAAAAAGATACCAATAGTAGAGTGAAAAGTGAAAATGGACGCACCAATCAGAACAATTACAAGAATGCGAAACACTCCAACAAGTGGAATCATCTCCCTGAAATTCTATAGGGAAAAGAAGAAAAGAAAAAAACATTTTTAATTTGGGTACTTGAGTATAGTATTTTCTATAAAAAGAAATATCCCATCAAATATTACAGGAAAGTTACTCACCACCACAGCATTCATGAAGTAACCTCCCATGAGGGCATAAACACCACCTGAAGCACCCACAAGAGCACTGAGAGGATCAAAGATGGAGCTGGCGAGAGAGCCTGAAAGAGGATTCATACACAGACACACATTCCATGAGAATATGAAGATTTGGATCAACAGCAAGATAATAAAACAGTCAAATCTTAATATTTTTCAACTAAAACTATATTTTATTTAATCAGTATATTCTCATTAATGAGTCAATGTCCAAAAGTTTTGAATGTTACCATGTTCTCACTGTGCCATTACTTAATTTGCCCCCTTTTTATCAATAAGAACTACAGCAAAAAAAAATGTGATGCAAGAAAAGAAAAAAGAAAATTATTTGAGACATTTTATTTGAATATATCAATTTCTAAAAACATAATATGAAAATTAATTCAAATGTAGACTATTTGGTCAATGAACTTTTGCTCTACAATCACATTAAGACCATTTGTTGGTCATTTTATTTTAATTTGAGAATTATTGTGCGTGTGTGTGTATTTTAACAGTCTTAAAGTTTCATCATAATAAAAACTATGATTTTTTTTTAAATGCAAAAGTATGTGAAACAATACGCATTTAAAGAATAAACGTTGTTACTTTAGAGTTGTCACATAACTTGCAGTAACTGCAATGCAATATTTGTTTGGATTGCAAACAATGTAAGATATTGTATACTGTATCCCAGTAAGAACTACTGAAACACACAAACTACCTGCAAGGACTCCAGCCATATAGACCATGCCCACTTCAAAGCCCTTATGCACCAGCTCCAGGGGAATGCCAAGAAGAAGCTGCATTAAAAGGTTTCCCAAGATATGTTCCACTCTAAATTAAGAAAAATGGTCATATATATTAAAGGTAGGGTGGGCAATTTCAGAGAGGCTAGCAATAGCAAGCTAGCTTTGAAAGCATAAGATCCCACCCTCCCTTTGAGCACTGAATCACGATTAATCGCATCCAAAATAAAAGTTTGTGTTTACATAATAAATGTGTTTGTACTGTGTAAAATTATTTTGTATATATAAGTACACACACGTGCATTTGTATATTTAAGAAAAATGTGTTATTTATATATAACTTATTTATATATAATATAAATTATATATAAATCTATATATAGTATATACATGCAAATATTTCTTAAATATATACAAGCATGTGTATGTATTTATATAAAATAATTATACACAGTACACACACATTTATTATGTAAACACAAACTTTTATTTTGGATGCGATTAATCGCGATTAATCATTTGACAGCCCTAACACCCGCGCCACATTTAGACTTTGAAACGTGCAGTGCTCATGTTTATTCAGTGATGTCAATGCCAACCACGAATACATTTTCCAAAAGGCTGTGATGATATTGTGTCCACAACCCATCGTGCGTTGGATAAGATGATTGACAGGGCAGTTTACGGTGACAGGATGCACGTGACAGATCTGTCCGTTGAAAATGACGAAGTAGCATCCCTTCCGTCATCCCGAAGCTTGCCTACTCTTTTGCTACACACTCAAAAGTATGTACTTTTTCTTCACAAAAAGAGTACATACTTTTAGGGCGTAGTATAAGTAGGCGATTTGGGATGCAGCCATAGAGATGTGCCTTCACCACAGTGCAACAGTAAAGACACTCTCAAACAGTGTGACGCCGCCATGCATTCCGATCGTTGTCAAAGCGACATATTACAGTATATTAAAAATTCATATCATAACAACAACAACAAAAAAACGGTATTCGGCATGAACCGGTATACCGCCCAGCACAGTGGAACAGGAGTTTAATAAACGTCACTAAAATAAACTTTAATTATTTCATTCATTCAGGATGACAAGGGGCTAAATAAATAGTTTTCATTGTAATTTTGAAATGAAGAAAAGGAGCAATATCCCCTTACCCGGCATGTACAAACATGTAGGAGAGAAACCGCCATGCTTCCTCGCGTTGTTCGGGCTTATAGGTTAGAGGACTCTCCCAGATCCCTGTACCCAGGGTTATCCACTGCTTCTGAGGCTTCCATACCGCATAGTAGATAAACACTCCTAACTGTCAAAGATTTAAATGAGTTTTGAGAGACAAGACCTAAAGTCTTCATTATGCCAATAACTTCATTATGCCAGTTGCCAAAAAGCACTGTCAAAAACCCTTAACCAGTGTGTCAATGTCTCAAAATCCCTTAATTTCTAGGAAAGATGTTGGTTTAGCAGGATTTAACTCATATTTAGGGACATCATTTTAGTTAAAAAAAATATAGTGGAGTATAAGAAGTAACAAAATAAAAGACAATTCTAGTAAAAATTATTATATAAAAAAAAGTACTTGTTTCTAATGGAAGGTCTCAAATGTTTATTCATTTCCTAGACACCTTTTTTTCAGTGACTAGGTCTATTTTAAGGAATGTCCATGGAAACAAGGATGAATCTGGCTTTTCAAACACTTTGGCTAAGACTTCCCATACAGGAATGGAAAAGTGGAAAGCGAAGCTCAAAATGATCTCAGTTAGTGACACATCCCAACTAAAACATTCACAAATTAATGGAAATGTACTGGTTGCTGCAGATTTTTATAAAGAATGAACATTTATACTAATATAGTATGAATGTTAATTTATTTATTAAACCAGTCTTAAATATTTGTTCACTTCCAGGCTTAAAAACTGGTTAAAAATAAACCAAAAGTGTACTCATTTTTAATTATTATAAGAGTTGTATATGATATGCATGTATTTTTATATTATTATTATTTTTATTTTATTTTTATTGAAGTAGTTAATCATGTAAATTTGATTGTATAAAAGCCCTTCCAGGGACAGGAGTTGAAAATTAGCAATAGCTATAAACTTTATATGCAACACTTCAGTGACATGCTTGGTCTTGACACTATGTTTGTTTGCATTGTCCCTGTCAAATAAATAAATAAATAAATAAATAAAATTTTCTAGTCTTACAGTATTTGCAGTGTCTCTGTCTGGTCACAGAGGTAGCCTAGTCTGTTGGCTGGTTTTAAAGAGGTTTTAGCTAACTGGCCAATAGATCAGATAAACCAGCTTAAGCAAACTTTAAATGGATCAAGCTGTTGTGTGAGCATAGAAACAGTTATTTATCAGATATCCGGAAAGATACAATTCCAGTGGTGCAAAGGTTGATGTTTCGCTAAAAAAACATTTGATTGTACCTCCGCTAAGCTGATGAGGATGATGAAGATTGGTGGCGGACAGCAGTTCGCTCGTTCCAAATACGTCTCCCGTAACTGCTCGGGAAGCATCCATTTAGAAACATTTGTATGTATCTGTTGTACCCTGCGACGACTTCTCTTCGGATTTGCTCGATTATCACCTTCTTCTTCATCCCTCTGCACGGGAAAGGTGTCTTGCTCTTCTATGTCATTATCGCCCATTTCTCTTAAAAATGCAAATCAGAAGGATCGTTTATAGGATTAGCCTAATTGACAATGAACCAATAAATTAAAGTTTTTTATTATTTCATTAGGCGATCAGAAAAGTTTTTATTAGGCTAATCTTTGAAATTGCAGCCAAGCAAATGAATTTCAAAGCTATTTAGATTCCAGATGCACATGCTTTTTCAGAACTCTCTTCCGGAGTTATTGGCTCTTCCTGCATAAACAAACTCATCCTGTATGGAATTATTTAAGAGGTGGGCTATAGCCTATACTTTTCATTTTAGAAACAACTTTATGAGAGAGAAAAAAAATCTCTTGTGAGAGTGATTAATACATTGGGTGCTTTTTATTAGTGCTGTTTATGCCCGAAACTCTTTTGAATAGGCCTATATAATTTGCAAACATTAACTCGACTTACCCTTTCTTCTGATCCACCACCTCTCACGCGAGTAGCCTAGGCTACAAGAGATTTCTCTAAGAGCGCGCGCCGACCAGAGCTCATTAATGTTGTTGGTTATTTGAAATTATGATTATAAAGACTATGTTTTAAAAAATAGTAAGATAAACAAAAATAGTTGTGTGACTACAAGACGCTCTCCCTGGACGATAATTATAGGCTTCATCCAGCTTTTCCGGTTCCAGTCTTCCTTCCTCTTGTTCCTAAAGGGTCTGCAGTGCAGGATCGTTTTGCTTACTTTTGTTGAGCAAAAAAAACAACAACCTCTGACCCGCCAAAGTAGACTCTTTACCTGAGCTTCCGCAAACCGCCACACCTGAAGTCACGTGATACATACAATTAATTTTAAACATTTTGTCCAAAAGATAATACACGCAAAGAACGATATATTCTAAACACTTACAATTAACCAACCATAAATAGACGACATTTTTGAAAATACATAAAACTCATTCAAAGATAATGATAGCATCCTTTATGAGCACTAGATGTCGCCATTTTCTGTACAATTTACATTCCAGTTCCTTAAGAGATAAAGACAAATGAAAATTCTGCTCATACTCGTTTTAAAACCTGTATCAGACCCCTTCTTCTGAAAAACAAAAGATAATGTTTTTTATGGGTTTCCATTTTAAAATATTTTAAAATGTCATTTATTCCTTTTGATGGCATAGCTGAACTTTCAGTATCATTACTCCAGTCTTCAGTGTCACATGACCATTCAGAAAGCATTCTAATGTGCTGATTTGGCACACAAGAAACACTCATCAATATTAAACAGTTGTGCTGTAGAAATCATGTAATGTTTTTTCAAGAATCTTTCATGAAAAGTTAAACAAAAGCATTAATTTTAAATATCTTTTCTAACATTATAATGTACTAAGTCCTAGTCATTTTTTCTATGTAATGACAATAAATGGTGACCCCATCTTGACAAGCCTTTAAACATTAGTCATTTACATGCTGAATACACTATATTCCTTGTCTTCTAGGGCAATTAAAAAGCTTTATATGAGGAACAGAATTATAAATGTTATTTACTGATAATCTTTACATTCAGTGAGCTATTAATGAAACCCAAACGTATGGCAAGCCGTTTTAGCTTAAATTGTACCCAGCCTCACTCGTCGTAATTGCATTTTTACAAGTAACAATTCAATTAGAGAGCTCTACAATTCAATTCTTACTAGTAGCAATTACAATTAGACAGCTCTCTAATTCAATTCTAACTAGTAACAATTACGAATAGAGAGCTCTCTAATTCAATTATTAGTAGTAAGAATTCCAATTAGAGAGCTCTACAAATGAATTTCTACTAGTCATATGTCTCCATTGACTTCCATTCATTTTTAATTACAGAGCTCTCTAATTGAATTGTTACTAGTAAGAATTACAGTTAGAGAGCTCTACAATTGAATTGTTACAAGTAACAATGCAATTAAAAAGCTCTCTAATTTAATTTTTACGAGTAAAAAAAACTAATTATAGATATGTATAATTGCAGCTCTTTAATTGAATTAAAGAGCTCTGCAATTGCATTCTTACTAGTAAAAACTGAATTAGAGAGCTCTCTAATTGTAATTCTTACTAGTAACAATTCAATTGTAGAGCTCCGTAATAAAAAATGAATGGAAGTCAATGGAGACATATGACTAGTAAAATTTAATTAAAAAAGTCATAAGTGGACATTGTCATTAGCTACTCACATACATGTCTTTCCAAACATTTGATATGACACAAACCTTTTGCAATTTCATTCCAAATTATTTGCAAGAAAGAACAGAATCAATTCAAATGATGACTTATCACAGATCTTTTATTTGTCAAAAAAGAAAAAAAGTTGGATAGTTAAAAAACAGACTGAAGGATAGAGGGAGAGTCTGGTATATCTGCTGCAGGTCAGTCACATTACATTAAACAGATCGCATCAGCCAAGCTTTTTTACAGCGGTAGTTTGATATTTTCCCACAAATTCTTAAGATTAAACTTCCTTAGAATGCATCTAGATATGCATGTTTGGAGTTGGGCCATCAGTAACAGTTCAGCAATAAAAATGAGTTAAATGTGGATAGACCATGGCACCCAAGCATTTGAAAAAAAAAAAAAAGAAAAAAAAAATTCAAAAGTGGAAGGAGGAAATTTCAAATGAAACGAAGGGGGCTGGTTCTATAGTAACCAGCTGCTGAGGGGAGGCTAGTACCATCTATAATGTTCTTCAAGACACATCTGAAAATAAAGAGACCATAATAAGCATTTGGACCAACTGAAATCAGCTTAATTATTTTTAACTGCGACAAACAATTTATGACAGGAATGTTAATTGCTTGCTTATAGAGGAAGTTAATATACTTACAGCTTGCAGGCCTGGCGCCATATCTTCGCATAATCTGATCCTGTGTGAATTTCACGAAGGACTCATATTGTTCTTAAGGGGAAAAGGAAGAGAAACGACAATTCAGCCTTAAACATAACAGTGGTGAAACCAGATACTAATCAAAGAAATATACCTTATGTAGCCCCCTCTTCTGTCTCCCGGTTTACAGAAATATGAATGAACCACTCATTTTAAAATCTTCCCAATCTGATATTTGTTATGCATGACATCACCTTCAACATTACAACGTTTAATGACTTTCGTTAACTCTACAATGAGTAAAGCTTCACCAGCCATTTACTCTTCGACAGCAATGTCACAGAAATATACAAACAAGGACTTTCAAAGACAAAATTCTACAGACGGCTGCATTCTTGTTTCTCTGGCGCATAAGGACTATACACTTAAAGAATTGGTGTTTTTTTTTTTTTTATCTTAATGAGAAAGGCATGAGCTCGATAAAGCCAACACACTACTGTGTGGAGTGTGGAATCTGGAATTTGTTGTACCTGCAAGCTTTGTGTTCAGTATCTGTTCGTACTCTTCACGCATCTTCTCCTCGTGATCTTTGATAAGGCGCTCGCACAAATAGCCAACCTGCCTCAGCGTGAACAGTGGCTGATCCTTCTTCAATGATGAGGCACCTAAAAACACATAACTCTGAATATCCATTCTTGACCATGTCACTTTACATTCAACACATACCCTGTACAATTCAAAATAACTTCACCAGAATAAAATACATTTTTAAATATATTAGAATACAATACATTTTTAAATATATTAAAATAAAGATTCAGTCTTCAGTGTCACATGATCCTTTAGAAATTACAAAAGAAAAGTATTTATTTGAAATCTTGTGTAACAAATGTCTTTTTGATTAATTTAATAGATCCTTGCTGTATAAAAGTACTAATATATATATTTTTTAAATCTTATGGACCCCAAACGTTTGAACTGCAGTGTATACTAAAACGCTTGAGCCAAGCCAAGCACTTTTCAACTAACAATTTTCATAAAAAAAATTTAAATAAATAAATTT
Source organism: Semotilus atromaculatus (assembly GCA_031834385.1). Taxonomy (NCBI): domain Eukaryota; kingdom Metazoa; phylum Chordata; class Actinopteri; order Cypriniformes; family Leuciscidae; genus Semotilus; species Semotilus atromaculatus. The sequence continues at coordinate 5,934,344 of JAULUF010000019.1, read as the reverse complement.
CAAAAAATTGCAAAAAAAAAAGTGTCTCTCATTGCTTTATACCACACACTATGGCCGGGCTGTTCAGGGATTTTGTAACGGCCCTTTAAGCGTAATTTGCAGGTGGGACATGTCCCCACCAATTTTGAAACATCTCGCAGCACGAATGTACCAATACAAATAAATAAAAAAACTCCAGTTAACTAGCAGAGCATTCATTGCGTTCATTTATTTAAAAAAAAGGCGATCTAGCGCTGAAATGTGTTTTTGAAATCAAGTGATCAATGCGTTTGTTGCCGCTGCGATCAGTGGCGCGGATACTGTGTACTGTAATACTAGCGCACAGTCTACACTCAGACGCACGCTTCAATCCGTTGTGGAGACACTATTCGTTCCAGTGAAATTACAAAAACAAAATGCACACAAACGTGTCCCTGCCTGATATTCAACCACTGATAAACAATCGGTTTTCGATAAATGAATATATATTTGAGTGCGGATTAGAACCCAGAACCTGACACGCTTGGCAAAAGTTGGCTGACCTAGACTGATTGTTAGGCGTCTGATTTATGTTCAAAATGGACAAAAGTGAGTACAGTAGTAGTCCATGTGTGGATTTATGGGGCAGTCTATTTTTTTTTTTTAGAAGGAAAAAAAGTGTGAGTTGTATTTAGTTACCATTTAGCTGCATTTCTGTTTTTAGCCAGTGGATAAGGGGGACAGTTTGATGTTTCTGAGAATTATTATACTTTACTTTTAACACTGAAATGCATCTCCTCGCATCACAATGTACATTAGTTGTTCTGCATTTACAAAATATAATACATTGATTCCTTCAGTATGTTGTTGTAATTTCTTTATTTGTTACCATAATTACTCATTCTCCGGCCCCTTATCTGGAACTGGCCCCAATTCCAAATTAATTGAATAGCCCTGCTCTATGGTCAACGTCATCATGGGCTCTCATCGTCATGACAGATCACAACGTTTGCTTTGCAAGACTGTTTGCATATGGTCAAATTGTGCTTCAAAATCTATAAACCAGTTTTGCTGTCACTTTTGCATTTTCTGCATATTCAAACTCGCCGGCATCAAGAATCAAAAAGTATTTGACATTACTGACGACAGACTCGACACACTGCATTCTTCCCAATGCACATTTGAAATTAAAGCCAGGAGCCCCATCCTGTTCCAAGAGAGAGTCTGTCCAGCAAAAAGCAGCTCCAACCCTTATCAAATACATCTAAAGATATTCAAGAACACCCAAATACAGACAAGTGTGCTGGAACTCTGTGGGAAGGCAGATCTCCAGGAACAGGATTGGGCATCCCCGAACTAAAAAAAAAAAGGTTGAGAAATGGTTTAAGCATCTCAATGGTGTTCAGTGGACTGACCTGTGGGAGAGCTGGGGGAGGTAAGGGCGGGACTGGAGCTCTGGATATCAGTGGAGCTGCAGGGTTCAGTCTGGTTGAAGGCCCCTTCTAACTGCCGTCGCCTCTGATAGCGGCTGTACTCCTGACGAATGTTCTGGAAGATCTGTTCTGTTGGGGTCAAAGGAAGACAAATCAAGAGAAAGATGTTAATTCAGCTCGCATAAGAAAAAAAAGATTTCCCCTAGGGGTGTGCACAAATAGTCAAATATTCAATCTAATTATTCAAAAAATAAAGATGCTTTTCAAATGCTACATGTTGCTTTTCTAGCCATAGTGAAATCAGTGAAATCCTGAGCATGCAAACTAAAACTCAGTTATAACTGAATGCACTAGGTGGCACTGTGGAGCTTGTTAACAATTTTATTGTATTTGATCACAGAATATTGTCATCTGCCTCTAGAAGTACAGCGAAGTTTGGAATTACTTTGATCAAATTTTACTAAATGACTTGTGGATCAACATGTGTGGAAACATTGTCAGGTGAAAAATAAATAAACATACACATATATTAAGGGTGTAACGGTTATCTGTTAAATAAAAAATACAAATTTAAATTCGAACTGTACCGTTCTCCCCCACGGTTCGGCACGCACTAGCACAGCGGTACATCTTAATGTGACGACGCCTCTATAATATGGTTTACTGAAAACGCGTAATACGTTTAATGCTAAAGCATGTTTGTCGATGGATACACATTCTGGATACCCAATACATTACAATGATGATAAAAAAATATATAAAATAAAAAGACAAACCAGTTACTTAGTAAACTTTGTTCAATGCGAGTGCTATATGCTCAAATATACCCAGTCATTCACGCAGTCATCACCCAGGTGTTGATAGCACGAATGCACACCAAAGTTTTGCCAAAGCAAACTTTTCGGGAAAATGTATCTCCGTGAACACCTTAAAACTGGCTACCAATTGGTCCATGGCAATTATGTAATAGGTAGGAGTAGTATGGGACTCCACCTGGTGCCTTATTTGACATGAAAATCATATTGGTGGAAGACTTACTGTTCAGAACATCAAGGTCAGAAATGAGTAAAAACATGAACACCTTAATGAAATAGAAATGAAGTGACCCTGACAATGTTTTTTCTCTCTTTAATACTGTAAAGGTGCTTGCTTTAAAAAAATATATATATATATGTTAAGTGTATAAATAAACGTGCAGAATTGCAAAGCGCAAACATGTCCACATTGCCATTATCAAATGCTTTCTTTACCCCGGTTTTCACACTGCTGTCATTTTTGTAGTGTTCATTTTGTTATTGAGAGGAAAGCATGCAACACATTTACATATTAATCTAAAAGTCGCTCTCAGCAGCATGGGAGGTGCCCGGGATGTTCCGTAACAGTGTATTTTAACTTCTTTTTGCCCCCCAAGAAAAGAGCAAAAAAGAACTTTGCAGCAAGAAGAATATTGGGGCCTATTTTCAATCATCTTAAAGGAGGTGAAGAAAAACAACAGCAATCACTGGCTTACCTTCAGCAGGCACACACAATGCAGAGGATATCCTGCTTCCAGCATGGGTTTCATGACGAATAGTGTGAAGAAATAAGTTTCACTTCAGTTTTACAATCAGCCACAATGGTACACTGACAACGTCACTAACACACACAATAGGGTAAAAAATGGGATGCAGGTTACTTTCGTTTCAGGCTTATTTCTGGTAACCGAATCTGGGTGACAGGACTGCAATGCGGAGGGTAGAATGCAACCAGGAACCTCCAGAGACCATTTATAGAAAAACTGGGTTGAGTTTAGTCCACCGTCCGAATCTTTAACACCAGCAGATAACTCAAAACTGATTATTAGACACCTGCATGACTTCCATGAGCCAAAACTCATCATCTATAATCGTCTTAATTCATCACAAATTCGTATTTTGAGGTTGATCGTCTCCGCTTCCTGAATGTAGGTCATTTAAAACTTTGAGCCGCGTCTGCATCACTTATCTTGGGTGTGGAGCTCAGAGTTACCCCCCTTCTGAAGGCATCAGGCTTCAACTAACTAAAGGATGAAAAAAAAAAAAAGGGTAAAAACCATAGACTGTAAAAAATATGGACGTAGTGTCCATGACATCACCCGTAGGTTTCTGAAGAGCATTTTTGAAGCCAAAAGTGGGCGGAGCCAGCCATCACCATCTTGGCAGTGAGTCACTGCGTGTCACTCCTGGATAACCGAAAATGGGCAAAGAGGCGGGACGTGGGTGGAGCTGAGGTGCCCGGTTGCTGAAACCATGCCCGCCTAGCTCGACATGATCACATTAGCTCAGTACCGTGGCATGGGCTGTGCCAAGTGTGCGACCACACAGGGCATCACGCTAAAGTGACAGCTGACTTGATGTAAAGCCAATAATTAAAGTTAATGCTTTTGCCCTTTCGAAAATATTACAATAGTTAAGACGCTAAAAGTGAGACTATCGTGATGCTGTATAACTATGCTAGTTAAAACACTATGCAGTTTTTTAGCTTAACAGAACAGCTTCAGAGTTATTGCAATGGTTATATGACTATTTTCGGGTTGAATGGTGGGCGTCTCGCCCCCCCCCCGTTGCCTGTGAGCGGAAAAACCACACTTGCAACTTTGGGCCGGCGGGCCGCAGCATCAGGAAGTGTCGTGTGATATCGGGTGTCGCGATGTAACGAATTGCTTTACGGCAAGAAAGATCTGCTAAAATGAGCATCAAACAGAAATGACCCGGCGCCGTATACATGTGGTGTTCGAGGCGCACATACAATACAGACTGCCGACAGTTCAACAGGGCGCGCGCAGCTCTTAAAGGGGCCAGACCTTATTTCCACTCATTACAGCTTCCATCCTACTGAACCGGTACCGGTATACACAGGGAGGGGATCAGGCCGTGAGTCCACAGACATCTGTGCGTGAGTGCTATTTACGACAGTACAAGTACTCCACAGTGACTCTAGGGGTCACTGTTTGACAAAAACAGAAATCCTGCATTGTGCTGCTTTAAAAATATATTATGCAGTAATTTACAATATTACTCTGAGCATGACAATGATTCATGCGCATACATGTCAGGCATCACACGTCAGGTTCGTAGAGAGCTTTATTCAGTACATTTTAAATTCCGCCTCTCAAATGGGTCAAACCATAGATATTACCTAAGAAATTCAAGTAAATGTGCTAGAAATCCATGCTCATTTAAAGGGGCATTCCACCTCTGGGAGATGAATGTGTATTTAAAATGGGTCATTTATGTAGAAGAAATGTGAAATTATTTTTGAATTTGGAGCTTTCTAGACTGAGAAAAGCCAAAAAAAAATATTTTTGGCTTATGTGGATGAAAGACAACAACTCCCAGAATGCATTTGCTTCGCTGCCCGTGCCCTAGGAGGCCACGCCTACCGGTAACTAGGGGTGAAAAAAAAAGGAAAAAAAAACAGCATAGTATCGCAATATTTTCTGTGGCAATACTGTATCGATACACGGGTGCCAAGTATCGATCTTTTATTATTTAAATTCAGTGTTGTGCCTGAACGCGTTCATTAAACGATAGTTCATGAACTCGTTCATATTTTAGGCGAACGTGAACTGAACGTACTGTATTAATGCCTGATGAACGTTACTGTGAACAACATTCTGGTGTCTGAACGCACACACGCTCTCTCAGTTTAACTTCGTTCAATTGGGTGCCATTTTTCTATAGAGCCTTCCAGGCAAAACCCGGCTAAAACACACCGTAAACAGGCCTTAATATGTAGCGAAAAAAGCAGCCAATCTGGCAACACCAGCCACCGCCGCATGCGTCATCAAAACAAAAAGCAGCATGTAGTCGAGAAAACCGGGACAGCTCACAGCCGAAGCCACTAGGCCAGACAAACTCACGGAAGTGATTGGCATATCACAACAGCTCGCGCTTTATTTCCCCAATCAAACTTGGGGCAACTGTCTGTCCCACGCTCCGTCCACAGCGGTACAAACAAAACATAAACAGATCAAATAAAATGAGCGCCATTACCCGCATACATGGGGGACTTGAGGCACACGGTATACACTATCTGTATGGTATTGTATACCATAGACAGTTTAACAGGGCGTGCGCAGCTCTTAAAGGGGCCACACCTTATATCCACTCGTTACAGTATGATCATTTAAACGATAAAAAAAATGTATGTGACATGAACAAACAGATGTTGACAAAGTTCTCCTTTGTGGACATAATTTGAAGTTGGAAAAACGTAATAAATTGCAATATATTGCAGAATATCGCAATATGTTTAAAATCGCAATAATATCGTATCGTGACCCAAGTATCGGGATAATATCGTATCGTGGAGCCTCTGGTGATTCCCACCCCTACCGGTAACAGAGCGTGGAGGTTCAACATGTTTAACAAGGCTAGGCTACTAGGTGATGAGTGTGCCCGAGTTTTCGAGATCGCCCATGATGTCCGGGATTCGGCTTTTGCGTTCTACAGTCGCCATTCATCAAGTTTACTGTGGCGAGCAGGACGAGTGAGGGCCGCGGGAGAACGGCGCGAGGCTGGTGGCGTGATTACTGATGAGCGACACCTGTGAGACGCACCGGTCTCGTATCTCTCACGGAGGAGCGGGAAATTGTCAAACAAATTTCGAATCTTGAGCGAGTGTGCATGTGAGACAGACTGTGCTCCAAACCGCGTAGCACGCGCGCACGGCAGAGAGACCGTGCGTGTGCAGATAGCATCCTGTTCATCATCACTCCAAGCTATACTCAAATGTTGGCAGCTATGCAGATTTGGACTTGTGCAAAAAGTGGCTACGGCCTACGGGCTATCAATAACCCGAAGTTCAGAGGCGAGGACAGCCATTGAAGCACTAAAACATCTGACGTGTCCAGTCTACATTTCAAACCAGAAGATTTCGAACCCAAACCCTTAGGATTGAACTGAGACCCGTGCTTGTGAAAATCGCAATTGCGTCGATATTTACCTTGCCAGATAATGACGACGAACAGCCAGGTCTGGAACTAGCAGTGCTTAGCAGCGCTAAACGCATTTGCTTGGAGGTAAGGTTCCTTCTGACTCGACTATTAGCAGCTACTGGCTACTGAGAACACACACTGACATAGTCGTCTGCTGTAAAGCAACACATCTCCTATGATTTGTCTGTTTACAAACTAAATATCTTGTATGTTTTGCTCGACCTTCGTCCATATTTTCAAAAGGTTTCTGCCGGTGAAATCAAACGCACTGGCACTGATCTGTGATAGGTCTGTTAGCGCATTAGGTCCAACCCCCTATGGGCTGGTTTGAAAGGGTGCGAACTAGTGCTTGTAGTCTTTACAGAAATCCCCCCCTCTTACACTTCCTCCTACAATGACGTAAAATTACGATTTTTGCGTCATTGTAGGAGGAAGTGAAAAAGGTAAATAGCGGATTTCTCTCGTCTCATGGGAAAATGAGAGAGTGTTGCTTGACCATTCAATAGTATGACTGGGTTTCTAACAATGGAAAGCTTAATGCAAATGGGTGGAGTGTCCCTTTAAGGATGTGCATTTATTGCATGGACCGAGAAAGCACCGACACCTGCAGGATTTCATCTGACAGTACATAAGCATATATAATCTGTTCCGTAAGAGCAACGGTACCGCAGAACCAGTGTAGCCTCTATATCTTTAGAGGTTTTTAAATATGAAAACTCTAAAAAGCAACAAAATTGTCAGACACTCATGAGTGCATGTTCACATAGAAATCCAACTGAAATACAGCGACAGATACCAAAGGCGTGGCCGAAGGTATAATGGGTGTATTAAATTGAATGAAAATCCCCCAAAAAATAAAATAAACATGACAGATTCCAAGTTCAGCTGCTGAAATAAGAGTGGCGGCATTACTAGCAGTTTGTCTGCTGTTAGCTGTCGTGGCAGCAGCGGCAAGTGAGTAAGTGGCCACGCCCTTAATTATACAGAACTTTAAGGCTTAATATAATTTAAACGGCTGAGTTATAAAACAAATTCTGTTTTATACAAGTTTTTTTAAAAGTGAACTAATCCTTTAAGTAATTTCCACATTAGCAAAAAAAAAACCAAGGGGTAGAGGTGTGAATCTTCACTTACCTCATGATTCGATTACAATTCAGAGGGTAACAATTCAATTTTAAAACAATTCTCGATGCATCTTCAATTATTTTAACAATTAATCAATACAATACTGTCATTTTATATTTTTTTATTACAAATAAGAACAAATTTGTACATAAACAGTAGAACAAATACAATTTAGGGCTTTTCACACCGAGCTTAACCCCGGATTATCGCCGTTCTAAACACTGCTCTTAACCGCAGGTAAAAACATTTCACATGGCATTGCCAAACTTGAACAGCGAGAAACGATGCGGTTTTAGAATGTGATGACTATGAGGCACGCTATTGGTTGTCATTGCTAAGCATCTTTACGTGCTTTGGACAGTAGGAATGTCATTGCCTATATCGTGTCAACATATCGCAATACAAAAATACAACAATATATTGTGGATAGTTCACCCAAAATTGTGTGAGAGTTGTTTCAGTCAGTATGAGTAACGCACGGAGATCTTTTTCGTTACTTATTGCACTTAAAGTGTGGGACGTGCTTGGTGTTAAAACGTTATTTTATCATTCATGCATGTTCTTTTCATAGAAACCGCAAGTGCTTTGCTTACGAAGGACATACCTAACTTAATAAATATAGCTTATAATAAGAGTACTTTATTTACAATAAACAGTATGATAGGGCTATTAAATTTGAATTTTCTAAAAATGTATTGTTTTTTTTATGCATCGATGTGGAATCGTTCACATCAGCACCGTGATGATGCATCTTAACGAATACATTTCACAGCTTTATCAAAGGGGTGGCAGCTATCTTGATGCTAATGCATTCCAACGAAGCAGGCAGTGTGGCTACAACCTAACAGGGTGCCTTAGCTCCATTGTAAACACAGGAAGTCTCCTCTGCAGTCTCATCTGATTGGTTTTTATTTGTATAAACAAAGCTTTGCATTGCCAATAAAGAGGTGTTATGGTGAAGCACAACTAAACCCAGTGTTCACTCTAGAAATAACTATACCTACCAGAACCAAAGACTCACTATTGAGTTACAAATCCTGTAGTAAAGGTTTTTATTAAAAAACTAAACTCTGCAGGACAGTGGCCCTCCAGGACAGAGTTTGGAAACCCCTACAATAGAGGTACTAAAATGTTGACAACAGTGTTGCTAATCTAGATTGAAAGGTTTCAGTCCAAAAGACAAAACAATTTTTGCCAGACTTAATATGAAAGTTTTTCCAAAAATGAAAATGCTTTATTTACTCATCCTCATGTTGTTACAAACCTGTATGATTTTCTTCAGTGAAACAAGACAATCTTTTGAAAAATGTCTCAGACTAGGGCTGTAACAACTAATCAAAATCGCTAATCGCATCTGTGCACTATAGATGGAAAACATCTGCCAGTCTTTACAGCAGTAAATAACGCATTTCTATGGACACAACACCTGGAAAATAGCATAGGACTGCTGTGGGAAAAATGCATGACCCAAGGTGATCCAAACATGAGAATAGGTCATATTACCTGCTTCAAACAAAAGCACTTTTTAACACTGCTTGCCCTGTCATGTGCTTTGATGGATGTGTGTGCCGTTTAATGTGTTTGAGACGCGTTTTCCTCAATGCATTACTCTTAATGGGTTATTTCACACTTCCTAATGGTTTAGTTCACAATTATCCGTTAATGTTAGAAAATAAATGCTTGTCCTGACAGGACAGCAAGAGTACAATAATTCTGACGTTAGATGTTAAAAGCAACATGCAACAACAATTTTGTAATAATTTGATTAAATATATATTTTAATTAATCATGGATTTTTCCATTAAATTAACAAAGAAATTGTATAATCTGTTATGTTTTATAACTAATAATTGTTAGTTGAAGTCCTACTGCAGAATAAAGTCTAAAAGATTTTGAATAAAACAAGGGTGAGAAAAATAAAGAAATTTAATTTGTGTGCACAAACTCATTAAGCTCAGATCACGCAATAATCAGTTTTAGAAACAGATAGAGAAAGATACGAACTTAGTCAATGGGCAACGCCAGACCCATTGAATGACAGGTAAATCCCTCCGCCTGTATCAAATGCTGCCAAATGCTGAGACTTGGTCCAACAGGTTACTTAGCAACTGTAACCTTATATGGTCAAACCAAGCAATCAATCACAGTGGCTTCCTGAGAGAGGATAGGGAGCGATTCAAGGCCCAAAAGCACAGAACAGGGATAATACAACTACAATGGAGGTGTGGGATGAACTGGACTGGGGGAGGGGAGTGTAAGTGGGTGTAGAGTTGAGGCTTCTTATTCACTACACTGTCAAGGCTTTGAGGAGGGAATTTAAAAAAAAAAAACTGGCAGGAAGTGCCCTCAAGCTAGTAGCTCAAGCCCAGGGTGTGTTCTTGCAGGGCGCTTGATTCGCTTTGTTTAGGATTTGGTGTGTTACAGACGTTAATTATTCTGAAGGAAAAAGCTTTTGTGTTTGAATGTTAGATGAGTTAGCACAAACAGGGTCAAGCAACTAGACATAGCTTGAAATATCCGACGCTGGCTCGTAATGACTATGAGCTGCTGATGGAAGACTATTTTATGAAGATTCTATTCAAAATCAAATGTGCCTATCTAGAGACAATTCTAAATGAGGATGATTAAGAGGGATGTTCTATGAAACCAAAAGGGGCATTTGGTTTTACAAAGGTAAGACTACTAAACACCAAATTTGGCTTTAAGGGCAGTCACATTCCTTCCTTGCCATTTTAACAAGGGCACTGATGGGCAGGCTTGGAAACAAAGAACAAGCCCCAAAAACAACAACAAAAACACACTAAATCCAATGATTTTAGTGATGTTTGTCTAGCTAGTATCATGCAAAATCCTAAACCCCCAGGACACCAAAGCAATTCTATTGGCTGAATCCATATGGTGCCTGATTAGAAATCCTACAAAATGTATTTTGACATTTAACTTTGTAATAACGACTTTTAAAATTACATCACAAATCACTTAATATAAACAGTTAAAGAATCATTTCTTGTTTTTTTTTGTTTTGTTTTCAGTTAGCTCACGTTCGTTTAAACACATTTGATTTTGTTTGTAAACCACCACTCTGTTATCAGCATATTTGCCAGCTAACTTGGCATATGATACTACCCCATTAACCGGCTAGCTTGACAGTCACACACAGGTCACTAATACCACCAGTTAATTTTACCATTTTGATAACCTACAAAAAGATACGAGGCATTATAAATGGCGACCTCTTGGGGTCCAAGGGGAACCAGCAAAAACATTTATGCATCATTTATGCATAAGTGATTAGTGAATTAGTCACCATGAAATAGACAATTCTTCTCTTTTTTTAATGGAATATTGCAGTTTATTATAAATGATTTATCTGTGCACTTTATCAATTCATATGCCTGCATAAGAGGTCGATTGCTGGAACAATTGGTTATCTGCAAAAATACTTAATGTCACGATTGTTACAATCTATTTGAGTTTATATCCAGCTGGTCACTTGTGCATTCGTTAGACAGCAAAGTTGCACATTTAAAGCTAATGAAGTGAGAAAGCAAACTAATGTCATGCAGGTCATTTCAGTTCTTTATCAACAACACTACTACATATTTTGTTATTTTGATAATCATCAATAGTTCTAAAATAGAAGCACATAACATGTGAGAGACCATATACATGTGTCTAATTTCAATGCAATGGCCTTTATGTAGATATTTGGATATAGTGTCAATGCCTGGCCATCTTTAAGCATTACTGTTTGGATTTATGTAAAATAGTAACACTTTATAATAGATTCCATTTCTAACATTAAGGATAATAAATGCTGTAGAAGTATTGTTCCTTGTTAGATTGTTAATTTCAACAATCAATAATACATTTTAAAATTTGTATCTGTTAACTTTAATGTACTATGAACTAACATGAATAAAATCAAGGTATGATATTTAATATTTATATATTTCATTAAAAAAAAAAGTAGTCAATTTTAAAAACTCTGTTTGATTAATAAGTTATTGCTCAGTGCGGTCCAAACTAATTATCGCTATCATAGTTCTGTAAAATTCAATAATGGTCGACATCTACTCATAATCTTTCATCACAATAACTTCCCCTCCCACTTGCAATGACATCTTATCACTGATGATGTGTTCACAATAGTAAACAACAACCAACCTCTGATCCAATCAATTCCAGATGGACAAAAATCAAGTCCCACCCTACATTTTATTTTTATTTTTCGAGAAGCAGTTTCACTTGAATATACGTCACAATAGGGAATAACAGTAGGGCTGCCCCCTAATAATCGACTTTTTAATTTTAATTAGTCGTTTAGTCACAAAAAAAAACTCCACAGGAATTGGCAAAGTCACGTAGTCCGATGGATAGATCGTAATTATGGCCCTGTCCCAAATAACACTTCATGCACTTACAATAGATGCCGTGTACGTGTATCAGATAAGTCCACAGGGTGTCTGATTTGTCAGGGTGTCCGATTTCAGAGGGGTGCTCGTGAGCGCCCCCCCCCCCCCCCCATTGCGGTCAATATGCACCCTCGATGCGCACTTTTGCAGAGCCCGCACTGAGGCGAGATCCCCAGCAGACTTCTTCCCGATAGTCAAAGCGGCATTATGTTAATAGGAAGACTGAGTGTTTAGGGTGCCATTTGGGACAGGGCCTATGTCAGGCAGGAAATGTTCACCTTTCATTCATCGACATCAAACATGGCTTATCTGAAACATGCAAGTAGTAGCTTAACATTAGCTACTTAACATGGCCCCTCTCTCATTAATTACAACCTATAGAACATAACATAGAATATTATTTCAACCCTGAAACTCAAATCACCATAAACGTGCAACTAGACGACTAAAGCCTTAAATAAACGACTAGGCTATTAGTAGACTAGAAAAATCTTTATTCAGGGGCAGAACTAAAAAAAATAAACAAACAAAAAAGACCATTGCAACTTCCGTTTAATGACACCTGTAATGCCCGTTATGTTTCTAATCTGCTTGTCACTGGGTCAAACAATATTTTCTTGTTTTCTGCATTCACTATGCATTTCAAACACTAATAAATACAAGAGTACGAGATGAGAAACAGTTCTGAATTCTTCCCCTGCGATTCAGTGTCGCTTAGTGAATTTGTGAGTGCCACCAAATTGTAGTTCTATGTAAGAGCAGTGTGAAGGAAAAGAGATTAGAGGTGTTAAAAAAAAAGGTGTTTCCACTGACAGCATACAAATGTTGGTCTGAACAGATATAATAGCACTGAATTTATCTTGGTGTTAACATGCCTTTAATCTGAATCACCAAATATATCATCCAAAGTACTACAACAATGGAATCATTAAAAATCAGAAACCAAATAATCAGTGTTCCTATATTCTAAATCCTACTAATGAGGATGCACTGGAAACTATAATTAAGAAATAAATGATGGCAAGTGATAGTCTGCCCTGAACTTAACTTTTGTTATTTATGTCACTCATAGTTGACCCATTTATTCAATGTGGCGTCTTTTTTTTTTTTTTACTTGCGATTAAAGCTGTATAGGTTAGCTGTTTTACAAGCGCTAAACGGCAGGACTTGGGCGGGTTCGCCAAGGGGTCCAAACATTTCGGATAAAAGCAGTGCAGGTACACAGACAGACTATATTAAATACGCACGGTTTAAACGAAATTATCGATGGTAAATATCCAATTACTGGAAGTTTGTTTGACGTGGAAAAATTTAGCCTGGGTTATTTTTTGTATAAGTTATATGCACACATAATATGAACACTTGTGTTTTTAAATAATATTGTTAAATCAAAGATAAATAACGCCAATCCACCCTTGCGCACATACCCAGTTTTCCTCTTTGTTTGGACATACTGGTTCAATCCTGCTGGTAAACTATAACGTTAACTGGCTGAATGCAGAGATAAAATGTTCACCATCCAGACCAGAGCCAGTCGTTTGTAGAAAAACATTGTCATGTGTATTGTTTTCGGTAGTAATGGTCGATGGCTATGTGTGTGTTCACACTAAGCCATGGGAGTTAAATGAAGCTCTGTGTCAGCTAGTCTGTATTAGCGGCCGCTTTCAGCCTAGCTAGTCGAGCTCAAAACAGCTATTCATCCAAACTGCATAATTACCGGTAACTACAGTCCATACCAACTACCCACCACAACCATACCATCCATTAAGAAACGGCATTACACATTCAAATCGTTCCTCAAAGCAGCTTGGTGGGGGGGATTAAATTACTGGACTGTCGAAATTCAAAAATCCACTAACGTTAGCTGGTTAGCTGAGATTAAACAACCCCCATTCCCCTCCTCCATGTCAAACAAACCAACGTTAAATGGCGAGAATCATGCATTTTTCTCACCTGGAGTTAGCCTGTGTTCTCCACCCATTGACTGGGGCGACATCGAGTGTGCCGGGCTCTCTGTTGACGGGCGAAGACCGCATCTCTGCGGGGAAGGAGTAGTCGGAGTCCCCGGTAGAGGATTGCACCTCCTTCGCTTGGGGGACTGCGGGCTGAGAAGGGCCTCAAACTCCATAGATCGCTTCAACGTCGCGCCACAAGCCATGATCGCTGATTTAATAAGACAATAAACAACAACGGTAAAATACCACCTTTTTTGATAATAAAACGCTCAGATTTCCTTTTCTAATTCGACTTTTTCAGGGGGTTTTATTGAGCTTCGCACGATATCGGCGGCCCCCCCTCTGTTCGCATACCGGTTTAAACACCAAGTGCCAGATTTGTAGCAAAAATGCTAAAACGACACAGCCGAGGACTGTACCATTCACTGAGAGGCGTGGGGGGGGAGGATGTTATAAACGAATTTGTTTTTTCTCAAATAAAGTTCTATCATAACTTATTTTGTTTACTAAGCAACAAAACCATTCACATGTTTTAAACCGTATTGCAAAAATATAAGATGTTAAATAATGTTTTACTTTATAAGTAAAACTACTACAGTGGTAATCGACCCAACCCGTGAGTAGTGGATTATGTTAATGCCCTCTCTCAACATAGTTATGTGCTGCTTCAAATCAAAAGAACGATTATTAATAATGAAAGTGATAGTTATACTTACTCGGGTTTATGCTTGCCATTGTTAAGCTTTTCCTGTATAAACAGGCCTCTTGCACCGACATTTATGTGGAGGCTATTTGCATAGAAAAGAACACATTTTATTGTAATGTACTTAATATTTTAATATTATATTTCATATTTTAATATGTACAATCATTATCTATCTCCCTTATGAATATAATAAATAGGTAAATATATAAAATGAATACATTATGTACAATATTTGCTCTTTTATAGTCAATATTTGTTTTTCTAAATTAAACAATATCTTTATATGCTCAACTCTTTCAGTTTATTTTGGATTGGTTCTTGAATTAGTACTTGGATTTCATTCTAAGAAAGAAAAAAACTTTTCCATTTCCACTCCTCCAACAGCTTAATCCTGATTGGTGCCTTACAGTCTTATGACTCTGATCAATATTTATTGAGTTTATTTGGCCAAAGACCATATTTCTGGAGGATTTGCATGTTTGTGTTTGTTTGTGTTAGCCATCAAAGCAGTCTTTCAAATCATGAGGAATAATTTCCTCACTGCCTCTTAACACCTCTGTTTAGACGCAATGAATATTACATGAATATCACACACTTTTATATCCCAACATTTGTCAATTTTGACTTAATCCAATGAAAATACTGTAAAATGTAAAACATATTGGAAGCTAATAATGTAGGCCTAATTGATTACATGTATAACTATCTCAAAAGATCCCCAAACTGTGCTGTATTATCAAGGGGGTTAATAATATTCAGTAAAATGTGTTTTTAATGATGTATCGGTCAATGAATTGATCAAATTGAAGTGTAAATGGTTTCTTAAACAATGTAACAGTAATTTATAGTTATGGCATACAGTATTTTCTTGAACATACAATTATTCAAAAGACCTTAAAAGTCAATATTACACTAATTACATTGGGTTTTGCATTATTAGCAGACACTTTCTTACCAAAGCAACATATAATAATGTACTTAGTGCATCATAACAATTATCGTCGTGATATAGTAAGACATACAGCCAAGAACTGTGTTAAAGGCAGAAAATGGGTATAACAGAGCATATTGTACAATTGATCCAAAGGGGGAGGTGAAGTTTTTGCCTGTAGTTATAAATAATGCTGAAAGTATTTTTTTTTCACAGTGTAATCTATATATATATTGGCATCTTTTTTTATTTTTGGGACAAAATGTAGCAAGTGATTCTGAGTTCTTAAGTCGATAATTGCACTCCTGTAGAAAGGAGAAACAGTATTATACAACCCCAAATCAGAAAAAGTTGGGACATTTTGTAAAATGCAATACAATCAAGAATCTGTGATTTGTTCATTCTTTTTAACCTTTTTTCTAACTGACAAAAGCAAAAGTTTTCCAATGTCTTCACTGACCAACATAATTGTATTTTGTAAATATGAACAAATTTTGATTTTGATGGCTGCAACACACCCCAAAAAAGTTGGGACAGATGCATGTTTACTTTTTAATCATTTGGGAGTTGAGGATACTAATTGTTGGAGTTTTGCAAGTGGAATATTTGCCCAATCTTGTCTGATACAAGACAGCCGCTCAACAGTCTGTGGTCATCGTTGCCTGATTCTCCTTTTCACGATGGGTCATACATTTTCCATAAGAGACAGATCTGGACTGCAGTAAGGCAGGCCGGCTCATCTCTTCTACATATAGAGTGTCTAGAAACCACTCGGTTTTAGCATGTGCAGAATGAGGCCTGACATTGTCTTGCTTCCCAGGAAAAATGTCATCTTGATGGCAGTTTATGTCTCTGTACAATCCAAATATACGCCTCCATGTCAATGGTACCTTCACAACAATGCAAGTTACCCATACCGTTTGCAATGATGCACCTCAATACCAGGAGATGTTTGCTTTAGCACCTGTTGCTGGTGTAAGTCTGGTTGGTCCCTTTCGTCTTTGGGACTGAGAACTCGATGTCCATTTTTTTCCCAAAAACAAGCTGAAACATGGACTCATCTGACCACAGCACACATTCCCACTGTCTTCTATCTAGACCATGTGAGATGAGCTCAGGCCCAGAGAACTCGCCGGCATCTCCACATAGAATTGATGTAAAGCTTTCTCCTTGTGTAACAGAGATTCAAGTGGCATTTCTTGATGCAGCGTCAGACTGTGTTAAGTGAAAATGGTTTTCCAAAGTCCTCCTGAGCACATGTGGCTGTATTTAACAGAGTAGCATGATGGTATCTTGTGCAATGCCATCTGAGGGCTCGAAGGTCACGCACATTCAACAGAGGTCTCCTGCCTTGCTCTACACAGACTGAGATTTATCTGGATTCCCTGAATTTTGTGACAATATTATGTATGGAAGATGATGAAAGACATACATTCTTTGCAATCTTGCATTGAGAAATGTGATTTTTTTAATTGTTTGACAATTTTCTTATGATAGTGATGAGCCATGACCCATCTTTGCTTCAAAAGACTGAGAAGCACTTTTACACCCAAACACGCTACACTCAACTATTACCAATTCACCTGCTCATTGTGGACTGTTTCAAAAGAGTTGGACAATCTAATTTGGATAATCTTTTCACTTTTATTTAGTCTCTGTCCCAACTTTTTGGGGGTGTGTTGCAGCCATCAAAATCAAAATTTGTTCATATTTACAAAATACAATTATGTTGGTCAGTGAAAACTTTGGAAAACTTAAAGTTTAAACTTAAGTTTAAAAAAAAAGGGGTTAAATAGAATGAACAAATCACAGATTCTTTCATTTTATTGCATTTTACTAAATGTCCCAACTTTTTCTGATTTGGGGTTGTACATACAAAGCTGATCACAATAGCCACATTACTATGCACTGACCTTGTATGTTCCTATAATTTATAGCCTAAGCATGTTTTGCTCATGTTAAAGTTCTTATAAGTATGCCAACTTCTTCCTTTCATATTTTCCACATTTTACATGATATCCTGCAAATTCGTATCACAAAACAATATAACTGCAAGGCCTAGTGTGATGAAAAAGAAGTACATCATTTGGTGGAATATTTCAGCTTCTGGCCAGCGAAATGGATGAAAATAATGAACAAAATATTTTATAAATAAATAAAACTTTATGAAATTGGTATGCTGTTTTGCTGGTTGTCTACACTCTCGGAAATAGTATCTGGATTACTATCGCTCACTGCCTGATCCTTGCTCTTTTTGCCAGAACTATTTTCATTTCTTATGCTATATGTGTTTCCCAAAGTATGTTTCCTGCATGCCTTGCAACATTTGAACAGTGCTAACAGTTCTCCCCTTAGCTCTCGACAGCGTAGAGCGTATAGGAGCGGGTTTACACACGAGTTCACCAAGCAAAGCGTGCTACAGAAAGCGAACATTCGCTGTTGTTTATCCGTAAGCGTCACCATGACATCCACCATCATAAAGGACAGGACAGGCAGCCAACAAACCGCGAGGATTAGGAGGATCAGACTTAAGGTACGTGCGAGCTGAATGTCCATCCGCATTCGAGCCTGTCCTTTTATGCTCGACCTTCCACACTTTGGTCCACTCATTGCTGCTTCATGCCGGTTTGCTTTCAACAGGATGAGGGCGTAAGCCACTGCGATAAGGAAGAGCACCACCAGTTGCAGGCCCGTCCAGCAGGCCAGGTACTGATGATCCACATAAGGGAAAAGACGGGAACACGGAGGATCCAACACGGTTGTGCACCTCCAACCCATCAGAGGAAGGAATGAAATTATAATCATTACACACCATAATAATACTATAGCGAGCTTGGCCCTTGTGCATGTCAACAGCACCTTGTAATTGGAAGCCCGGTAGATGCAGAGATAACGGTCCAGTGCTGTCAGCAATAGACTTCCCACAGAGCCCGTGAAGGCCATTGTGACGCCACCCAGCTTGAACAGATAGATATCAGCGCCGTCGTCTTTACTATAAAGATGGAAATCTAGAAAACTGATGGTGAAGAAACAGCTGGCAAAAGTGTCAGCCAGTGCCAAGCTGCTGATGAACAGGTATGATGGCCGTCTGCGCAGAGTGGCGGAGCTTGCGATGACTACCAGGACCAAAATGTTCTCCAGGAAAGTCACAGGACCAGCTAGAAAGCAAATTGAGCCAATAGCGTTCTTCTCTGGTGTGCTCAGGACCATGTAGCACTTTAAGCTGTTGCACAAGCTCACATCTGTAACAATTCAGGAAAAAAATTATTCAAAATAATCACTTTTTTTAAGATAAACAATTAATATGATTAATATTTAAATGTTTTAAACAAATATTTCATTAAGAATAGCCTACTGGTACTTTTAAATACTTTCAAATATTTAGGGTCAGTAAAAATTTTTAAATGTTTGGTCTCTTATGCTCACCATGACCATTATGTTTATTTGTAAACTCAGTAATATTGTGAAATATTATTACAGTTTTAAATAAC
Source organism: Semotilus atromaculatus (assembly GCA_031834385.1). Classification (NCBI taxonomy): domain Eukaryota; kingdom Metazoa; phylum Chordata; class Actinopteri; order Cypriniformes; family Leuciscidae; genus Semotilus; species Semotilus atromaculatus. Next base: position 5,915,373 of record JAULUF010000019.1, on the reverse strand, counting down.
AATTTAAAATTTTTTATATATTTAAGAAGTCATTTATTTCTATGATGATAAAGACATTATCAACGTTGAAAACAGTTGTGCTGCTTAATCATTTTGTGGAAGCCATGATGCGTTTGTTTATTTATTGAAATATAATTGGTTTTGTAAAAATATCTTTACTGACCTCAAATCAAAAAAAATAAATAAATCAATCCTTAAAAATTACTAGTAAAATGATCACAACACAACTTAGAAAGACATGTCATGATCACAGACAGACCATGGAAAATCTGAATGAGAAATTACCTGTGGTTGAAATGTTTGTACTTTCATTTAAATAAAGCACAGTGGTAGCTTCTTGATCTTGTTCCAATTTACTCTCCATTTCCCCAGGACAGAATTTATCTATTAAAAGTAAATGATGAATCATAAAACTTTGATTTTGGAGACTGACATGATTAAGAGGGATAAAACACTCATTTAAAGTCAAACATGTCTCCAAGCAACATTTTTATTAGGCTAATGCATTCTATAAATAAAACGACATTATTCAGGCTGAATGGCTTAGATTTGGAAGAGAAGTGATGTTATATTTTAATGTGAAATAATCAGCCTGTCCCATAACCACTCCCTGTGACCTAAAGCTGTTCAATAGATTAGAGAGTTACATATTGCCCTCTGCTGGCCAATATAAAATGCAGATTTATTACAAGAGAAGGATGGACAAATGAAGCAAAACTATGAGTGTTACTGTTTGATTCACATGTTAATGAACCATAACCAACCATATTTTCACTATCCACTAGAGGAGATATGTATTTTTCTATGTGGCTCACATGCTTTGGAATCTACAAGCAAAGTCCAGAAAGCAGACACATGCTCTTGGTTTAACTATACAATGAAAACTAATCTGTTTAGTAATTAGTAAATTAAATAGTCTGCTCTCATTTCATTGTTCCCTCCTTCCACGATCACCTTATTCATCCTTTCCTTACAAAAGGCACTAATATATTTTTTTTCTTTATCCTCCCACATTTTCATCCCAAGGCGCATTAGCTCCATGCCATCTCTTTTTGTCTTCAGAGGTCTTAAAATTTCTGGAAATGTCAGATAATGTTCTGGTTAAAGCCACTTCTCATGTTAGCTCTTAGAAGGGCTTTCCCCCAGAGTCTTTGTTCCTCACAAAATGTCTTCCTCATTTAGGCTACTTAAATATTCTTGTAAGTTTTTCCTATAGCCACTTTCACCTTTGGTGGCTCACCTGGGGTTAAATGAGTTTTCTTTTCCTTTATCCCTCTTTAGTTTTCTCATTTCTGTAAAGGTGCTTTAGAACATTTTGTATTTTAAAAAGCGCTACTGATTTGAACTGACCAAAATAAGACAAAGGACTGTACAAATCACCTTTAAGACATCTGAAAACTTAAACACTGAGTCAACATACACTTGTGGCAATAAAATGTAGGAGTCACAAACACTAAACTAAACAAAAACATCCTCAGGTTAAAGCTTTCACACTATCACACAAGTGAAATGTAAGAAGAATCTTAAAGGGATAGACCCAAAAAAATTGGCATTACTCTGACCCTCAAGTTGTTCCAAACCTGTCTGAGTTTTCTGCTGAACACTGTTTTCTTCTGCTGAACACAAAAGAAGACATTTTAAAGAATGTTGGTAACCAGACCAACTTTGACTTCCATTCTAAAAACATACGATGGAAGTCAATGGGTGCCGTCAACTGTCTGGTTACCAACATTCTTTAAAATATCTTCTTTTGTGTTTAACAGAAGAGAGAAACTCAGACAGGTTTGGAACAACTTAAGGATCAGTAAATAAACAATGACAAAATTTTCATTTCTGAGTGAATTAATAACAATTATATTTACATATGTCTTACAAATAAGGGCGAGAAAAAAACTGCAGTTCCTTTTACCCATTAGAGTTGTTTCAGTTCACACAGGATTTTGGCATAGCCTCCATATTGATAAAAATTAACTGGTTCTTACCTTTGTGTTTTGCTGTTGGTATAGGGTATTGAATCCAGTTATCGTCTTTCTGGTCTTTCTGCAGTTTCCCTCTGATTACAACATGAAATCAAATGCCACACCCCCAATGAGGAAAATGATTTCAGTATCATTCCAGACAGCTGCCATTAACTGTGATGTAGCCTATTTATCATAATATGAGCAGTAGAGATGCAGGTTACAGAGATTAAAGTGACATAACACCTTACTGAGCAAAGAAAAGCAACGATGGAAAGTACCAAAGACGTTGGTCTCTAAGATACACAAAGTCTCCAAAGAGGAACCTTTTTGTGTCTCATCATGAAAATCACGTAATAAATGCTGAAACATTTCACTTATTACCACATCCTCATGTTGTTGCTGTGCTGACCTATTTCACAATAATTTAAAATTTAATTTTCCCTTATCTTGCGACCAGATGGTGGAGAGAAAATGTTGGTTACCTCTTTGTAAAAAAATGTTGGGTACCCCAATTTGTATGTATTTCCATTTCTGTAAATGCTTATTCTGAAAGGCTTTAGACTAGAGGCACATGTTGTGAGGAATAACAACGCAAAATGTTTTTGAGCGTTTCTCATTTTAAGCTCCCCTCCCAGTAATAAATATACATTTCCTAATGAATAAGGGAAGAAATACGTTGATGCTCATGGGCTAGTGAAATCGGATATAGATATACCCACGCAAAAATACATATTTGTCTGTGACACCAACCCTCTGGAGTTCCTCGGGTCTAATTTGACCCGAAGCGTTCAAATCAAAAACATTTTTTAAATCGTAGCTTCATCGGAATGGTCCAAAACCTGGTGACTTTACTGGTATTGGTATATGAACACCCAAAAAAATTGGAGACAGGATTTGAAAAGTCTAAGTGGTCGTAAAAAAAAGTCACACTCAGGGTCTTCGGGTCTAAAATGACCCGCCATAGGAAATGATTGGGAAATTGGCAAAAATATGAAAATACAGAGTTTTTTTTGTGCATACAACCTACAAATCAGTCACAACGCAGAAAAAAGGACTCAACAGTGAAGGGGTGAATCTCTAAAACACCAAGAGTACAACACAGACAAAAAAAAAACACACAAAAACACAAATGGCTTTTTTTTTTTTAAAGTCACACTCAGGACCTTTGGGTCAAAAGTGACTGCCATAGGAAATGATTGGGAAATTGGCAAAAATATGAAAATACAGAGTTTTTCACACGCACACAATACATACAATAATATGTAAATATAGTTAGCACTTTTTTTTATTTCTCTATTTTTCATTTACTGTTTGATAATTATTATACTTTTGCTTCTGCTGTTATTTTATTTTGTTGTTCATAATTGCTGTTGCCAATTTTGAATAAGAGTTACTGTTCATTGAATTGTACAAAAAATAATTTTAATGAAAATGTTCATTATAAAAGGTTAAAAAAAATTATGACTGAAAGAATTTCATTTTTATTAAGTTAGAATTAAAACAATGGGTAGCAAAATGCTTTCCATTTGTTCTCTTTCTAATGCAATGTTCAGGTTTGACTGTATTATAAAGTAAAACTGCCACTTCAAATTACCATTTAAACCAACCAAACAAACAAAAAACTTGACAAAAATAGTCTTTGGGAATCTGTTAAATTATATATTAAAATCAACAACCTGAAAAAAAATAGGCAAATATGTGCAAAAATCACAAGAATTCACAAGCCTTTCTACAGAGAGCTGTGGTAGTGTGGATGGTTATTGCACGATAATTATGCTCACTACATCCACCAGATGGCACCAATCTGACTTAAAAAATTGTTTTCTATAGGCCTAGTCTCTGCTTTAAAGGTTGTATCAGTGATTTCAGGCCCAAAAATAAATGTCTAATCTTTCCTAATGATGTGCTAGCTGTCCGCCCCATAAGCATGCCGTCCAAAAAACACGTCTCTGTAGACAGCATAGGCTCTGAGATCTGCACACAAAAACAAATGGGTACAACCACCACTCAAAACCAAAATAAACAGTGTTCCAACCAATCACCGACAGGGGCGGGTGTTGTGAGGTTTTGAGCTCGTTCACGGCTGGACGCGAAGTCGGAGCAACACCCGCCCCTGAGACCCTGAGTGTGATATAAAAATGAGGAACCCCAGAGGGTTTTAAGGCAAGACACCCCAGGTGAATAATGATACAAAAAATTTATTACAAGTTTTCTGAAATGTTACATTTAAATATGCAAATTAGCCTTTATCTATATGCACTAAGTTGCATACATTTCTAGAACAAAAATCTGAACATTGAATGAAATCAGGTTCAAAATTCTTGTTTCATTTTGGATATCCCTATTTGTCCAGAAATCCAGAAATCAGAAAATAAATACTGTCAACAGCCAAAAATAAATAAATTTTTTTAACAATAAAATTATAAATGAACAAACCCCTCTGTAATTACAAAAACCTTTTAAAAACCTTCAAAATCTAGATAAGAATAAAACTGTAAAGTTTGGTGTATGTAAGTGCTACTGAAGTGGAGATTTCTGGCTCAATGTAGGAGGAAAAACTAATTTTGAGAAAATGGCCGTTAAAAATAGACTGTAGGCTAATTGAAATCCTGCAGACGCAAATATATAAAGGCAAATATATAAAGTGCTCTTTGGATGTTTCTGCAAGTAGTTTTTGTCTGTAGTGTCCTGCCTTAAACTTATAATGTCATTGTCACCCTTTGTATGACCCTGACCTGTAGGCCTACTGTAATTCAGTTTCAGGGAGTTACCAATCTTCTTATAGCCTAGGTCAACTTTGTGGAGAGCAACAATTCTAATTCTCAAACTCTTAGTTGTTTGCCATGAGGTGCCATGTTGAACATCCAGTGCAGTATTCAAAGCACAATTTTGAACTGCTCTAATTAGAGTTGGGGTACTCGAACTCGAGTTTTGAATGAACTCGGACTTGTCACGCACTCGGATGAATTTGTAGCCTACTCGGACTTGACACGGACTCGGACATTTTAGACTCGGAAAAATGTCCGAGTGCAGTCGAGTCCGGCCACTGGAGGACACAAAAATCGAAACGAAGTTTCCGCGTTGAGGATTGTATCCAATCACAGACATGTATATTAAGCGCATGAACATAGTGGCAAATCAGAGGCGTTTTAGAGTCAACATGCCATGCGGGGAAATCGCTCAAAATGTAGGCTATGTTGATGTTCAGAATCAGCACGAGCTTTATCCTTTCGCAAATCGCCTCATAAACAACAAACTCTAAACGCAATATAAATGCAATATAAATGAGAGATTCACTGTGCAGTGCTGACAACTTCCGTGTTTATAACGAGAGTTTTAGGGAGAGTGAAAAGTAAATAATAGTTTTGTTTTTTGTGCTTCTAGACGACCAGTGGTTACGTTCACACAGTAAATGATAAAGAGTGATAAATGCATTTAAATGTGGGAGTGAATCCTGTGAGTCATGAAATTGCGATGATTGACATAGTAACCATAGCAACATGAGACCTTGATAACCATAGCAACATTTTGGCGTCTAATAATTTTATGATTTTTGTCACATACACTTTAGTCATAAGTTTACATACGCCTTTCAGAATCTCCAAAATGTAATTTTTACTTATTTATTAATAAGAAGGATCATAAAAACATTGTTTCTATTTAGTAGGCTACTGCACTGAAAAAGCTTTTTCACATAACAGATAGCCTAGTCCACAAGACAAAATACAAACACAAATTACAAGACAAATTACTTGATTTTAATATTGTGTGTCATTGCCTGAATGATCCACAAACCCTGCAAACATTCAGTGATGCTCAAGAAAGAAGCATCCATTAAGAGCCAGGTGGTGTAAACTTTTTAACTGGATGTAAATTGGTGTAAATTGTTCTTAATTTGTTTAAAAATTCATTAAATCATTTAGTCCTGCCCTTCAGAGGCAAAAAAAAAAACAAAAAACAAAGATATCAGCATGTGAAACTAAATAAGAAAAATTCAAACATCACCATCATCTTGCTCAAAAGTTTACCCCTGACTCTTAATGCATTGTGTTGCATTCTTGAGCATTACATTGCAGATTCTGAAAGATGTACTGTAGGTAAACATATGACTGTGACTATACATTGCAATCATTTTGTAAGGTTTAAAATATTAATTTAAGAGCTCTGTGTTGAGACCTTTCGCCGGAATTTGATTGACAGGATATCTGACAAATCATAATGCAGATACCCACGCCATTTTTGTCCGACAAACAAACCAAATCAGTAAGTAGATTAAAGTCAGTGACCTTGAACTTGAAAATGGGGTGTAGGGCCTATTGATTTCTTTTTGCAGTTAGGATTTCCATTCATGTTTAATTTGTGCTATAACTAGAAGAGATTATCAGTTCATGTGCTGTGTGAAATGAGGCCTACACATTAAAGCACCAAAAAACTGTATTTATTGTTTGAATTTCATAATTAAAAAATTTGAAAGATGAGACTTTGTCTTGTATGTTGGCGCATTGTCAGTGTCCTCTTTGCTCCGCAATATATTTTTCACTGTGTGAACATGTGGACTGAGAGCGGAATGGTTTGTCGGACATAGCAACAGTAACTAAGACGGGCGGGTCTTTGTGAAAGGTCAATTTCAAATAATTTAAATCTTTGTGGACTCGGCCGGACTCGACTCGGGACTCGGATGTTAAGGACTCGGTCTCGAGTCCGAGTCGAGTCCAAAGAGGGCCGAGTCGGACTCGGTGGCAACACTAGCTCTAATACAAGATACATGGTCCTGACAAGCAGACAAAAACATGATCTTGCTGAATAGGACATGTGGCTTTGCATGGTTAAACAACGTACAGCTATTATCACTTAGGGTGTAATCACTTTTGTTTCCAGCTATTTTGACAATAATGACTGTATGTTATTATTATTATTCAGAGGGCAGTAAATATATACTGCTATAAGCAGCACATTGACTACTATAAAATATATCCAAGTTTCATTTCTATAGTATTGTCCCTTGAGAAGATATACTAAAATGTTTGCTGAAATGTGAGGGGTGTACTCACTTTCGTGAGATGTTTGTTTGGCCAGAAGCTAGAATTTTACTTTGTAACATGTTAAATATTAATATTTTTTTACACAAATGCATCACTTCGCTTCAGAAGGCCTTTATTAACCCCCCAGAGCCGTGTGGAGCACTTTTATGATGGATATATACATGCACTTTTATGGACACTAAACGGCTATTCACTGCCATTGTAAAGCCTGGAAGAACCAGGACATTTTATTTTACTCTGATTGTATTCGTCTGAAAAAAGGAATGTCATATACACCTAGGAGGACTTGAGGTTGAGTAAATCATGGGCTAATTTTCATTTTTGTGTGAACTATCCCTTTAAATATTAAATATTGAGTGTAGCGTTATTTTTAATCAACAGGTGGCGCTTGTGGATCTTTTATGTACTTAAAGGGATAGTTCACCAAAAATGAAATTTCTGTCATCATTTACTCACCCTCATGTTGTTCCAAACTTGAATGAGTTTCTTTCTTTGGTTGAACACAAAATAAGATATTTTGAAGAATGTTGGTAACCAGACAGTTGTCAATAGCCATTGACTTTCAATATTTTCTTTTTCCTATGGAAATCAATGGCTCAGTTACCAACATTCTTCAACATAATTCTTTTGTGTACAACAAGAAAGAAACTCATTCAGGTTTGGAACAACTTTTTTTGGGTGATCTATCTATCTATCTATCTATCTATCTATCTATCTATCTATCTATCTATCTATCTATCTATCTATCTATCTATCTATCTATCTATCTATCTATCTATCTATCTATCTATCTATAAAAGTATTGTTTCGTTTCTTGTGTACATCTGTTTCTCCCAAATTTGGTTATTTGACCTCTTCTCAAATGGTGTGTGACCAATAAGAGCCTCCCACCAGACCTACTTTCCAAACATAGGATTCAAACTTAGGCCAAGCCCCCTGGAAAGCTGTAACAAGGTTGCATCCAGTGGTTGTGCACTTCCGTCACCAAATATGGGTTTTGATTAAACAGGCAAAGAAGTGCTGTATTATGCAACAGGTTTGCTTGAGGGATATGCAGGAGCATTTGATATACAGATGATGGAATTTTAAATGAGAATTGAAAACTTTCACATGTTTGGAACCACCACCACTTCAGTAAAAGTTTTTACAAATTACAATTTTTCTTAATCGATTTGGCTAATTTAAGCCTTAGCATTCTTTAAACTCGAGTGCAATTGTCACATCTGTTTTATGGCACATCATCATAACTCTTTGTCTGGAAAATGTAGTAATTCACCCAAAACATTTAATTTATGCTTCAAACCCTAGTTATTGTGTCAGTAAATTAGCCAAATCCCACCAAAATTAAACATTTCTGACATTATGAGCCATAGCTTGGTCAAATGGTCAAATTGTTTTATTTATTTTTTACTCCATGGCAGTAAATGTTTATTATACTTAGGGCCTATAGTTTTTGTTGACACTGACTGTCAGTTTTGTCTGAATACAAGCTTTTTATATACACATTTCAACATTAGGTAAAAGTTAACATGGAAAAGTTAATACTGTAGGACACAGAAAAAGAATGCACATCGTACCTATTTATTTTGTAGCATTGTGTAACAAGTGAACAGAAAACATATGATGTCTGACAAATTTTAGTTCATGAAAGGATGTTTAGAAGTTGTGAAGGGTGACAAATTTACTGAGAATCATCAGTTTTGATCAGCAAGCCATGTGCATTAAGACAATATTGAATAGTAGTTTAAAATTTGGGTTGACTCATCAAGATCAAGTTACTTCCCGAAAACAATGTTGGAAATATGACAACAAAGAAGGTCTAAATCTGTCCTAAATTAAATGTTTATATACCTTCTAACAGCTGTTGAACATTCTCAGTTATAGCACCACCATGAACAATCTATGTAGACATTTTGGTTCAAGAACACCAAATGGCCCATATGACCCCTCTAATTCCATTCATTGATTTATGAAGATACTAGGCTACACCCACAAAATAACACCTTTGTCTGTTGCTTTTCAAACACTCTCTCCTATTGTCATTGGCAGTAGAAACCACTTCACAGGTTTGTATCTACCTGTTGTCACATTCCAGCAAGTGGTGTGTGATAGGCTACTTCTTAAAGGATGGCATGTTTCTACTTGGTTTTCAAGACAAAGGCCTATTTCCTGTCTCCCATGCACTCACACATTTCCTATATGATCATGCAATGCCTGCTATTTAAGTGTCTACTATTTTATTAAGTTATTAATATAGTATGCATTTTAACATCCTGAAATAAAAATCGGACAACTCAAAATTCTGTTCTTGACTGATCATTTCCACAACATGAAGTGTCTTGTGTTAAAATTAATTTTCCTCTAAAAAGTTCTCTCTTGTACAGGCTAAGCAAATTGGATATCTAAATAATTAAAACACTGTTTCATTGTTTACGTGATTTGACATAAAGCATAGACACGAGCTGTGTTGTGCCCATATGTGTTTTTCGTAGATATACCATGGACATATATTAGTTGGTTTAAGTGTTGGTTTAGTTGGTGTATACTGTATAACCGGAAGAAACCCATGTGACGTTTTATATGGCTTCAAGTTATTACAGTAAAGCGGAAAAACCAAAATTCCCCAGTAGCTACCCATAAACATGCAATGACGCAGGCAGGATGGCAACAGGCGTGTTCATCGCTCCTATTGGTCACACGTCGACAGTGCTTCTCCCTGATTGGCCAGAATAACACACGCCTGAAGTACTTATGCTTTGTTGAGGATCCATTTTGTTGTTAGACGGAGACAAACTGGAGGAGAATAATACCATTCCGTTGTTGCCTCGGATTGTTATGAAGATTCACATATCGGGAAATATTTTCTCCATTAACAGCTACAGCTAGCAGACTAGACCAAGGAAGACGAAGGGCTTTTTCATCAAAGCCCGAGGAAGTCGGTAAGTTGTTTTTTACTGAGTTAAAGACATAGGGTGTCGTCGACGGGATTGACGCCATGTTGCGTTCAAGAGTCTTTTGTTTTGGTTCGGTGCCAGAAAACACGACCTAATACCTTTTATTTTTATCATTTAAAGCTTAAGTGTTTGTTAAAAAATATAGTATTTATTTGCGATTTCGAAATGTGTGGTTTTTCGTCGACGACTGTTTTTAATATAATAGAGGAAGACTAACTTAGATGTAACAACACATCTACAAAATATTCAAGATTTAGATTTATAAACGATGAATTATAATATATAGTATTATGAAATGTTTGACCCTAACGTTAATTTCAGACGGGTTATTTACACGTAAGTTACGTTAAAATGGTTTAGTGAGATTTTTATATCTGTGAAAAAATGAATGTTGCTAGGTGCTTTCTAAATTGAACATATTTTGCAAAGATTTTTGTACTTAAATTTTAAACAAATCGTGTTTCTTTTGTTAGATTCACGGCTTCTAGAGCACCGTGCGCCGAGGTGAATTCATGTTCAACTCGGTTACACGACAAAACAACGCTCATTGGCACATGAAAACTTCAGATCTTGCTGGACCTAGACGTGCAGCGAGAAGTAGATCAACTACTTCGAGGACCTGGAGCCCGATCGGTGAAGAGAAATTAAAAAGTGAAGAGAACCAAGCACTCAACTTTTCTACAACAGTGAGGTAAGCAGAGGAAGCGAGTGGGGGATGGGCGGGGACGCGCTGGCTGTCTCGCGCTGCACGTAGCCCTTTGTTATTGCCAGCCAGCTACACGGGACATTTGACAATTATTTTAAGCTTGTTTTTAACCCAGTTTGCACTCTTTAACATTGTACTTAAAAGGTGCATTTATGTCCCCTTTGTTTAAACAAGGTTTCTTTTTTGTCTTTAGGTGACATCCAGTTAAAGCAGTATGGGAGGTGGTGAGAGATACAACATTCCAGATCGCCCAGCGCCCAAGAAGAGCCACCAGATTGGCAGAGGCAAGCAGAGAAGTCGAGACCAGAATGGAGTGGTGCATTCCGCCTCCTCAGGAGCCTTAGGGGTGCCCCATCACCTCAGCCATCGCAGGGGTGAGAAGGGCACCAGCTATTCTTGGTCTCCTGAGGCGCGGCAGGCCGCGTCTGTAGACAAGAAGAATGCCGCTGTTCGTTTTGCCACACCATATGATCAGAATTGGGAGGGGACAATGTCCCACCTGAACAAACTTTTGTCAGCTCAGTGTGGTCAGAACTATGCTGGAGCCAAGTTCAGTGAGCCCCCATCCCCAAGTGTTCTACCTAAGCCCCCGAGCCACTGGGTGTCTCTTCCCATCGGCACTTGCGATCATCGTGAGATGATGACCTTTCAGTTAAAAAGCCTTCTGAAGGTTCAGGCATAACAAGGTCTCACTGCTGCTCTCTTAAGTCAATATATGAATGAAGGCTCCGCTTTGACCTTTGCCCTCCCCTTGAATGCTTCAGCTGCGTAATATATTTTACAGCTATTTTTAGATTTGCGTCTTAATAAGGTGATGAGCATTTGACAGGTAGATGTTTCTCCTAAATGTCCTTCACCTCATTTTTTTTAAAAGAGAACTGCTCCACTAGTTATTACGTCATTGAGGCCTTAAGGGGTGGTCGAGAACTCTTAGCGGAGCTGTACGCCATGACAAATGAACTGGATGTCCTCCTAATAACTCATTGCTCTGTTATGCTCTTGTTTTGTTTTGTTCTTTTTTTGATGGCTGTTTGTGACAGTGTTTTTTCTTCTCAACCTGGCCTAGGAGTAGATGTCAAGACAACTCGCACCATTTCCTTGCTAATATTTCGCATTCTGTTTTTCGCTTGCTGAGGTTTGGTGCTCACTCTCGGCTTGAGTTTTAATCATGCAGGGAGTGGCGGAAACCTCTTGGTGCTAAGCACAGCAGCATTTGTAGCATTATAGTGCGTACTGCATTTCCAGGTATCTCTTTTTATTTTGCTTTTTGGGAAGTAAAAGCCACTTGATGCCGTTCTGCAGGGAGAACTAAGCGAACAGAATACGGAGGGGGGACAAGCTTAAGTGAAAAGGTCATTTAACTAACCTCAAGCTTAATGAGGTGGCACAATGGACCTTGTGCTTTCAACACCTGTACTTCTTTTTTAATGGCGCTGTGCGCATTGCACTATAGGTGTTGAAATTCATTAAGGTTCACAAGCTCTATTGCAGCGTTAAGCTTGTACTTTTTGCATCCCTTATGTTATAGCTTAGAAAACTAAGTGTGAATTTTTTTTTTTTATGTCTACCAAAGCTACGTAATCAGCAATTTTCTGTTGGAATCCCCCTTAGCTTAACCAGATCTGGTTACAAGTGCCATAAATCATTGGGTAAGGCATTAGCGTATATCAAGGTTTTGGTTGACAAATCAGTTTTTTGGAATTCATTTTTTTTTAAACTTTGCTGTACTTTCAGAACGATCACAGAGCAAATATGCGGAGGATGGTTATGATGTGAGACCATAGGACAGATGTTTTCTCTGGTCTTGTCTCTTAGCCTTGTTTGCTCTGTGATGTGTTTTGATATTATAAGCATTATGTTATGAAATGTGTGTATTATATGGCACGGGGGAAGTGAGAAATGGGGGCAAGTCCAGTGTGGACATGTTTACATTGTTTAAAAAAAAAAAGGCAGACTGCCGGCATTTTACACACACTGCCCTTTCTCACTTGTTGTTATTCTTGCACTGCTGTTCATTTGTGTTCAAAAGTTTCAGACAATGTTGCTCTTTCAACTGTGGATATGTGAAGCACCCCTTCCCACTTAGTTATGCGTGTGGCGGAAAAAAACTACCTCTCTTGCAGAACGTGATAATAGCTATCTTAAATATGACAAAACAAAGCTGACTAGTTTTGGATGTGTGTAATGGAGCCATGTAAATAATGAAATGTATAAAATGTTGTAGCATATTGTACATTTGTGCAGGAATGTTTGAAACCTGCAGATAAAGTATTTTTAGTAATAACACTGAATGTAAAAGTCACACTAAGGATGTGACTTGTTTTCAAATGCTGAAAAATATTTTGTTAAGAAAAAAAGAGAAAATTTTGCCTATAGTGCGTCAAAACCCCTGCTCTGTGCAGTTTGTTGCCAGTGATCTTGCACATAATATTTTTATTTTGTATAATGCACCATGTAGGGGCAGAACGAACTTTAAGTGCAAGTAAAAAAAAGATGGAATAATTTTTTTTTGAAATTGAAAGGGACTTTTATACATTGTTTTTGAGTTGCCTATGCAAATAGTAATTTTGTTTTCTTTCTTTCTTTCTTTCTTTTTTTTTGCTTGGTTATAACGGTAAATTTTACCCTTTATCCAGAGTCCATAAAGTAGTATTTCATTTGCATCAAGTCATTGGTCTTTCCTCCGCAGGCCAATGTTTTGATGCCAATGATGCTGCATTTACCTCCAGAAAAGCCAGATTACATTTTAACCTTTTAAAGTAAATTATTTTAATAGAATGTGTAAAAGTCCTTTTCCTAAATTTAGCTGTCCCGAACAATTGGCTTTGAATTTATCCCAACCTTGTAAGTGTCACTTGAAATGCAAACTGAAAGCCCTTTTGGTAAGAATTGGTATACTAAAAGATTGTTTAATTTGGTTGTCTAAAAAAAATAAAATCCCTTCCCATCCCCCCCAATATTGTCTTTGTGTGTGATGGTTTTTTTTTAAATCTGTTGTCTGAGTTTACATGTAAACAAAAACATAATGGATGTTAGTTTTAAATGCTGTTACTATTTGGCATAGTTTTTCATGTATTTTTTCTGCATTTAGAGAAACTACCTAAACCCTACAGTGAACAATAGAAGTAAATCCATTTAAAGGAGAACATATAGATCCTGTTTTAGTGATAAAGTACAAATATTTAGTTTTAGTACAAATATTTGTTTTGCGAAATGTCGAACGCTACTTCCAATTCAAGCAGGAGGGCACGTATGTCAACTGACAACTCTGTTGGACTTCGGCCCAGAGTTTTGAAGTCAAGAACTACGTCTGACCACGAAGACCGCAGAACCCACTTGGAAGGGTTTATGACGTGTCATTAACAGAACGAAATGTTGATAATGTTCTTTCAGTCCGTTTGAAAATACACAGGCTTAACTTTTTTTTGTGTGTGTAATTATTACACTTTAACAAAACAGTCAGACTAAATATCTGTCAGTACAGATTGAAGTAATACAATTATGAACAAATTGTACGTTGCATATAAAAAAAGGTTTAGGGTTGGCGTTGGCAATGCGTCATAAACAGGAAATGAATGGCTGGTATTTGACAAACTGTTACAGTTTCAGAGCTCATTTTAAAAAAGCGTTTGAAATTAATACCGCGTTCCAGGCAACCTGTAACCCGTGTTTTTCCAACTTTAAACCCGTGAAAGTGCACTGGAACGGCAGTCAAACCGGTGACTTCCCACCCGTGAACTCGTACTAGATCGATGTACTCCCAGTTACGAGCTCTGACGTCACGGGTATACACGGGTTACAGGTTGACTGGAACGCGGCTCTAAGCTTATAACAAACAGAATTCCGGATACAAGGAAACTGGTTTTGACCATGAACATCTCGCACTAGTACTACTACTAACGTTAGTTCTCAGCAGTGGAGAATGTCACTAATTTCACTATTGTAAAATGCACTGTCGTGCTTACGTTTTCACTGTTGTTTCACTCTTGCTTACATTTTCTGTGGTTATAGCCTGTCGCGTACTATTCGATTAACACACACAAAATAAATATTTAAGAAAAAGGATAGATAATAAGAATTATTTTAATGAATGATTTTTGAATGATCTTGAAAGCTTTTGGTGTAAATAACGTATTTTAATCTAATCAGTGTTAACTGCCAAATGAAAAAAGGTGCGCAACGTTGGGTGCAGTGGTTTCTGTTTTGTTTTCCACAGCACCAGCAACGAGCTACATGGTTTCGGTGATAAAGACGTCACTTAATGAAGAACACTTATTGAACAACCTTTTAATAATTTAATGGAATTCAAACCACCTAATACAGATTGAAAAGTGAGAATTATTTTGAGCTAAAAGTAGTTTTACAAACTACTCCATTTATAGTCCACAATATGGTTATTTAGTTCAGGTTTGTGAATTCGAAATTCACATTTGCGATATGAATGTGTATAATACTGAAGAACACTCGTGAAACGCTCTTCTAGAAATGTGATTGTTAATGTTACATTTTTATATTAATTTACTTATTTTTTAAATCGCCCGTGTGAAATTTATTTCCGGGATTTGACTACAAAGTGACGCCATCATGGGAACTTTTATTATGAAAGGTTGACGTATTTTTTTGTTTAACAAGGAACTGCTCGGGGCCACGGGCATGCGCAGAACAAATACTTTTTTACCTGTCAACGTCTTTAATCAAAATGGTTTCATCCGCAGAGTGTCAATGCTATGTGCATTGATGTCAACATTAACGCTGCTGTATAACAGATGGCTTTACTGAGAGCAGATATGTGATCTCGCCAGCGGAGTCCGGTAAAGCGTTTATGCTGTCAGTTACACCCACCGACGTCGCACCTGACCGCACATCGCTCACAACCTATTCATCTATCTATCCATCTGCCTACAAGACTAACAAGCCCCCCTTGCCCCTCACAGCTCAGACCTTTTTAAAAAAAATCGTCGTCGACTGACAACGGTAAGCAGCAGCTCAATGGAGAGAATCCTGGGCTCTATAGCGAGCGCACAGTAGCTTAGCAGTTAGCGTGTGTTCATGACATTTGATCGTGTTTGGATGGCTATTCTGTATTCTCAGTATGTGGGGGGAGTTATCTTACCAAGTGGAGAGATTTAGAGAGATGTTTACTATGAACCACATATTCATCATTGTCACACTGGCTAACCGCTTTTTGAGGACCTCAGAGGGGCCTTCTCATCACATCAATGGTCCCTTGTTCCCCATCAGCAGATTATGGGAAATCACAAGCCTGCCAAATGCAGTGATGCTATGTTTTTTCTACATTTAATTCATTCCAGTTGAAAACAGAGTTCAACTTAGAAGGGCTTAATATGCATAGTTGTTTTGGTTGGTGTGATCTTGTTTTGGTTTTGGATAGAGTAAAGACTGGGCTGTTATGATGCATCTTAAAGGGACAGTTCCATCCAAAATGGAAATCATCATTTACACACCCTTATGTTTTCTGTACGGCTTTCTTTCCTCCGTGGAACACAAAATGAGAATTTAAGCAGAATGGCAGCCTCAGGCACCATTTATTTACATTGTGTAGAAAATGATTGAGGTTGCCGTTCCTATTGGAACAAAAAGAGGGTAAGTAAGTGATGTTTTTTCGAGGTGAACTGTCACCCCAATGAAACGTTTTTATTTTTATTGCAGGTTTTTTGCAAGAAGTTAATGCTTTCAATAACATAACTGCTCTTAACGGCAGATTAGAATGGAGTAAAATGTGGCAGTATTTATTTTTCCCCCAGTCAGTGCTTTATTGTTGTTATTCTTTGTCCTTTATAGCTTAAAGTGTCTCACCTGCAAGTGCAACTGAGTCACATTGTTAATAATTCAACAGCCTCCCACTGCATCTCCACCAGTGACTGTGAGCTCTTCTGACCACTGAAGTGCTGCTGTGTTTGAGTGTGGTTAAGCTTAATGTTGAGTATACTGGAATCAGGGTGTGAGCTCTTTTTTCCGTCATCAAGCATGTGATCTACACTGTAACATTACTCATTGAGTACATGATTGAGTTTAACCTTTGTGCATTTTCCCCTCCTTTAAACTGAAGGTGTGATGTTTGTACGTGACCTCGGAATCGGCTTTTAGTCCCATCGTGTAGGACGATGAATGCAGAGGAGTTGGAACTCCTTGGTGACTCGAAGTACAGGAACTATGTGGCAGCGGTAGATAAGGCCCTAAAAAACTTTGAGTACTCCAGCGAATGGGCCGATTTGATCTCAGCACTTGGAAAGCTCAACAAGGTCCATTTAAACATCCTCTTGATCAGATTTAGTAGCAGTTCCAAACCTGACAGTTGCTTTACTGATCTCATTTTTCTGTATTTGTTGGACAGGTTCTGCAAAACAATGGGAAGTATCAGGTTGTGCCCAAGAAATTGACCATTGGAAAGCGCCTGGCCCAATGCCTCCACCCGGCACTGCCCAGCGGGGTTCACCGCAAGGCCCTGGAGACCTACGAAATCATCTTCAAGATCATTGGACCAAAGCGCCTGGCGAAGGATCTTTTCCTCTATAGGTAGAGATATTGGCAGATTGATTTTTCTGCTACAGTGACTGTTAGTGCCTAATATGTGCTTTTATTACCCTTTTCCTCCTCCTCAGTTCTGGACTCTTCCCTTTACTATCCAATGCTGCTATGTCTGTGAAGCCAGTATTACTTGGGTTATATGAGACCTACTACCTGCCCTTGGGGAAGACTCTTAAACCAGGCCTGCAGGGACTCCTGACCGGTGTAATGCCTGGTCTGGAGGAGGGATCAGAGTATTATGACAGGTAAAATAAAAGTGTTGAAATCTAGAATGTACTTGTTTCATGTTTATTAAATATGTATACTACTGTTTATATTACTACTACTATTATATTAGTACAGTAACAATAATATTGTGAAATGTTATTGCAATTGAAAATTAAAATATAATTTGTTCCTGGGAATTTCTAATTTTCTGATTTTTTTCAATGTTTAAAACATTTGTGTTGCTTAATATTTATTTATAAATAATATTGTGGAAACTGATTTTTTTTAAAGGATCCTTTGTTAATTTAGCCTTTATTTTAAATGTTTTTTTTAACAATGAGAATTGAAAAAATGCTGTCACTTTTGATCAATTTTATGCATCCTTGCTAAAAATCTTACTGACAAACATTTGAACAGCACTGTATATTATATGTTCTTAAAAAATGAATATTTAACACTAAAACCAATGATTTCAAATGCATATGCATGGACATTCATTTAGAAATGTAGTGTTATTAAATTATTAGCGTTTTAAAAAGATTAAGTGTTAGATGAAGGTGATCTTAATGTATAAATAGAGCTAATGAGCATGCACAATTAAATATCCAATATCAGCTGAGATATTTATATGTATGTGTGTGTGTGTGTGTGTATACATGTATCTACAATATCGACTAATACCAATAAATAAAAACAATAGGACCAATACCCTGCTAGAAAAGGTGTCGGCAGCTGTGGAGCAGCCGGCCTTCTACAGTGCCCTGTGGGGCAGCATCCTAACCAGCCCTTCTGTGCGTTTGCCTGGAGTGTCCTTCGTCCTACTCCACCTTAACCGAAAACTTTCAATGGAGGACCAGCTGTATATCATTGGCAGTGACATCGAACTGATGGTACACTGATCAATATTGGCAAAATGCAATCAAAACTGCCTTTAAAAATGAATGAATCACAATATTGAAATTGTTTTATTGGATTCCACAGGGAAGATTTATTTATATAATGATTTCATGTTTTTTTAGGTGGAAGCAGTCAGCACATCTGTGCAGGATTCCAGTGTGTTAGTGCAGAGGAGCACCCTAGATCTTATCCTGTTCTGCTTTCCCTTCCACATGAGTCAGGTAGCAAAACTGACTAAAACAATTTTTATTTTACCCCAATGATAGGAATATTTCTTATATTTCTCTCTGAAATTCAGCTGTGAAAGACCTTACTGTGTTGCATCTCAGGTGGCAGAGTCACCTGTCCACCTTTAACAAATATATTTGTAGATTTGATTATTCTCTAGTCACAAAAATAGAAAAGTTAGTGTAAAGTTTTTGACAGAAATTAAGCACTAAGACGAAATACACTCTATACTGTTAATTTCAGGCTACACGTCCAGACATGATCAGGATTCTGTCTGCAGCACTTCATGTTGTTCTACGAAGAGACATGTCCCTGAACCGTAGACTTTATGCTTGGCTGCTGGGTGAGATATCCACACCTCACACACAAACTGTATGCTGTCCAGTGTCCACCCTTTTTAAATTTGTTGCCATTTTCAAAGACATTTCTTAGAAACTTTTGTTACATTGTAAATGTCTTTAATGTCATGTTTCATCTATTTAAGATCCTTGGTGAATAAAAGTATTAATTTCAGTAACACCTTATTTTACAGTGTCATTGTTACAAATGTTACATGTAGTTATTATAGTAATAATTATTAATTATGCATAATTACATGCAACTAACCCTAAGCCAAACCAAATCCTAACTCTATAGTAAGTAGTAGTACATATAGTAAGTTACTGAATATTACTCAGTACTTAAATGTATACATGCAGTGTAACAAATACACCTTAAAATAAAGTGTAACCTTAATTTCTGAAATAAAATATTGCTGACTCCAAACTTTTGAAATGCAGTGTACATTAGCACTAAAAGCAAATTAGCTGATTAGCTTACTAAAGACAAAATAAAAAACGATCATAACTAACTAGTTGCTGTGAATGCTGTTCTTAATTTTACAACTTCATAAAAACAGCATAAATTTGTTTAAGTTTTGTAGTGGTAAAGCATTTTATATTTAAGCTATATAAAATGGACCAAAGGTTTGAAACAATTGTTTTAATGTTCCGATTCCCTTCTGATTTCTCATGTTTTCATAAGAACCATATCACACATTATCAGTTCAGATAGATTGGTAATATGATTCTAAAATGGCCTGCGTGTTTAAGTGTTTTGGTTGACCTGATTTTGTCTCTTACTTGCTGTCCATATGCTGTGGATGAACATTGCGGTAAGTTTGTATGTCATGAACACAGTGACAACTATAAGTAGCCCCTTGTCATATTTTCATGAACACTTCCTCATTTATTTCCTTGTATGGAATTTCCTTGCAAGTCATTAAAATTGTTTTAGAAAACTTAATATCTATGAACTTAATGTTCTAATTGTGTGCTTGATGGTGTTTTCAGGCTTTGAAAACAATGGCGTGCAAGCAGGCCCTCGTAGCACACGACTCAGTAATCCAGAAGAACATGTCACACACTACTTCAACACTTATTCCAAGGACATGCTCATTCAGGTAAGGTCAAACATTCAAATTAGAAAATGAAGTCCAAACAGTGAAAACTTCACATATGTTTTTGAATGCAACATCCAAATTTTGTTTTATGTCAAAAAGATGGATTGATGCGACTCATTTTGTTGTTTTTGACTTTGAGCATCAATGGGACATCAGAAATCTCTGCTGTTCACAGTATTCTAAGCAAACATTTCCAGACAGAGAAATCAAAAGCAACATAGAAACTTCAAAAGATCTCTTTCTTTTTTTGAGTTCGAGTTTGTTTTTGTTGTAGGATTAAACCGTTTTTGTTATGTCTGCAGTGGCGCACAGGTGCATGCACACATTTTGTCAATAAGCCACTCTGTCTTCACTTTTCTCCATGTGGTCTGTATGCATGGTTTAGCTTGCAATGAGACACTGGTCCCAATGCATGCACAGACAGAGCCTTTCAGGGCCATGCTTTTAAAATGTCCTGGTACCCCTGAGGGTTGAGTTTGGGACTGCAGCAGGGGGAGTTTTGTTTTTGGCATTTTCCTCTCTGTTTTATTGGAAGGGGAATTGTTTGATTGCGTGCCATCTGGTTTGGGCCACTTGTTGGATCTCGCTTGTTTGGGAAGTAGGTTATTGCAGGGACCGTCTGTTCCTCTGTCTGTGCAGCCATGCGTTAGACCAAGTGTGAAATCCCTAAAGAGTGGAAATACACACTTGCAAAGGCCTACACAGTATAATGGAGATAATTTTCCTTCTCAAGGGTAATGCTGAGGAAAGATCCATCTTACGTATTTTAGTTACGTTTAGATGTAGTTGTAGATGTAGAGTAATTTTGTTCATTTAACGCTCACTTAAAGTTAATCTTTAAAGTCAGCATGAAATAAAAATTCACCCTATTTTTTCTATTATGTAAATGCATGTTATAGATCTCATTGAGAATTTTGTTATCATTATCTTACTGATTTATTTATTTATTTTTTAGCTCATAATGTTATTCAGAATGTCTTAACTTGATCTTCCGGGTAAAAACTTCTCTTTGGTGAGGTATGCCGAACTTCTTCAATCATTTAGATGCTTAAAGGGATAGTTCACCCTCAAGTCATCCTAGGTGTATATGACATTCTTCTTTCAGGCGAATACAATCAGAGTTATGTTAAAAATGTCCTGGCTCTTACAAGCTTATAAAGAAGAATGTCACACCTTGGATGACTTGAGGGTGAGTAAATCATGAGCTAATTTTCATTTTTGGGTGAACTATCTCTTTAACCCCATCCCCCCTCCGCCGCCCCTACAAGCTCACATTCATGCCCACATCTCAAAATCCAATCTACAAAGAGAAATGAACCCCACATCGCATTTTTTTTATACTCCGATGTGTCATTATATGGAAAAAAGGATGTTGCTACTTTCGAACTCTAATAATTGAATCAATAACACTGTTAAATGTAATCTTTAGCAAAGCTCCAAACGAATATACTGTATGTTTTTCATATTAAACATTATATTATACATTTATAATGTTATGTTACATTTACTTGTAATTTTTAAAACAGTTGGTTTAGGTATTTTATTTTTAACTTATACTTAACTTCAGCCATTTATCATTACTGGTCAGAATTGTATTTGTCTGTGCATCCCTAAATGTGTCTGTGTGTGTTTGTAGGCCATGGTGGGGATTTTGCAGGGGAAGGCTAGAGGAGGGGAGGAGGAGAGCATCCTGATGCACGACTTAAAGCCGTTTCGCATTCTCATCAGCCTTCTCGACAAGCCTGAGCTGGGTACAGCCATTACTATATGATGTCTGTGGTATGCTTAGACTCACACAAGGAGAGTTTGGAATTGCCTTGATTCTTTTTTGTCCACTTTATTTAGGTCCAGCAATCTTAGAGGATGTTCTGATTGAAGTGTTCCGCACCCTGCACACTCAGTGCCGTGCTGAGTTGGACCTTCAGAACCAAAACCCCTTCAGCAAAGACCAAACTCAACTTAGCAGGTCCGCATTTCTTTTTTCTCACTAATGGTTTTTACAATTATGCAGTTCTTACAAATATTTCAATATTTTCAATGACAATATTTTCAACTTTTTCTTTTGCGTTGCTTTTTCAGCAAACTCAGAGAAAACAAGAAAACAGCAGAGCTCATTAAAACCGCCAACCTCTTGTTTAACTCATTTGAGCCCTACTACATGTGGGACTATATTGCACACTGGTTTGAGGAGTGCTGCAGGTGTGTGTAGGATAATGAGTGAAAAATATAATGCATTTTTGGCCCATTCTTGCTTGACCTCATTCTCTTTTTATAGGTGGACTCAGAGCAGTCACACCACTGGACAGACTATGAGCTCTGAGACATCAACACGCTCATTGGTTGAGTTCTGTGAGCTGGTGGACTTCTTGTTGGACATTGTATCTTTGGTTGGTAAACTTTACACTTGGATATGATAATTTAGCTATTGAAATGTTCAGATCCCTGGTGACTTTTTGCCAGCTAGAAAAAAAAAATTTAGTTGGTCTAATCTCCATTGATGTTTCTACCTCTTTAGTTATACGCAACTAAACTACTTCAACATTTTAGTGACACTTGGTTCGTCTTAGCCTCATAATTTAGACATTTTCTACATGTGTCCAAATGTTTATGTGTGTTGATGTCCATGTGAAAGATTCAGAGATCATCTTGGCCTTCCAATCAGGGTTTCTGAAGTGTTTTCTGGCCTCTGCACTGCTCGCTTCTGTCTGTCTGAAAATCTCTGCTCTCTTTTTTTTCCTCGAAGCCTACTAGAAGCATGAGGGTTATCTGCCAGGTACAGTACTGCTCTTACTTGCCTCTTCACCTTACCTTCACTTCACTCTAATTTTTTGGCTACCTTTCCAGAAACATCCATTAACGGTCTGTAATCTCCAGGTTTTCCATTTCCTGCTCCTTGCTCGCTTTGAAAAAATAAACGTCACTTCAGCTTCACACCTCTCACACCCTCTGATATTGAATGCCGTGAAACAGACAAGCGGAGTAATAAAACAAATTAAAATGCCTATTTGCTGTATTAAATTATATTTATTGCTATATTATATCTAACATTTTACATTTATATAATTATTTAAAAGAAACACTCATCATGTTATCAATGGATGTTGCGGAAGGTAGAACCATAAACTTGCATGAGCTCACCAATTAAAATTTTTAAGCTTGTACTACTCACTTTTACACCACACATAAAGCCTAAATGGTTCTTATATGTTTTTCAGTTTTGTTAACCATCACTCTTAATGTATATTACTGACTGATGCAGGAATGGACCTCCAGCTGTCTTAATATTGACAAGGAATTGAGCCTCCCTCATGTATCTCTCTGTCTCTTTTTTTCTCTAGGAGACATACATTGAGATCCAGACAGAGCATCTACCTCAGTTGCTACTGCGGATGGTTTCTGCTCTTACCACACACCTGCAGGCTCTGGGCCTCAGAGAGCTCACCCACTGTCTGCGCCTCTGCTCGAAGATCCTCAGCAAAGTCCAGCCCCCTCTGGTGTCGCCCCTTGCACTGCCCTCTGGTCTGTCCTCTGCCACAACTACCCCTTCCCCTAGAGACAAAGATGAGAAAATGGTGAGAGCAGACAATCAAATAATTCAAACATGTTCTGTGAACCAGATCATGTTTTATCTGATTTATCAACCAGATACATGACTTACTTTATATGTAGGTCACATTTTTAACAGAATATTACAGGCTTAAGGTAAAGCATAATGCATGCAGGGTCTACATAGCCATGGAAAAACTGGGACCAAACAAGCTTAGGAAAGACATTCAATAGAATGTTTTATTTTTCTTTCTAGTTATGCTCAGCTCTAAAATATTTTATCAGTTAGAAATGGCTATTTTTTAAAGTGCTACCTTGAAAAATGTTCAGGGTTCCTATGATGGAAAACCTAGAAACATATATAGGAATTAAAATATTTCCAGGGCTGGAAAATTCAGGAAAACACCATCCTAAAATGTCATGAAAAACAAGTAGAGAACAAATTTCCATTACAATAAAACGACTGGAAATTCAAAGATGTATGTTGCCTGCAATAAATTTCTATCTGGATATTTTAGATCGGCCGTGTGCCCTGTGTCTCAGCGGGTTGCCCATTGACGGCAACATTGCTCAAAAAGTTGCCCTGTGTATCATCACCTTTATTCTTCTTCTTCCATTTCCGCTCAGGAAGTCTATAGTAGCCCATAGAACCGCTTTTGGGAAAGTTATGAAATTTGACACAAGATAGAGGACAGTCTGAACTGTCATCATAGTATATTTGGAGACTCAATCACTCTAGTGCCACCAATTGTGCAAATTTCCACTCACGTTTGTGCTAATAACTTTTGAACCATAAGGGCTAGAAACAAAATTACTATTGCCTCATTTTCTGTCATAAAAAAAAAAAAAATGTCCGCCATTTTTAATTTTCTGAAAAACCTACTTTTTCCAAACTCCTACTCCTCCTAGGCTGTTGCTCTGATTTTCACAGAAATTGGACCAGGTTATTTTCATGTTGACAAAAAGTTATGGAACTCAAGTCAATACGCCAAACCGTTCCCGAAAAATGAAAAATTCGAAGTGCCTGACAAAATAAACATGAGGCTATATCTCTGCAACGTGTGATTTCTTTTCCCAAACCAGTTCAGTGGAAATCCCGCCCTGCAGCCGATTCTAAAGATTTCAGTGGTCATGTAAATCAATATACTGATACCAAAAATCACAAAACTGGTCTTGTTTCAATAGTCAAGTTTTGTGGCAGCGCCATCTTGTGTTCAAAAGTTTTAATGAAATTTCCAAAAATGCTAATAACCTTTGATCAAATTATGCTATTTTAATGATCTTAATAGATTCCTTGGGTCATGCCGACAACATAGATACCAATTTTGAAATAGCCAAACTTCCAGTCCACCATTTTGATTTTCTTTAAAAAAAACTATTTTTTCAAACTCTGCCTAGACCGTTTGTCAGATTTTTAACAAATTCAAGTCAGATCATCTTCAGACTGTGCCGACAAAGT
The DNA here is from genome assembly GCA_031834385.1 of Semotilus atromaculatus. Taxonomy (NCBI): domain Eukaryota; kingdom Metazoa; phylum Chordata; class Actinopteri; order Cypriniformes; family Leuciscidae; genus Semotilus; species Semotilus atromaculatus. Next base: position 5,890,383 of record JAULUF010000019.1, on the reverse strand, counting down.
TATGGATTTCGTGTTGATAGATAAAACCGTTTTCGTATACCGCAGCAACAAAGCTGAGGTATGATGACAAAACGACTCTTGAGGCTGTATCTCTGCAATGCTTTGGTATATTGACACCAAACATTGCATGTGTCATTGTCACCTCACTCCGAACACCATTTTGGTCACAGCACCACCTATTGGTCGAAAGTGATAAACTATTTAATCAAATTACTAGTGGCTGTATTTATCATTTTTCAGCCATTTTGCCTAAAATAATTTTAAAATGTCTTTATTTCAGTTGGTCTGATGCTCCCAGCCATGTTGGCATGATGTATCGTGTTCTTTGTGCTTGGCCCCGATAATTGCTACCGTTTGCTTTATTTTATGTAATTTCTGTAATGAATATTCAAAGTTTTTTTTTTTTCTTGATATGCAAATGTCAATTATATAGGCTGACCTTGGTAGCTGATGAAATAAATCAAATGAAAGTAAGATATTCTAATTTGTATTTTAGTGGCTTTTAGAAGCTTTGATTCAAGCCCAACTAAGGAAACACATTGGCATCAGTGCACAGAGACCGACCTCCAGTCTGAAACACAAAATCTGTTACTCTCATCTCTGCCATGTGCTTCATGTACAATTTTTTAAGGCATTCCACATAGGGAATATGTAGTGTATATTAAAAAGTATCTTAACTTAACTATTCACAGTTCAGCTGTAAAATGTACTCTCTTTCTTCTCTGACTTTGTACATCACTCTGCACTTTATTTAACTGCCAATATCAACAGTACTCTGTCTTTTTGTTGTTTTGAAGTCTTTGGATGCAGTCTCTACAGCATTAGTCTGTTAAAGTCAAGCCAATATGGCCTGATTGCCATACAAGCACTGGCCTGGAAACAACCATTCTTCTGCCTGATGGTGTGTGTCTCCCACTGTACATGCCTTCACTGACTTCCTGCTCTGGGTCCAGTAGACAGGATGGTCCTCCGTCATTGGCCCCTGACATAATTTTGTTGGGGTGTGTGTGCGCCCCCATGACCTGTTTGCTACCTTACTGGGACTACGTGTCTCCACCGTAAGTGAAGCTTCATCGAAATTGTGCCAAACTCCCTGGATGGTGCCAGCATGCAGGGAGGGTAAGCAAGGGAATAGGGATGAGACGTTCATGCACAGCTGAGTTCCTCTCTCTAGTGGGAGCCAAGTCTAGCCTCTGAGGCCCAAGAGTCTGTCATTTTCACTCAGGTGAAAATGGCCTTCAACCTCTCAAGCTCTCGCCTTTCCCTCCTTCGGGGCTCATGCAGCGCACTGCTTGCCACCTGAGTCTGGCTCTGCGCTGCTAAACGGTTCTATGATAGAGTTGTGGATGTCTGAATGTGTTATAGCCAACCCACAGCATAATGGGAAGGGGGATGTTAAAGTGTAGGACTGAGAGAGCTATGTTTTGCGCAAGAAATGGCCTCAAACTTGACAAGCATGGAATTCCTTAAATTCTTAAGTGTTTTCAGTAAATTCAATTAGGATAATAAGACACTAAAAAGTCTGTTACCAAATGAAATCACAATTAGCAAAATCCATCTTTTCACTGCAGAGGAAATAGAGCTCTATCGGAAGTGGCTTTTAGAGAGAAAACATCACTCTTGGTCATGTGATATTGCTTAACTGTATATGTTATGAATATAAAAGCTTAGCATTTAGAATTTTTACCATTTTTGTGAGTTTATTTTTGTGCTGTTGCACTCATTTGTTTTGATTTTCCAACAAGAGACTTTCTCACACAGACTGCCACGACCTTGTTACTGTCCATAAATGATCTATTATCAGTCGCCGTTTACACTGAATAAAATAAAATAAAATCAGAATAATTCTCGAATTTCGGTGCTTCCCTAGATGTTTTTATTTATGTTTTAATTAGACTACTTGTCGGTTCAGTCAAGTAAAATTCTCTTTCACTTGCCCCTTAAAAAATCCCATTTGTCCGGGAGAAGTGGACAAGCATTAATTTCAAGGCCTGCACAATGGTCAAAGTTGTATGTCTGAATGTGTTTGGGTTAAATTTAAAATGGTAATTGTTTTACCATTTAAACAGTGAAGGACAACACGTTGTCAGCATGCTAACTACAAGCACCACCTCTAACATTTAGATTTATTTATTTATATAGCGCTTTTTACAATACAGATTGTTTCAAAGCAGCTTTACAGAGATTACAGGAAAATAATGGAACAAAGTTTCTTTCCAGAAGAAAATAGCGTCACAGTCCAGCTTAAGCAAGTTCAGTGATGTTTAATTTTTTTGTAAAAAAGTTATTAATTTAGTTCATTTATATATTATGGAGGGATTATTGGGTCAGATTGAAAACTAAAAGTCTTAAATGAAAACTAAAAGTCTAAGTTAAGAAAATCAATTTTGTATTTAGGATTGGGCATTTTATATTTAGGATTGGGCATTTAGTCATTTAGCCATTTAGGATTTAGGATTGGGCATTTGATGATTGAGGAGTGTATGGAAATAAGGAGGCGTGGGCCAAATACTGGAGGCTGGGTTTGAAATGGCTGGTGCACAGAGGCACTTTATGGACAGCAGAGGGAGCTCCCAGTGCTAAGGAACACACTGGCAGAGCGTCCTCTTCAAAGTGAAAGTTGTCGTCCTCTGCCATCCACGTTGGCTGGTACATTAACAATGGGTGCTGCTTTCTCGTCGTCAGACGAGAAGTTTCAGATTTAGACTTTTAGTTTTCGTGACTTTTAGTTTTAGACTTTTAGTTTTCAATCTGACCCAATAATCCCTCCATAATATATAGCCACTCTGGAGAAAACCGTGATGTCATCGTCCAGCTCAGTAAAGTTCTCATATAATGGTGTCAATGCAGGCAGATCAATATTATTGTTGAATATTAAATTTAATGTTCCCAACTAAGCACGCCAAAAGCCAATGGCAACAACGGTGAAAAAAGACGAAATAGGCGACAGTGACGAGGAACCAAAACTCCATCAGGTGGCAGGATGGAGTAAAAAACAAAAACATTAAAACTAAACCAGTATGTTTCATTAAGTTAATGAAGTTTCCTTGACTTTGAAACTGATTAGGAGACACTGTGTTTTAAATGCCATCCTGGAGAGAAATAATCTTTTTCATTCCCAATCTTGCTCAGACCCTACCAGTCACCCTTGAAGCCCCTGGCAGCACTGATGTATTTGATGATGGCGAGAATGCTTCCAGCAGCCGATTGTCAGAGAGTGGATTTACTGACTTCATCCAGTACCAGGCTGAACGTAGGGAGCAACCTGATAAGATGGAACACTCCGAGGATGATGCCTCCATCCCTGAAGATGTACCTGTCCAACCCAAAACTAAACCCAAATCTGGGCTTAATAGTTCATCCCACAGCAAGCCCCAGGACAAGCCAGTGATGCAGTGCTGCCTTGAACATTTCCAGCAGTTCCTTTCTTGCCTAGTGAGGCTTTACATCACCCCAGGTGGTCAGGCAGAAGCAGGAAAGAGCTGCAATGCAGAGATGGACACTCTAACAGTGGTGGCTGATAAAAGATGGACAAGTGGTTTTGAGGAGTCTTCTGTGCAAATGGAGTGTCTGGCTGCATTCACTGCTGCCTGCCAGCTCTTCTTGGAGTGCTCCAGTTTTCCAGTCTACATTGCTGAGGGCAACCTGAAGTCCTCACCCACTAGAGAGGAGCGGGCAGGTAAAAATGACCTTCTGCTGCCATTTCTTAACTTAATGTACCAAAGGTCAGAGGTCAGCCTGTTAGTTACCTTCCTCTAAGTTGTGACCTTGTTATCACAAATCCTGCTGGACATTGTTATCCCTGACTGCCTCTGCTGCCTTTAATCATAACTAAGAAATAAGCTTTAATATACAACACTTACATACCTGATAGCACAATCCGTGTTTTTTTTTTTCACATGCAATGCATAATTCATAATTAATTTAATACAAAGGTATTTTGGGGCAGTTAATGAGGGTAATTTATATAAATACATAGTTTGTTTAACACTTGAAATCCTTCTATGTCACATATTTGTGTTGTGCCAATTCTTGACAGGTGAGAGTGTTCAGCCAGCGGTTTGGCTTCAGACCCTGATGGATGCTTGCTGTACAGCTGCTGATTTCAGTATACAAGCAGTAGCTATCTCACTTGTCATGGACCTTGTCGGACTCACACAGTCTGTAGCTATGGTGACAGCCGAGCGTGTGGCAAGTCCAGACTCGGGCCAGCCAATGAGTCCGAGCCAGGGGCGTGTTGCAGTTGTGATTCGACCACCACTCACACCGGGTATCTTGAAGTACATTGCTGAGAAAACGGGTTTCTTCAAGGTTTGCATTATTTCTTCACTTGTTTTAATTCTCTTGAAGTCTCTCCTTCTATCTTGATCACCTTTTCACTTTTCTCCCGTAGAGTGTAGCCCTTATCTTATGGGATCAGTTGGGAGAGGAGACCCCCCAGCACCACAAGCGCAGTGTGGAACTCTTTTACCAGCTTCATAATTTGGCTCCCTCCCCCAGCATTTGTGAAGATGTCATTAGCCAGCAGCTCATGCATCGAGACAGGGTCAGTCATACATGCATCCACAGACACCCCACAAACAAGTGGCGTAGAATTGCATAATTATACATGCACAGAAATGTTTTCACATATTACCAATTTTATTTTAGAGAATACGCCTGGATGCTCATGTAAAATTCTCAGTTCTTTGGCACCTAACCAGAGACTTGAATATCACCAAGTCCTCCCCTTTCAATCGGACCTTTGACAGGTAACAGCACTTCTATGGGAGATGAAATCTAATTATACAAAAACAAAAATGACTTGGAAAATCATCTCAAGACACTGTCATTAATTGTTAAAACGCCTCACCATTCTCTTCCTCTTGTAGGTCTCTGTTTATCATGTTAGACAGCCTCAGTTATTGGGATGGCTCTGCAAGTGCTGTTGGCAGGGCCTGGTTGAACCAGGTTTTGCAGAGACATGACATAGCTCGTGTTCTTGAACCTCTACTTCTTTTGCTGCTGCACCCTAAAACTCACCGTGTATCCATACAGCGGGTTCAAGCACAGCGTCACTGGACCCAGGTCTTTCCTAACCCAATGGAACAAGAGTCCTCTGAGCCAATTTACATGAGGGATATGGGCTATACTGAAAGTAAGAGGGTTCATCTAGTAATGTAAATAGATTTATCATCTGCTTTTTTTTTCTTTTTTAACCAATAAATTTTTTTTACTTTCTAATGTGATTTTTGTCTCCTCTGCAGGTTATAGCCAGATATCAGGGAATGGCCAAGCGTGTGGCAGATGCCTCCCATTGGATGATATGGAACCCTTTAGCCTGACAGTCAACCCTTTGAGTGACAGTCTTTCTCTTTTGAGCCTTAGTAGCGAGAACCTGCAGCTGTGTGGTGAATATCAACCTCCTGATCAGCAGGGGGAGCACCAGAGCTCAGATTCAAGTGGCTCTCAGTCCTCCACTATAGACAATGGCAGCTTTGATGAACTGGAGGGAGGTGGTAGCACTGTTAATATATCTGATCCTGTGCTTTGTCAATCTGTTTCGTCAGAGGAGGAGTCCTTGCACAAGGCAGTTTCTGCTGTGCTTTTTGAGCTAGTAGACAGAGTGGTGCAAATGGTGGAGAAAGAGTCCTCTGAGACACCATCATCTCCTGATGCCTGGATTCAGACAGACTCTGACAGTTCTAACTCATCCACCGATACCTCTAATGGGCCATGCATCACCCTTGCTCCCTTTTCCAACACCCAACCTAGAACGCTCCCAGAATTTGTTGCAGGGGGAACTTTGGAGTTCCTGGCTGTGGCCTCAATTGATGCTTTAGGGGAAGAGGAGCATCGGGAAGGCATTGCTCGGCATAGCTCCTCCCCTTCTATCATTACACTGCCAGACAGCGGTGGCAGTGCTGCTACAGAGCAGAGTCTCCAGGTAGATGACCAGCACCGCAAGCGCAGCCACAGCAGCACACAGCTCAGCCTAAAGGGCAAGATTATGGAGCGTCTTGTGGACAAATCCCCTGGGGCCAAGCCTAAAACCAAGAAGGTCAAGAGGAAAGATGATGATAGACGCAAAACCAACCAGGCTGAGAAGAGCCGCCCACCCAGCATCTTCTTTGGTGACAGTCTTGACTTGGAGAACTGGTACAGCTGTGGGGAAGGGGAAGTGTCTGAGATTGAAAGTGACACAGGTTCACCCAGTGGTGGGGCTGCTAGTGGGGTGGGAGGATCTCGTACGTCTGGGTCACCTCGTTTTAACATCCATCCCCTATACCAGCATGTGCTGCTCTATCTTCAGCTCTATGACTCCTCTCGGACTCTGCATGCGCTCTCTGCCATTGCAGCCATGCTACGTGCTTCACCAGCAGGATTTGTGAGCGCCATCTCCACCACCAGCATAAACAACACATACACCCCACAGCTCTCTCTTCTGCAGAACTTGCTAGCACGTCATCGTGTCTCTGTCATGGGCAAGGACTTCTACTGCCCCATCCCGCAGGACTCGCACTCTCACTCGTTCCGAAGTGCCATGTTCCTGGAGATCATAATCTCCCTTTGCCTCTATTTTCTGCGCAGCTATTACTCGGCCCATGTGGCCGCCACCTCACAGGACCTGGCAGGCAACCATGCCATGCAGCTGACCAGCGTGGAGGTGTTGACGTTGCTCTTCAGCGAACTTTCTAAGGTCACTGGGGGCTCAGCCAAGGGCTTTGCAAGCTTTATTTGTGACGTTCTGTCCAAATGCAAGGTGCAGAAAGTAGTGCTACACTGTTTGCTTTCCACCATATTTAGTGTACAGAAGTGGCATGAACACCGTGCCCGTGGCACCAATGTTGCTGCAGTTGAGGAGGGGCTTTCAGAGGACAGCGTCATCAATCTGTCAGAGGACCAGTTGGACAACTGCAGCGCAATACAGTCACAACTTTTGCGTCTGCTTCAGAGCCTGGTGGTGTTGGAGCACCGTGTGATGATCCCAGTGGATGAGGGTGGAGAGGGAGGTCTGGGGTCAACTGGGTCTAGTGGCATACCTAATGGTCCCGGGGCTGGTTTTGAACTGATTGGGGGTGAGGTAGAGCATGTCAACCCACAACAACCTATGACTTCCTTGCAATATCTGCATGGGCAACCCATTACAGCTCAGGGCATGTTTCTTTGTGCTGTGATCCGAGCCCTGCATCAGCATCATGCATGCAAGATGCACCCACAGTGGATTGGCCTTATCACAGCCACTTTGCCATACATGAGAAAAGTGCTTCGGCGAGTAGTTGCATCTGTTACTCTTCAGCTGTGCAAAAACCTTGACAACCTTATCCAGCAATACCGCTACGAGACGGGCCTCACGGACACAAGGTACTGGACCAATTCAGTTTTGTAGCAGAGAAACGGGACCATACAGCACACATAGTTCACAGAGTTGTTTGTATTGAAATTTTTTAATTGTTGATAAAGATTATAATCACAAACCGAGCACACACTGCAACCACAAAGTGATTATTTGACTATAGGTCATGTCATAGTATATTAATTTATGTCCACAAGAGGGCACTGTTCATCATCAATTCTTCAGTTATTGCCCTATTGCATGGTGTCCTTTTAAAAAGCACTTTAGGGAATATAAATTAAAATTAATTCCATAAACATTTGAAGCAGGGCTTTGTTTATGAGGGGAAAGCCCTAAAAATATCATGGTGTTCTTTTAAAAAGCACTTTAGGGAATATAAATGAAAAATAAATACCATAAACATTTGAAGCAGGGCTTTGTTTATGAGGGGAAAGCCAATGTTTCTGTGTGTATATTTCTAGGCCCCAGTGGATGGCATTGTGTATCCCTCCTGACCTGATTCTAACTGTACTAGAAGGAATGACAGCCATAATCCATTATTGTCTGCTAGACCCAACATCACAATATCACCAGGTGAGGGAGCTAGTGTTTCATGCTTATCTTTCAAATGCTTAAGATAATGGATACATAAAAAAAAATGAATAAATGGTGAGAACAATAATAATAATTACTATTATTAATCTATAATTTATGTATATATAATATTAATTAAATAGGTGTCAGCTCTTTTCCAATTTTAATCAATGCTTAGGTGTGAGCTTTGAATTAGAATGATTTTTTTTAATGCTTATGTGCATGTAATCCTCAGCTTCAGGTGAATGTTGATCAGAAGCACCTTGCAGAGGCACGTGCAGGCATTCTCTCCATCTTGCACACCATCATGTCCTCTGTTACCCTGCTGTGGGGTGTCATTTATCTGGCTGATAGTTCTGACAAGCCAGCTGCAGCCTCTGCCTGCTCCACCTCCAACATCAACCTCGGATCCACAAAGGTACCGTGAGGAGAGTGGACTTGTGTCTTAAGACATGTAGTGACTTTGGTCCTGAGAGTAGTCCAGGTGCTAGGTTAACAAACTTTTTACTGCTTGTTCACAGAATCTCAGGCAGCAAATTCTAGAGCTGCTGGGCCCAATCTCAATGAATCATGGAGCTCACTTCATGGCTGCTATTGCTTATGTGTGGAATGAAAGGAAGCAAGTTAAAACTCCATCCAGGAACAAGGTATGAACAACACCAGAAGTAACCTATTAGGTTTGTACCAAGGGACTACAAAAACAAATGCAACGGTCTGTATTTTAGGTCATTCCCACAGCTAGTGAGGAACAACTTCTCCTTGTGGAACTTGTTCGTTCAGTAAGTGCCATGCGAACTGAGACTGTGATACAGACAGTGAAGGAAGTCCTCAAGCAGCCTCCAGCCATCGCCAAAGAGAAGGTATAGTTATGAATATACCCTGACAACTCCCATAATTCTTCTCCAGTCACTGTCAATTACTGCTGTTGGTTTTGCAGGTAGATTTAAGACTCCCCTTTGCCTTTCTTAATTTTACAGAAGAATCTTTCCCTGGAGGTCTGCATGCTTCAATTTTTCTATGCCTATGTGCAGAGGTAAGTGAACTGAACAACTATAGTAATATCAGCATATGCCAAAGGTATTCTTTAAATTACTCTGTCTGACTTCCCTTGTCTCGTCTCTGTTAGTATTCCAGTGTCTAGTCTGGTTGATAGCTGGCCATCCCTCTTGGCATTGCTGAAGGACTCCGTGCAGCTGAGTCTGCCTGCTCCAGGACAGTTCCTCATACTAGGGCAAGTTATTTTTCTCAAATGCTAGGACAGCCATACTTTCATTTCAAAAGTACATTCATTTTAAAGTTTTACTTATAAGATAAATGGTGGCAAATGGAATGGAATGAATGTGACCAATAACAAAGTGAACCTTGGCATAAATTAAAAGTTTATGTTTAACAAAAAAGGCAATATTTTTGAAAGACTTAATTAGCTATTATGCATATTTCATTGGATTGTCTTGGATTAAATTATATTAGGCAATATTTTACTTAGAGATGTTCCGATACCCTTTTTTCCTTCCCGATACCGATTCCGATACCTGGACTCAGGGTATCGGCCGATACCGAGCACTGATCCGATACCTGGGTGTGTATCTATTCAGCTGCAATTCATACTTATTATTTATATAATTATTTTATGGTGTGCTTCAGACTTATCCCTTAATTAAACATGAACAAATACATACAGTGAGCTAGAATATTTTTTATTATCTGACATATATTTCACAGCAATATATTATTTATTTTTCTTAAGTGAAAAAGAACTTCAAATGCAGCCACACATCTAATACTGTAAACTGAAACGGGTATTTTAGTTTTACAATATAACTGTATAAAAAAAGTGCAACAAATAAATCTAGGAATCTAAAAAATGATATATGAATAATATAAGAAAATAATCTCTTTATAACCTAAAGTCCAGAAACAATTTTGTTAAATAAACGGCATTTCAGTTTTGACATCGGCTGGTCATCCATAACAATGAACTCGATCATTTTGTCAGTTATATTTATTGCTCTTTGGCTGTCTTTTGAAAACTTTTCTCTTTGTTTGAATGAAGCTTCCAGAGATTGTTGATTCTAGCGCGGCTCGTTCTTCTCTGCCCTTGCCTGTGTGTGACCATCGTGTTCTGTGGGGTGACACGTCTTCAAATGCTTTAAGTTAACTTACTCGTGTTGAAATTGCTAATACTTGTTCCACCCCTCGAAATTGCAGGATGGCATATGAGACATGTCGCCATTTTATTAGCTGGTTGATCCAGTCTGAAATACTGCCAAACACACAGTGGACGTACATACAGCTGCTAGCGTTTTCTTCGTCGCTGATCTCAACAGTGGTTGCTTGTGGCAACAGCACAACTTCCTAGATCTACCTCACAACTGTTTAGATCAAGAAGAGTTGATCTCCGATTTGCAGCGTTAAGCAAAGCTCGCGTGCATAACTAGGTATTGTTTAAGAAAATGGTATCGGATCGGTACATGGGTAGAAGTACTCGCCGATACCGATGCCAGAATTCTTATTGGTATCGGCGGCATTTCCGATACTAGTATCGGAATCGAAACAAGTCTAATTTTACTGAGAAAGTTTATTAATCAGAGGTGTTAATGATTCCGACTTTTTGACAGCTCTACATTACATTAAGATTCAGGAATTCGTTTTTATGTTGTTGTTTTTTTAGAGTATTGAATGAGTTTATCCTAAAGAATCCCACTCTGGAAAGCAAGAAGGACCAGCGAGAGCTACAGGTGACCTTTTCCCTCATTCCAACACTCTCCACCGTTACATCTAAGTATCATATTTTATTTGGTTACTTTGTGTTACTGTTTTTTGAACATTGTACCATGGTAATACCATGTAATTTCACTACCACTTGCTAATAACACAGTATTGAAATATGGCAATTCTATAATACTATGGTAAACATTGAAACAGATGGTAATGCCATGGTACTTTAGTGTCAGTGTCAGCTGTTTCTCTTACATGTCTCATTTTAAATGTTCACATTAACTCATAAAACCATGATTTTCCAGGATGTGACCCATAAGATCGTAGAGGCTATTGGAACAATTGCGGGCTCATCCTTAGAACAGACCACATGGTTGAGGAGAAACCTAGAGGTCAAACCTTCCCCTCAAATCATGGTGGAGGGGGCCAGTCTGGAGACAGATGTAGAAGGTCAGAGATTATGTGTGTCTGTGTTTATATAAGGTATAGCCCATGTACATCGACCTCTGTTAGCATGCACAGCTCCATGACCATGAGGGTATGGCGAGTCTTTCACTAACAGTATGTATGTTTCAGATCTAATGCTCACAGTGATGGAGGCCTCCAGCTTCACTCCATCTGTGTACAGTGTTCACGCACTCACTTTGCTGGCTGAGGTAAACACAGAATGTCACATGCACACTCTTTTCTTTCTTTAAATAAACAACAAGCCCAAATCTACCACAACCGGTGCAGCAGATATCATTTGTAAATTAGAATTTTGAATTGGTATCAAGCACGCCAAGAACATTCACAGGTCACCAGAGGTCGTGCTCTGCCCTGCCCTACTTGTCTCTGTATGTTTGCTCTTTTTTTTTTTGCATTGTTTTATGTGCTTTCTGTGAATTGAATTATTGTGCTCATGGGTGTCTTTGCAGGTACTGGCTCATCTATTAGATATGGTCTTCTACAGTGATGAGAAGGAGAGAGTGATTCCTCTGCTGGTCAACCTCATGCATTATGTTGTGCCCTACCTGCGCAACCATAGGTATTTAGTCCTCAGAATCCAACACTGTTGACACAAGATGAGGAATTGACAAAATGATTGGACTCATAGTAGCTGAAGCTGCTTCAGTGTCTTGGATTTTGTAATTGAAAGTCATTATAGGGATCAAGAACTTGTTGCTCTGTCTTCTTTTTGCCAGTGCTCACAATGCCCCCAGTTATCGTGCATGTATCCAGCTGTTGAGCAGCCTCAGTGGATATCAGTATACCCGGAGAGCCTGGAAGAAAGAAGCTTTCGACCTGTTTATGGACCATACGTTTTTCCAGATGGACTCCTCTTGCGTCAGCCAGTGAGTCCTGTACAGCACAACATGTCCTTTCTCCTCGTCGCAGTGGTTTTACTGCCACTCACAGGGCAATGTGACCTCTAGTTGACCACATCTCTCTCTTTCAGCTGGAGAGCAATCATAGACCACCTGATGACTCATGACAAAACCACATTCAGAGACCTGATGAGTGAGTCTTTCCTTTTTACTAAGTGGGCCTTCCAGCTTCGCCCATCTTATTGCTCTATCATTATCATCGAGTTGTTTTTTTGTGTGTGACTGTTGTAGAGAGGAACTTGCTAACATTTTGTATATGTGCAGCCCGAGTTGCCGTGGCTCAGAGCAGCTCTCTGAGTCTTTTCACCAATCGAGATGCAGAGCTTGAGCAGAGAGCCATGCTACTCAAACGACTGGCCTTCACCATCTACAGCAGTGAGGTGGACCAATACCAGAAGTACTTGCCAGACATTCAAGGTACATGCAGACACTATCAGACATGCTACATAAGAGCACCTAAACAAAAATGCATTGATTTCAAAATCAGGGGTGTAAAATCCTAGTGGGCCAATGTCCTGAATTTAGTTTCAAACTGCCCCAAAACACTTGCATATGAGTTTCTTGGATTGCAATCCACTTCGCTTTTAGATACACACTTGCAAACTTCCCTGAGCTCTTCTTCATCTCCAATTTGAAGTGAGTTCTAGTTCCTCAAGTGAACGAGGAAAGCTTATATGGACAGACCCTCGACCCCCTCGACAGACCCTTGACTGAGGGAGCGAGGCGACTCCTATGCAAACCTCAGGCAGTACACATACACCACAATGCAACACAATTGTAACGCCACAGTATATCGCACTTAATAGGTTTAATCTATTAACTGCCTATTAACTCTTAATTTATAAGGTTATTGTAGTAATATTTTATTAGTTTGTGTAATTTTATAGATTTTTTTTACAACAGCCCAAACATACCTATAGGCATATAGAATTTTGCATCAAACAAATTGATTAGGAAAAATAAATTAACAATATAATGTAAATAAATCAGTTCCATTAAGATTTCCAAGTGATCAAGGGCATGGGACTTTCCAATTCAATCCATTCCAAGGGTACTGCCAGTAGTGGACAATCGTAAGAATCACCAGTAGTCCAACGTAAACACTGATGCACATCTGAGATGGATGGACATCAGTGAGATGGAGGGAAGTTAGTGAGGGAAGGGCATAAAAAAGTTAAATGAAGAACAGCCTAGTAATGTAACGCACATAAGAAGCTCTAAATCAGGGTTCGGCAACCTATGCTAACTTTCAAACAGCACTCTGTATGTGAGCAATAGGTAAATGTATTTCACTTAAATACCCCTCACACCTGCACACCAGTGAACATTTTTCAGGTAATCGTTCCTCATATTCACACAACCTCTTTAACGTTAGAAGCTATAAATACTATTAAAGGGTGAGAATGAAACAGTTTCTCGTGAGTCACGCTGTGCGATTGAGTAGATGACAGCTCACAGTTTGCTGTATTTGTTGCTCTTATATTTCAGAGAAAAAGTTACAGCTACTCAATGAGAATTTCTATACACAGTCCTTAACATTTCACACAATATCGTTTCAGAGCGTCTTGTGGAGAGCCTACGACTCCCTCAAGTGCCCATCCTCCATGCTCAGGTCTTCCTCTTCTTCAGAGTGCTGCTACTGCGCATGTCCCCCCAGCACCTGACCTCACTCTGGCCCACTATGATCACTGAGTTGGTGAGGATATGACACACCTCACACATTTACATATTACAAATAATCACAAGCAACATCTCACAAATCAGTCTGTTAGCTGTGAAATAAGTGGTAAGTGGTGAAATCACAGAAGGTCTCAGGGAGAATCTGGACGGGAATAGTTATTTGGTCGAGCTTTTTTGTCTCATTCGATTAGAATCAGGCCATGTTCATTAGGCTTGTTTGTTTCTTCCCATAGGTTCAGGTGTTCTTACTCATGGAACAAGAACTCGCTGCAGATGAGGACATCACCAGGTATCCATTCATCAAATCTGTTTTATCTTTTAGCTTTTGTTTAAAAAGTAAAATCAGGCTAAATTGAAGACCTTATAGGTGATTTGTACATGTTGAATACTGATGAATGTGGTCTTTGGCCTCTCTCCAGGACCTCATGCCCCTCGGTTGCAGGGCTCGAGACAACATACTCAGGGGGAAATGGCTTCTCTACCTCCTACAACAGCCAGCGCTGGCTCAACCTCTACCTGTCTGCCTGCAAGCTGCTGGACCTGGCCCTCGCTCTGCCCTCTGAGAGTCTGCCTCAGTTCCAGATGTGGGTGTTTTTACATGTTTTTACACATTACATGTTTGAAATGTATTTTAGTACAAGGAAATAAATCATTTGAATAAGCGAATAATATTTTTTGGGCTTTTCACGCTGCACTTACCCCCAGGGGTCTTTGTTCTAAATACTGCTTTTAACCCTGGATAGAGGAACATTTCACACTTGTAATTTAAAAAGTGAGGTTAGCACCGCTTTTTACCGAAAGTTATGAAACCTCACAAACCACTCTTGCGGTAACACCAAACTTTTAGTGTGAAATTATGTGGTGTTAGAATTTTATGAATAGATGCTTAGCAACATAAACCCAATTGCTTGCCTCATATTCAGACATGGTTTGGACAGTCACAGAAACACTGTGTTTGTGAAATAGTGATGGAAAATACACGAATTGGAGTGAAGAAAAGGCTGTTTCATTTAATTCTTACCGTTCTTACCGTTTCAATGACACTGACACGGCAAATAAGAACATTAACACAGGGTTTAGGAATGTACAGTGCAGCTTATGATTACCCAGGATTAACTGTTAACTCTAAATAATGAGCACTGTGAAACTTGATAACCCAGGATTCTGTTTAACCAGGGTTTAGAATGACCCATGGTTAACTATTTCAAGTGTGCAAAGCCCTTCTGTTCCGAGCTGTGAAAACGATTCATCCTTTTACATTATATCCGTCTTCTTCATTGATCAAATTCTTTGAGCATATTTAATTTGAAGGAAATAATAATACACTGTGCCACAGGTATCGCTGGGCTTTTGTCCCTGAAGCCTCGGATGACTCTGGTCTGGAGGTCCGCAGACAGGGGACCCATCAGAGAGAGTTCAAGCCCTATGTTGTCAGACTGGCCAAGCTGCTGAGAAAAAGGGCCAAGGTAAAACAGTCGCCACAATATGCAATTAACCCTAAGCCAAATTTGTATATTATAACTGTACTGTATAATGCCAAATGTAATGCCAGATTATTAGCACTTAACTTTTTAAACCTGTTAGTCCCATTCAATATTGTAAAAATGTGAAATATATCAACTTTTATCTGAAGGTGAGTAGATGTCCCACTATAGGTGGTCATGCTGTTTTTAAATGTTGCCCATAAGCTAAATAAAGAATGTGTGAACAAAGTCACCAGATCTAAATATTCACAACAAACACCCTTTCAACGTGAAACCAAGAAATGAGACATACACTTTCCCTGCCTCTCTCCACAGCCTCTTACCCTTTTAGAATTAATCTATGGAAATCTGTTATTTCCAATTGTTGCCTTATTTTAATAGAGGTTCATTCCACGTGATTAGCATATGACCTATAACATTTATAAGCCTAGGGTGTACATTACCTTCATGGGAATGTCTCCATTAACTCTAGAAAAATCCAGAGGAAGACTGCTCCACACGCACTCTGTCCTGGGAGCCCGGACAGCTCCTGCTCACCCTTTATGTGATCCGCAGCATGGAGCAGCTCCTCCCATTCTTCAACCTTCTCAGCCAGGTGTTCAGCAGTAAAGGCAACAGCCGCTCAGGACCATATCACAGCCCTACTCCCAGAGACGGCCCATTCCCTAGCAAGGATGGGAAGTTGGAGAGCCAGAAAGTCTTCTGGAGCCGGGCCAGACAGAACATTGAGGAAATGGTTGAGAAGGACTTCCTTGAGGGACTCATCAAAACGTGACCTGACATGAACAAAAAGTGAAGCTATTGAGCAAAAACACTAACACCTCACCTTTTAAAAAAAAAAATGGAAGACAACAAAAAAACAAACAAGTTTGTACATTTTTTTTGCTTTTCTAATTAATGTATTTTCCCCCAAAAGCTATACTTATTTAATTTAAATTATTTTAATGTAAATATGGCCAGCTGTGATGATTTCTTTAATTTTTCTGAGCCCTTAGGATAGTTTGATGATACTGTGCCATTCCATATTGTGGTGATTTGCCTAATAAAAGAGACTATCGTGTGATTTTAAACATTTTTGAATTTCCTTATCCATGGAAAGGCTTGTAACAGACCTCATGTCCATAACTAACTAATCAAACTTGCACTAATATTTATTTCCTTTTGGATTAGATTTCAATTGTCAACAAAAACTTTTTGTGTAAAAATGCATATATGGATAGTTAAAAGTAATGTTGCTTTAAAAATGATCAAAGCCGTAGTGGAAAAACATTATTGCATAGCAGAGTAATAAGTAAGAGAGATAGGAAATAAAACAGACATGCTTCACTACAGCTGTTTTTCTTCTTTAAACTTTAACTAAAGTTCAGCCATAATCGAATGGGGGGATTATGAATTTATAAAGATCACCATTAAAGTGATGTAAGTATATTATTTATATTATTTATTATTTAACCCTCTGGTGCTGTTCCACTTTTAGTTTTTATGGTACTTACTGTGTGAACAAAAGAACAAAAAAAATTATGGACTTGATAAGAAAAGGTTAAATGGCCCTGAAAGAATGGTCAAAAACTATATGTATATCTATGGTTGTAGACAAGCAAATTTTAATCACGAATAACACTGACCGGATCTTTAGGGTGAACAGACTGACTGGAAAGATTCAATCCTCCAAGAGGAATCAAAATCCCCACCTCCGGTTACCATAGCAATAAAACAGCACATTTACATGGGGCGCAGATAGTAAAACGCAATCTGGGTTTTTAATGACGTGTGACCTGACTCATGCGTGGGGGCGGAGTGATAGGAAAAATAAATAAATATTGAGTCCATCAGGGACCGCGGCTTCCCGTTATCGCTGCGTTTCATCCTCCTTGTTCAGCAATTGTCCGAAACTGGACATAGCCACAGGGTGAATAAAAAGTAGGGAGAGCGTCTTTTAGAGATGAGGAGAACAACGCAAATCTGAAGGTTTGGGTGACTGCACATCCAGCGGGGTTTGTCGGGAAGATTAATCCTTTATCTGGAGGAGGAGAGAAGGACGACTGTTCGAGCCGAGCATCATCGTTAACAGCCTCTTGCAATACAAAGTGGAAATAACGAGGACAATCTTATAGTAGCCTACTTTATATAAATTGTCTTTTATAATATTCAAGCTCACCGTTTTCTCTTTTTAATAACTATTTGCGGTTGAAATAGTCGTTACGCATCTCCCGCATCCCCACGAGGGGAATACAGAGCGCAGGCGTTGACCTGAAATTTATATTTTAGTAAACACGGAGTCTAGCTCTGTATGTTTTAGTATTGCCTTAGGTATGTCCATAGCTCATCATCCATGCTAAAGATTTCATCTTGATAACAATAATATCATATTAATATTGCAAATTGTGGCCGCGAATCCATTTTAAAGGGCCTCATTCTTTTGGACGCCTTGGAGCAACTCGACGCGTCTCTTTATACGGGAGTAAGGGCGTTTGATTCCGCGAGAGAAGAAAGATGTCGGGTCAGACTTTGACGGACCGCATCGCCGCGGCGCAGTACAGCCTCACGGGATCCGAGGTGGCTCGTGCGGTGTGTAAAGCGACCACGCACGAGGTGATGGCACCTAAAAAGAAACATCTCGAATGTAAGTTGGTTCAGGTTAAGATTACATCTTTCTCTGCTTTGTTTGTGTCTATCAAATACCCACCATCTGTTCAACTATACACATAATGGTTTACCCACTTTGCCCATCATCATTCCTCAAAGGTCATCAAACACCACTGGATTGGTTAGAAGGGTCTGTGGGGCTGTTTTGGTGTCAGTATTGTGAAATGGAGATATGCAATTGCTCTGTGACTAATGGGCCCTCATTTCACAGTGTGTCTGTCACTAAGCAGAGAGACACCAGAATGAACAGAGAACATGGCTTCCATCCACTGTATGGCCTGAAAGGAAACAGACTATTTATCTCACACTTCCAAGTCATTTGTTTGGAAAGCCATTTATTTGGTATGAAATGGAATGTATTATCTATCTATCTATCTATCTATCTATCGTTAATATACAGGTTTATATATATATATATATATATATATATATATATATATATATATATATATATAGCCTATATAGGTTTGCATATATCTTTATCTCTTTATATCTTTAAAATGTAGCCAACATAAAACTACATATCACTGAAAATCCATCCATCTATCTATTTATCATGTGCAATATAGGTAGGACAATATAGATTTTCAGCAGTAGTCTAGACTAACCCATATATATAATATATAGCCTATATATATATATATATATAATGTGCTCTAGAACATTTTGTTTACTAACTGTGAGTCTGTAAGTTACTGTACATTATTACTCAGTGTTGATAGCATGATAGGAAGTGCACTCGAAGGCTAAAGTAATCAACCTCCAGATGAGGTTGAGTAGCATGTGACCGGGAATTGTTTTCAGCAGCTCCAGTACACTTTCATTGCTTCTCAGATTCACCTCTGCTGAATTATACATGCCTCTGTAGGTCAAAGGTGAGGATGTCACCAAGAACATTAAGGGGAGCATTTGATCCTGACGTTCAACCCCTTTGATATTCAATGAAAGTTTAAAACTCAGTGTCTTATTGTGTGTCCTATAGGGAAAAAAAACAGATTGACAAATATGCATGTAGTTTACTCAGACCTCTAGTTGTAAAAATAATTGGTAGATATTGGACACAAACCAACAAACAATCTGCAAAATTCAATGTGATATTGAAAGTCAATATAGCTAGTATTTGAAAAGATTTTACAATTGGCTCATGCTGAAATGTAAACAGTGTCTCATTGAAATATGGCACATAAATCTCTCCGAATCATGGTTCTTAAATCAATAGCTTTCAAACAGTCCTGATCAGCATCACAAAAGGTCTGTGTTTGTGGCAGGTGTCCTAAGCACTTTGACACTCCCACATCTGTCTCAGAGTAGCATGGGTAATCAGAACACGTCAATTAAAGCAGAGATAAGCAATTCAACTGCAAGGCTCAGGACAAATTCACATGGTTGAAAAACCTTTCTTTGGTTTCCATCCATGTAATCTTCCTGTGATGAATATTTATTCCGTTTATTTATAGTTTTTAACCCATTCAGTATTATTTTGTATGCAGCACTCAGCATTCAGTCGACATACCAGTTGCCAGCAATCTCTTTAATGTGCTGACTCATTAGTTCACCTCCCATTTTGTAATGTACACTCATTTCGGAAACATAATTTCGCTTGCCATGACTTTTCAGATCTTATGTGTACTTAATTGTCATTTTTAGTATTTTGGTATTTAAAACAAAATCAGAAAATGAACATAATGAAATCAACTTGCATTTTGTTACATGGACATAACATTAACATTGAATTGAAACAGAAGAGTCTCAGTTTGAACAGTAGGAAAGGGGAAGACCTTCTAGGTGGATTGTGCTGTTGAATCAGTGGCATTCAGTGATATTCAGAAATTAGGAACATTCCTTTTTTTTATGTAAATTCACATTCCAGTTACACTTAATGTTGACACATTTTCAGGTTAAATAAATAAAGATTACTTAGACTACCAAGAAAACAACAACCAATACAATTCTACAATGTATTTTTACATTAACAATGCAATTAATGTTCTATTTATTAAAAACAAGAATATTTCACATCAAGTTTAGATTTATTTCAAAACAATAACTATAAGAATGCAGTAACAAATTTATTTCGCCAAACTGATCGCTCACTAAAACCCCTCAAGATTGTGTTTCCAAAGTCATTTCAAGTTTGAATGTGCTGTGACAAAGAGGTGATATCTAGGCTAAGTGGGTGAGTTGTTCACTTACTTTTTAATGAATTATCACATAAACACAATTATTCAATCAGACAACGTGGCTTTCCCCCATTCATTCTCCAAATCACCAAACCCACTGCACGCTTTAGGGGGTCTCTTAAAACTTTGCTGCAGTACCATGGGTGCAGCAGGCGCAATGATATTACGTAGCGCCTGAAACTTAGTTTCAGCAGGCGCTGGCGCTGCGCAGGTGCTGCGTAACATCATTGCGTAATATCAATATATAGTTCCTAGCCATATCAGCCTAGAAAATCACAACTTTTCATTTTACATCGGTCTTAGTTCACAATGTAACTACAGAAGAGGCAAGTTTTAAATAGGAAAAATATCTCAACTCTCTGGCCATTTTTTTGAGAGAGATGCTAACGGTCTAATCAGATTCAATGATCTATGCTAAGCTATGCTAAAAGTGCTACCGCCAGACCCGGAGATCGGCTGAATGGATTCAAAAACGGTAAAACTCTAGGGGAGCTGGAAAATGAGCCTATTTCCAAAAAAAAGTTAAGCGTTCCTTTAAAATGATAGATAAAAATGGAGGATCATAGAACCAACTGTATGTATTGTTCCTGCCTACCCTAGTATGCAAATTATATATTAAAGGTACAATATGCAATTTTTTTTGCCGCTAGGGGTTGCTAACCTCTTACAATAACATTGATTTGTTTTATGCACATTTGCTCACCTGTCTAATAAAGTATGTGCAAGAGCAGTGTTGCTGTCAAGTCGTGACTCGTGAAGCTCTGTCAAGTCCAAGTCAGTCGTGGACGTGGAGCTCTCGGCATCTCGAAAGATGTTGATCTTCGTTTTAGTCCTCTTTTTGTCTCAAAGTCTGCTTGCCATGGTCCATAATGTTTGACCAAATGTGTTTACTATAGCAGTACGAGCGGAAACCATAGACGGCGGAAACCGAGGGTAATGCGGATATGACGCCATTGACTGGCGACTCCCAGCTCACCCCTGCTCACACATCCCAATTGTGTGCTATTTTCTCACGATTTAAAAATAGTTGGAAACATTTGGAATATTGTAAGTTATCAACTTAACAAAATATGTAACACTGGCCTTGTGATTTTGGGCTATTTTAATGCAAAAATGTTACATATTGTACCTTTAATTTTAATATTTTTTTTTTCATGGCCTCATTGGGGGCTGAGCCTCCATTATATTGAAATCCTAGAATTGCCCCTAAAAAAGGAATCCATGTGATCATGGAGAATTTCATGTGAGGGCGAAACATTTGCCCATGCAGATTTCGCAAAAAGTTCAGTTGAATCAATGGCTGCGGCTAAAAGCTGAAAAATGTTGCATATGAAAGTAACAAGGCACCTCCGAATCCAATCTTCGTGTCATCCTGTCTACTGAGCTATCGTTTATCTGGTCGATTTTTTTTTAAGGCAGCATGTGACCTTCACTGTCTTTGAGATCCCAGAATCCTGTGCATTTAATTCCATGACAGTTGAGCTAAAAAATAAATATGGCTTCTGAAAGTTGTGGTAGGTGGTCAGTCTGTGTTTAAATGTACATTTTGGACCAACTTTTTCCAATTTTGATGTAATTGTTGTTATTAAATATTTGCTTAGTTATCACCAAAGCTCTCTCTATTTTGCTGTAAATCAATATTATGCTGCCTCAGAAATTATTTTGGACAGAAGTTTGGACACAGACAATGTTTGTGAACAAATCGATTGAGTGAATGATTCAACGACCTAAAAAGACAGCCACTTGTTTATTTCCCAAATTATTCAGCATTTAATGAAATTGGTTGAAAGAAAGATTCCAATGAATTACTCATAAAGACAGTCACTTGTCACCATATAATGGTGTAACCTACAGAGTCACTAAACCATCACTACCAATAATGGACAGACTGACAAAAATGCACAAAGGCGGAGTAATACTGTCACGTTTCAGTCCAAAGACGATGAAGAAGATTCAATTAGAAGTGTTTTTATTTAAACAAAGTCAAATAAAGTTATTTAATCCACAAATGCGAGACAGCGTACGAGCATAAACACATGGGGGGAAAAAACAGACAATGAATGTGAACTAAAGAGGAACTTAAATGCACAGATACAATGAACTGGTTACAGATAGGTGCACTCCTTAAATGAATATCCATGAAAACAGATTAGTGGTGGGAAACTAGAACACACGTAACAGGCAACTGAAAAGAAACAAAATAAAAGTTAATGAAAATGAAACTAAAGCTAAACGGAAAAGAATGGTGACAAATACAATCTGGGAAAAGTCCCAGTCCTGTTGAACTATATTTACAGATGAGTCAAACAATCAAAGAATGAAACATATTCATAGGCATCTGGTTCGGCAGTCTTTGTTGATGCTATTTTTGGTGACTGATGGTAGAATGTCCATGTGGGGTCAGACAAACTGGGCAGAGTGTCAAGCTCAAACTCACACTTGAGTTTCAAACATCAGCATTATAATGATGAAGATACATTTTGTCTAAAGGCCGTAGGGAGATATATGACTGACTCGCAGCTAAACGGGAGGGACTTGCGGAGGAAATCATTAATCTGAGTGTCAGAAGAAAAATAAAGAGGCTATTGAGGCCACTAGGGTAACCTGACTTCGTCATACTTATATTCTATTCAGAATGTGAGTCTGATACTGCTCCATAGGGCTTTGATTATGAGGCGTGTCTTAACCGAACCAGGAAAAAACAAACAAATCTGCACTCAATTGGATAGACCTACAACCAATCAGAGCAACGCACTGAACGTGATGTATGTTGAGCAACTCATAGTTGTATCGAATCCTGTAGGAAGGACGGCAAACACATATTGACGATCGACAAATGCCTTGATTGCAGTTCTCTGTTCGTCTTTTAAAATTAATGCAATGTCGATTTCTTCTACAATAGACGCGATAGCGGAATCTATACATCTCAATTCTCCAGCTGCAGTCATCTTTGTTGTAAACCAGTTTAAACCAAGCGCTCTTTGATGACGTGATGATTACGTAACTGCAGATCATCTGTCCATCATCTTATAAAGCCCGCCCTGGCAATTTGATTGGCCCAACCATTTCTGAACTGATCATAATTACTCCTCAATGGATCGAGTCCAGACCGAACTTCCCGACCAAAACATGTTGTGGGCGGGGTTCGGGCTGGCATCCAGGCTACCACTAGGGTGTAATTTCAACGAAAGTGCTGATTTAAGGAGCTTCTCTTACAGCTTAATAAGTAAAACTTATTAGCTTACAAAATACATTATTCGCCACATTATTCCAGAGAAAATAATGCATCCCTGGCTTAAATGCATTTTTAAGTGTGTCTCTGTGAATCAGTCTTACTCTATCCTTCTCTTTTTCTTTCTTTTTATCTCTTCCTGTTTGTCTCTCTCTAGCTCGCTCTTTCTGTCTATCTCTTTCTACAAATCAAATGGTGCAGTGTTGGCGATACTCTTTCTGCAGTGTGTGAAAGTAAGAGAGTGAAAGCTGTGCGGCACTAATGTCACTCAGCAAGAGAAATCAGCATTGCTGTGATGTCACAGTATCAAAATGCGGCGTTCGGCCAATCACGACAAAGCATAGTGGCAGAGTGTTTTCAGCACCTTGGACAGGGACATCCCCGCAAAAACTGAACTAACACCTCCGTCTATTCTTATATTCTGTAAATTCTCATTTTTCCAGCACCCTTCCCCCCACACACAGCTGACTTAGAGGTCACTGCGTCCTTGAAGCAGTATTCATTGTGCATTAGTCATTGTGTGTGCTAATTTAAAAATTTGAAATGAGTCATTTATGCTGCTCTTACAAGCACACGCACATATTTGCATTCGAGTGTAGCGAGAGAGAGATGCTCTTCTGTCCATTCATTGCGCAGATGTTTGTAGGGCTGTTTGCGTAGTGGTGAAAGTGCTAAATTTGTCGCCTGGTTAATTAAGCAATCACACCGGTAGTTGTGTACATGGCATCAATGGGTGCTGTTAGTACACCGCTGTGCCATGAATAATGCAAGAGAGACTTGTTTCCTGTGTAATCTGTCCACCGGGCCCCCAGGAGCCTTTAAGAGACAGAGCAGGGTGCAAGGGTCTGGACCAGGTCTGCCATTAGAGATTAGGCCACACAGGATTCTACTGATTCTCACGTTAGAAAAGTCAAAACAGATTGAGATTATACGTGTCATGCTGGAGATTGAGATTAGGTTTTTCCAAAGGGTTAGAATAGATCAAGGGACTGCAGATTAGCTGGAGAGGTAAAATAGAGCACTGAGATTATAATAGCACGTTCATGTTTATCTGATGTCTGATGTGTTTGCAAGCCATTTTGCTTCTGTAATCTGACTGGCTCCTTTCAGAGTAAGTGTTAAACACATCCAAAAATAAATAATACCGGTAAGGATGTATGATATATACAACCCCATTTGTTTCTTTTATTGTTTGATATTGCATTTAATTGTTATACTCATTCCTTCTATTTTTACATTTAGATTTACATTTACACTCCCTTAAAGATCATCTTAAACAATTTAATAACACTTTTAAACAATCTGTAGCAAGCCTCAAAATAAATATAAATTTTTTATACAGCATATTATAATGTTGGAATGCCTAAATTCACTTGTAGCATTTAAAATGATAGATTTTTTTTGTTTTTTTGTTTATTTAGACAAATTAATATTTTTTATATAGTGCATTTATTGATTATTGGTCTTAAAATTAATATAATTATTGACTTATCGGTATCGGCCAGGTTGCTAATAATATTGGTGCATCCATAAATACATGTGGACAAAACTAAAATATATAAATTACCCAACATGATGTCGACACTGTTGCTCCCTAAAATCCAAAAAGATGAAACATTTTGAACACAGTTTAGTGTGATGAAGTCTTTTTGGAGAAAAGAAAAAATACGTTTTGGTATCAAAAGTGTGCCGACATTATTTCGATTTATTATTTTATGCATTTCAGAGTGGAAATAAAAATGTAGGGCAAGACTTGATTTTATCCATTATGAATGACAAATAGGGTCCATTTGGATTGATTTTTATGCAAAAATCTTTTAATTGAATCACACTTCAACACATTAAGCAAAATCTGTCATACAGTGAACTATTGAGTACTGGCCTGAAATTTTATATGGTTTTTAAAGAGCAGGCTCGATATTTGACTGTTTTTCAACAACATTATTAGCAAATTGTCTTGTAATGAGAATCATGCTTCAAGGTAAGGGTGATTTACTTAAGTATTTATAAAATGTGAAAATATTTCCTTCAATGGTTGCTTTAATCGTTAATATATTAGCATGATATATAAGCATGATATAAGCTCACGTCTGCACTACAGATAGGAAGATATTCTCCTGTACAGGCTGGTTTACGCTGGTTTCTTCTTGGATGCTATGTCGCCACGCTGCTTGCCAGTGAGGGCACATGGGCAATCTCTCCATTTTTTTTTTTTTGCTCCAGGGATAGGACTATAAATAAAGAGAGCTTTTCATGCTCCATTCATGTGCAGTGGAATATGGCTGTTTTTGCTCTCATTTTACTTAAACATCCGACCTTATAACCGTGATTCATTTTAACGTGCTCATCTTTGCATAGCTCTGTTGAATGGACTTGGCGAAATTGTTATTTCAGTAAAAACAAGTAGCTAGTTGCATAGAATCTTTGGAAAAGGGGAATGTTGGTAAAGATATGCAGAAATATTAAAACTGGTCTAAATCAACAAGATAAATACATCATTAAGGTTATTTACAGGCTAGCACATAAGGATATTATCACTTGTTATGAAAGGCAAAGTGCAGAGAGTAATGCAATTTAGCATAATAAGATTAGCATGACATTTCTAGCTGGCCACATCATTGAACATGTTTACAGTGGGACTCTAAACAACTGTCACATGCTATTTCATTGATATATTACAAAAGCATCCTGTGACATCCAACCATTTCTCAAATAATTTATGTTTTTGTGATATCGCAAGATTTAGTCCTGTTCCGCTTAGTGTTCACATAGGAATTTTAACAATGAACCTAAAGATACCAAATCTAAAGGCATAGGGATATGATCACACAACCAACAGGGATATGATTGGTCTGCTTTTATCACGTATATTTCGCAACAGAACTTATCAAAAATCCAAAACAATGCTGTGTGCTGGGCTAAGTGCACTTTTTGTATGTGTGTAGCCAACATATGATGGTATTTTGACCAGCTGAGATCTCATGAAGAGCTTGTGTATGTGTAAAGGAGTCAAAACAGTGTCAGGAATCCCTCCGAGGAGACACGGTTCTGCTCCATCTGCTGCGAGGAGACACGGTTTTTGCCTGTACCGAATTTTAGTGGGCAACATTGCAACTATGATGAGAAAAAAACAGTTATGCTTGATAATTCTGTCCTTTTTACGGTCGCATCTTGTGACATGTCGTTTACATGGTCCGTGCTGGATTTATATTTCATTCGAACCGCACCTGGAAGTGAACCGAAACCCATTCTTTCAGCGATCTTTGTCCGCTTGTTTGGTGTGCACCAGGGTTCGGAATCGCAGCGTTATTCGAATCACACTTATTCAAATGAATCGCGCTAACAGAGCAATCGCATTAGGGTTTGTTTTAATCGAACCAAACATGGCAAGTGTGAACACACCCTCAGACAGCGTATGAAAACTGAAGTGATCTGAGTTCTCCTCTCGTCTTCTTGTGTTTGAATGGACAAATTCACCCAAAATTGTCAAAATGCCAGTCTTGGCGACTATCCTCGTAAACAGTCGTTTATGTCTTAAGTGAACGTAAACAGTTCAGAAATAAAACGCATGTGAAAGAGAATAATGCATTAGGTCTTAAAGTGACATCAGACTAATAAACCTGCTCTGTGCTGTTAATGTTAATCAAACAACAAAGGACAAAGAAAAAAAATCACTCATGGTTCTTGACTGAATAACTTGTGTAACTTTAATAAGGATTCATATATATTTAATTTATACAGTGAAGACTATGCAGTGTTATTTTAAATTTAAAGGGGTGGTTGATTATGATTTCACTTTTCTAACTTCAGTTAGTGTGTAATGTTGCTGTTTGAGCATAAACAACATCTGCAAAGTTACAACGCTCAAAGTTCAAAGCAAAGGGCGATATTTTTTAAGGACTACAACAAATGGCAGCTAGGGACTACACAACATTTCTCCCGGGTTAGTGACATCACCAACCCTAAAATTTACATAAACCCCGCCCCCGGAACACGATTTATAGATGATCAAGACAGAATATTCTTATCAATGACTGAAAGATCAACTTACTTCTTGAGTTGTCACTCCGGTTTGAATATAAAAGGCTAAACGTTTTTGAAATTTTCAGTGCATGTCTGTGTGAGGTAATCGAAGCTGTTAAGAACTGCTCGGCCCTCTGTGCCGGGAGCAGCAGCTCATTTGCATTTTAAGGGACACACACAAAAATGGTGCATTTTTGCTCACCCTCAAAAAGTCACAATTTTAACATGCTATATAAAAATATCTGGGGGGTATTTTGAGCTAAAACTTCACATACACACTCTGGGGACATCAAAGACTTATTTTACATCTTGTGTTAAGGGCATTATACCACCCCTTTAATTATTTTATTCAATTTCTGTACCTGAAAATCACTGTTTATATCATTTGAATCTTTGCTCTATTGTATTTATTTTTGCTCTTTCTATTATTTGTTCTTATTTTTTAACTGGCTGTTTTATTGTTTTTAATAATATTTCATTTAGCTAGATTAGATAGGCTAGTAGTTTTTGCTGTGGTATCAAAATTGGAATCGAAAATTGTGAAATTTCCCTGTATATAAAATTTGGTGTCATAAGCTTATTTTTTAAGTTTGCATGGGTCAAACAAGATCAAAACATTAAGTATTTTAATTTAAAAAAAATGTATTACTTTTGTGGTGGGTGAAGTGAAAATTTCCACATAAATGAAATGTATATAGTTTACATATCATTTGCATTAAAAAAGTTTAAGGTATAGGCCTATTTTAATAGCATGTCCTGATTTATAATAAAATATGTGTGTGTGTTAGTATCAATATATTGGTATTGATACTTATAATCTTGTTATAATCTTGTATTTACTTGCTATTAATAATTTTATTTAAAATAAGCATTTTACACATAACACATTTTGATAGGTAATGAACTTACTGAACGGTTCTTAAAATTATTTCGCCAAACAATGTTATTAATATCTTGTTTATGATATTTTTATGATTAAATGTCAATCACCCATTGAATGGTCTGCCCTTCAAACTAAAGTGTCCTTATTAAGTTCAAGAGTATTTTGCGCATAATGTCACATTGTGTTGAGTCACAAGTCCTGAATCAGAGCTGCTGTTTGAAGTTGTCTGTGTGCCATGCTGTTAGATCAAGTGGATTTTAGTACACTCTTTAGCTGTTCTATTAGGAGGACACTCAGTGTTAACTGTTTTTTTAACTGGCCTCTTGTCTCGTACATTACTTAATTAAATGTTGCCGTGTCTTAATATTCAACAAAGGAGACCTGGTTTCCTGACACCAGACTTAGTGCTGCAGTTGCCAGGGAAACAGGCGGTTTAAGCATGTCCGTCTCCCCTCCTACTCGTGTCTTTAGAGGAGTGAAATTACCGTCTCAGAGACGGAGCGTTCGGTGCATTTTAACACATGGCATGATACGGAATTTCAGTGCCTTGTTTGTAGAAGCTATCTAGTGTGCCTAAATGCATGATGCAATTACTCCACAATGGCATTTACAGTCTGGGTGAAAATGCTTTTGTAATGGCACCTCAGAAGGTTAATTGAATGTCTAAAGTGCATGTTCCAGGGCTTTCTCTGCCGCTATAATGGTCACTTTATGCGCTACTGAAGCTGTTCAGTGCATTTATAGGGTGTGAAGTTCAGTGCATGTATAGGGTGTGAAGTATGAACACAGACCAGACTGTTATGAATTTGGGATTTTATTTGCTTTAAGTGCTGAGTTGACTGATTAAAATGTGAACTAGGTATTCATCTGTAATTTACAAAACAGTGAAATATTAATAAACAAAAATACATACATACTGCGTTGATATGTGTATACTGAGAGTTATTGACTAGGGCCTACTTGTTCTCAGCAGCTTCCTTTTGTAAGTTTCTACTACAAGTGGATAAATAAATGTTTTGTGCGTGCGTGCGTGTGTGCGTAACATTGGCAGTCTGTTTTGATTTCTGTTCTTGTCAGTGTCTGGTTATGTGTATTAGTTCTTCCTCCACCCCTGCCTGTTTGTTTCTATGGTTAGCTACATATTGATTAGTTAGTTCTGATCAGGTGTAGCTTGTTAGTTCTCCGGTTTATTAATGTATTTAAGCCCTGTGTCTAGTTCAGTCTTTGTCAGTTCTTAACTTAAGTATTTATGCATTAAAATATATGCAATGTATTTCTAACTTTGCAGAAAAGTCTAAAACTACATGCACCTTGACAGTTTTGTTTTTCATTGCAGCCTACAAAACTGTCATATTTTTCTTTCATCCTCTCGGCAATACAATGTTTTTATTGGCAAGTGTTTTTATTTATTTATTCCATGTTTCCTGTAAAGGCTGAGTTGCAGTTGCAAAGAATCTTTTATGGCATCAAGAAAAAATATATTGTGGCGGGGGAGCTGACGACAGACACAGTGGGAGAATCGTTTTTGCGTTTATATGATACGCAGTTTTCGCGTGCATATGATACGCACTTTTGGCGTGTAATACGCACGCACTCCACACCCTAATCATACCCAAGCGGTTTACAGTGCGTAGCATATGCACGCAAAAGTCATTTTTGGCGTATTAATGGTACGAGAAATTAAACTCGTGGTATAGATACGCACTTTCATGAGATCGTGTTGGGTGTCAAGCCTCGGAGAGGCATTTATTAAATTAAATTAAATTAAACAAAAATGTCCCAAAAAGGGGGAAATAACGTGTTCAAATAAAAGGGAATCTGGTGTCCTTGTTGTGTCCTGGAAGTGACGACTTCGACACCCTGGTCCGTCAGCGGCGTCACGCGTCTTCTCCGCTCAGACCGCGGGTCCGGCGACTCGCAGCTCTGGCAGCGCGGGAATCCCTCCGCGCTCCCTTCCTGGACGAGGACACCAGTGTACATGCACACGGAAGAGACCGGTCTCGAGGAGAGGCGCGCTCAGCATTTAACAGAGCAATGAACTAGGCCTCCTATGCATAGAAAAAATCTTAAGATAAATGTAATCATTTTATAAATAATTGAATATAAATGAGATTTTATTCAAAGGTTGTTTAAAAAACAAGCTTGTCTTTTGTTATAATTTTAGCAGAAGTACAAAAGCAAAAATCAAAGCCTGTGTAGGATAGACTTTGAATATTGACTCTGACTTTGACATCAGTTTCAAAGGTCGTAGGAAGCACTGGTTTAGGGGTAGGGGATAGAAAATACCATTGGCTCAATAATAGAAAAAAATAAATCGAAGTCAATGAAAAGTGCTGCCATGATAGAAAAACCAAAGTGTGTGTGTGGCCCATGGATCTGCTACCGATACTGTAATTTGGTCCTGTTACGGGGGAAAGTGGCCTGCGGGTCAAGTTGGTGTTCGATAGTTGGGGAGCACAGCAGAGGCCATGAGGCTGCAGGGTCGTTTTCTAGTCTGCTATATGAGCTGGCAGTGCAGATGCCTCTCACTGCGTTCACTCACTGTTTTACTGCTGTGCTCTGATACCAACTGTGTATTGTGTACAGCGCTTCGTCTTAGCAGGGTGTTTATTTGTTTGGTTATTCTGTATTTTGTGTAAGCATTCCTGCCGAGTAGTGAGAACAGTGAGATGTGTCATATCTGACTCCACCACTGATTCTCCACTCACAGCCTTTTATTACTCTCCATAAATAATTTAGGAAGCGAAGGCTAAGTCAGAGATGTGTCCTCTGAAATCCGACTGCACAAAACTCAAACTTTTATTACAGTATGACTCATATGTGTTTATAGTTTGTTTTAAGCACAACCTTGCTTCATAATCCCCTGTGAATGCCCCAATAAGTATAGGCTACAAAAAATGTCCGGTACATCAGTAGATGTTCTGCCTCATGCATCGATTCTGCAACTCAGATGAGACAAACTGTATGTCTTACAAAGTTTATGAGACTGAACAAACCTCTTTAAGAAGCCATTTGGTTTATCGTATACTAACAGAGGCATTAAGCACTACTGGAAATGATGGGAAGGAAAACAAGATTTTTTCAAATGTTAAAAAATGTAAGTCTCTTACGCCCACCAATGCTGGTTTATTTGAACAAAAATACAGTAAAATGGTAATATTTCATTTAAAAAGTTAAGAAGTTTTCTATTTTATTATATTCTATAAAGTAATTTATTCCTTTGATGGCAAAGCTTAATTTTCAGCAACCATTACTGTGTACAGTATCACATGATTTTTCAGAAATCATTCTAATGTCCTGATTTGGTGCTGTCAAATAATTTCAAAGTTGAAACCAGTTGTGCTGGTACGTGTATATATTGTTTCAGGATTCTGGTGAACGTTACAAAAAATGAATACAATGAGCTGAAGTATTAATGTAATATTATGATAAAAAGAACTAGAACTATTTTTTTTTTGTTCAGGTGAGGTTCAATCATATCAAGGAGGTTTTAACCTCCAATTTCATCCCATAAGGCTTTGGTGAAATGCTTTAAGATGGCAAACTAGGACTTTTAAGCCTTTTAGAGGGAGGGCTATTATTGTGTGGACTCTGTGGTTATGTAACTTATGTAATCTAATCTGTGGTCATCTTGTACTGTACATGAATGTGTGTGTACCCTTCCTCTTTCAGTCAAGGTGACTGCATCCCATAGCCTGGTGTATTTCAACCCTATAATAGGCTATAGTACATTTATATAATCTATGATGATTTATATAATCATATATAAAATGATATCGGAATTATTGAGACATGGTTATAGTGCTTGTCAGTTTGTAAAAATAATACTTAAACCCAGACTGTGGTTTCAGGAAGTGTGTTGTGATGTATAGCTCATGGTTTAGGATGGATGGCATATATGTGGTCTGTAGGAGGAGAGCAGGCTGCTTTGTCATTTTGTCATGATATCCTTGGAGACATACTGATAAAAAATCTGTGTGTGCGTGCGTGTGTGTGTGTGCGCATGTGCGTGCGTGCGTTCCTTCTGTATTGAAGGTGTAAGAAAACGAGAGGGACAGAGAGAAGAGAAATATCTACTTATCTACTTGTCTAACTATCGGTTCTGTTGAACAATGCCTTTAACTATGTCTGTCTACTCTAGACATATAGATAGTTTGACAGACAGACATCTCATAATCTGTCTATCAATCTGTTTAACTAACTATCCATTTGTCTACCTCTCTGCCTCTGTTTTTTGTCTGTTTAACTGTGTCTGTCTGATGGTCAGTATGTCTGTCTATCTTACTGTTTCTCTGTCTACCTGTCTCTCTCACTATCTATCTGTCTACTGTATCAGTCTTTATGTCTATCTAAATAATATCTATCTATCCATCTATCTATCTATCTATCTATCTATCTATCTATCTATCTATCTATCTATCTATCTATCTATCTATCTATCTATCTATCTATCTATCTATCTGTCTATCTATCTGTCTATCTATCTGTCTGCCTACCAATCCAACTCTCTCTGTCGGTCTGTCTGTCTGTCTAACTATCTAATAGCTTATCTTTCTGTCCTTCTTTCCATCTTACTACCTATTTTTCCAACTCTCTGTCCGTCTGTCAAACTTACTATCTAACTATCGTCTGTCTTTTTGTCTGGTTATCCATGTATTCTTTTTCACGTTCTACCTCTCTCTAATGTCTCTTTATTGCTTTCTTTAAGCATATTTTGCTGCATTGTCAGATGTTACACTGAATGACAAGTCAAAAGAGCGGTTTTGTCATGCACTGGTGTACCACAGAGTCCCCATTACACTGCATTATTCAAAGTTATGACTGCGCTGTAATATTAATTACCTGTTCTTTTCCCTTTCATATCTGCATTATTGAGTATAGGCTGTTCTTTGTGGATACTATATGTCCATAACCATAGCTATAATGATAATTCTTATTACAATCGATTCAAGAGATTTGTGAATTCTCTCATCATTTTGCCTTCTGAACTAAATGTCTTTTAAGACACAATGTTTGATATGCTAGCAAGATTGTGTGTTACTCTTACCCTGATGTCCTGATCTGTGTTGTGCCCACTTCAGGAGCTGTTATGAGTTCAAGCTAAGTCTTTAATTTGCATTTCATATTCCCTCACAGACTTAATCCAGGCAACCCAGGAGTCCAATGTCAATGTTCCCCAGATGGCTGATACCCTGTTTGAGAGAGCAGGGAATGCTAGCTGGATTGTGGTCTTCAAGGCTTTGGTCACCACTCACCACCTGATGGTCCATGGCAATGAGGTGAGAAGCAAGCATCTGATTACTGCAGTACTGACTACTTGCATTGTTGAAAGATATTAATGCATGGTCTGCTTTATATTTATCCTATATAAACCTTGAATTTTAACAATTTTAGCTGAGGAGCTAAATCTGAGGAGCTCATCCCTACAGCTAACCACCTTTTGCACTCAAAGCCCTCCTGCTTCCACTTATCAACCATTATCACCGCCATCAGGCTCACAATAGGAGCTGAGACAGACAGGCGGGCAGATGCTCTGGCCCTCTCTCTGCCTCTCACTCTCTCTCTCTCTGAAAGAGCAGTTTACTCTTTCAGTCAAGGTTTGTGCTGTGCGGTGAAAGAGACATCGGAGAGTGAAAAGCCAGGTGGCAGTGGAAAGCAGAATGAGATAAAGAGAAAGAAGAATTATTGATAATGGAAGGAGGTTGAAGGACCTTAGAGCTTGAGAGGAACTGATAGAAATTCAGAGAAGTGCAGCTACAAAGGATAATTGAATAAATATGAAGCCACATATATGCTGGCGACATATGAATAGGTGTCACTATGTTATAAAAAGTGGTGGGACAGTTGTGGAGGTGTGCATATGGACATGTTGTGACGTCATGGAAGGGCAAAGGCGTAGCTAGTAAATATTAATTCTTGCGCAAATAATTAAGCAATCTCATACAGTATATTTACACTGTCTCATAACTGTGTATATAAGTTCGGTGGCCTTATTAACATGCCACTGCCATTAACATTTATATCAAACCGCTTTTTTTTACTTCTGCCCCTGTCATAATCTCTGGTGAAACCACATTAATTCGTTACCACATCCTTGTGGACACACTTTTGAACAGCACACCTTTCCTGGTTTCCACCTCCCAACAGCAAAACATCCTGTTGTTCGTTGAGGTCTTTGTTCTTTTCTTTTTTTTTGCTCTTTTGCTTCAGTGACATACTTCTGTGTAAGATTCTCTGGATATGTGGAAAACTCTTATAATGAGGTGGTTTAGACGTGTAATATGTAAATTACTAACCTCGGGCACAAGGTCACTCATTTACAATACTTGGAATTCATCAACATTCGAACAAGGTTTAGAACAAATGAATGAGCGCATGCACGTGTTGTGAATTGGACAGAATGCTTTTGTGAGAAGTTCAAATGTGCTTATAAATACGAATAATGTACACAATTAGTAGTGAATGAGACCCACTTTCAAAAAGCTTAGGGTCAGTAAGATATTTTAATATATTAAGGTTGTTGTTTTTTTTTGAAAGATTCCTCTTATGCTCACCAATGCAGCGTTTATTTGATCAACAATATAGTCAAAACAGTCATATGGTGAATTATTATATAAATAAAATAAAAAAAATTCTATTTGAATATATTTTAAAATGTAATTTATTTCTTTAATGGCAATGCTGCATTTTCACCAGTTATTACCTCCAGTCTTCAGTGTCACGATACTTCAGAAATCATTCTAATATGCTGATTTTTGCAGGATTTTTGATCAATGGAAAGTTCAAAAGAACTACATTTATTTGAAATAGAAATCTTTTGTAACCATGTAAAAGTCTTTACTATCACCTTTGATCCTTTCCGAATAAATGTATTAATTTCTGTAAAAAAAAAAAATCTTACTCCAAACATTTAAAGTTTTTTTTTGTTCGTCTTGTAGTGACACTTTCTTTTAGTAAGAGAGGTAAAAAAAAAACATCTTAGGCTAAAAGTGATGGTCATGTGCATGTTATAATGTAAATATATTATGTAAAGTTATGCAGAGTGTTGATTACTTCTACAAGCATTGCCTTTCATTCTGCTGAATAAGCAATGAGGAAAAATATTATATGTCAAAACAATAATATATAGTAGATGAGCTCACTTTCCATTATTTTAATTAAAGAGAGCTATTCAATTATGAATGTGACTTGTCAGACTGCTTTGTCTGAGGGGACAGATGCACCGCTTCATAATCTTCCCTCTAATGTTTAATTCGTTATTGTGGATATCAACTCAAGGAGAGATAGAGGTGCAGCTGGATAGTCAGAGAAGATAGTCACACTCAGGAAGAAAAAATTAAACAAGGTATGTGTTCTAATACATCAGGCTACAGGTCACATATACAAGGGAAGTATTTACACTGGCACATGGATATTTGAACTGGTTAGTAATCTGACCTAACTGATTAAAAGTGTTTGGTACTTTATGGCCCTGTCCCAAATGGCTCACTTCATATGCACTTACGGTCTTGTGGACTTACAGTGGCTGCCGTGTACATGTGTCTGTGGGGCCATGGGGCCGTAGGGTGTCCCATTAGTCATTTTAGGTTTCAGAAGGGTGCTCGCGAGCGCCCCCGACAGTCAAAGCGACGCTACGTCACGAAAGTGCGGACACGTAGGAAAACTGCAAGTGTTTAGGGTGCCATTTGGGACAGGGCCATATAGCTTGATCTCCCCAAAAGCTTCTGTATTGATCAGCTGACACATCAGTTAAACTCTGACTGGCAGAACTGAAAAGGCACAGCCCACAGAGATGATGGATTGCTGGGATAGGTTTGATTTGTGTTTTAGTTAAAATCTTAATATTTTAACCCTCCGAAAAGGTCATCCATAAATAAATAAAAGAATATATACATTTACCTTCATAGTATTATGCTAAAAATCATGAACCAAACATGGAATGAATCAGTTTCTTTCATCAGTGTTTTTGTCTTGTTTTCTAGTAAAAATATATAATCCAATAATTGAGATTTATAAATAATAAGGCTTGTCTGCAGAGAATATATAAATATCTTAAACTAAGCATAAGTTTCTTACCTTTTGGGCAATTAATTTTTTCTCTCGTTTTAAAAGTCATAAACTTAATTCAAGATATGTTCTCTGAAATTAAAATACAAACAGGGAATAATTATATTTTTACTTATTGTTGCTAGAAAACAAGACAAAAAAACATTTCTTTCCAGTTAAAGGTACAATATGCGATTTTTTTTTCCGCCGCTAGGGGTCGCTAACCTCTTACAATAACAAAGGCGTAGGTTTATGACGCAGTGACGAGCTGAATGATGGGACTTGCTGTCAAGCTGATGCATCTAATAATGTTTATGGATAAGTGAAAACATTCATGTTTTTTTAACATTACAGTGGTATGAAGCAGGTCGCGATTGTTAATAAGAGACATATATCACACGCGAGTCCCGCGGATATAAAGGAATTAGGACATTTCATTCTACCTAATACACGCAAGTGCTGAACTACTACTCAAAGGTCAGTTTATTTAACGAATTAAACTTGTGAGGGAACGCAGTGCTGTTCCACTTAGTCTAACGTTAACTGTTACACTATACTAAACAGCATTATGATGTTATTCTATGTGTTAGTTCGTTTGCTATATGAAACTAGCAGTAACTTTAAGTTAGATCAACATTAGAATAACATACTGATCATATTTACATTTCATAACATACAACATTTCATCATGTTGAGCTATATAACATTGATTTGTTTTATGCACATTTGCTTACCTGTCTAATAAAGTATGTGCAAGAGCGCGGTGTCGCTGTTAAGTCGTGACTCGTAAGTTAGTCGCGGACGTGGAGCTCTCGGCATCTCGAAAGATGTTGATCTTCGTTTTAGTCCTATTTTTGTCTCAAAGTCTGCTTGCCATGGTCCATAATGTTTGACCAAAACAACAACAGCGTGAGCGTCCTGCTAGGCATAACCCAGTTGCCCACGTCTGTCGGCGTGGTTACTATAGCAGTACGAGCGGAAACCATAGACGGCGGAAACCGAGGGTAGCGTGGATATGACGCCATTGACTGGGGACTCCCAGCTCACCCCTGCTCACACGCCCCGTTTCTTTGGTTAAAATCGCAATTTTCTCACGATTTAAAAATAGTTGGAAACATTTGGAATATTGTAAGTTATCAACTTATCAAAATATATAACACTGGCCTTGTGATTTGGGGATATTTTAATGCAAAAATGTTGCATATTGTGCCTTTAAGTATTCATACTGTGCATGGAACCATAGCGTATCTTTTTTTCGAATTATTTTGCTTTGTGAATATTTTCCATTTCATTTCATATTCGCAGCTCATTACTTTTTTCCATAGCCTTGTTTGCTTACTGTTTTTCATTAAATGTGTCAAGCTGCATACATTTGTTTGTAAATGAAGGCTGTATACCCTGTTCATATGCAGTGAGTGTGCTGGTCTTTCTTGATAAAGCCTCTGCTATTATTTCCTTTTTTCCATTCGCTCCCACTCAAAGCTTTATTGTGAGTTCTGAGTGATTAATTATGAGGTGATTATATCGGTTTGGTAGCATTGAATTCTGCAGTTCTGCATTTCTTATGCATCTCTCTGTATCTCTGTCAATTGGACCTTTTTATTAATTCAGGGAAGTATTGAAATTGTAGACTTCTGTGTTCCGAAAAGCAGTCGTATATCTGAATTATAATTCCATGTGTGCTAAAAATATATATGTAATAATTAATGCACATGATTGCATTTTTTTCTTTTTCTTTTTTTCTCCAGAGGTTCATTCAGTACCTGGCCTCCAGGAACACCCTATTCAATCTTAGCAATTTTTTGGACAAAACTGGCTCTCATGGTAAGTAATATTTCATGCAGTGACAGCAGCTGCCAGTCAAAATCTTCTTGTGTGATATTAAATCACCATAAAAAGTTATGTGAGCCATAATTAATTGCACTACTCTTAAACTAATACATTTTGACAGGTCTTATTTAATCAATGTTGCTGTCATACCCGCTGCATACATTTGAATTTGCCTATGAAATAAAAATGGTCAGCCCATTGTATTTATAAAGGCTTGTACTTTCAGGTTATGACATGTCAACGTTTATAAGACGTTACAGCAGGTATCTGAACGAGAAGGCGTTTGCATACAGACAGATGGCTTTCGACTTTGGCAGAGTGAAGAAAGGGTAAATGAATCTTCTGCTACATTGCTGTACCCTGAGTTGACATTGGAACACTACTGCGCAGTAACAGATTTGAGTGGGATGCTGTGAAATCAAGGACAACCTCAAGACCCAGAAAAGAGCTTTGTGATGCTTCTGTAGAAAAGTAGTTATTGTGGTTATTCACGAGGTTCCTTGCTCTCTTGGAACTATTATGTGTGTGTGTGTGTGTGTGTGTGTGTGTGTGTGTGTGTGTGTGTGTGTGTGTGTGTGTGTGTGTGTGACTGTATGTGATCAAGGCCTCATTGCAGACACGACACAAGAAGAAGCTACAACATGTAAATTGTCTGACATCCCAAACACATTGGCAGCACACATCTGAATTCTCAAAGAAATTTGTATTAATGTTCCCTGAAAATGAACATATATATTAGACCAAATTTGACTTTTCTATATTATTATATTATACTTATTATAAACGGCTAGATGACACAACCTATTCATGACTTTTATTTTAGGTTCAAATGTTACCTCATTTTCATATGGTGTGACTGTGACAAATACATTTTTGACATGTTCATACCATGAGATGTCAAATTTCTATTTCGTCAACTGTCCATGTTTTTTTCATTTTCAAGAAAGCATACAAAACACATTACAAAAACGTTCCAATGTTGAACTAATATGTTCTTTGTAACATTCATGAAAGCTAGCCAAAATGTCCAGTCCTTCTCAATTATCATTCAACAATACAGAATGCTAGGGAAAAAGTATTCTAGTTACAAGTATTATGTACCAAACATCTAACACTTTGTCCCACAAATCTTGTACATCTGGACAGTCCCAAAGCATGTACATCAATGTGCCTATGGTCCATGGCCTACAAAAATTCCAGTAAGGATGGGGCTGATCTTAACATTTAATCCAAGAATTGGTATACCTGATTCTGGATTATGTTAACATACAAATGACATGTTCTTTACCACCAAATCCATGTGAATGTGTGTGTTTCTCAGTGCTGATGGTGTGATGAGAACAATGTCTCCAGACAAGCTCTTGAAAGGCATGCCCACGCTGCAGGGTCAGATCGATGCTCTGCTGGAGTTTGAAGTGAGTCTGCTTACTGTCATCATCACAGGCTGTATTAACACCTGATGCTGTTACACAGGGTTCAAACTTGACTTGCATCACGCCTAGTTAAGAAAAACTTTTGCAAGATACAAATTTGTGACATACTGTCATTTTAATGATGTTTTTGCAATTTGAAATATAATACAGTCTGCATTTTATGTTCACTAAAGCTTTTTTTCCTGTAAGGTAGCTAGTCAATTTTGACAGCTGGTGAATAAATATATTCACAGCTTGTACTAGAAACGATAGATTTTTATTTACCTTTCATTTTTGTTCTCTTGCTTTATTGTTTCAGGTTCATCCAAAAGATCTTGTAAACGGGGTGATCAATGCCACCTTCCTGTTGCTCTTCAAGGATCTGATCAAGTTGTACGCCTGCTACAATGATGGCATCATTAATCTTTTAGGCAAGTCTTTGTTTTTAAAGTTTAGTGATATTATTTTTTTTTTTTAGATTGCTAAGACGGCATATTCACAGTCTGCAAGATATGACACATCTATATGACTTAATATGATTTTCTTGTTCATTTTTAGAGAAATTTTTCCAGATGAAGAAAGGACAATGCAAAGAAGCATTGGAAATCTATAAAAGATTCTTGACACGAATGACCAGAGTCTCAGAGTTTCTCAAAATTGCTGAGGTAAGCCATGTATTTTTTGTAATTATAAAATCTTCAGTGAAACTTGCATTAGTGGTTCGTAGGTTATGTCATATAATCTCTCCTTTTTGTCCAACAGCAAGTGGGAATTGACAAAAACGATATTCCTGAACTGACGCAGGTAAGGCTCTGTTTAAGTTGTATTTTCCGCCTTTTTGTTCCATTCCTCATGATGCCAACACTCTCCACGTCAGTACTAACAATGCACGTCAGTGTTGTTTTAACGTGTTGCATGTGTCTTAGCCTTCAAATCTGAGAAATCCCAGCAGTTTTAGACAATTGAGAGGTTGTTGACCTTTCCTGACCATTGAGCCAGTCATAAACATCCATGCACTACATATAAGCGGTCATTCTTCTCTCATGATGGGGCATTTGGCAGAAGGGTGCGTGTTCCATGGATCCATCCTGTCCTGTGCCCCCCTGGCTGATTGACAGATTCTGTACCTGTCTTCTTATTTCAGCGGTGCAGATTGATCACACAGGCTGAGAGAGTGAGTAGTGTGTGGTGCTTTCCACTTTGGAAAATCCTGCAGCTTAGGAGAGACCAAAAAACAATCCTCATCAGTGCTCATTAAATAAACTGCACACAAAATCTCATTTCAGAGTGAACTTGGATGTGACTGAAGGATCATGAGCGGAGTAGCAGCAATGCTTGCTGTCTGAGACAAGAACATAAGCTACAGCCACATTTGCATCCCAGTAAAGCTAAAAAATCGCCAAGAATAGAGTTTCCACAATCATTAAGACCAATTTAAAGTGTTGAACAAAACTATTAGCATAAAAACTATTTAAAGACGTTTGACATTATTGGGAATTTTAGTAAATTTCTCTCCAATGGATTATTGCCTCCCTTTTAGATGAGCAAAATATGAAAATAACTGGCGCTTTCCATGAATATGGAGCACTTTGGTGTCCCCAGACTTAAAAAAAAAATAAAAATTGAATTTTGTTTTTGGTGATTTTTGCCTTTTTGTTACAAAAAATGTAACATTCTTTTAAATTTGTGACACTCAAGATTATTTACATTTTATTATTTTTATAGTTTTTTTTGTTGTTGCAAATATAGTTGTGTTGATGGGCTCTGTCCAGCTTTCAACCCTTCTACCCCCAAAAAATCAAACAAATATTATTTTCAAATCAATAGAAATGTTATGTTCATCACTACAAAGCAGCTTGACAGCTTAATTTAGACTAAATATATATTCTCAATAAATATATTCTCAATGTACTATAAATATATTTTGCTATTATATATATATATAATCAATAAATGTTATAAATTATTGTTTTACATTATAAAATTATTAGAAAATAACTGCCCATAAAATACCCTCATGTCACCTTTCCATCTATTGAAAGTGGAATTATCTTAAAATTTATTATTTTATTAATGAATTATTGTTTCATTTTCCTGTTATGTGCTCTATTCATGGAAAACACCAAATGTAAGCTTTTAAAGCTTGCAAACAGAAGGTTTTGCGATTGTGTAAGCTCTGTTATGAAATTATGAGAGTTTTCCATGCTGGCAGAAACCAGGAGGCTTGCTCTGAAAGCATGCTGCGTGTGATGTCAGGGCAGGATGGTTGCCTTCAGATACTCTGGATCAGCGGTGGAGTTCAGGACGTGCTGGAGGGAGACGAGCATGACTGCCTGGGTTCTGGATTTGGCAGTGGTTGTAATTGGGTTTTGGCCTGGGATGCACAGCTGTGTAGCTCAAGAAATTTGATTACATTTAACAGGGAGTAGTAATTTTCCTCACACAATTTATTTCTAGATATTCCCTTGGACCCTATTTAAAGTGCTCAAATGTACTGAAATCCTTTGAAAGCTGCATTTTGCAAGTTTGTTGCATCCTTAAGTGATCAGTTGTGCATGCAATCACAATCTTCACAACCAAACCGAATTATTAAATTGCAGACTATTTGTTTTTTTAGCTGCTATTAGTGTGAAGTAATATGAGTTTGAGTTTAAATTCAGAAAAGACCGTTCCTGTTCATTAAATTCTGTCTTGATGAAACGTTTTAACCACCATTTCTCAACTTTGAATTTTTCAGTTAATTTGTGTCACAACAAAAAAAGCTCTCATGTCTTACAGGAGCTAAAGAGACACAATGCACTCATTTGTGTTTAACACACTGTTTAAGGATCGCTGTTATCTGCTCGGTATAGAGCACAGGGTAATTAATGGATTAATTGTATGTGAATTAATCTCCATTATTCCTTTGTAATATTTATGACATTGTGTGTAGCTGTGTTTGTGTGTATGACAGAGAGAATGGGAAAAGGAGGTGAGAGATGTTGAGGGTATGCCTGAGGTCAGTGTAGTGTATTGTGCCAACACTTCAGCTCAAACCCCAATTCTCAGGGGTACTTCTCAAGCCTCTAATCTGTCTGCTAGGACCCCAGTCTAATTGTCTGGGAGTGCTGCCATTGAGGATTTGTTTAGCTGCCACTGCTTGAATTTTTGTAGGAATTATCATTCACCATTTTGATGAACAGCAATAGGTCATTGTGGCGAACAGGGCGTAGCCGAGGGACGTGAGAGAACGGCGCGAGGCCGGTGATGCGAATGCTAATGAGCCTCACCTGGGAGCACACCGGTCTCACGTCCCTCAGCCAGACCCTGTTCACCACAGTTATGTATATTAATTACACTTCGGAATACTCTATTCTGATTGGTCAAATGGCATCTAGCTGTCATATGTGGTGCTGTAAAACAAGTTAATTTACTTCAAGAAATAATATGTTTAGATAAGTTAGTGTGCTATTGGTTCATTATGATTAGCCGTGTTTCCGTCCACCTATTTTATTGTGAGTTTGGGGAAATTTCTTTAAAAAAAGATTTTTTAAAAATCATAATTTCTAAAAATGTGCATAAAAAACTTTAAGAAGACTTGCACATAAACTACGAGGGAAACATATTTCCTGAAACTCAACAAAAAAAACTCACTCGACTTTTGCGTCGACAGTGGATGAGATTGAATAACTGGACTAACTAGCGGACCAATTTCATTGCACAGCATCTCAAATGTTGGTTTGGTCATTCTGAAATTCCTAAGCCAAAGTCTGTCATCAAAATGATTTAGCATTTGTATAATGACTACCCAGAACTGTCTCACAGGATTGCGTTTCCAAACACCAGGCATCCTCCTCTGAACGCAAAATAACATGACAGCATTTATTACGTTTTGTCTGTGCTCTCTGAAAGTTGCAAATCTTTTATGATGTATGAAAAAAGAGCCTCAGGGAAGCCTCCGACTGGAGAAACTTCCATTTTAAGTTGCCAGGAAGTGACGATTTTGTTCTCCTGACCACTTGGGATGGACTTCTTCGCAATGCTTTATGTGATCCAATTTGGAGTCCAGTTTTGCGTACAAGTTAAATTTGCTACTTTGTATGGAATATTTTTCTGTGTGTTTTACCATTCTGA
Organism: Semotilus atromaculatus; assembly: GCA_031834385.1. Classification (NCBI taxonomy): domain Eukaryota; kingdom Metazoa; phylum Chordata; class Actinopteri; order Cypriniformes; family Leuciscidae; genus Semotilus; species Semotilus atromaculatus. The sequence goes on along the minus strand of JAULUF010000019.1, from coordinate 5,846,860 downwards.
TTGCTGTTTATGCATCAAATACAGTAATACATTTGTTGTTAATTTGCATTATTATTATTTTGTACAGACATTACAAAGTAATGTATTATGTGTGAACAGCTACAGACATACTGCTGGGTCACCAGATCTGACAAGACACCCCACTCTATCTGTACATGATAGGTAGTTTAATTTATGATACTAATGATGGTATTTTTCCAGGTCTGATCAAACAATATTTAATTATCAAGATTTGAGAGTTGTAGAGGGTTTGTGGCATTAGATGTCATGTATCTAGGTTAGATGTGTGTATCTTGACTAAACCTAGACAATCGATAGATGCTCTGTGCTGTGGTATTATGGCCCATATCATATTATCCTAGACCCAATGCTTTTTATTTAGCTCTTATTCATGAATTAACCACAAAAATGGACCAGATTATATATTATTTTAATATATGATTTGTTTGGCCTATTTAGCTGTAACTGCATGACATTTTTACCCATGAGATACACCAACCTGCGATTATGTGGCATGTCTAACCAATAATGTGCTCCGAATTTCTCTGTTGTGTCTGAATGCATGAGTGAGCTTGCTGCAGTGCATTGTGGGCCCCACTGGGACCATGAACTAAAGCATTGTGCTCTGCATCCAAACCAGCAGGCAGAATTCTTTACTTACTTAAATAAGTCTATTAACTTATATAAACATATACATTTATTGTGTTACAATATAAACTATATTTATATAAGTTAAAGTAATTTTCTAGTATATTTTGTCCTCTGCTTGTCTTCATTCACTGTTAGTAGCTTGACTTTGTCTTTTTGTAGTCTGAATGGTTGTGTCCTTGGTGGTAAAGTCACTTAAACAATGTGTTATTTTGTGGCTTTGTAGGCCCCTGAGAGTCTTCTGGAGTCTCTGGAGACACATCTCAACACACTGGAGGGGAAGAAAGTGTAAGTGCTTAAAGTCTTCTGAATAATATGATGCAATAAAACAAAAGAAGTCTATCTTCTTTATCTCGAATGGATGAAACTTTTCTACTGCTGATAAAATATATACTTTTATTACAAACAGTAATACTGTCCCTCCTTTCCTTGTGTTAACAGTGATGAGTAAGTATTTCTACAGAATGTTTGCCAGAATTCCCTTGTACCGTAAACATAATTATATTTTTGTACTGTAATGGTGATGTTGTCGTCATTGTGGTGTTCACAGTTCTATAGACTGATGGTTGAACTTTAGTTTTAAGTTTCAGCATTTTAAAATGCTAAAGTTCCCTCTCTCTATAGAATGAATTATTATTTGAGCTTTATAATTAAGTTCACTCTGTACAAGCGGAACCGGACTGAACTTAACACACTAACAGTGCCAGCCTAGAATTGATCGATTTTGTATTTGGTAGTCTTCATTTCAGTGTCATGCAACTTGTAACTGAATACCCCGTATTCCCCAGTACATGCCAGCTGTTGATATTTTATGAATTTAAAATAAATATTATAATTTTTTAGGATTGTATAACTTGGATTAATTTTGGATTATGTTTCCTACCAAAAAAATCGAAATGAGTAGTAGGACAATAAGACTATTTGTCATTAATGCATAATGCCTGCTTGCTGTTTGAAATTATTCCCCATATCGTGAATTATAGTTCCATCATTTAACTTTTCAAGTATAATGTTTTGTCTAAGTAATTTTAAAAGCCATTCTCACATTATTTGCGTTTCCTACCACTAGGTCACCTACTAAGGTGAGTAATGTGAAACTTTTTTACAATTGAATTATGCAGTATTACACTATCGTTCAAAAGTTTAGGGTCAGTCTCTTACGCTAGCCAAGGCTGCATTTAATTGATTAAATACAGTAAAACAGTCATATCGTGAAATATTATTACAATTTTAATGAATAAAAAATTCTGCGATTTATTTCTGAGATTGAAAAGCTGAATTTTCAGCAGCCTTTACTCCAGTCTTCAGTTTCACTAATTCTTATTATCAATGTAGAAAATGGTTGTGCTGCCTAATATTGTTGTGTAATCAATTAAATCCATCGCTGCTGAGTAAAAAAATATTTAAAAATCTTACTGACCCCAAACTTTTGAACAGTACCGTATATAATTCTGTATAATACTATAAAGTATTATTAGACACAATTCATATTACTGTCTATTTATTCAAATAAATGGTAAATCCAACATGCCACATATAGAAAGGATCTCCAACAAATAATGGAACCCCTGCTGGAACCCCTGCCAAATCCGCTGATCCCACTTCTGCAGCAGCCGCAGTAACTGACACCATTGCAGCAGCACCAGCTACAACCACCATCAAGTAAGTTGTCTTATTATAATAAAACACAACCATCTGTGACATGTCCTACTGTATATGCATTACGCTCTCTTGTCTTTTTCTCTCTATAGTAGCGGCTTTAATGATCTTGTGGATTTTGATCTGTTGGCTCCAACCGCAGGGGCTTCGGCGGCTCCCACAGCATCATGGGGAGGTGAGCTGATGTCATTTCATTTTGCTGCTATAAACCATAATCACCAGCAATAACCACTGTACCAAAGAGTGTTGTTGTTGTTGTTTTTTATTATTACATTCTTTGATATTGTTTTATCAGGGCAGGTCAACTGATCACATTTCTGGCTAAAGTCCAGCATTTATTGTTACGGAGACTAAAAAACTAGAGGTTTATGTTGTTATCGGTGTGTTCATCATTCATATCACCACTACTAGTTTGTCTATTGAGCTCCACTGCATGAACCATTTTCTACCCAAATTAGGCCAATTAGGGAATGTATATTGAGTGGGCATTCTAATGAGTTATAATGACAGACTAATTGGAAATGTCTTTCCCTTTCTGCTTTTCTACCCAAGCTTGTCAAGTCCCAGTTGTAAGCCGCAGTTTCTTTAGAAAGAAAAATTTGGGATCAGCTGATTCAAGGAGAGATCAAACATCTGTTTGCATCTAACATAATCTTCTTCTTTTCTTCCTCACTCATTTCCCTGTTTTTGGCTTTGGTGTCAGATCTGCTTGGTGAGGGTGAGTAGAGATGATTTTTAGATTGCATATACATAAGTGTTCTATCCGGGATCTGAGCCTTAAAATGTATCATACAAAAATCAACATGTTATTTTATTTTATTTTCCTATAATAATTTTAGCAACCTAATCAATAATCATCAACGGCTATATTTATTTAGATTTTTTTTTTTTTAAGTAAAAATAATGATAATTGAACAAATTTGAATGGGCTGGACACCCTTGCATCTACCAGGAACTTTCTGAACAAACTTTTTACTGTCCAAATCTGCATTCTTCTTTTTTGATCCAACTGTAGCTTTATGAAGTCATTTTGCTAAAATCTCACCACAAAAAAAAAATAAAAACTTCCTCTGAGCTTTCTTTCATCCTGCCTACATCTCTTCCTTTGCCTCTCTCTCCTCCTCTGTCGGTCTGAATGCTGTGGTTTGACTGTGGCTTGGCTGTGGCGGGGCTCCAGACTCTCTTGCTCCCGCTAACTCTGAAGCGCCCCTCTCTGAGGCTGACTCTGCTGCCGCTTCTGCTACTGAACCAGCTGCTGCTGCCTCGCTGCCAGTGCCTGCCACCGTCTCAGACATGGATCTGTTTGGAGGTCAGTCTGGTCATTTCCGGGTTTAACTATCAGGGAAGAATGGGAATCCATCGGTTGTTTTTGTGAATCACTTGTTGATAAATATTATTCGCTTATGTTTTTTTATTCCTTTTCCAATATGTGGCCTGAAGTCACTATTGTGTAAGTAGAAGATAATTAGTTCATTGGACCATATTTATTCATTTAACAGACGCTTTTATTTAAATGAGAACAATACAAGTTGATAGGATTAATTAAAAATTAACTAAAAGAAGTATTGTTAGGCCTACCAGCTGAGTTGATCCATTTGTTTAAAGGGGTCATGACATGGTTTTTGTTTTTTGTTTTATTATGTTCCCTTAGGTGCAATTATAGTATTACTATAGTTTTTTGATTTATGACCTTTTCCCACCCTGTTTCTCATCCTCTGATTCAAACAGTCTGTTTTGGGGGTGTTTCCCCTTTAAGAGTTCAGTGTTAACGCCTACTGTTATGATTGGCTAACGTCAGTGCTTATGCATAAAAAGTAGTTTTTAAGATGAAGTTTTAAGATGAACAACGATGCCCAACAACGGCATCGTTGTTGGGCCCAGAATAGTGGGCACGGCCTGATCTTTAAGCAAAGGTTTTCTGGTAAAGCCAGCATCATACTGCGATTTGTTCTCAAAATAGTCATCCTTGAAATGTAGAGAACACACGCTTAAATTAACACTGTTGTGACTGGGACGTCCACAAAAAATAAACTGCATCCATTTTTCCCTGACGTCTGGATCGTTCTGCAGCGTATTCAAACATGTTGTTTGTCCACAGCCAGGAGCAACACATCTGCGTGGCATCGCAATCTTCTTGTAAACGGACCCACTCGCTGCACGTCGACTGAACACATGTGGGCGCGAGCCCCGCGACAACGATAGAGGCGTAGTTGTCCTGCGCTTGAGGCGGTCATATGCAAACGAGTGGTACGTCACTTCGTACCGTGACGTCACTTCATACCATGGATCCACAACGAGCTGTATTTAGAGCTTGATTAAATAAATTGTTTGTTTATAATGGGGAGCTTAAGCTATGAAACTTGCAGGAAGTTTTAATGGTACAAAGTTTCTCATGTCATGACCCCTTTAATAACGCATACTATATAGTTAAGGATTAGTTCACTTGAGATGAGATCGCTTACAGCAGACATTTCAGTACAGCCCTGATTATAAAAGGTCAACCGCAAATAAGAGACATCAAATCACCTTAAACTGTCAAATTTCATGTCATGCAAATGTTTAAGCCCAGGCCAGCTCAAGTTTCGCTCCACTTTTTCAGCAGAAATGTGATATTAATGTTTTTAAATTTTGAGTAAACGAACCAATTACACATTGAGTATGGAATTAAAATTTTAGATTTTAATTGTATTTTATACATACATTTTTCTAATAAATAGGGTTGCCAACTTTTATATATAAAAAAAGAATTAAGTTCTAAAATGCATTTAAGATGCAATCACTTTGATACATGTAAAAAACATGTTATGTCTAATGTATATTTTTATGGTTTTAGTTTTAGTTTGTTATGATAAACTATAATAATGCTGCTATTAATGTCTATTAAAGTTTCATACAACATTACAGACATGTTGTACATGTTGTTAATTAATTTAACTCAGTAATTCAATATATAAGGACACCTTAAAGGTGGGGTATTCACTTGAAATCCTATTCATAACCTACTTGTAGCCACTGAGTTAGAAGCACTGAAATGAAAATTAAGCAATTTAATCATCTGTGGAACGAGCAGGACTCGAAAAACTCCAGCCAATAATTTCCAAGACCACCTAGAATCATTGGACAGTAAGTCCGTCAATCAAACGGTCATACCATACCCCCCTCCCCCGTGCGCATACTCAAAGCACATTGCTATGAATCCTGCTTTGAATAGAAGACCGCTGTACAGACGCCAGGGCTAAGTCTAGCGCATCTGAGTTTTCGCTCATGTCAATGTTCTTCAAATGGGTGGAGTCAGGGCCAGCGATGGAGGAAAGAAAGTAGGACCTTTTGAGTTGTGTATTTTCAAAATCTGCCAGCCGTTTTGGAAATCACATACCCCACCTTTAAAATAAAGTGTAACCCATAACCCTACCAGTAACTGACACCTTGTTTCATACAAAGCTGTGCAGTTTAAAAAAAGAAAAACAAGCTTTTTTTTCTTGGTTAATAAATGAATTCGTTCTTTCCTGGTCATCACAATGAGTCGTGCAGGTTTTGATGGGGTTTGAAATATCAAATGCCTCAATGCTCATCACCGCCTTGGCTTGAGTTAACTGAAGCAATCCTGTCAAATCCAACACGTTTTACTCACTTGTTGGTCCTGACGGCATTGACTGGATGTTTCACGCAGGCTGACTCATTTCCCTCAGTGTGTGTGTGTGTGCACACACTGAATTTAACTGTATACAGCCCAGACTGGTCTATTTTACTGCTATTTGGGTTGTATAGAGTGTTTCTGTTCACTTATAAAAGTCTCTCTATCGCCTCTTTATCCCCTTTCTTTTTCTCTGTTGGGTTTTGTTGGTTTGGTTCGGCCCAGATGCGTTTGCGCCCTCCCCAGGTGATGGTCCGAGCGAGGGTATGGCCCCAGCAGCTGCTGCCGATGCATGTGCCGGATCTGGTGGGTGTTCATCCGTACACAAGATCCTTTAGCACCCTGCCCTTTATTTGTGTGTGTGTGTGTGTGTGTGTGTGTGTGTGTTTGTGTGTGTGTGTGTGTGTACTTGTACAACTATCTTTGTGAGGACCAGTTTGAGTTTTAGACCATTGGAGTGAGGACAAAGAGAGTAAAGTGAGGACATTTTGGCCGGTCCTCACTTTCTGAGACCCCTTTAAAGGCCTGTTTGAGGGTCAAGACTTGGTTTTAGGGATAAGGTTATAATTAGGTTAAGGGTAGGTTTAGGGTAAGGGTTCGGGTTAAGCACTTAGTTGTGATGAGTAAGGTTAGGGTAAGCGGCTAGAGATTGCATTGTGTCAATGAATGTCCTCATAAAGATAGATGTACAAGAGTGAGTGTGTGTGTGTGTGTGTGTGTGTGTGTGTGTGTGTGTGTGTGTGTGTGTGTGTGTGTGTGTGTGTGTGTGTGTGTGTGTGTGTGTGTGTGTGTGTGTGTGTGTGTGTGTGTGTGTGTGAGAGATATGGTCGCGTGATTGAATGGAAACCTGAAGTTTAACAACCCCTAATGGTCAGCAGTCTGTGTATGCGAGAGAGAGTGCATGCAATGCGATTTTTGTTTGCATTGTTTCGGTTTTTAACCCTGCTTTTGCCCACATGATACAGCAAAATAATGTTGTCCATGACCTGCCTGAGCACATACACCATTCTCTGCAGGCACAATTAATATCTCTCCTTACATTACAAAAAAAGCATTTTTAATCATAATTTTGGTCTTGTTGTACAGTAAAAAAATATGTACACATCCTTAAAACATTAAAAGCAAAATTAATTTTGTTTTAAGGATGTTTAGATGTTTGAAAAACAAAATAAAATCCTAAAGATGATGATTGAAAATTATTTTTGCCTTCACTTTCTGCAGAAAGACAAAAAAAAATTAAGACTTTTTCAAGATTTACACATTTCAATTAATAGTAAAATAGTAAAATTCCATTAAATTGAATTGAATAATCCTTACATATTTTAATTAAATAATCTTTACATATTTGAATGTAATAATCCTTACATATTTTTTACATAAGGATTATTCAATGCAATTTGATGGAATTTTACTATTAATTGACATGCTTAAATAAAAATAAAAAAAGGCTTAATTTTTTTGTGCTATGTTAACTTTGCTAATAATTTCCCTTCCAACTTATATTTTCAGTATCAGTGATTCATTTCTAACAACCTAAACTTTTAATTTCATGAGATTTGAAGAGCAAAAGCTTAGTGGTTGTATTTACACAACGCAGCTGCGGTGTCATAGAAGTGAGTTACTTTATATTTACCTTACTTTATATTTGATTTTATTGCAACTTAGGGTTACACTTTATTTCGATAGTCCACTTTAGATATTCTACTACTTGCAACTACATGTCAACTAATTTTCATTAGAGTATTAGTAGACTGTTAGGTTAGGGTTAATAAGTTGACATGTACATGCTAAGTCAGTAGAATGTCTGTTCTCTGTTGGAGGACCATCGAAATATAGTGTTAGCAGATATTAAGCAGACTACTAATAATCTAATGACTGGTAGTTGACATGTAGTTGCAAAGTTTCTTATAGTTAGTAGAATGTCTAAAGTGAACTATTAAATAAGTAATAAATAACTTGGCTCTGCTTCCATATTCCTGCCAATCTTCAACTTTTGACATCCAGACTGTACTTCCTAGTTTTCGACCACCTCAAATATGTATAACAATACAAAACAGATAACATTGTTTATTGTGTTTTTGTAACATAAGTCCACTGAAGGTAAGTTGAATGCGAACCCATATGCAGTTTATTAAAACAGAATACAAAAAAAACACACAAAAAAACATGACATAAACTAGAGACTTGGCTAGAACATAAACAGACTTGAATAAAGACCTGACCTGACCTGACCTGACCTGACCTGACCTGACCTGACCTGACCTGACAAAACTCACCAACAGTGGTTACATGAACAAACAAAGCAAACAAACAGACAATAGAAAAATGAGGTCTAGGCTATATATACTCAAAGACTAATGACTAAACAATACACACCTGAAAGTAATCAACCAATAAACCAATGACAAACTGAGAAACACATGACCAAAATAACCAATCAGAACATGACGCATGGCAGAATCACATTGCCATTGTGTGAACATTGGTTGTACACCCCTTATTGTGGTGCATTATGGGATTGAATGAGTGCACTTAATAATGTCCAATATGGTTTCGGACACCACTACAAATGGCTGTCCACTCAAATAGTGTCCTATTTAAGGTTATAGGGGACGATTTCGGACACAGCCCTTGACTAAAAAAACTACAAAAAAAAAGACAAGAAAACATAAACATGAAAGCTTTTTGAAGTAAAATCCATCCTCTCTCTCTCTCTCTCTCTCTTTCTCTCTCTCTCCGTGACTTCAGTGCTGCTGAAGTTATGAGCTTTCAGTGTGTTTCTTTTTCATTTGCAGTGTTTGTTATGTAACAAAACTTCCCCACTCCATTTTCACCCCCCACCCCTCCCTAATAAAGACCCCTGGGCCACATCCGAGGGGAGCACAAGCATTGCCCCAGAGCTGGATCTCTTTGCCATGAAGCCAGTAGAGACTATCGCTGCCGCAGCGTCCCCTACCAGCGCCGAGCCAAGCATCTCACCAACAGCGGCCCCTGCTGTCCCCTCTCCTCCACCCGCTACTGCCACCACCACCACCACATCTGCTACAACTGAGCCCGCGGCTCCGCCAACACTAGACCTGTTTAGTGGTAATATTTCTGCTGTAGTTCTGCCTCTGTCTTGCTTTACTCTGCATTATGACAATAGTAACTTGCTACGCTATTTCCCCAACATTATTAAGATTTCTCTTTGTTTGATTTCTCATTTAGATTTCTATTTTATTTTTTGGTCATTCTGGTTTGTGAATCATGACCTTAACCACCTTTTCAGTTCTAAGGAATAAACAATAGTTTGAAATATAAATATATAAACATACACTTCTGTTACTACTACTATTCAGCAAAGATGCATTTAATTGATCAAAAGTCAAAAACATTTATAATGTTACAAAAGATTTCTATTTCAAATAAATGCTGTTCTGTTGAATTTTATATCAAAGAATACAAAAATATCTGTTACGGTTTCTACAAAAATATTAAGCAGCACAACTTTTTTTAACATTGATATTGATAATAATAAGAAATGTTTCTTGAACACCAAATCATCATATTAGAATGATTTCTGAAGGATCGTGTGACACTGAAGACTGGAGTAATGATGCTGAAAATGCAGCTTTGCCATCACAGCAATAAATTAAATTTTAAAATATATTAAAATATGAATCAGTTATTTTAAATTGTAATAATGTCATTTTGATCAAATAAATGCACTCTTGGTGAGCATAAGAGACTTATTTTTAAAAAACATTAAAAAGAATCTTACAGAACCCAAACCTTTACTGTAGTGTAAATATTAAATATTTCTAAAATATTATAGGCTACTATTGATATAATTGTAAATATCAATTAATATGTATAAAATGTCAGTATAAAAAATGTGTGTGTGTATATATATATATATAAAATTGTAAATCACGAGGGTGGTCAATGTCACTGATTCACATCTGGCCTCTAAACTTGCACTGCAATCTGTCAAAATCCAGGATTTGCAGTGACCACATTTGTTCTGCAATCATTTTCTAGCTTTTTGACCATAATCTGAATGCTGCAGTTTGCATTGACATTTGCAGATTTGATTAAATTGTCTTTTGTGCTACTTGTTCAGAGTGATTATGGAAAAAGCAAGCAAAGCAAAATGTTTTCTCATCTAAATAGCTCTCTCTCTCTCTCTCTCTCTCTCTCTCTCTCTCTCTCTCTCTCTTACTTGAAGCTGTCATGTTATGCACTGACTAGAAGCATAATGCAAATGTGTGTCCTTGTTTATAGATATGTTTGATTCTATGCCTGAGCAAAGCTCCTCCACAGAGCCCAAAGCAACCACTCCTAGTGTAGACCTATTTGGTGCAGGTACAGGAGTTGATTCCCATACTTTTATTGAACGTCTTTCTTGTCTCTTCTAGTCACACCTTTCTTCTTTCTCATCTGTTTTTTTGCCCTCTCCGTCTTGGTTTGTCCTCATAGTGGAACGTGGACTTGTGCATGTTTGCACCCTCAAAAGCACGACTCTGTGTTATTTACGTGCTTCTGCTCCTTATTGATTTCTCTTCTCTTACATTTCATCCTCCACTTCCTCTTTCTGCTTTGGCTTGGTCTGGAAGATCTTCCCGCTGTGTCACGCGGGCCCTCACCTTTGCCTGAGGCCAGTGTGACTGGTGATCTCTTGTCTGGTGAGTGTCTGAAGCTTGTCTCGCTAAACCTAGCATGTTCCACAAACGAATGGAAGTCATGCAGGTTTAACATGACAAGAGGGTGAGTAAATGATGACAGAATCTTCATTTTTGGGTGAATTATCAATGCTGTATTTGGTTAATGTTCTTCAATGCACTTCTACTTTCACTATACCTCACAGTAACACTTTAAACTGCTAGTATTCATTTCAAAGGTGTCTCTCTCTTTCTCATATAGACTCATTTGTTGCTCCAGCTGTTGCTCCAGTGGCTCCTACACGTGCTGCTCCAGCTGCTCTTGTCTCTCCTCCTAAAGCCGAGCCTGGACCTGTGCTGGATCTCCTTGGTGTGTCCCCTAAACTCTCTCATAAAAAAAACACCTAGAAGACAAGAGGAAGTGCTTAAATATTGAGATATTCATATTCAAAGACTTCCACTGCAGTATAAACCAGAGAATTATGATCAGGTTTTTACATCTGACTACACAACGTTGGTGCTGAGATTGTTCAAGTTCATTTTATAGCATAGACATTTACATTTATGAACTGGTAAGTATACACCAGCTGTTTCATAACCCAGTTTTTCAGTTATAGAGGGTACTTTTGTCAGTGTCTGTTAAGTGAGCAGATGATGATGTTGAAAAGAGAGACGTATGTTTGGTATGTTTGAGTATAGTGTATTTGCATGCTGTGCCGTATACATTGTAAGTGCACATCCATGTGTCAGTAGTGTTTGTTACGGTGTGATTCTGTGTGGGCCTGTTGTATGATCTCGGCTCACTCTCTCCATCTGCCCCTCTCTCAGTGTGTATGCAGCTTTAAGGCTGACTAATGCTTCTCCTCCTTCATGCTGCGCTGTGGGATGTCTGTCTCTGGAACAGACACATTTGGAGACACCACTGGAGAGTCCCAGTCCGTTGATCCCGGAGCACCATCCTGTGACCTGCTTGGAGGTATGCTCACAAATCTTGATTGGGAAAATTCTCATTTTTGATTGATGATGAAACAGAGAAGCTAGGACATCTATTTATGTTATGCAGTTAATGCCTATTAAAAAAAACAAGAAAACAAATAAATAAATGATAGTAATCAATAATTGAATTACAATCATAATAATAATAGTTTTTATCATTGCTTTTTTGTTAAATGTTTAATTTTATCCAATAATAGTAATAATAATTATATATTATAATATATATATAATGCTAGGATTCAATATTTTTCTGTAAACTAATGCTAGCAGATTAATTAGTTGCTAAATTATTAGTATGCGTAAATTATGCTGATAATATCATTTGTAATAAAAATAAATAAATTAGGATAATAATTGAGAAAAATTCTCATTTCAGCTGTGTTGTTATTGTTAACTAAACTATTAAATTATATTTTTTTTTGCTAATTGAAATAAAGCAAAATATATAAATAAAAAGCTTTATTTAAAATGTTAATTTAAACAGAAGTGATATATATATATATATATATATATATATATATATATATATATATATATATATATACAAATTCCAAAACCTTTTTTTTTTCTAAAGGTTTGCTTTTAAAGTGCATTGTTGATTTGGCGTCTCACCCGTTGATGTCTGTAGGGTTGATTTCACCGGTCACCCCGACGGTTACACCCACCCCAGCAGCAGTGCCAGTCTCAGCCCAAGCTGACCTGCTGGAGTCGGGTTTTGATGCCTTCGGAAGTTCGCCAGTGTCCTCCACACCAGCAGCGGCAGACAGCGCCCTCGCCACCGCGGCATCTGGTGGCTTTGATGCGTCAGGTGAAAAATCATTATATATGTTCCCCAGGTGTTTTGAACAGATTACTATACTCTCACATTAAACATTGATAATTACCTTTTTGCCAAAACTGTTTTATTTTCTCTTGAACACAGCGTGGCGTTTTTCAAGCTTGCTTGCTTCTCAGCACACTTTCGTCTTGCATGAGCACTTCTGTATCTGCTGACCTTCTTTAATAATACAGAGAGGATGTGGCAGTGCTTATAAAATGCATTCTCCCTGTGGTTTTTCTCATTTTTCATTTCTTCTTGTGTTCTGTCTATTCTTGCTCTCAACTTTATCATCTGTCCCATTATTCTGTCATGTCTCTCTCTCTCTCTCTGCACTGCGTTTCTGATAACTCTCTCCTTGCACACTGATCTGGCTCATTGCTTGCTCCTGCTGTGCGATTGGTGAGTTGGTGAGAGAACTCAGGGCTTTGCGGCATGTATCGCTGTACCCGATCACGCTAAAGGGATTGGGAGGTTTGAATGTTCTCGCGCTGTTTGTTCATCCACTGCACATGCACACCCTTTACCCTTTGAACTCTGTGCAGTTTTTCCCTGCTCGCCTATTTTACAGATCTTGAGCATTACTGCATTAGAATGAATTGCCTGCCTTAGTGTTGTTGTTGGTACTGTACCGGAATACTTTTTCATAAAAGGTGCACTAAAATAATAATTTCAGCATATATTATTAGCTACTTTATGTATAAATGTGTTGTGAATTCTTCATGCTTTTCTAGGTTGTATATTTTTCAGTATTTGTAAAAAGTGATATTTCTTCATTTCTTTAGATGAAAAAATAGCTGCAAGCAAAATAAAAAATAAAAAATACTTGGTGCACCTTTAAACTTTTTGAAGACCCAAAACCTTACCTTTAAGGTTAAAGTTTTGGGTCATTGACTGGGAGGTGTATGATCTCAGCCCATCTCCCCATCCGGTACAATTAGTTCTGCAGTGAGGATATTTTCTTTGGTGCCTGACATGATGCGTCCAACCATGTTGTAATGCAATGAAAATCCTGTTTATAAAGATGTTCTGATGTGTGTTGCCAGTTTTTGGTTTCCCAATGCATGTAGTTAATACCTCTGGATGCAATTTTTGAATACCACATGAATGTTATGATAAATGTTTTTTAAATATATGTGCACTTTCGTTCAAAGGTTTGGGGTCAGACAGATTTTTATTTTTAAGAAATTCATAAAAAACTTTTATTACACATTAAATTAACCAAAAGTGACAGTAAAGACATTGATAATGACACAAAATATTCCTGTTTCAAATAAATGCTGTTCTTTTGAACTTTCTATTCATCAAAGAATCCCCCCCAAAAAATGTATGGCTCCCAAAAAATGCTAAGCAGCACAACTGATTTCAACATTGATAATAATAAATGTTTTTTGAGCTCCAAATCAGCATAACCATTTTTATAATTGATTTCTGAAGGATCATGTGACACTGAATACTGGAGTAATGATGCTGAAAATTCAGTTTTGCCATCCCAGGAATACAATACATTTTAAAACGGAAAACAGTTATTTTAAAGTGTAATAATATTTCACATTGTAACTGCTTTTGCTCAAATAAAAATCCATTCTTGGTGAGCATAAGAGACCAATGAAGCATTTAAAAAAAATCTTACTGACCTTTTGAACGGTAGTGTATATTTTATTTTAATGTTGCTTTTGTTTTACTCCTGTTCTGTTACAGTACATCTGCCTTGGTATTATATGAGATTGCTTACAAGTTGCATATCCAAATCAATTCTAGGCTAAAATAGTCTCAATCCATGCTGGCTATATTAATCCAATCTTCTCTGTCAACGGCAGTGTTTGACGGATTAGGAGACCTTCTGATGCCAGCCATAACCCCTCAGAGCACAGGCGGGACCCCCATGGCTGCAACAAGCATGCCGTTGACACCTGGAATTGTCCCCACCGCTGGGCCGGCAATGGCTCCGGCCATGGCGCCCGCAATGGTACCGACAATGGCACCCGTAGCAGCTGCCCAACCAATTAAACCTATCGGAGGAGACTTGGACACTTCACTCGCCAATCTGGTCGGAAGTATGTATGGAACAATTATGGGCTGATTATGTAGGGGTCATTGTCCCCATGATGCCGACTCAAACTTATCTTGTTTCTTCCTCTCTTGTAGACTTGGGAGTGGGAAGCCAGAAGAAGTAAGTTCAGTGTCTGTTGCAGCGAATCTCTATGTTGTTTCAGAAACGCCTATTAATCTTGTCACTTATCCGTAATGTCTATTCACGTGCGTGATTTACTCAACCTGACCCGTATTGATAAGTCATTTGGACTGTTATGGCAACCTGATTGATTCACTATCCATTGGAGCACAATTTAATCATGTTCACTTTGTGTGGCCCTAGAGCTGTGTTTATGAATGATTTGCACATTATGTTGACTGACAAGCTGTTTGTTTTGCACAGGGACAACCAGTGGAGTGAGAAGAAACTGACAGGAGGAGCGAACTGGACCCCTCACGTCGCCCCGAGTAGCTGGGGAACACCTGGCGCTCAGATGGTAGCGGCTGCTTCTTTCTTAAACACATTCAAATGTTTCTGGTATGTCTTATATTTCTGTTCCGATTGTGTTTAGTCTGGCTCTGCCCCTGGAGCCACAGGAGCTGCCGCCCCACCTGGAGCAATGGCACCACCCATGGGAGCACAGCCTGGCTTTGGCATGGTGAGAAAGCACTTTTTAAAATGTTTAAAAAGAAATCTCTGTATTTTGCACTTACTGTATGCACTTATGGATGGTTATTTTACTTGTCATTGTTTTACTCAGCCCCCAGCAGCTGGAGCTCCCATGATGCCCCAGTCTGTGATGATGGGTCAGCCCATGATGAGACCACCATTTACAGGGCCAGCAGCAACAGGAACACCCGGAGCACCAGTAAAGAACATACACAAAAATGCACATAATATGCAAACATTGTTAAAGTCCACATGAAACGGAAGTTGCAGTAGACATTTCTTCCCTATGTATGCGAGTGAAACAACGTATCGAACAAGAAACAAATGTAGGGGGCACTTGAGTTCCATCGGGAATTGATTGGGTCATTGGGGTTTGAGCTCATGTGAGTGACATGTTGTCCTGCACCAGTGAACACGTCATCAGAGAAGAGAAGAGGGAGAGGATGTTATTTTGATAAAAGATTAAAAGGGCACATACTGCAATATTCCATAAAATAAAAAATAAAAAAATTGTCAATTTTGAGTTAATAGTGATTCTTCTCATCAACGAAATGTCAGAAATATTTTTTAGAATATATTTGTCAGAATATATATTTTTAGCGCGTCAACGTTAATGATGAAAAATGTGCATCATGACAATTACTATTTTAGGAGATCAGGGTTTCAAAAAACAGTTATCACGTGTTAGTTTTATTAATATTTAAATTCATATACAATTGTTGGAACATTTGGTTTAATTTTGCACTTTGCATGTTATTTTTACTAACTAAAATTAATGATAGACTAAGACATAGGGCCCTATCTTGCACTCAGCGCACGATCTGAAACGCAAGTGTCAAAGCGCAAAGCGCAAGTAACTTTGTGGGCGGATCCCGGCGCTGTTGCTATTTTCCCGGCGGGATTAATGCCTCTTGCGCCTGGCGCAAATCTAAAAGGGGTTGGTCTGAAGTAGCTTCATTATTCATAGGTGTGGTTTGGGCGTAACGTGAAATAAACCAATCAGAGCGTCATATCACATTCCCTTTAAGAGCATGATGAACGAGGTGCGCTTGTTCCATGGCGCAATACTATTATAACGGCGCATTTACCAGGTGCGCTTCAGAATCGGTTCACAGCCGAGGAGATCGATGTTCTCGTCAGGGCCGTAGAAGAAAGAGAAGTGTCATTGGAGATGGGACAAACCCACCCAAATTAGCTTCGGTTATAATAATTTGGGTAAATATGTAGGCCTAAGCTTTATGCCTATTTTTCCGATCGTCATGGACACAACATATTAATACTGTGAAGCTGCTTTGATACAAATCTCTATTGTGAAAAGCACTAGCCTATATACATATACTTGACAACAATGATTTTCCTCGTGTTTTAATATTTTTCCTTATAATAATGTATCATTTGCAAAAAGGAAAATACATCTGTGTAGATAAGAGAATCAGCTACAGTGTATGCGCGTTGTTCACACTCTGTATTATGACCAAGCACGCGCGATTAAAACAGCATTTGAATGTACGCGCAACGTGCCAATGACTTTAGACTAGGTTTTTTCTGGTCAGTGGCGCAATTGTTTTCTGGAACTGCAAAATAGCATGAGGGAAAGTTTGCGCCGGAACACGCCTCCTCTTTGCGCTGAACCGCCCCGGGGAGCGCAAGTGTATTTATTAGTTAACCGACGTGTGTCTGTGGAGGGAAAAGTCCGCTTTGCGCGGGTGCAAAATAGGAATGATACATGCGTCGGTGTACAAAGTCAATTGCGCCGGGTGCAAGATAGGGCCCATAGACTTAAAGATATTTTCATCAACTAACAAAAACAACTTTTTTTAAATGTTTTTGAAACAAGTCTTTTGTGCTCACCAAGGCTGCATTTACTTGACCAAAAATACAGTAAAAATTGTGAAAAAAAACAATTACATTTACATTTGAAATGACTGACTGAATGAATGACATTTTCATCAGCCATTACTCTTCCTCAAGCACCCTTTATTTCCTCAGTTGTCTCCAGTACCAGCTGCTCAGAGCCCCAAAAAACCTCCCACCAAGGACCCACTTGCAGATCTCAACATCAAGGACTTCTTATAATTTTCCAGGTATCATTATCAGCAAATGACTTCTAAAATTAGGCTTTGGTGCCTCACTTAGTAACATGACATTTTCTCCATGCTCTATTTGCAGTATATGTTTTCTCAAAGACTGAGCTCCAGTGAGAGAGGTCTGCTGTCTGTTTACACCTCCAGATGCCCGAGGAGCCTGCAGCTAGATATCCACTGACCCCGCCCCCTCCCAGCCCAAACCCCGCCCACTCGGCCCCACCCAGCATTCCTGTGTCATGTTGTAGCACAAACTGTGAAGTGAATCGTAGAGAAAAGAGAAAACTGAAGATGTGCTTATCTCAACGTTATCTTTGTTTTGAACGAAACAGAAAAAATGATTAAAAAAAATAAAAAAAATGCACACAAATGAAAATTAAAGATTCTTATGTATGTCAACTTTTTCCAGTGTTTAAGTCTGAAATGAATGATGTGTGTGTGTGTGTGTGTTGATCCCCTCAACTTTAATTCTGGTTCCTCTGGGACTGCCCTTTTGGGGTCAGAGGTCCTAAACAGGTTGTTCAAGTGCTTTCTGTTGTCTGTTAGTTTTGGAGCAGTGTGCAATGTATCATTTGCAGACGGTACTGTGTATATTATCCTCATTGATGAAAAGGTCTCTCCTCTGCTCAAATTTTTATCTGTGGACAACTTATTGATGTGTACCTGGTAATCGGATTAAAAGAAATGCTATTGTCATCTCCCATCATCGACTGACATGTTTGTTTACAAAATATAAATATATGAAATATAAATATACATGAGTTATGTATAAATTAATAGCATATCTGGGCTCCTCTATAACCTCTTTGTGATTACATGTCATTTTTGTATTTTAACTCATATTATTTTTCATATATATATTTTTTGATTCTTTAGTTTGAATTGTTTTAATTTAATAGTCAATGCGTTGTCAGTTCACTGTTTACATACTCTTTATGGATATCGCAAGAACCCTGAGGTTAATCTTTATGGATAACCTCAGCAAATTTGGATTTTAATTCCACTTAATCTCAGTGCTACAAATCTCAGATGATCTCTGAGAGAGGCCTTTTGCAGTATCTTAAAATAACAACTATGTACAGCAACTTGTTCAACTGGTGATGTTTCCCAAAAAACAAAACAAACAAAAAAAGCCCCCAAGATTTCACAGTTGTAGTCAGTGGAATGCAGTGTTTGAGTCTCATAGTTACTTGTGCTTGTATGAAATCCAAACTGAAGCTGGTACATGTAGTGTTATTTTGTATAATTGTATAAGAACCCGTTCACATGTTTGGTTCTCAGTCTTACCCTCTCGTACTACATTATGAACCCTGACCTTTGTTTGTTATACGTTATACGGTTGATTCATGCTCCCTCTGTTGGTGAGTGGTGATACTGTAGTTTGCACAACAAAATGGACTGTGGAGGAGATATCTTATAAGAGAACATAACATAGATAATAGGGTGTTGGGTCATTAGCAGTGATAGACTCTTAGATCTTTGACAAAGTTTTCAGGAGGTCACTGTTAAACAGTGTTACAGAAAGGTTTGACTGACAGCCCTGTATCACTTTTCCTGTTAGATCTCATGGAAATGACAAAGAAAGATCTTTGGATCTCTCTTTTGCAATTCTCTGTTCACTTGAAAGAAATTTTATTTTGATTTATTGATTCATATTTGACAACCCTACATAGTGCATGTAAGCCCTTTGAGATGCAATAAACTGATGGGAAGAATTGCCCACCTTTGTCGCCCTGTGTCTGTTTTCACAAAGAGAGCTCTCTCTCTCTCTCTCTCTCTCTCTCTCTCTCTCTCTCTCTCTCTCTCTCTCTCTCTCTCTCTCTCTCTCTATATATATATATATATAAGTTATATTTGTTCCTGGTAGCCTATATATAAAAAAACACACATTTAATACATCTTTAATATAATATACCATTTAAAATAATTTATATATAAAATGAAATTTAAACATTATATATACCATTTTCTTATAAATATAGACTTAAAAAAAAAGTTAAATCTAAAATTATAAGGAAACTTGGAAAAACTAGATGTTTGATTATGTAAGCTTGATGGAAAAAAAAATTAACACACACTAATTTTTCCTCTTAGACCAGTACATATAAATCTCAGTTTATTTGGTCCTTAATAAAAAAAGATTTAGGAAAAAGTTGTACAAAATGAAAATTGATGCAATCTGATTTTGTCAATTTTATATTAAGATTTTTTATTTATATTTCCTATGAAGCTGCATTGCTTTTCTCTTTATTATAATTACAATGCTATTTATTATCAGTCTCTAAATTTAAATAACCCTGTGTTTTTGTTAAGAACAACATGATCATAACTCATAATACAAGCCTTACATTAAATACATACTTACAATTCTACAGTAGGCTGTTACTTCGACAGGTCCTTAAATGTTTTATATTTTAAAATTAAATTAGCACCAAAAGTCAACAAGGGACTCTGAAAATTAAGCTTAAACCTTCAACTAACTGCTTGCATTGTTATACAAAAGGCAGAAACAAAATGATAGCCCATATGAAGACAGGTTACAGTTTATGCTGTCAAAAACACTCAATCATAACATTTGTGACCCTGGACCACAAAACCAGTCAATTTTGGGTCCACATGGGTAAATTTTTTGAAATTGAGATTTATACATCATCTGAAAGCTGAATAAATAAGCTTTTTTTAATGTATGGTTTGTGAGGATAGGACAAAAATATCGAAACATTGATCAAGTTGTCCATTTATGTTTGCAATTGTGCTGCATTCACTCACAAAAATAAATGTTTTATATATTTACGGTAGGAATTTTACAAAATATCTTCATATAACATGATCTTTACTTAATATCCTAATGGTTTTTGGCATAAAAGAAAAATCTATCATTTTGACCCACACAATGTATTGTTGGCTATTGCCACAAATATACCCGTGCGACTTGTGACTGGTTTTGTGATCCAGGGTCACATTTATTAATAACAATAACAATGATAACAAGAATAAAGAATTTCCAAGAACACCAGCATATTGATACTCAGATGTGTTCTTCGAAATGAAAAAATGAAGATAACAAACATCAAAGCTTCTTCTCTCAGAAAAAAAAATGCTTTTTTTTTTTTTCTTGTGTCAACTAGTCAGATCTAGCTTTCAAGGTATCCAGACAGATTACCAGACAAAACAAATGCCTCCCATAGCAAACAACATTGATTGAAGTACATTTTCTAATTCAAAATAACAGTTTAGGACAGAATTAGTTCTTGTTAGGACAACTGAATCAAGAAGTACATTCGGTTCTAACTGATTCATAACAAAAGTTGTCTAATAAAATAAATTAAGGTATCAAAATAGCTTGGAAAAGTTCAATGGTAGGTGTGTTCTAGTCTCAAGTGTTGATGAATGCAGCAGTTTGTGTAGTGCACAAATGGGAGGCACAAGGGTTGGTGAGAGCCGGGACAGAGGCAGTCAGACGGGCCACTGAGGGAGTCTCTCAGGTGCCCCGACATTGGTTAGAGTCCCCATGGACCCAGCGGCAGATCTGTGCGTACTTCAGGGGTGTGATTCGTACGGCCACATTGTAATCCTGCTGCACCCCGTTAACATCCACCCACTGGTGACCCGAGAACACGCCAATAATTTTCCGCTTCCACTTCTTCTTGCCAGGTTCTTTAAGGCGAATGTAGACACCTGAGCCGCTGGAGCCGGGCTTGGCATCGCAATACTGGTACAACAGATCGTTGGACTCCTCGGATACAGAGCAGAAGCGGTACACCAGGTTGCCCGGTCGGTCATCGTCAAATCCCGAGAAATGGATACGCCCAGCAGGCAGCTTCTTGACGGAGGGGATGATGCCTAAATCCATGTACTTGGTCTTCTGCGCCCTCTTAAGCTCCAGGATGGCGTAGTCATAATCGGCCACAATGTCCTCTGAGATGCCTTTAAACCAACCCTTCGGCACCTGCATTTGTTTCACCCGCGTCCATCGGAACGAGGGCTGTTCAGAGACGGTGCTGCGGCGACTACGGTTCCTTCTACCTTTGCCTTTGCCCTTACCCTTACGTCCATGCTTCTCTCCAATCTCTCCATTTTCGTCGATTTCTTCCTCCTCCTCCTCTTCGTGTTTCCTCTGGCCTTTCCTTCCTTTCCCTTTCCGGCCTTTCTTCCGGCGGGAACGCTCTTTCAGCACGCCGACGCTGAGTTTCTGTACCCCGTCTAGGTAGTCCGTACCGTTGTGGATGCAATGAGCGGCCGTCAGGACGTGTTTGGGGGACACCAGCACTCCGGAACAACCCGTGGAGATCTTCACAGATGTGGAGAAAGGATACTTCATGGAGTACTGCTTGTCAGCGATGGTAAACCTCGTATCCGTGCCGTAGACCTCTCGTCTTCGGCGAGCGCGCAACCGAGAGCCTCTCGTCCAGTCGTCGCTCACGTTTAGCTCCTGCACGGTGACTGTGGTGAGCGTGCGTGTTCCGTTGTCGTACATGGTCTCGTAGGACAGTAGCTGCTCCAGATCATGCAGACTGGGCTCTGGAAGACCCCGCTGGCACTCAATGCCACATATCCCATGGAGCTCACTCTGCGGCTTGGCCAAAAACTCTGAACTGCCCAGATGCACCGTTTGCTTTTCTTGTACCAGTGGTACTTTCCTCTGTGGCCAGGTGTAGTCATCGTCACCTGTGGGATCATCCACTGCTGCAGACACCAGCACAGCCAGCGCTGAGATGGAAAGCAGGAGCATTAAGGGTACCGGGCCCATTGCAGAGAGACCCCTAGACCAGACACCAAGAGAAAAAGAGAATCAATATCATATATTGTTCAGTAACTCTTTGGAAAACAAAAGCATTTTTCTAACTAAGAAAAACAGGAAAGAATATAAACATCAAATGAAGAATTTAATTTTCTTCAGTATAATGTTCTTTTATACTTCTATAATTCTAGATTCTTTTATAATTCTTCTATAATTATTTTATACAATTCAGCTTTGCTTACAGAAGCACAGTCATAGCCAAAAATACGAGAACATATTGTGTTGTTTTAAATTGTTGGTATCGTTCAACATTGGATATGAATTTGCGCATAGGCATACTATTTCTATTTAATTTTTAATACGATTTAAAAAAATACATTTAGATTAACTGTGCAGTTTTTTAAAGCTTGAAGTACAGGCCAACTTATTTTTTAATGCGCACTTTAGGGTATAAGTACAAGTGACATAAATTTTGTCAGCAGCATATTGTGCGTATTGCATATCCGCAGCAGATCTGCCTTACTTTTTTTTTCTTTTTTTTTTGCGCTGTTTAATTGTATTACCCTTGCATACATCTGGCTTACAGACTGTCCAACAAATTTGTGGAGCTCATTCCTGGTCCTACCACTACACATTTTGGATGTCTTGATTATTTAGCACATCTGATTTATTTGATCAGCTCTTAAATAGAGGCTCCAAGACCTGAAATGTGTGTCAGATAAGGTAGACATCCAAAAATAATATTAATGGGGCCTCCAGGAGGAGCAGGGCTTGAAGCACTGATATAGGGAACAGATGATTATATTAATATAGTCATGACCACTAGGGGGAGACAAATAATAAGATTTTGAAGCACTATTTCAAAACCCCTGAGAGTATGTTGAGTGTATATACAGTACACCTCATTCTCCATCATCACATTCCACAGATATTTAGATCCAATCCTAATGTTCCCACAGATTCCAAAAAAAAAAAAAAAATGAATCTGCTTTTAAGACAAAAAATGTATTACGTAAGAAATAGTTTAAATACAGTAATTATTGAATGCCAGATTTGCTGCATTAACTTTAGAGACTAAACAAATGAGTAGAATAGCGCACAAGTATGCTCACATTTAAAAATGATTCCTTAAATGGCACCAGCTGACAGAAAATATCTGCCATTACAGGAAAACTGGAGACTGGAGGTTTGTGGTGGGGACTGTAAGAATATTGACCCTGTGGGTCAGAGCTTTTTGAGTCAGTGGTTTGGAAACGTTTCCTACTGTCTTGCTAAATGTCAGTAATAAGTATATACTTGGTTTCTGCGGATTGTACCACAATTGGTACTGTTACCAATGAATAGGAGTATAAAATAATATGATACACTAAACAAACGTGCACCCACACACATACAGATACAGATACACAAAGCTATCAGATCAGCAGCCTATACTTCTGTATTCATTTATGTGTCTGGTAACATCTCTAACTGATAAATTTTCAGATTTGAGTGCATTTCATTTTTCCTCCAGACTATCACTTTGCACAGTGATGAAAAGGTGTCTGACTTTTTGACATGCAAGTCATATGAATTATCGCGCACCACATAAATCATGCATATTAATATTGGGAACAAAGCAGTGATTTTAAATGGATACCAATTTTCCCAAATTTTTTGAACAATGCACTTCCATTACTCTTCCAGTCATTCGTGGGTGCAGGATAAAGATGTTCAAGACAACATTATATAGATGAATATAATAATAACATAATAACATAATTTTTTAAAGATTGTATACATTTCCAGAATATTTTAAGGCATGTAAATGACAATTTTATCCAAGTATCCAGATATTTTCAGGTTTTCCATATCAATGAGATCCCCCGTTTGTAAGGGCTCTTCATCAGCAAAGGTCCTGATCAAGGTGACGTGGTTATTGTGCAATAATAAACTGATTATCCAGCTTAATACTAACCAAATAAATAAAAAGGTGGGAAACTGATCTGGATTCCATTACACTGTACAAAACAAATGGCTTTGCAACAAGGTTAATACTGCACTGATTAACTATTAAATATAAAGTACAATTAAAACAAAGTCTTCTGGGGTCAGTTTCACTACAGTCAATAACTAAGACACAAGATGCCAGTAGCATTCATTTGAAGAGATGGCAATATGAGATGAGTGTGTAATACAAGAGAGGCTAGAAAATAATGCCGGTTTCCAGACACGCAGACTCATACAGCCTTGCCATGGACAACAGTGACTATTCAGAAATATGAGACCACTGAAGGCCGCGATTTACCTGTCAGAAATGCATTCATTCATTAAGCAGCAAAGCAACTGAAGAGGAAAAAAACACAAGCAATTAATTTTAGGGGGTGAACAATTCACAAAAAAATGATGGGTTGTTTCAACACAATTTTTGGTCAAATATGAACAAACCCAAATGTTGGGTTAAATATTTTATTAAAAATGTTAACCCAACACCTGGGGTTGTCAATATTTGACCCAAAGTTGGGTTAAAACAACCCATACTTTTTTTGATCATGTATGTTAGAGGTTCACCAATAGGCTATGTTAGCAATCAGCATTACTATGGTTCAAAATTATACGCATTATAAAGCAAAGGTGTAAGTGCAGCACTCACAGAGAGAAAAAAAAATTAGGAAAGCACAAAACCAAGCATTTAACAGTCACCACTCTCACACATTCATCATATATAGATTGCTGAGCACTGACCAAGAAAAACACAGACTGCAGCAACATTTTCTAATCAGTAGCCAGTTTAGGGATGGAGAGTGTGGGTTGGAATATAGATTGCTACTCCATTCTTGGTTCAGTAAATTTTCCCCTGCAGAGCTGGAATCCCTCTCCTCCCACCTCACACTTCACTATGACATGGCGTCGGTGTGGATTATCTGCATCAGCCGTACTGTCTATGAGAATCAATCTTTACAGACAATACTCTGTAGCCTCAGCGGAAGTGTGAGGGGAAATATGTGCGCGTGAATGTGTGGTAGGAAAGATATGGATTCAGGGAATGACAAATCGGATGTGTCCCTACTGGAGATTGCCGTGAGAAGGGAAGCACTTACAGAAGTCCAAACAAATTCCAGTAAGTCTATGATGTAAAATATGCAGACAGCTCGGACCTTATAAAGTCGGCAAACCCGACAGACTCAGGCAAACTTGGTCTGACACGTGGTCTGATCTCTCTATCAACAGTTTTTTGTTTGTTTTTTTGTGATAAAAGTGAGTAACAGCAATCTGACATTCTTCCATCACTGCTGAAATATCACTATGGCATTTCAAACGACATTTTCTCTTTAATAGGCTACAAGATTAAAAACTGGCATTAGTGGAAAAAGCTGATCATTGATCATGTCCATCAACCCATTTTCCATTAGCCTACAAGGCAAAAATCTCTATCTTACACATTTGTAAACTTTTTTAACCAACTTGATCAACCAAACGGTGGCGCTATTGGTCGCTTTTCAAATTAGGTTTGACAACTGATTGATTCATTCTAAGTTGCCGGATCTTTAAGTGAATGTCTCTCATTCATGGATTCATGAATGTTTTACACCAACGATGTGAAGTTAAATGCGGGGTAATCATCTAGGCTACCTTGTATAAAAATAGGCCTATATAGCCTATGCTAACCACTTCCACCAAAGGTTCCACCAAAACCTTTTTTTATTTGTTTTTTATTTGCAAGGGTTGGTTTAAAAGTAAGTTTAGTTAGATTAGGGGTCAAAGTAGGCTACCCAACTATAATTGATGATCATTCCTGATTTACCGTTATATACAAAGTATTCAAAGCATTTTCTGAACTTTCTGAACTTCCTAAACTCTCACGAAAAAAATTTCCACAGAATCTTTATAATCCATAATTGCACTTCAGATGCTTCAGAATGATCACGACGATGACACTATTTTTTTCACAGGTTAGAACGATGAAAAAAGTTATAAATATTTTAAATTAAAAAAAGAATGAATGAATGAATGAATGAATGAATGAATGAATAAATAAATAAATAGGCAAAATAAATAAAGCGGCATACCTGCTATCATTCGATTGATGGAGATATTCAATCCGCAAACAGATGCTTGTTATTTAAGCAGGAAGCGTATATAAGTTACTTCATCTCAGAGGTTTTCGGTTGGATTGGCTGATAGTCCGTTTCTTCTCATATCTGCTCCACCTTCAAGACAGGGAGAGCTCAGAGACGAAACCCTTGGTAGGAATTACACTTGACAAGGGAAAGGGAGGAAAAAAAGTCCCAACAAGATTTTCACAAAGAGTTTCGAATAGGGGAGGGACCATCATGCTCTGCAAAGATGGAGCAGAGAAAGTGAAGTTGAGAAAGCGTTCAGCACTTGATCTTAATGAATCTTTGGATTTGAATAAATCTTTATTTGACAATTCAAAGAGTCTGTCATGAATTCAAAAGGGCTTTCCACTGATTCGTTCCACTGACCGCACAATAGCGCAGCAGCGACTTTATTGTGGTTCGGTTCCGTTCCCACATTCACTGGCACTTGTGTCCGTGTACATGATGTGGTAAACACGCGAGTAGGGGGTCTGCGAGTTAAAAGGACACCTCTAAATTTGCGTGGACATCTATGCAGATTCTTGTGTGGGCAAATGACGTCAAGTTAATTTTTTGTCTTTGATTATTGAGGGGAAAAATACAAATCATGCAAAAATCTATTTAATATTGTGAGGCTAAAATCATAAATGTTGTAGTTATAACTATTGATAGGTTATAAAAAGGGGGAGAAGTCTCATAAAAAGGAAGAACTATTTTATTTTATTTTTTATTTCAAGTCAATTGGAGTAACCTATATTCATGATTCATGCAAGGAAGGTTTTTGAAGGGATAGTTCACCAAAAATTAAAATGTTGTCATCATTTACTGACCCTCATGGTGTTCCAAACCTGTACGAGTTTCTTTCTTCTGAACACAAAAGAAGATATTTTGAAGGACGTCAGTAGCACAATTGACGGCATCCATTGACTTCCAAAAAATAATATGGAATAATATGGAAGTCAATTGCTACCGTCGACTGTCTGGTTACCAACATTCTTTAAAATATCTTCTTTTGTGTTAAAAAAAGAAAAAAAAAAAGAAACTCATACAGGTTACTTTGTCTTTATATCAAACTTTTTCAGGTAAATTAATACAAACATTAAATTTCTATGAACCTCCCGTTGAAAACTTAATGTAGATAAATTACCAACATACTTGATTTTTATAAACTTTATAAACTTGATTTTTTGAAAGATTGGTTGTTATTTTATTTTAAAGAGTCCACCTGTGACAATACTGTTGTGTGAAGACTTTACACAATGCCACAAATTCCTGGAATTATTAAAGTGACTGCTGGAATTAGAAAGAGGCAGAACTGCATCTTGCAAGAACTTATTACATTAAATGTACATTCAGGATATTGCCTTTCTTCCCTTGTTTCTGGATGTTCCTGTTTTCTCTGTCCAAATCAGAGACTTAGGGAAAGGGTCAGTCTTTCAGTCGTCCACAATGTACGCTCACATCAGCACCCTTCACAGCACTGTGAGGTTCTCTGTCAAGTTTGAACAGAGAAAGGTGATCTCACCGCTTTAGACTGTGGCCTCCACCCTACAAACTTAGAGAATATGCCCTACAATGATCATCATGAGCTCTTTCTTTGTCAATGCAAAGTTTGTTTTTTTTTTGTTTTTTTTTGCACATTGGTATTATATTTATTGTTTGGTAAGAACACACGACTGCAAATGATGGAGGCGGAGTGGGCGGGTATACATGACACAGAGCAGAATCAAACTCTTGTCTCAAATGAGAGCCACTTCTCGGTGTCTGAGCTGCAAGGCTAAAATTATCATTTCATATCTAACATGACTAGAAATTGTTACATAAGTGTTTGGCACTTTGCTCTGACGTTGCTCTGAAAGGAATAGCTTTAGGTGATATTTCTGCTCATGGTTGTGTGATACACTGGTTGCATAGAGAGTTCTTTGTCAAAGGAAGTCATGTTTTCATGATCCAGGGTGAACCACTAGGTTTTGTGCAGGCGTATGCTGTTAGAAGATTGCGTCAATGAATATTGCAACCATGGCGTTCATTTTGAGTAGTCATGGCTAAAATAAACCTACTTAAGAGCTAATTCCCCTGCTGAAAAATCCAGCATAACCAGGCTGGTTTATGGTTAGAGCTGGTATGGTGCTGGTCTAGCTGGTGGACCGGATTCCAGTTTACCCAACAGCTTGTGGTCAGATTTCACTCGCTGCTAATCCATTCCATGTATATGCAAACGAAGACAGTTTGCTGGAGTTTAAGGAAACGTGAGTGTTGTGTTGAGTGGCTGCTCAGGCACATCCTTAGAGAGTCAATGAAGGTGATGTAGATTACAGAGTCAGGTGTTTATTTATGCAGGTCATGGTCATAAACCATCTCAGCCGGCTTTCACCTTTCCGTCTCTTATTTTTGATTCCTCCCAGAAAGAGAGAGCCATTTACATGGTGCCTCTTTCCTAACCAGCCCCCCTCTCCCCTGTGATCTAGCTAGATAACTTTGGGTTAGCCATACTGAATTTGTTGACAGCAAACACTTAGACACATTCAAATGGGTCAAAGGTCAGGATGCTGTGTCATTATATAGGTATCAAACATACAAGCAGCAAAGCAAAGATATAAACTGTTCAAA
Source organism: Semotilus atromaculatus (assembly GCA_031834385.1). Taxonomy (NCBI): domain Eukaryota; kingdom Metazoa; phylum Chordata; class Actinopteri; order Cypriniformes; family Leuciscidae; genus Semotilus; species Semotilus atromaculatus. The sequence continues at coordinate 5,818,248 of JAULUF010000019.1, read as the reverse complement.
AGCTTTGGGTTGGTACTTTTTTTTTAAGTTTTTGAAAAAAGTATTTTATGCTCGCCAAGGCTGGATTTATCAAAATACAGTAAAAATGTATGAAACATTGCAATTTAAAATAACCAATTATTTTCATGATTTATCGCAACTTTTTTCTTTTGTCAAATCAACTTAATCAAATTAAAGTGGTTCAGATAACATAATAATTTTAGTTACTATTTATCAAACCAATCTCCATTGAATTAACTCAAAATTTAAAGGCAACCAGGTAACTTACTTTTTTAAAATAGTTTTTTACTATGCAATTTCTATTTGAATATATTTTATATTTGGATATAATTTTTTTTTGTTATGGCAAAGCTGAATCATGCTGACCCCAAACTTTTGAATGGTATTATGCATCAAAGATATATCTTGAGTAGACATTTTTTAATGATGAATGTTAAAAGTTTTTTTGTAATATTTTTTTTTTATTAAAAATATTATAGCATTTATTTCTAACTCTACAAAGATCTTCTAATCTAAGGGATAGTTAATTTTTTTTAGTTTTTTAGGCCATGCCCAAGTTTTGACACAACCAGAACTGTGGTTCAAACCACATCTTTAGTAGAACAAAGTAGAATACCTGTTTAAGAATTTTATGCAGGAAGTTATAAGGATGTCCACATCTTGATAGAAGTAGCCCATCAAGACTGCTGCTAAAGTGAGACACTTGGACAGGCTTATAAGAGACATGACCTCCTGTGCTCAAGGCGAAGTTGCCAACATACACAAGAGAGGAGCAGAGCACTTCAAGCATGCAAACAGCTAATACAAACTAAACAGAAATGGTTCCTAAGCAAACACACTGATTTGGCACAGTGAGTCATTCTGCTCCGATATTGGCCTAGACTTGGCCTACAAGATGACATATAGGAGTTGTCAAGTTAGTGGCTTGAAACAAGTTCAACATTTTACAATGAAAGGATAAATAGATGTTGACTTCCATTTTTGGTTGTGAATTTTGATGGTTAGTGCCTTCAGAGTTTCAGTGTCAGGAGTTTGTTAACAGCCAGTGTCCTGTTGGATTAGCTTACAGGTTTAGTTGTTCTGCTAAATCTTAAGTGTAATACAAGATTTTCATACAAAGCACTCATAGTCAGACTCCATTTGGGTGTCTTCAGAAAACTTCTGGGTCAGAAGTACCTAAAAAACACACACATAGAAACACATCCTTTGCTTGAGTTAAAAAAACCTATTCAAACACCAAACTTTGCAAATACACTATGCTAATACAGAAGTAAATATAACAGAAATTTTAAGTTAAGGTTGCATTATGACATCAGCATAACTGCCAATAAACTATACTTCTTGTCTGGCAGAAAGTCAAGTATTTACATATGTACATTGCTAAATCACATTGGCCTCCCTATTTGTGCAAGATCACTTCAAAGAGCCAAGATCAAAAGCAACTCTTATTCCCCTTTGTATGACCTTTGACCTGCCTTGCATTTTTCAAGCCAGTCACTGTATGGCTGTTTGTCCTCCTCATTATCTCTCAGTCTGTCTCATTCTTTGTTTTGTATTATTTTTTGCATTGCCCATTCGTGTGCTAGCATGCTTGATTAGTCCCCATTAAACACGTGCGAACACTTTGTACAATCACGTTAGAAGATGAATCATAGCAGCATCTGAAGGAAAATGTATTATGAGTAAAGAACAAGTCGATGAGTTCGCCAAGGTTTGCCAGGTTAATGGCATCAAAATATGAAAGATATTGTACTTGGGTACTAAGTACCAAGTAGCCTAATCCAGATGATCACAAGTGTAGGCCTATATATTATGCTTTGTTTTCTGGCTGTGGAATAATCTGTTCTTATCTTCATTTTAGGTAGAATGACAGGGGGAAAAAACTGTATATATATATTTTTTTTTTTACAGAATTTGAATGTTTTTATTTTTGTAATAGTGTTATTTATTATTTTATTATACTAATGTATTTATATATATATAAAAAAATTTTATTCTCTTTATTTTTAAGAGTGCAACTGCATTTTAGTGTGACAATAAAAACATTTTGACCAGGTTTTTGATGATGTGGAATTTCAATGGAAACCATTTCCCTAACATCAAAAATATTTATTTTATTATGTGTTAAAGGTGGCCTGTGTTATCATCTATTTCAGATAAATCTACCCCTAAACTGCATGTGAAAAGAAATCAAGCTGTGGTTTGTCTCTTTACATCTTTTCCTATTTTCCTGTATCTTATTCTGTAACTTACAGCTTTTGGTCAAGAATCATGAAACTTGGGCTTTTGAATTCATATTCAGAGTTATTTAACTGCTGTTTATTGCTCCATCTTATTTCACCTGCTCAATAAGTGCCCTTTTATCAGGTAAGAGTAGGCTATGCAAAGAACAGACTATGAATGCCACAGTCTTGAACTCTCTGTCACAGACATCTGGTGAGCTCACGAGTCTGTGTGTGTTCCTTCAGTTCTCTAAAAACTCACTAAGATTTGAGATGTGTGGTTCCCTTGGCTCACCCCTGCTGAAGTTTTTAATGGGATATAAGAATGGTGCAAAAATCCCTCTAAGTGGAACTATGTGTTTGAGCGTTTCCCTCATTTGATGGAACACCACACCATATAATGTGTTTCATTGAGACACTGTGTTTATGTATTTGCCTAAAGCAGAAAGTAACAACATTGTTTCATTCCTAATGAACAGCCAGACAAAAATGGCAAGACAGATTTATGGCCTTTTAAAGCCTTGTTCTTTCCATTTCCCACCTCTTCTGATTCAATTACTCTCTCGCTGCTCCCTATACCATGCACCAACTGCTAAATCTTTTCACTTTGTTCCTAAATAAAAACATTACCTTCTAGCACATAAGCCTGGTCACATTCGCACTTCTAGCCTATTCCAAATTATCCGTGCAATTTCCGTTATCGGCGCAGAGGGATCCCCTTACTCCCACAGCGACTTCTCATTGAGAAACTCTCCACTGATTCAGTTTGCATTGGCAGGTATATATCACAGCATAGGGAGTATAATTTCCTCATTCCTGGAAATCTAGGTGTTTCACTGCACACTGTGTAAGTATGCGAGTGTGTGTGTTTTAATATCATACATCACAGCTGCAGAAACACCAGGTGTTGGTTTTCAGGGGTTAAGGAGGAAGTTCAGCAATCCTCTGTTATCAAGAACATCATTCACTGTCTTTTCTGGGGCTATGTAGATATTTCCCTCATCCTGTTGATCTCTGGCCAGTGTTGTGGCTTTGATTCAGATTGAAGAGCTCAGTGTTGTATTTAAGGGCCTATATGGGCTCAAACAGCCTAAATCTGGGAATAGAGTGTGTCATAGGAGGCTCCTGGAATTCCTGTATGAAATCACAAAACCTTGAATTGAACGTTGAATTGAACACCTTTGCAAATATAATTATACACAGCCGGAAGCAAGTCCTGTTATTATGAACCAGATAACATAGAGTGTGCACAGATAATTGCATGTTTACCCCGGATGTTAAATACTATATTGTTCTGAAAGCGCAAATAATAGCAATACAAGCTTGACAACTGGAATTTTGGGAAAACCATTCCGTATGCATGAAGAAGTATAGAAGAAACATAAAGGAAAGAGGAAACTGAGGTTTTTTTCTTTTTGCTGACAAACGGCTTGTGGTGTAAGGCTGTCGTCTTGTTTCACAAGAATGTCTTAGTTATAGTAAGGTGATCTGCATGATTTAGGTAGAATTCATTACATTTACATTTATTCATTTAGCATACACTTTTATCCAAAGTGACTTACAACAACTGATTCATCACAAAGAGGTAATAAACACAAGAAGTGCAATACAAAGTTTCAGACATCGTTTAGAAGAATACAATTCTAGAACAGAGAGAGATTAAGGAATAGAGAAAGCATACGCTGATTTCACGCAGCCGCCATTTTGAAATCGAAAGCGAGGCTCCGGTGGGAAGAACCCCGGAAGTAAAGATAAACAACAACGCCTTGGACTATCCTGAAGCTGCTGCCACGATTTACACGATTGGATGTTAATATCCAATATAGGATAGGCCTATGTCTATAGTTCGTTCCTGCTTCTTTTTTTACTTTCTGAATTATATAAAAAAATTCTTTATAAATGAATTTCACTGTATATAGTCTAAAGTATGAAAGAAATGTATGTACATTTTTAGAATAACTAATTTCTACATTAACCACAACATTATACACCATCGCATTGTATATATTTTACACACTGCCTTTTGTTTCAATAGCCTTTTGCTGCATATATTTTTGGCTAATAATAAATTGATAACAAGTGTCTGCCAAATGGCTATAAACTTCATTTATTTACTGAATTACATTTATTTTATTTCCGTAAAACTGCAGATGTTATTTAAGATATTATTCCTTTTCTACAGTCATCAGCTTCATCATCTTGCCCTGTTGATGTGTATAATGAAAAATGAATGTACCCTGAGCCTCATTGTGCTCTTATCTGAGCCTCTGTATCACAGTCTTGCCCAATGTATCGCTCCATTTATAACTCTCTGCAACATAGTGTTTGGACAGCTAGTGTTTATCTTTTTGTCATCACCCCATTACAATATTTTTAGTAGAATAAATATTTGATTTATTTTGCAAGATGCATGGGATTATATTTAGTGGCATAATCTCAAGCCTGGCACTGTCAAGAGTCTGGCTGTTCTTGTAAATCATTTTCAGTCTATTTTCTGACATGTTTAATCACCTCATACCAGTCACTAATAGGGAGAAGAGTCTCCTGATATCACATTTATCCTATTTAATTATATTCTATTCTATTATATTTAATTATAATCTATTTTATTATATTCTCTAATACTTGCATTATATCATTAGCCTATTCAAATAAAATAAAAATAAATAAAAAAATAATATTCTATAGTAATATTTGTTCATAACTTCATATGTTATTTTTAATATGACATTTTTGACCAAGGTATACATTTAAATGGGTTAAAGTTAGCTTTTTTTAGTGTAAAAAAAAAAATAGATACCATAAAGAAGGACATGAAGTCTGAATGAAACTGCTGTGCATTTAATGCATCAGGAAGAAAGATAGTGTGTTAAAATGCATTGTGATCTAACTGTGTCTCTGTTGTTGGTTTTTTCTGAATGCTCTTAGCTTCACTATCTCCTACATTTAGCCTGCCTAAAGCCAAGATAAAGTGACATAGGCCTTGGGGCTAAAAGGAATGCACTTAAACAAGCTGCCCTTGAGTCACACTTCATACATACAGGGAAATGTCTGAAAGTCACAGAATATCCATCAGCTTCCTTAAAGGTGGGGTATGTGGATCTCTTTTTTGTCCGTTTTTTCAAAATCACTTGAAATCCTATTCATAACCCACTTACAGCCACTGAGTTAGAAGCACTGAAATGAAAATTAAGCAATTTAATCATCTGTGGAACGGGCAGGACTGGAAAAACTCCAGCCAATCATTTCCAAGACCACCTAGAATCATTGGACAGTAAGTCCGTCAATCAAACGGTTGTACCATCCCCCCCCCCTCCCCCCATCCTCCTTGCGCGATTCAGAGAAACCTTTGTAGAAAAGAAGGTAGGACCATTTGAGTTGTGTATTTTCAAAATCTGACGACCGTTTTGCAAATCACATACCCCACCTTTAATGAGCCAGTTCCTTAAAGCTGCGCCATCTTTCTGTGCTCTATGTGTATCTAGGAAAGAGCTCAAATTCACTGCTAATTAACATTGTAGACATGTGTCATATCTACATATTTGTTCATATGGGAACAGCAATGGTATGCATAAGCAATTTAAAAATGTTTGCCCCTGGCATGTAGTGTTGGATCAGGGCCAAATGCCCTGGGCATTTCTAAGCAGTCACAGTGACTAAGCATCTCTGTAAGAGGACCCTAACTACTAAGTCTGTATAAGAATGCATACCAGCATACTGTACGGACCAGATATCTTGCGCCCACACACACACGCACGCACACGCACACGCACACACACACACACACACACACACGCACACACACACGCACACGCACACGCACACACACACACACACACACACACACACACACACACACACACACACAGGACAGGGTTCAGCCAGAACACTGCTCTCAGACATGCTCATTTGTGAAACATGATCCTTCTTATCATTATGAGACAGTTCAGCTAATTCAATGGCCTTGTGCAATGTAAGGTGAGTGAGGTAATGCTCACAGTGACACAAAGACACACACACATACACTATCTTAATCTATAGTTCTATAGTCCATATGGGAACAATAAGCTTTGTATTAAAAATTCTGATGAGAGGATAATTCGGGTAAAGCTGCAATAAAGTTTTGTGAGCCAATCTGTCCAATGATGAAACTACAGTACCTTTTAGATAGTCGTTATATTGCAGTGTCTTACTCAGCAATTTTTCATTATCCAAAGCCATAATTACCTCACTCAATGAAATCTGGGTTGTGAATTTGCAACCTAGCCATAACCGGACACCACACCACACACCAATTTGTTGGTATTTTTTTCTTTACAATAAAAAAAGTGGTAAATCAATATTACAAATTGTTTAAGATTACATTTGTATGAAATATCAGAAATAAGTGGTAAAAAAACCAGCTATTTTTTTTCTCGGGTTGGGTTTTGGGCTAATTTCTGCATTTAGTCTCAAAAACTTGGCAATGGATGTAACATTTGTTATTGTCAAAGTAATTGTTCATTTAATGTATGTCGACATTTTGTGGGCCTGGGGGGTATTGTCACAATTAAACCTGTCTTGTATATGCTTTTCTGTAAAGTAAACAATTATGAACTATATTCTATAGTTTTATTGTGTCACCCAAAATCTATAGCAAAATATGATGCCAGAATTAATTTTGTTCTTATTATTATTCTTAGTTTTTAAACCAGGCACTTAAAAACAACAAATAAAACCCCTATTAGAGAAAATACACATTTGTATAAGTACTAGCCTACTGAGTCAATTCTGCAATACAAACATATTGTGACAACTAGACCCGGTCTCATTTTTCCTTTTTCCAACCATGGGAAAGTTATTTTGAAACAAAGCGTGGAAATATTACGTAACTCCTATAATGTTCTGCCCCAGATAAGATTTGCTAGGCTATTATCGACTTTTACAGCTAATAGTTTGGCGATAACAACAAACACGCCACCGCTGTGACACTTGCTGAGTAACGTCTTCCTGTCTGTGATGCAGCGCGTGCACTTGTTGAGTTCAGCGCTATTTAAAGGGGAAGCAACATGGCACACGCTTTAGTCAAACAGGAATCTGTCGAGTGGGAGATGCAGAAGTCACCAGACCAAACCAAGACCTTTGTTTACACCAAGAAGAGGGGGTATGATGTTACACGCAACCCCCACCTGAATAAGGTAAAAATGAGTTGTTTCAATAACTTTTTGACGTTTTTTTTTTAAATAACATTTTGTGTTGACTGTTTGCTAATACGACAGCAGAGCAGTGGATATCAGTTTCGAGAGGAACTATTATTAGACTTAAAGGGCCACACGCTTGCTTTGTTTGCGGTTGCTGCTTGTTTTTAAAGCAAGACCGTTAGTTTACAGGTGCTCTTGAACTGACGTGGGCCGTGACGTGCCACCTTTAGGATCAGCGCACGAAGTTTTCTTTTAACAGTCTACATAACATTTACCAACTTTAATCCGTAAACGAATCCTATTAGCAAGCCCCATATTTCGCTATAAAACAAAATAAATAATAATAATAAGACCCATAACCTTATTTTTATAATCTTTGGTAAGATCAACAAGCAGCCTCTGTCCAAGGTGCTGACCAGTGGTTGCCATGGCATCACCTCAAGAACTCGCACTGGATGCGACCATGATGCTGCAAACTATTTACTTTGTTTGCTTGAAGGATCTTGCTGTCTATTGAGTTAAAAAGTAAAAAAAACAACAAAAAAAACAAAAGTTGTTTATATTAACAGACCTAGGCTATAATCGCATTTTCTAATGCAATTTCTTAAATTGCAGTTAAAACATTCACTCTTTGGATCATGAAGTGTGTAGCTCTCCAGTGTTCCAATAATTACAGGTAATTTGTTCAAATAAAGTAAAATAAAGTTTAGCCCCGTCTTTCCACCTGCTAGTTTAGTGGTAACTTAGCATATTGTTACAGTACAGGCTTTTTTTATTAACACTTTCTGGTCACTACAAAAAATGCTTGAGAAAAAAAATTCTAGTGAGTGAAATAACATAACATTCTGACCTTGAATGTAAACTTTACTGAGCTCGAGCAATCGATCGGTATGTATGTTTTTATGGGGGTGATGTTTAGATTCTTCTCTTTACTCAGTGTGATGACGTCCAAACCTCCTAAACAGCTAAAGGGGTAGATCAATGTAGGCCCCTTGGAATTTATTTTTAGAGCATTGTTTTTTTTATTCAGGCATAATAACAAAACAAAGTGAATCACCCATTATAGTGAAATACTACAAATAAATCAAATAATTTAAATAAATAATGCACAATATATCATAACACAGTAAGAGTAAAAGCTCTATTAGAACATATTTTTGTCTGATTATCATATTATTGAGCTCTCTGTGCCATAGTAGATTGACATTTCCGTTTTAATTATTTGTTAATTATGTGTCTTCTCCACATTCAGAGATTATTTTTCATCTCATTTTCATCCTCTGAGACAGTGAACAGAGATTTTTCTCAGCTGCAGGTCGCTAACTTTTAATCTACACATTTGAAGATTATGTATGGGGGAAATGTTTTCACTTTAAATGGCCTAGTTGTAGAAATCAGAAACCCTTGTTATTAGCGACACTGGTGGCCGTTAAGTGAACTGCTCGCACTCGGGCACACGTGACGTACAAGACGCTGAAAGTGATTCAAGACCCTGCTTTCCTCACGGCGAATGTTTTTTTTTCCTAAGCTTTGAAGTAAAAAGCAGTTGGACATTCTTTGCTGAGATATAGTTAACGAAGATCCAGATGCCGTTGACAGCCACGTTTAGATAAATATATATATGTTCAACGCGCTTTTCTCTTAATAACAAAATAAACACAACAAAGAATGACAGCGGTGAGAAAGTATCAGTTAAGAAAGCATCTGATCATAGCGACGTGGATATGTTTGCACGAGATCTGCAACTCACTGGCACCTTTTCGGCAGATGAGGTCATTTAAAATTACACTGTTATGATAGTTTGATTATAAAGGCCTATATTTGAGAGCATAGACTAATTAGATCTGACTATGTGAGATAGTTAATCCCTTTTCTTTGCTTGAAAATTTACTTTACATTATGGCTCTTTCGGCTTTATCCTGTACATTTTATAAGCTTTATTTTAAGGTGTTAGTCAGTGTTATTAGATGGAAGAGAGGCTAAAGTGAGCGCCACTGATCTATGTAGAATGAGTGGTGAGCGCGCGTAAACGTCAAATCCTTTTGATTTCCCCTCGTGTCCTTTACATAAAAAAAATCAGTCTACAGGCAGGTAAGTCGAAGACGTTCTCGTTTTTTAAAATTTGTTTCAAGCTGTTCACATTGGCAATAAAAAAGCAATTAATATATGAAAATTCTTACATTAGCACATTTAGCCTAAGTAGCATTTTTTGCTACTCTGCTTTACTTTACTACTGTACTTCTACTTTTTGCTTATCCCTGGTTAATTTTAGAGCACAATTTATTTTCAAAAAACGTTACTTTTTTGCATACTTTTTCTAATTTGCATAATACTTTATATATAATACTTTATTTATTTAATTATTTATTTATTTGCCTTTATATTTATTAGAGTTAATCTGTCAGTGTCACTGTTTGACCCTCAGTTGTAACTCACTTTCCCTGACCGTTGGTTCATTTCTCTTTGGACTTTTCCAGTCTTCTGCTGCGTGTGCCTGCACTCTGCACTTTTGTTTTCATTAGAGTGGACTTTACGTCCTCTTGAACCCTTTGCATCAGTATCCCGTCCTGAAATGAAGGACCATAATCTGATCACACGTCATGTCTTTTGGCACTCTGCCACAGGTAAGGTAGGCTACTGATGACAACACAGCACGCTGCCTGTCATTAAGCTTAATGATTTCTAATCTGCACAAGAGATGCCATAGAATGAGGTCATATTTTCAAACCAGGTGCACACTACCAGAAAGTTCTGAAAGGTGTCTTTATGTATACATGAATGCATAGGGGTTGGTTGAGGTATGAAGATCACAGGTCTGTGTTGTCTTTTTTTAGTGCACACTCATTTCACAGTCATTTCAGCTATGTTGACCCCAGCTAAAAAATAACATTTTCTTAGGCCTATAAATGACGCAAAGGCACTCTTTAATCAGAACTGGCTATTGAAGGAAGACATTTTCAGTGACCCACTCATTATAGAGGTCATGATGCTGTTTTCCAAGAATATAGGCTGTGTTTTTACACCATGCTAATCTGAAAAGGCGTTTCTGTAACTGCGAGATGTTAAATATTTATACCTGAGATATTGAGTTCAAAATGCAAAATAAAATAAACTAAGGGTTGGCATGTGGTTCAGGGGCATGTTGCGGGCACAGTGTCGATTTCAACAGATTTTCATTCATAGATAAACTAACTTATGATCGCAAATCGCAGACAGTATGATTTCAAAGTATTTCTTTATGTGTCACTTTTATGTGATACCCTTTTCCTGGTATCAGAAAATCTTGAATTAATAGCCCTCATTTATGTGGCTACTGTGCCTATGGTGCTGGAAGTTGCTAGACTGGGGCCACAACTTAAAGCTCATGTGGTGCTTCGGGGTGTGAGAGCAATTCTAATTCTTTCATGTTTTTATGACGTGGTTTTCCAGTTCCACCCACGTCTCTGACTCTAATGAGCTCAATTCAGTGTTATTGTCTTGTTTTATAGACAGAGACGTGATTTAATGAGATTAATTATAAGAGAGGCCTTGGATTTTGCTCTGACTTTGCTGAAGGCGTCAGGAAAATTGTGTGAAATGTGAAAGCTCTGCAGTTATTATAAGGAAAGAAAGAGGATTACATAAACATAAGAATGAACCTCCAGCACAAAAGACTGTGTGCATTACATATTGTAATTAGCACAGTGATTAGCAAGCAGCTAAAGTGTTAAAGGACATTAAGTCATATTCAGGGTCGAGGTCCATTAAGAGCTGAATTGAGAATGGATGCGTAAAGCAGAATTAAATTTATTTGAATATAAGGAAATAACATTAAAATAAACTGAAATCTAAATAAATGCGCATTTTGAGTATTTTTTATTTCGAAAAGTTAATAAAAAACGGACGTTTGCTTGATAAACCATTGATTAGGATAGATGGATAGATAACTTGAATAATAACATTTTGAGGATTGTTACCATCAGAAGAATAAAACTCTCTGCACCTTAAAATTTGTCCAAATGAGGTGCGTAGACAAAAAGCCCTTTATATAGTAAAGCATTGATTTTATCTCGCTTCCTTGATTACTTTTTTCCTTTGTTGGAGTGTGCGGATGCTCTTGAAGTGCCTCTCTACTTGTTACCATCAGACCAATGCAAATGTTTGACCACACAGTACTTTGGACAAGTGCTTACGTCATTGTTTGTGCCCTGTTATTTTTCTGACTAAGATGTGTCAGTTGGACATTGCTAAGCTTCATGTTTGTGTAATCAATGGCATATGTCATTCATCTGGTGGCTTTTAGTTTACGCTTAGATAGTGATACTCGCTTGTAAATAAAGTCCAACATCGAGTGAAACATGTGCTCTTTCATGCAGCCTTCTGAAAAACCAACCTTCGCAACTCATGAACCAAAACAAGGAAATTAAGAGAGAAGGTAGGAAATGACCCTTGAGAGGAGCTGTGTCGAGGCTGTACACTCGGTTCTCTGTGGTTCTCCATTGGTGCATTGTTGCCTTCCCACAGGCCTGGTGATCACAGGGCTTGAGTGTTCTCACTTTTCCTCACTCTTAGCAGAGAAGCAGAGAGGACAACATGCTAATTGATGCTGTGGGAATGAAAATGTAAAGGCCTCACGTCCACAAGCTGCGCCCCTCCCCGGCATCCCTTCTGACCTCCTTCCTTCTCAACAGCCCTTCCCTGTGTCTGCCTGAGGTGCAGGCAGGATATTATCCCTGTGTTTGTGGGAAGCTTTGCACAGTAAGAGACGAGAGTGAGGAGAAAGAGGTCTCTGTGGAGCAAAGGAGAGAAAGAGGGACCTGCCCTGCTCTCCACAGACCTCTTCTGTGTCTCTGCTTTATCTCTCATTAATGACCGCCTGTGTGAATCGAGGCCAACAGCACTAGCTTCTGGCTTCATGCCATGCCAAAGACCGAAAACGCAAACAACGCAGCACAAAACTCTCCTAGCATCCAAGCCGAGATCCTGTTTCACATGGGGAAATGTGCTTTTAGGAGCACAGGTGACTAACAGATGCCCATTCAAATTGCTGTGGAAAACAAGAGCTCAGTTGGAAATGTGGCACCTTCTGGGCTGAGCATTGGAGACTTTAAGGCCCCCTTGTGGTTGTTGTTTGTGCCAATTGCCTCAAAGTGGCACTGTGCTATTGTTACAGGGAAAGAACTATTTTGGGAAATGTATGTTAGCTTTCTCTTTCATTTCAATTGCAGTTGCTACATGCTTTATAATGTTCAGGACATCTGATGACCACAGAGTATAAATGTTTTTGGCTGCCATGTACAGTTCCAGCATCTACCAACAGGGGCTAAGTGGACCAGGCTAACCAGAGCATTGACCCCATTGTTATTGATCTTTCTAGGTTGCTTGGCAATCATCAGTTGGCTTTAGCATTCTGATGACAACCTTTTGCAGTTGTGGAAAGACAATTGTGTCCTATTTTAAACCTACTTTCTTACATCTGCCTCCCTGACACACTTGCTTGTCTTGTTCTGTCACATATGTGGTGTGTTAAATCTCAAAGTGGGTTGAGGTTTTCCATAAGATGTATAGTTTTGCATTTAAATGAAAGCAAATATGGGTGTGGTAAATAAAATAAGCAAGGCTGTCAAGTGTAACCAAGCACTGAGCTTTACATTTCTTCACTTCAAAGTAAAGAATGACCATATTTTGGTAGTGCAGTTGCATGGTTCAGATTGAATGCTCATTTCCCCTTGAATGTTAAGCATGAAAGGTTTGAATCTTGCTTGATTTTGACTTTTTGACTTTTTTTTTAATGAACTAGATAAAATAGCATCTGTTTGTCAGTACAAGTATATCACTAATATTTGGTTGCACACTTTGTCACACTTTCATTGTCTGCAAGCATGAATCAATTTAAATGTATAAAATGTAAATCTACTTAGCCAGTTAGACAGAGCCAGACAGATACATGTTGGATATTCAAGCGTTATATTTTCATTCATCCATGATTATGTAATTTAGCCCTATACTAAATTAAAAATGACTTAATTTGCTTTTGTATACCAGACAATTATCAGCAAACTGCCAGCCAATGTAGAAATATAGACGGTGATATGTTACACTGTAGTGTATGTAATCCAAGTTTTCATTGCAGTCAATTTAATTCCACCGAAAAAAAATTAGATTTTTTTTGTGTTGTCAGAGACCATTAAATTGTTATCTCCCCCTTGCCAGATGCTTTCTTCCAGTATGACAAAAGAAAATGCAGGTGCTTTCATTTGAATGCTAATGTTTTTTCTTCAGATGCAGAAGGACGCATAAATTAAATGTTAATGGAAGAAAAATGCCTACTTTATGCTGAACCACCATGGGACCTGATTTTAAAAAAATTCATGCCAGAAACGAATGATGTTTGTTTCTGACATTAAAACTAACCGATGTTTAGTTGGCATCTCAGACCTTTTAATTAGTTTCACTTCTACCCTTATAAGCTTTAGAAATATTCTCAGGGCGTTGAGGATGCAAGATAACGTGAGTTTCTGTCATGTTGTTGTATCTCCACTTTTTAAATGGATTGTGCTGTAAATCACAGAATACTGTATCTGTATCTCTGAAACATGATTTTTTTGGACAGCATCACGCCATATGGAAGACCGTTTAATGAAAGTTTTTATGAAGGTTTTAATGAATGTTTACTTTTCCTGTCAGGAAAAAGCCCTTGCAAAGTGTAGCCAATGGTTTCTTAACATTGTCACTGCCCTGCTTTGTCAGTTTGCTTAGACCAGCTTCTGCAGAATGTCTGTTTGGCTTTATTTATTACTGTCATTGGTGTCTGCTACATTGAGGTTTCATGACTGGATGTGAGGTGAAGTGTCCTTTCATGGTCCTTGTCGTGGCACAGCTTGTGTAGCAAGTGGAAAACAACAGCATTTAACAATGTTGAATGTTTCTAAAATCTTCTCTTGGCTCATAAATCTCTGATGTTTGTCAAATGGCAAAACCATGAGATCAATTAAGATAATTGACATCTTCTGTCTAAACAAAATCAAAAGGCAAACACATCAGTCTCCCATGATTTAGACAAATGGACCTATTTGAATAGGCAGTTTATGGAGGAGGCATTTGAAAGATGCTGGTAACATAAGGCAGGGGTTCCCAAACTTTTCCATGACAAGGCCCCCCAAATACCACTAGGTTCTGGCCAATGTCCCCCTTTTGCAGGATGTGTTATTTAACTCATTGACAATACTACGGCAAATGTAGAAATAAATAAATAAATAAAACATCTAGGTGAACATCAGATTATGTGATGATGTTTGATACCAGCCTATCAGAAAGATTATAGAGATGCACCGATTACAATTTTCTTGGCAGATTAAAATTTTTCATTGATTTTGACCTGCCGATACAGATTTTAGCCGATTCCGATTTCATTTTTTCTAACCACTTTACAACACACAAATATTTATTTTCTATTGTTTCTTTTTTTATAAAACAGCATATAGTTTTACTCAAACTGAATAATTAGGACAAGTTTAAATTGGTACATTTTCTATAAATATTTTTGAGTCTGACATACTGTAGCCTACTCCAGTTCTTGTTAAAACACACTAGACATGCAAATTATGTGCAGTTTAGGCACTTTTTGTGTGAAATCATATTTATTTGGTCCATCAAAAGTGTGCTTTCACTTTAATTGAGCGTGAGCTGTGCAGCAAAATAGACTTGGCGCTGAAACCCCCGCTTCACTGCTGCTCAAGCGCACTCCTGCTCGCGGTGTACACGGAAAAATATGCGCCGATCTCGCTTGCGATCTGAAACGGCGGTAATTCACGAGGTTTCCTACATGTGCGTTCCGTGTACACGTGTGATGCTGATGTTGCGAGATGTTAATCATGCGGCGCCCCAGTGCAATTTGAACGGCATAAAATCGGCATATGTCAGACTGACCGGCCGGTCAGCGGTCATGGCCGATCACGTGAAAATCGCCCAATTCCGGTCACCAGTCAATCAATTGGTGCATCTCTAAAGGATTAGCATTAAAAGTATAACGTTCAGATAGGCTATGCAACAAATTTTTATAATGCTATTTCAAAACAATACTCATAATAATATAAATATTTGTACTTTTTTAAACTTTTTTTTTTTAACTTGCTTCGGCCCTGGCGGCCCCCACTTTGAAAACCCCTGCAGTAAGCGATTTCTGACAGCCACTATTGATATTTGAAACCAACCCCAACAAACACACCCCTTTCTTTATTGCTCCACCCCCAAAATGAAGGCCACGGCCCCCACTTTGAAAACCCCTGACCTAAGGAACTGTGGGCATTACAGAAGATAAGGACAGTGCCTATACATGCAGCTGAGATTCTTATAAATGTGTGTGTTGAGTCAGTATGCTAATGAAAGGTTGATGGAACAGACTTCGTTTTGTCTGGACGGAGAGCATCTAAGCTCTCAGGGAGGGTCAGGTGCTGATGTCGGTCACCTCTTTCTTGGTGGGCTTCAGTAGTGTGTGTATATGTATGGCAACCCAGGTGTGCCCAGGTGCATATAGGAGAGGAGACTGACCACCCACAGTGTAGCAGTAAAGCATTCCAGCACTAGATGTGAGCGAAGTGGTTAAATGAGGAAAGTGCTCTACTGTTCACAGAGAGATTAAGTGCCAGTCACCCTTATCCAACTCCTCTACACACATATACACACACACAAGCATGCATGCACAGAACAGCCTTCTGATCGCAATCTCCCTGCTCATTTGTCCTTCACATTTTTCTCATTGACAAATTGTAAGGTTCCAGACAGTGTTTCAGCAGAACAGTATTTCTAACTGAGACATGATGTAATTCATTAGTGTAATTTAGCTTGAAAACGATTAGTCTCTGATATTATAATAAATTTTTACTATCATAATATGTGCAGGAGGTAAATTTAATCATATGTTTATACTATGCGTTTGAACATAAACACATTTTGACAATTTTTTGTAAATAAACATCAAATATCAATTATTGTTTTGGCGACCAAAATAGCAAAAAGTTTGCCATATCTGGGCTTTTTCATGTGCAAATGTTTAGCTAAAAATAGGTTTAAAAAAAAAGCAGCAAGTGGCTGTCTGTATGGGTAAATCATTAAACGAATTAATTCCAACCGATTTGTTCAAAAACGCAAATTCATTCAGGAACAAATCAAAGGACTGTCTTTATGAGCGAGTCATTGAATCATTTACTCAGTGGATTCGTTCAATCACACTGATTCATTCAAGGACTAAACATCATTGTTTGTTGCTCGGAGACGAAGACCCACAAAGTTATTTTGGCTGTTAAAAAGCAAAGTGGCACTGTTGTGTCTTAAAGGTGCAATGCTCAACATTAACTTATTTATTAAATATCACATTCACAGTCATTCCACTTTAGATCCACAACATGTTTTCCGCTCCATGAATCCCTGTTGTTATTGATTAGCTGCTGTGTGAAATACAATATGATTTGACAAACCTTGATAGAAGTGATTCAAGTGAATATGCAACAAATAATATAAAATAATGTTGTTATAAAACCAACATTACATATGTTTTGATAATCAGTATACAAGAATTTTTAGCTGTCCAATCTTATTTATTGATTTTGAACAATTGATTTTGAACAATTGATTTTGATTTTGGTTTTTCCTTTAGTTGTCAAATTTGATTTTAAATCCAAATCGTTTGATCGATTTAGATATCTATCTTTCATGATTTAAATAATAAGGCTAACTAAATTATGTCAGACCTAATGCGATAAAGTTATGGACAGCTCTAATGATAGCATATATGCTCTGGAATATTTTGACAATTGAAGGTCAGCCAACTTATTGCACACATCAAGGCTTACAGAACAGTCATATTAATGTCAGTAGCTTTGACATAATCAATCTTTCAGGCCTACATATTCTCATGCACTAAAGCAGTTAAAATTAAAGGAGAACTATGATGGGAATGATCCAATATGTAAAAACAACATAAACAGCAATTTACAGTAAATGAATCCAGTTCTTATCAGATTGGAGAAACTCTACATTTATTACCTATACCGGTCCGAGTGTTTTGTGAGTAATGGGTGAGAGTAATCTCTTTTTGAAGGGCTCATGGGATTTTAAATCTGCTCTGAAATTTGTGCTTGCTTGCCTTTTAATGCTCAGACTTCCCAGGGGGAATGGGGAGACTGGTCACAGTCTTTGCTCAAAGAGAAGGATTTTTTTAGGCTCTTAAGTCTACCTCCTTTTTGTCTTTTGTTTTCTTAAAGATGTGCAGTTTTTCACATGGATGGCCACCCTGTGGGTGGGCAAGTGAAGGACTTAACTAGATGTAAGAGGGATGTGAATGAATGGTATCAATTAAGTTCCCGGCACAATATAGGCCCAGAGGAGCGATGCTGATCCTGTTTAGTAATGAGGTTCAACAGTCACTATACGTCAGCAATCAAGAGTCAAATGAATTCAAGTTCATACAAGAAGACTAGAACATGTCCCATGTCTGGGGCTCTGTGGCGCACCCTTTTATATGGTTGTATTTGAGGGGCTCTGTAGTGCACCCCTTTTCACCTACAATAATGAAACTTAATACACTTATAGATCTTATTGGTCCAAACAACTTTTGCACTCTTAAAGGGGTCATGACATGGTTTTTGTTTTTGCTTTATTATGTTCCCTTAGGTGCAATTATAGTATTACAATAGTTTTTTGGACAAAAACCTTTTAAAAATTAGTGATTTATGACCTTTTCCCACCCTGTTTCTCATCCTCTGATTCAAACAGTCTGTTTTGGGGGTGTTTCCCCTTTAAGAGTTCAGTGTTAACGCCTACTGTTATGATTGGCTAACGTCAGTGTTTAGGCTATGCATAAAAAGTAGTTTTAAGATGAAATACATTACTTACAGTTTGCGGCATCATTGTTGGGCCCAGAATAGTGGGAACTGCCTGATCTTTAAGCAAAGGTTTTCTGGCAAAGCCAGCATCATAATGCGATGTGTTCTCAAAATAGTCATCCTTGAAATGTAGAGAACACACGTGTATATTAACACTGCCGTGACTGGGACTTCCACAAAAAATAAACTGCATCCATTTTTCCCTGACGTCAGCGTATTCAAACATGTCGTTTGTCCACAGCCAGGAACAGCACATCTGCGTGGCATCGCAGTCATCTTGTAAACAGACCCGCTCGCTGCACGTCGACTAAACACATGTGGGTGCGAGCCCCGTGACATCATGCCATGATGTGAAATGAGGCATAGTTGTCCTGCGCTGGAGGCGGTCATATGCAAACGACTGGTACGTCACTTCGTACCGTGACGTCACTTCATACCATGGATCCACAACGAGCTGTATTTAGAGCTTGATTAAATAAATTGTTTGTTTATAATGGGGAGGATGTCTTAAGCTATGAAACTTGCAGGAAGTTTTAATGGTACAAAGTAGGGCTGTCACTTTTTATTCGATATTCGAATATGCATTCGAACATGACATGAAATATCCGTATTCGAACTATAAATAAACTATCCGGTTTTTAAAGTGCCATGTTTAGCGCATTTTTTACAGTCTATGATTAGACCGTTTGTTTTTTTATTTTATTGTTTGCCATCTCATCCAGGAGGGGGCGCTCTAAACGTATTGTAGCGTCGGCCCATGACCAAATCAAGCGAATAATTGCCAATAGTCTCCCTGTTTTGAAAATGGAAGCTACGTAACGCACAGAACGGCCAGCCTGAGCGGTCAATTACGACCCCAACTCATCTAAAAAGTAGTGTCTGGAAATATTTTGGGTTCTACACCGTAGATACCACTTCTCTCAACATTGACGCGCAAATACCTGTGTGTGCGCGCGCGCTCCGAGCGCGTTCTCCACCAATAAAAAGGGCTCGTAGAAATTCGAATATATTCGAATACATTGCTTGATATTTGATAACCGTTCGAATGAGATTTTTATCAAAAGTGACAGCCCTAGGGGTGGTGATGGCGCAGTGGATAAGACACATGCCTATGGTGTGAGAGACCCGGGTTCGAATCCACTGTGAGACACCAATGTGTCCCTGAGCAAGACACTAACCCCTAGTTGCTCCAGAGGCGTGCGACCTCTGACATGTATAGCAATTGTAAGTCGCTTTGGATAAAAGCGTCAGCTAAATGAATAAATGTAAATGTAAATGTAGTACAAAGACCTCTTAAATTCCAAAAGATCAAGGCAAATTTGGTTTCTCATGCCATGACCCCTTTAAGTCATATGCCAGCCCAACAGGAAGTCGGCTATTATGGGTTGTTTTAAAACTTGTGCCTGGAAAATGATACTCCCCCCAGGGGATTCATCTGATCACCACAAAGCTCGATCAGCATGAAGCCAATACATTGAGAGTGCCAAATTGCAAGCGGATTTTTGATTTCTCAAACAGTTTGGACATGGCAAGGCAACAAATGTATGGGTGAAAAAAGGGAAACAGGAAGTTTGTTCTATCTGGTTGAAAATGAAATAGAATACATAAGCACAAGAGGGCAGCATAGGCCTATTTTTAAACGGAGTAGAGAAAAGCCTTATTGCTGAGAACAGCGTTTTCAGACATAATTAATTCCTTTTATTAGCTATTGCATGTGGATATATATTTAGACATCATCAAAGACTACTTTCTGTCACAGTTTTGATTTTGTTTGTTTGTATGTATGGCTCAACTAACTGGTAAACAGTCTCCAACTTAACTGTGAATTTTCTGTGTGTGTCAGCCTGTGTGAGTCTATTTTACACTGTGTGTTTGTGTGTGTGCGTGTGCGTGTGGGAATGTTTAGCTATACTTGTGTGAGTCTATTGTAAACACTTGATGGTTTATGGTTGAACCCATACATTGATATGTGCTTTTGCCTGCATTAAAGGATAAGAAAGCTCTTAGGTCTTTAATTTGTTATTTAAACTGATGGAAAAATATAAGGCATATAGTACCAGTTTATTAGTAAGGCACTGAAAACATAGTTTACAGTATATAATTAGTTTAATAATTGGTTTAATAAAATATTAAAAGACCTTTAGAAAAATACTTCTGAACTCACAAACTTTTTAACTGAAAATGAAAACTTCACACTCATTTGAAATTGGCCTATGACATCATGAAACTCATCAATTTAAATGATTTCATGGATGTGGCTGTTGTGGTTCACGGTCATAATGGCACCAGCTGCCTGCAGTAAATGTGGCATATTCCAGCGACTTTGACATAGCCCTTTTAAATTTACAAGCTTTAAATGCATATTTAAATGCATCATCGCTGCTTGCAGCTATATTTATGAATGATTTATATAAATATATTATTTTAAAATCAAAATGATTGATTTTTCTTTTATGCCAAAAATCATTAGGATATTAGGTAAAAATCATGTTCCATGAAGATATTTTGTAAATTTCTTACCGTAGATATATATAACATTTATTTTTGTAAGTGAATGCAGCACAATCGCGAACATAATTGGACAACTTTAAAGGTGATTTTCTCAATGTTTCGATTTGTGTGTACCCTCAGATTTCAGATTTTCAAATAGTTGTATCTCGGCCAAATAATTTCCTACAAACCATACATCAATGGAAAGCTTTGAAATGAAAAAATCTACCCATGTGACTGGTTTGGTAGTCCAGGATCACAATTCCTGATGGGCAAAATCAAGTCGCCCTACATTTTCCTTGCTCTTGAAGCCGTTTCACTCAGATACGTCAGATACACGTCAGTAACACATGAATCCCAAAGTGACAATATTTTAAGTTTTCAGAATAAGAAGTGGTTTGATATTTATCATATATCATTTTTTTTGGTAGATTGGAATCTCTGTAAAAATAATAATCTGCCTTGAGCGTGTACGTATCCACGAGAAATGCCTCTGATCATGGTTATCGCATTAAGAGGGCTCCTGCTGTGCCTGTGTATGTGGGTTGTATGTTAAATTACTTTTGACTGATTCTTAGATCAAGACTAGAAATGCAAAGAACCAAATGGCTCAGCCCAGGGTTATTATCTTTAACTAAAAGTATTATTAACATTAAAAGAAAATAGAAAACTTAGTTGGAAAACTTATACTAAATGAAAATAAGAAATGTTGCCTTGGTAATAAACTGAAATAAGTTTAATTTGAAGCACTCAAATTGTTACCTGGATATAAATAAAAACTAAAACTGAAATAAAAATTAATTAAATAGCAATATTTAAAAAAAATTACTCAGAAATATAATAAAAAAAAAAACACTAACAATTACTAAAAATGTAACTAAAATGAACATGAAAACTAAAAATATAAAAATAAACGATAATTTAAAATAATAAAACTAAAATAAAAACTAAAACAAGATAAAAGTTGTGAACCCAAGTAGTACATTAGTGAATAATAATAATAATACAGAAAATTGACAAATAACATGGAAGAACAAAAGGAAAAGCATAAAAAATGAAATAAAAACACTAAAAATTGTCAAGACATGAGCATGAAACCAAAAGTCAAAATAGAAGACAATATTATTACAATACAAAAGCATGAACAATGTAAAAGAAAAAACATAGGAAGGAACATAAACAAGTGTAATGTTTTATATCTATATTATATCCGTTCTCCTCGAGCCAACCTGTCAGACCTTATTATTTCCGCGTTATTTAACTAAATATGATTATTAAGTCCAGCCAACATCTCTCAGATGGCATTCATGGGGCTGCTTTTTGTGAATAAATGAAATGTGTTGAACTCCTCAAATCAAAATGAGAGTGTGGGTTAAAACTATCACTAAGTAATATCCAGCCTTCTCTGGATCTGAAACATGTTTTTTTTGGACAGCATCAGTCCATATGGAAGACCGTTTAATGAAGCATCATGTTTACTTTTCCTGTCCCAAAAAGCCCATGCAAAGTGTAGCCAATGGTTTCTTAACATTGTCACTGCCCTGCTTTGTCAGTTTGCTTAGACCAGCTTCTGCAGAATGTCTGTTTGGCTTTATTTATTACTGTCATTGGTGTCTGCTACATTGAGGTTTCATGACTGGATGTGAGGTGAAGTGTCCTTTCATGGTCCTTGTCGTGGCACAGCTTGTGTAGCAAGTGGAAAACAACAGCATTTAACAATGTTGAATGTTTCTAAAATCTTCTCTTGGCTCATAAATCTCTGATGTTTGTCAAATGGCAAAACCATGAGATCAAGTAAGATAATTGACATCTTCTGTCTAAACAAAATCAAAAGGCAAACACATCAGTCTCCCATGATTTAGACAAATGGACCTATTTGAATGGGCAGTTTATGGAGGAATTTACCTGACAGGCAGATAGCAATTTAGCCTTTTATATTGAGGAAGTGAGGCATTTGAAAGATGCTGGTATAAGGAATGTTATAAAAGCTCTCCAAGGTTAAAAAACAATGTTGTGACTCTCATGTGAGAAAGAGGGCAAATAAATACTGTACTAAACATATTTTACCAAAGCAAATTGTAGCGACAGATATGATGTAATGCACATTTGTGGAAATTTGCATTAAATTGTTTTTATAAAGTCTGAAAACCTGTAATTAATTTCACAACTTCACGTGTTACTATAATTCCTGAGCATGTGATTCAGCATTAGACATAAATTTGTAATTTTAACTAAAATAAATAAAACATAGCTTATAAACAGCAGCTTATAATCTTGGTAACACTTTACAATAAGGTTTCATTTGTTAACAGTTAACTAGTTACTATGAATTAACAATGAATAATACTTAAAGGTGGGGTATGTGATTCTCTTTTTTGTCCATTTTTTCAAAATGACTTGAAATCCTATTCATAACCCACTTACAGCCACTGAGTTAGAAGCACTGAAATGAAAATTAAGCAATTTAATCATCTGTGGAACGGGCAGGACTGGAAAAACTCCAGCCAATCATTTCCAAGACCACCTAGAATCATTGGACAGTAAGTCCGTCAATCAAACGGTCGTACCATACCCCCCTCCCCCATCCCCCTCACGCGAATCAGAGACAGCGTTGGAGGAAAGAAGGTAGGACCATTTGAGTTGTGTATTTTCAAAATCTGACGGCCGTTTTGCAAATCCCATACCCCACCTTTAAGTATTTATTAATATTAGTCAATGTTCATTTCAACAATTATTAATAGGCCTACATTTTTAAAAGTCAAAAGACTGTCTGTTAACATAGTTAATGCACTGTGAACTAACATGAACAAACAGTGAACTAAATTTCATTTAAAAAAATTACATTAACAAAGATGAATAAATGCTTTAAAATATATTGCTCATTTGTTAGGTCTTGATAGCTAATGCATTTACTAATGTTAACAGACAGGTCCTAATTGTTTAGCATTACCATAATCTTCTTTTGTGAGTTTTAATTGGATCTTCTCCACAAATGAATTCTGAACTCTCTTATATAACTCATTTAAGTGCTGAAATTAAATTATTCTTCCAGACAATAAAATTGGTTCCATTTGGGAAAAAAATTTAGCCTATGTGTGCATATTGTTCCTTTGACTCTTTGGCCATTAACGCCAAATTCATGAGCTAGCTGTCAGGTTGTATTATTCACGGGACGGTCAAGTGAATGGAGAACTGGTTCTTATTACAGCAACAAAAAAAAATATTTTGAGAAAATTAATAAAACACAACCTGATTATTGGGTGTAGCCTGATTCCCGGACGAAGGACTTTTATTAGACAGTTCTTTTAATGAATTATAACATACAGTACATCACACGAGTGTAGTCCAGTTCACAAATGAATAAACCATTCAAGCTAATTATTTTAAGGGAATCAGAAACACACATGACAAACAGTGCAGTTCTTGGACTAATGTCTCTTTTGAACCAAGGCTGTGTCAGAAATCGCCCTCCTTAAATAGGCGTGCACTATTTGAAGGGACAGCCATTTCTAGTGGTGTCTACAGTGAATGTTATCGAGTGCACTCATTCAAATTCCATAATGCACCGTAATAACGAGTGTACAACAAGTAAATTCAAGTCGATTAGTAAATAAACAGGTCGACCACTGTGCTGTCCGAATCCAGGGATTGTTAAGGTGTGAAGGACTCAAAATTGTGAAAAACCTAATTCCCATTAATACAGTCAACCTAGATTGCCATTTGAGGTGTAAATTCAGTTGACCTAACCTTCAATCTGTTTAAATCAAAGAAATACTAATGTATAGTTTGACAGCGATGAAAAATGTCTTTATTTAGTTCGACACCAGCGCATGCAGCTTGTGAACTAGGCCTACTCACTGCAGGTAAAGACATTTTCCAACAAACACTAATGAATGAAAGCATTTGGAGTACCAAACACTTCACGTATTAAGCTAATAACAACACTACAATTATCTTTTCTATTATGTTAAGTTTTTTTCCCCCCAGTGCTACACAAAGCTATTAGTCAAAGCTAATTGCTACATTTGGCACACTGACAAGTGCCAAAGTGGGTTCGGTGATGAAATGTGAGATTTCAGTTACATTTTTGTGACTTTAGCACGTTTAAAGAGCCCAACACATACTTTCTGCAGTTGTTCTGTCTAGTTGTTTTGATCAGAGTGAATTTAAGCTTTCTAGTCACTTGAGTACTCGTTCCTGTCCATATTCTGAGTTTCTGAATAGTTGGTAACCACAGTCTCTTTTTACAAAGTAGGTTTTTTTTTCTTCTTCTATAATACACGGACCACTTTGTTTCAACTAGCCTTGTCACCTAGGCCATTCTCTCTGTTACTTTTAACCCGTCCCCTTTGTGGTTTCCTATTTAGCCTTTTGTCTGGTTGTTCTGATCCTGTTCCTCAGTGCTCAGATGAAAAGATACAGCTGGAGAGACTTGTTTTTTGGTACAAAGAGATGATGACAGACCATTTGGGGAATGATAAAGGAAAATGGTGCACATTAAAGAAGAATAAAAAAACACAGTCAGGGTTGATATACTTGAGAACAGGTTATGAGCCTGACCACGGACTGATGCCCGGAGGGATTGACTGCATATTTACACGGCCTTGACTCGCTCTTGGCCATGAGGTCTCGGAATTTTATTTAACATCCATTATACAATTGGTGGTTCTTCAGAGTCTATATAATTTAATAAAAGATAGGATGTTTCCTATTTTAAATAAAATAACCCCGGTTAGGGGGGTGTTGACTCATGGGAACTGAGGTTCAAGTCTGGTCTATGGCATCTTATTTCCACTCTCTTATCTTTATTTTGAGACCCAAGTTTTGTGGCTTTTAGTCTCATGTGTTTGCTTTAAAGTCATCTATATAGGTTAGTGCACTATTAAACATTATCAAAATGGACTTTTAGCAGATAGACAATATAAATCTAAAGGTTGGAGCAATAAAAGCAGCAAGTGATAAAAGTTATCTTCAATATGAATAATCTCCTTGTAAATGTCACTTTGACCGTAACACAAATAGCGACTTTCATTTTTGTTTAACAGAATTTACACTTTAAGTTGATGGATTAGACAGTGCTTTTGTGTCATTGTTAGGGGTCGTGACCGAATTCAATGCAGCTTTTTTCACTGCAAGTCCTACACCTGCAGTCCAGGCCTGTAAAGATTTCGCTTGCTGTTTAGAACGGGACTATTAATGTCCACCAACCATCTGAGACCCCGCTGGACTGAAAGAACATTTTACTACCTTACCAGAAAGCATTGAAAAATGCCCCCTTTCACAACTCTTAAGACATTGTTACCTTTGTGGACAACATGCATTTTGAAAATAGAATCGTATGCAGAGGAAGGGGAATTTCACTGGTACGTGATCTGTTTGTGTCCCACAGCTATGGCAACCCTTCTTAACAACCATCTTACTTAACATGGCTGGGTCAAAAGTCAGAGTGTAACTTTTAACAATTAAAGGAAGTAGATGGTTTTGTATTGTTGTTTTTACTAAATGTGCTGCGCTGTTGCTCTGCTGGATTGTGGATTTGCAGATATGAATTGTGATTTATATTAGAAGCATATTGGCAAAATCTTAAACAAGGCTGCATTGTGCAGAGGTGTACTTTAAGATTAACATACCCACATTCAGTCAGCTTCAAAAATTATTCATAAAGAGAAATCTTATTTGTACAGGTGTGTCTACCCTTTTGTTTTTGTGTGTTGAAAAAAGCTTTGTTTTTTTGTTGAAATATTTTTGACATTTCAGATAGAAATAAGTAGATAAAAATAAGCGTGATAAAAGAAAACAATGCTGTTGACAGCATATTTTCAATCTCACCACAGTGGCTTGGTCTTGCTGAAAATATCAGCTTACACCATGGTGGTGACAATTAATTTGTTGCTACTCTCAGGCAGTGCCAACTTGTCAATCTCTTGTTTGGTCTGCTGAAAATATATAAGTGTTTTTGAGTTGAAGGAGGTTAATTAATAAAGGATAAAGGATAATTCATATCTCTTAAAATTAGTCTTATCATTGAATCCCTTGTGGAGTTGTTACTTAATACGTCTAATTTTGCCTTTCTGCCTTTGGCTATTTTTTCATCCAAATGTTGAATTAAATATTTAAGGATGTTTCACGTAAGAATCTTTTAATTGGATTCCTTGTGGAGCCGTCTGCATATTTAGTTCTCTTAATGTTGGTTTCTGCTTTTTTGCTTTAAGATGAAACTGTAAGGAAAATACTATATTAAGTTTCATTTGGCTTTCTAATTGGTGGGTGGAAAAAATATACAGTGTCACCTTAATAGTAAATATTTTCAGATAATGTTTTACACAATATAAATGAGTCTTTGTACATGGAAAAATATAGGCTAGCTGATTTTATATTTTAGGGGATCCCTCACAAGGGGATTATTGGAGATTTGTGCCATCCAAAAGCTTGTAAAACAAACATGGTATAAGAAGCAATCAGGTGGGGAAAATAAATAATAAAAAAAAGATACCTTTCCACTGGAATATCATCAGACAACATTTATTTGGTATATTTGTGGCCCTGATTGAAATATAGTTACTTAAAAAGATCACGGTTTTTCATCACCGTTTAATAATGCAACATATAGGGCAGCCTTAAAATCAAAAATCCATTTGACTTTCCTTTTAGTTGGTGTTGAGAGATAAGTGGAGAAGTGATTATGTGAGTGTGTGTGTTAGATCACATATTGGTTTTGTCATTGAGCTTTCAGCAGAGTGTTGTGTGTAAACAGACCAATCTCTGTGGAAATTATCAAGCAGGAAAGTCAAGAATCTGAGTCATCATTCTGGTACCATAGTTTGCTTACCACTATAAAAAGTCCACAATTCATAAAACACAGTGCTGACTCATTGCCAGACAGTGTATTATTGATGGAGGGGAATTTCTGCACTTTTGCTTTATTTTGCTGATGTTTTGGAGATGTATCACATTGATGTTTGTTGATGCAGTCTTCGCTTTTGTTTTTGCATGTGAGTCACACTCTCCTCCAGATGCTGAAGAACTCTAATTTCAGTTCTTTATCTTTATTATGGCTCACTGTTCAAGTACTTATTTTTGGCATTTGGTGTCATCTTACAAATTAATGATGCATCATGCACATGTGGATCTTGCTTATTGCACTTTCCTAAAGGTTCACACGTGTGATTGTCTTTCTGCATTTGAGATTATTTTCTGCTTGTTTTTTGTCTTCTTGCCCATCTGGTTACTTGCCATTTAAGTGATGCTTTTATAGATTTTTTTTACACAAACCAGAGCAGAGTCTCAAGAGTCTCATGCAATGTCATCATAGATCAGAGACATTAAATGGATTGTTCATCCACATATGACAATTCCACAAATTATGTCATCATCAAAACTGCAGGAGTTTCTTTCTTCTGTGGAACAGAAAAATATATAGTTTTGAAAAATGTCTTCTTTTTTTTTGTCCATTCATTGAAAGTCAATAGGCTCAATGTTGTTTTGAACCTCGTTGACCCTTATTGTATGGGCAAAAACAGTTGAAACGTCTTTTGTGTTCTGCAGAAGAAAGTCAGTCATGCAGGTTTGGAACAACATGAGAGAGAGAAAATGATTACAAGATTAAAATTTTTGGGTGAACTATCCCTTTAACTTATCATAAACAATATTGATGTCTTATGGCTTACTTCTTGAGGATATCGAACCAGCAAACATTCAGACTTAATTGCTGTACCACTCCACCCAATCTGATATATGCTTTAGGTCAATACAACATCCACCACAGTATTTCCACCCGTGGCTTTTTGCTTGTGTCCTACAAGTCACTTTATATGGTCATCCTTCTTGGCTCTTTTCACTGCTCTGAAATGGCTGCTTGTGGACTGAATTAAAAGCGTGGGAAGATGCATGTGGCATTAATACAGCTATTTAAGCAACAAGGGCGTTTATGTGAATAGCATGTGTTCATTTATTCCCTATTTGGTCAGCTTGAAAGGTCTGTGACATGTCTGTACCCTGTGACTGCTTTAGCTTGAACCATGTTAAAAAAAATGTTTTTTGGTTGCACCATCAAGCAGCCGACTGCATGGCCATGTGGTTTTTAACACATTCAGAGTGTGTCTACTTACACCTGTTAAGACCTTTTAAATGAATCCTTTAAAATCACCCTTTAACTACCTGCACAATTCTGGATATTATTTTTTTTTAAAATAGAGATCTCTTGTGGGATTCCCCCACAATTCTGAATAGACTACTAAACAAAATCACATGTAATTTAGAGGTTCTTCTGACAAAATGTTAACTGTTGCCTTCTATTTAAAAAATGATTTGAATGAATTTTAATGATTAATTAAATGACTCACTCATAAAGACTTTATTTGTTTCATTACTGGATGAATCATCATTTTTAAACAAATCTCTTGAATGTGCGATTCAATGACCCAACACAGTAATTTTTGCCCCCTACTGGCATAACAGTGTAATTGATACAATCTTTCTTTGAAGCATCAAGTTTCTTTGAAAAGGTAATTTATTCTATTTCGATTGCTAAAATAGACATCATATTTTTTATGGAAGTAAAATGATGCCAAATGTTTTTGAAACAAAAAGCCTGTTGAATTGCACTACTTGAAAAAATATGCATTGCATTAACCATGCTTGCATTTTAATGCATTGTATTTTTAGGACTTGCATTTTTTATTGGCTCAAATTTGACATGGTTGAATATTTAAGCTGTGAATATTTCAATTCAAAACATTTCAAACACATTTTCATTATTAAAAATTCAATAATCCATATTCACCTTTCATATTTCACTTCCAAAATATTCAAACTGTTTAAAAATACAACCTATATATTCAACAGGCAATTTTTGGTCCATTTTATTTCGCTTTATTTCGCTTCCACAAATTCAGTGGTTCAAATTCGACAGTAAATTTAACATGGACATCCAGGAACTGCAGGAAAAGCAGTAGATTACCGAGCATAATCTCCATCTGCTGTTAGTCTCCTCACCAGCAGGGGGTGCAAACGCGTGTTGTTGACGAAGACCGAGCAACAGTTAGAGCAAGCCATTCATTCATAAAAACACATTTATAGAAATTTAAGTGTCTAGAAATTTAAGAATTCAGTGTCTTCACGGTCCCTGTATAGCCTACATGCATCTTTCTCTACCGTGAACGAGATTATAATGTTATTCCCCGGATGCTGATGTACAGATCAAATGTTTGGCCTAACGTTACATTTGAGGTAGACATACCGGTATTTCTCTTGGTTGTTTAGTTGCCTTAACTTTATATCGCGGCGATGTGCTTCAGTACAAGGGTTTCCCTCAATACTTCAGGATTGCTGGACATATAAAATGCGTAACGTCGCTCAACTAATACAGTGATATAAAAGACCAAACTCGCACCTATATGGCTATAGGCAAGCAGATGGACTCAGAATATGAACTTAACGCGCAAAGTTTCACACTAAGCGTTTCCCAGTGACATACATGGCATAAAGTTTGCTTGACATTGGACATTCGCAAATGTAGGGACCGTCTCTAAAGTTACATATACATTGGTACACACGTTTCTAACCTCAGTAGCATTGGGAGAGAATGACTTACAGAAAAGTGGTAGGTGTCAGGCATGATGCACACCTTTTATATTTTTGATATGTATTTAAATAAATTAAAGTTTGCTATTGAAGTTAGAAACGTGTATAATGTCGTATGTAACTTTAGAGACAGTCCCTATGCGCGAATGTCCAATGTCAAGCCAACTTTATATCCATACTAGGCATAATTTGTGGGTGGGACATGTCCCCACCACTTTTTGCCAGGGTCGATATTGTCCCCACTTCTCGCAGCACAAATTCTCTGACAACTGACAACATATTAGATCTCATTCAACACGACAGATGAAACTGTACTATTTAAATTAATTGCTGGACATCGTAATGTTATTAATAACATATGTACAATTGTACATAGCCTACATCTGATTTATGATTGAACATTAACAACACACACACCTGTCCCACCCACTAACGTTATGCCACGCACTGAGTATATCACTGGGAAACGCTGCGTGAAACTTTGCACGTTAAGTTCACGTTAAGTCCTTATGCTTGCCTGTAGCAATATACCTGTAGTAGCCTGCAGCCTTCTCAATAAGGTGCGAGTTTGGTCTT
Source organism: Semotilus atromaculatus (assembly GCA_031834385.1). Lineage (NCBI taxonomy): Eukaryota > Metazoa > Chordata > Actinopteri > Cypriniformes > Leuciscidae > Semotilus > Semotilus atromaculatus. The sequence continues at coordinate 5,787,336 of JAULUF010000019.1, read as the reverse complement.
TTATGTTAGTCCATTAAGCTAGGAAGCCAGAAATCCTGAAGTATTGAGGGAAACCCGCCTTGTACTGAAGTACATCGCCGCAATATAAAGTTAACAAATACACTTACATTTCTATAAATGTGTTTTTATGAATGAATGGCTTGCTCTAACTGTTGCTCGGTCTTCGTCAACAACACGCTCTTGCACCCCCTGCTGGTGAGGAAGACTAACAGCAGATGGAGATTATGCTCGGTAATCTACTGCTTTTCCTGCAGTTCCTGGATGTCAATGTTGAATTTACTGTTGAATTTGAACCACTGAATTTGTGGAAGCAAATTTGTTAAGCGAAATAAAATGGCCTGTTGAATATTATAGGTTGTATTTTTAAACAGTTTGAATATTTTGGAAGTGAAATATGAAAGGTGAATATGGATTATTGAATTTTTAATAATGAAAATGTGTTTGAAATGTTTTGAATTGAAATATTCACAGCTTATATATTCAACCATGTCAAATTTGAGCCAATAAAAAAATGCAAGTCCTAAAAATACAATGCATTAAAATGCAAGCATGGTTATGCATATTTTTTTTCCAAGTAGTGCAATTCAACAGGCTTTTTGTTTCAAAAACATTTGGCATTATTTTACTTCTATAGTTTATATCCAAACTATAAACTTTTATCCCAGTACTTCTGTGATAATTTCATAACATGGCAACTGCTCTGTCTGGTTCAGTGACAGTGTCAACGCAGATTTTAATATTCCTCTGTGATCATACTTTTTAGATTGAATAGACCGCAGAATCATTGTCATTTAGGAAAAAGATCACGTGGGTGTTTGAATCGAGATAGCGATCTTTTAACGATTAATTGTGCAGCTCTATCTTTAACCATAGTCAATTTTACCAACACAAACTTATGATTTAAAGCATCTCAGATCGGTAGACATCTACTCCACTACCCAAACCCATTGCATTTGGATTTGGCCATTTCAAGTGAGTCTCAGACAGCTGGGAAAAACATCCTCTGTCATCAACAATGTCAGAGCAATCTCGCATACAGCTCCCAGCTCTGATCTTTTGTTTGTTCTGGAGGTGGATCATGTGATAGGTACATTTCATTGACATAAAGAAGCTTGGTACTCTTGCCTCTGTGTCTGATCACTAGCATGGCTATTGCATTAGGTCAAAGCATTCTCTTAACAGAAGACTTTTTAGTCTTTTTACTTACAGTAGATGAAGGTCGCCACTTGGACATAAGAGAAATGTGAGAAGCACAATCAGAACAAAAACTCGGCCTCTGATCTCTTTCTCAGAAATAGAGCCAGTGTGTATATTAGACTGACATGGACGATTTCCTTTCTCACGTCCCTTTCTCATTTTGAGAATCTGAAATGGACCAAGTAGTGAACCCTGCTTCACACCATGATTTCCGCTTGGATCAAGATTTGGAGTTATGTTTGGTGTGTGAATGTTAGTCTACTGTGTGTGTGTCTATGTGTGTGTGTGTGTGTGTGTGTGTGTGTGTGTGTGTGTGTGTGTGTGTGTGTGTGTGTGTGTGTGTGTGTGTGTGTAGATATGCATAGTTGGGCGTGCCTTCAACTAATAGGGACTTTTGGCCCTGTGGAATTTTTCGAAAATAAATTATCTTAAAACATGCTTTTCACAAGCTTGTTTATACACATTATCAGACATTAATATGTCCTCGAACAAGTATTTTTTTAAAGTAATGCAAATTCCCACCACAGTTACATATATATAATTGCATTTTATAATTCTGTGACATTTTAATATTTCAATATTTTAATCTGTTTTCATAAAATAGAAACCAACCAAACATAAAAGTAGCCAAAGTTAAAGAAACACCCATTAGCAGTGATTTGGCCTCACTCCTAGAACATAAAGTCAGTCCTGAATGTACAATAAGAAAAGTCACATTTCGATTGAGGTTATGCAATGGCTCAACTCAAACTTTTCACATCAGTGAGATCACAAAATGCAATACTTCATCCAAAGCGGCTCATTGTTGCACCACTGACACTTTTGTGCTTCATGGACTCTCATGTATTCTTCATTACAGGATCAAGAAACATCACTCCCACTGTAAAATTCCATTGAAGAACAGCTTTGCTTTGCTTTTCTGCCTTTTATTTTGCCTTGGTGCTTTTTTGGCACTCTAGGAAGCAGCTGCAACTTTTTTCCACGTACAAGTACTGGGAATTTCAGGATTCAGATTGAGTTGTTTGAATTGGAATCCCCGCGTTCTTCTTCAACGTGACCTCTTGCTTGAAGTCTTGAAGAGCTTTTGAAAGCTGTAGACTGGCTTTTATCAGTCAAAAGCAAGGCTTTAATGTTTGCCACAAAGTACTTAGTGCTGTGTGTTTGGGGTGGTACTTGTCATGGCCAAAATATAGGGGTGGTGGCATTGATCTTGAGATTACAGGTTGGCATGCACAACAGCTCTCCTTGCTTGAACTTGTGTGGGCATAACACACGTTGGCACACAACACATTGGCGTCTTTAATGTGGTTGTTGCGCATGTGGAAGCGTTCACACATTCCTGCCCTGCCTGTCCCTTTATTGCTACAAAAAGCAAAACTGTAACAACCTGAGCCAATAAACATGGCAGGAGCTCTGATATAGGTTTAGTTCATCATTTACTCATCATCGTGTTGTTCCAACACTGAATGATTTTCTTTATTCTGTGAAGTTCTCTACAAAAGAGGATGGTGTGATATTCCTGTGTTGTTTAGATGCCATTGACTTTTTAAAATATCTTCTTTTGTTTTCCACAGAAGAAAAGTCATAAAGGTTTATAGGGCTGCACGATTAATCAAAATAAAATTAAAATCAATATGACTAAGTGCGATTATAAAATCCCCAAAACTGTGATTTAACTAAATTAAATATTTTGCAGCCCTTTTTTATCTATATAGCAGCGCTACTGTTGTGTAAGTCTCGCACTCCACTTGGCGTCAAAGCAGAGTCGCTCTTAACCAGCGCCAAGTACCTCACCAGTTCCCACGCCAGCCTCGCCAGGAGCTCCGGGACTCATTGCTCTAATCTTGCCATCCATGCGTGCCATCAAACAGACCACTTTCCCCAGTCCAGCCATCCATGGCGACGATCAAAATGCCAGTCCTGAGGCCTGTGGACGTGCCCTCCAGAGTTCCACCTGCAGCTCCATTGTCAGAGACGTTAATTTGCCGCTTGGGCCCGGTTCCACCAATGTCTCCATTACACATATGGCACAAGGAACCATTCAGTGTTTGTAGAGCTGTTTGAGTAATTATATTTGATTAGGTAGAGCTGTTCTCATTGAGAATCCCTGTTGCTGTTTCTTTCGAGTCATCTTCAGTCTTCTCAAATCGCTAGTTACAAGAATAGCAAGCACTTTTGGGCATTTGCATGTGTCAGTAAAGGTCAATGAAATGCTTATTTACATCAAAGTTGTCTTGGATATGTAATCATAAGTGTCTAGGGATAGTCTTGCATAAACCAGAATAGAGAAAATAGAATGTCCGTTTTTAATCACAAGGGTTGCAATTCAGGCCTGGCAAGATGGCGGTGACTTTTCAAGGCTCTTAAATACAGACCATCGGTGGCGCACTGCACAGTTGGGTTCAGAAGATGACATACGCGATAGAAGCTTTAAAAATCATCCATTGCTTCTGAGTAATAAGTCTGTATTTTTGTGTCAAAAAGTGCTGTTACATGCTATTGTATGTGTAGCTGTCCTGTCACAAAGGAGTTTTGTCCGAGGATGTTTGAGGATTTTTACGTTTCAATAAATAGTAAAGCAAACAATTTAATTGTATAGTAACATGCTTTATATGTATATTAATGTTTATATTTATTTATTTTTAAATATGCATATTGAAATGTATCTACTTATATACTATATGCATTAATATATTTTCGTCTGTCAGCTTTTCTGGTTTAGATAAAAATTTTGCAAGTTTCCACATAGACTGATCACACTCATATTTAAATTACATTGCAGATAATTCAGAAATATTGCATTTGATTTACATCTCATGAAGCAGCAGCAAAATCCTCTGGGTCTCAGTTGCGTCAATAACACCACATCTTATTGCACGTGCGCAGAGTAGTCTTTGTTTAGGTCAAAATCATTTTTACAAACATACCACTTAACACAACCAGATGAAAAAGGGTTGAAAAGCCAAACTTGCATATACTTGTTTAGAAAGCAGATCTAGCACAGCCTTTCAGGGTTTTGGGCCTTCCTTAGTGGTTCCTCTGAAGGAGCAGCCAGAGGCGCGGCAATGATGATGCAAGTCTGTCATTAAGGAAAAGAGAGGCTAGCTTCAAATGCCACAGCTTTTGGTCTTGACAGATATTCATGTGGAGTCTGGTAATATGAACCCAGGGCCCCCTGGCTGTAGCATTTATATCGTAGAGGTCAGGGTCAGGGTAAATGTCGAGGGGTCGCAGCAGCAAAGCAGCAGTCTTGCCCTTTTAGCTGTACATCACACTGAGATGTGATCCAACCGTGACCCTTTTGACCTTTCTTAGGCTTTTCTTGTATTACAGGCTCCCCACCATAACAAACAGTGAGACTGAAAGAGAACTCTGACAACAGCGCCAAAAGGCCTTTTAAGTCATCTGAGACACACGCAAGGGGAATATGGGGATTTATTTAAGCTTTTCCAAACAATCTTTTAATAATACAGCTGCTGAAGCTTAGCTGGGTAAAGATTAATTATTGAAATGAATGCAAAGTGCATATGTTTCTATTACTATAGCCCTTGTAGAGACTTTACATATTTCCATGCCATACAAGTGTAATTAAGGAAAATCTGAGGACTTTTAATATCTGTTATACACTTGTGAGTGTGTGTGTGTATACACACATATACTGTACATACAATATACCCTGTTGTACTCCAAAAAAAGGCACATTATGGAGGTTGCAAACTTCAGTTCTCTTTTATTTTAAACTTAGCTGTTCACATCAGTTCTCAGTGCTTAGTAACTCCTGTAATAATTGTTAATAGTTGACTATTCTGTGTCCTCTCTGCAGGGGATGGCCTTCTCCCTGGAAGAGCGCTTGCAGCTGGGCATTCATGGCCTGTTGCCTCCTTGCTTCCTCAGCCAGGATGTACAAGTTTTGCGGGTCCTCAGAAACTACGAGCTGAAAAAGGATGACTTGGACAGGTGAGGAAAGGGAGTAGTGACGTCCATCCTGTTGCTCTCAGTCCTGCTTCATTAGAATTACTGTGACTAAATTTCACACCATCAAATCACAGAAATAGTGTTATGTAGAAACATTATAGTGTTGTTGTCGCCATTTGCACAAGATAAGTAGATCCTTTGTTACAGCAAGAATTATTTAAATTTTCTTCTCTTTTTTGCTTTCCCCATTTGTCTGAACTGCAAAGCAAAGAGACATCAAGAGTTGAGACATAAAAAGCATCATCAAAGTGTCATCAAAATAACATCAATAGGATTTTAACTATCATGTTAGTTTGCATTTTTCCAGAATTCATTAGTCCCTGCAGGGGATCTGTTTTGCAACCCATGTTTTGCATGCCTGACTTTTTTGGAAATGATGTTTCCGTCCTATCTCAAGGCTACTAGTCACGTTACAGTCTTTGGTTTGTCCTCGCAGACAGTGGACAAGGTTTATTTCTGGTTGGGTCGCTTTCAGACGAATTACCCTGACCTCTGCATGCATATTACTGACTGCTTGAGCAATGAGGGAGTCTTTCCCAGACTATCAAAGTTATTTTGATGTTTTGCTGCCTGAATTTTGTATAGGGACAGGCAGCCCGCCAACATTTTTAACAAACATATTTGAAGGGTGTTTGGTAAAAAAAAAACTAAAAAAACAGTCAAAGTAAAAACAAAAGAGAATAAAAACATGCATTTGCTTGGATTAGGCAACACATTTTGACAATCTTCTGACAAAGTGCAGTACAGGCCTCTGAAACCAGTCTCTGCCATAACAAGTGGTTAAAGGAGAACTCCGGTCAATTTTAACATTGAGCTCCTTTTTTTGTACATTTGGAGTGATGTCAATACAGAGAACAACGACAAAAATCGGTGTTGCCTACACCGCGTTATCGTCTTTTTAAAATTCGCTCCCTGTTGACTTCAATGGGGCAAATTTTAAACCTGCTTTGAAGGTGATGATACACAGGGCAACTTTTTGAGCAATGTTGCTGGGCAATCTTGCCGAGCGATTGTTGCTTGGCCACTTTCTCATTGAAAATGGGCAATAAATTTTTTTCTGGATAATTTAGATCGGTCGTGGGCCCTGTGTCTCATCTGGTTGCCCATTGACGGCAACATTGCTCAAAAAGTTGCCCTGTGTATCATCACCTTAAGTGGTGTTATTAAGAGTGAACACAGTCAATCTGACTGCAGTAGATGTGAAAGATATGAATAAAAATTATGACCGTTTCTCAAAACCAAGAATGCAAAGAACGGACTTGTGTTCTTGGGGAGAACGCTCTTGCTAGTTGTTCTTGAAAGAATGAACTTACAAGGTGACGAGCACACAGAACGCTGCTGACAGTTTGAGACGATGTGTTCTTGCGGGTATTGCGCAATACCCCCGCACAGACGCCGTCTGCAGAACCCAAACATTTACGGCTCGCCATACATTTTCGTAAAAATGCCAATATTTGAAATCTTCACAGTTGATTTCTCGCATCAAATGTTCTCAGAAGTGAATTTAGTGATGAAATAGCACACGAAATTGTATATATTTTAGGCAACAATCAAACGAAATATGCTACAACTCTGCCTCTTTTCGTCAACAATAAAACTAAATATTTTATAAAACAACACTCTACACCTTTTCATAAAAAAAAAAAAACTTTAACATATTAGCCTAAATGGCCACACAATTGTGGTTCAGCCAACGCGTACATTAATTATCTTCACTGCATATTTATAACAACATGAAATATTAAAACACAAACCTGCTTCTTTTTTATTTAATTTTAAAAATATGAAACATTCTTGATTTTTATTGACATTTGTCAAAGAGAGACAGGGTTGTGTCATTTTATTTTACATAATAGTGAAGAGAATGTTAAAATAAATATAAAAACATTGTTTGAAACATCTGTTCAACATCTGATTCGGATGAACTATCCATTTGAGCTGATATTCTCAGAACACCACACAGCACCGTCATCGGCTGACAGCTGACAGTCAGAGTCTCTACTGTTGCTTAGTTATCAATGATCGCGCACGCGAACTACACAGTCGACTACTGTAGACTTCGACCGAAAACAGGAAATAAATACAGGTATGTGAGCTGGCTGAATTAACATCATTATTATTAATATCTTTCACAACAACTGCAGTCAGATTGACCGTGTTCACTCTTAATAACACCACTCACATGGCTGTGCACTTGTAATGACATATCAAGGATGTTAAGAGGCTAAAAGCAGGTTTAAAACTTGCCCCATTGAAGTCAACAGGGTGCACATTTTAAAAAGAGGATAACACGGTGTAGGCGGCAACCGATTGTCGTTGTTCTCTGTACTGACAGGACTTCAAATGTACACAAAAATGAGCTCAATGTTAAAATTGACCGGAGTTCTCCTTTAAAGGGTCAAAGGCTGGGTTCAGACTGTCAACATGACTGAGGAGCGATTGCAACTAAACATTCCACAACATACAACAAGATGGAAGGACAGAGCTCTTAGAGCTAATTCATCACATAATGGAAATAGTTTCATTTGTTTGATTATTGTCACGCAGTGTGGAGTACTTTATGGCCCTGTCCCTAATGGCACTAGGGTGACCACCATCAAACGACCCAAATGTGGGACGATTATAAGTTTGTGTGGGACAATGTGGGACATGTTACCAACATTAAAACTGAACCTGAAATGGTTATATAATGTCTATCTAACTTAATAAAAATATTTGTATTCTGCCTTTCAGCTGATAAAAAAAATAAATACTTTGTTCTTTAGTCCCTTCTAGAAAACACCATTACATCACAATGTAACATAACATGTCTTTATTTTACATGCCAATTAGATTCATCATCACTGAGTAGTATTATGCAGATAACAATTTTTTTAAAACAGTTAAGTCCAACTAAAATCCAACAAAATAAATAATGATCAAATAAAATATACAACAACATGAAATTAGTTAATTGACAGTCTTATATTAAGAATATATATAAAAAATATTTGTTTAGAAAGAATGTGATTTAAAACGAAAAATGGAATTATCCATTTGTTTTCTGACAGGGAACATATGGAACGAATCACCGCTCCACGTTTTGATTGACAGCCGTCACAACCTACTAGTGACCGTGTTTACTCCTTTCCTTACAACCATTGGATAGGATTTCAAAAACCGCTGATGCATTTGTACTTCTGACGACGCGCTGTTAAATATAGGTGAAAAACTATGCCGCAAAAAGTGTAAATAAAATGCTTTCTTAAAAAGGCAAAATAACGAACGCACGTTTTCTTAATATGATAATTAAAAAATGGCACCCTAAACACTCGCGGCCTTTCTACGAGTCACTTTTGTGACGTAACGTTGCTTTGACTGTTGGGAAGAAGTCTGTGGCGGAGCTCACTTCAGTGCGGACTTGGCAAAAGTGTGCATTGAGGGCGCATATCGACCGCAAAGGGGACGCTTGCGAGGACCCTTTTGAAACCTGAAATGACAAATGGGACACTCTATGGTCTAATGGACTTAACAGAGCAGCCATTGTAAGTCCACAAAACCGAAAGTGCATATGAAGTGTGCCATTTGGGAAAGGGCCTAAGACTTAAAAATATATATATAGCCTATAGATTATAAATATAATTTGGCATTTAAATAATTTAGGAAATAAAAGCTCTTTGTGTAGTATTGTGTAGTATTGTCTTCTCATACAGAAATGCATACGGAATACTACTGATATTGTTTTTTTGTTTTGTTTTTGCTATAATAAGTACAAACAGGACAAACGCTTGGGGCTGCACAATATATTACCATATTGAAATTTAGCAAATTGTAAAAATCATGATTTGCATATATCGCTACGGCTTGCAACAACCGATCTGATGATGTTTGCAAGATGATTAACGAGCCATCATGACACTCTCATAGAGGAGTTTGAGAGGAGGATTCAGCCCGCACTCGCAGTTACTGTTGATGATTTAATGCCAAAAGAACAGAAAACGTATCTTGGTTATATCATTTTCAGTTTTTACATATATATAATTTCAATTGATTGTGCTGCCCTACACATCAGGAAAAAAATTACTATAAAAGCAATATAGAAAATGAAAGATGAAAAAGAATGTAGATGAAAAAGAAAGAAAGAAAGAAAGATGCATTAATAAAGAATTTTTTATTTCTTTTATTTAAATAAAGAATTTTTTCTAAATAAAAATTTTGCAAAGAAATTGTTCCCTAATCTAAGGTCCAGAATTATCATGCTTGTTAACATAGTCTAAGCACCTCATTTTGAAGTTCTGCCTTTGCATATAGTAGAAACAGTATAAACTCTGTGAAAGCCATTACTCCCATCAGTTTATTGGGATTACACGCAGCTTTACAACAGTTGACTTTGCCAAAATAGAAGACGGCCAATCCAGCCATATTCTAGCTGAGCCGAGTCTCAAGAATGACATTTGGTTGATGCTCCTGATATTTAGTTAGGTAGTAACAAGGTGCCAAAATATCACTCACACATTTCACCTTCACAAACGCTGTCAGAGCACTGCAGTCTAAATTTGTCGGGACTGTCATGATAGAGCTGACACTTTAAGGTAGAGTTCTTTTTTTTTATTTTTTTTACTTTGTGCACTTTACAGTCTTGGTAAACATCTGATAGTTTCCTTCTGCCTGAGGAAGGTGGGCACACTTTTTCTGAGCCAAACAAGAGAGATATTATGCTCTTGCCTTGATGGAAAGCTTGCTCGCACTGATGGGGAATGTGACGTGGTCTTGTTAATTTGGGTCAGATGTAGAACTTGAATGTATTTCTCTTGAACGTATTTCTATAACAAGGAACTTGTGTCTAAGGTCTCTGGGGGCATTTTTGCATATTTTTCCTAACATTTTGACATAAGCAGGGAAAACCCCCATTTTATTCTTGAGCTTTGTTTCAAGCAGCAGCACATGGTCAAGACTTTTTAATGTGACAGTCTAGTCGTCTACTACTTTTGTTGGCATTTTCATGTCATTTCTGGCCTCTGATTTGGTATGTGTCCCTCTCCCTATGCTGTAAACCAACTTTACAATACAATTTGAGTATGTTTCTTGCCTCAAAATAATTAAGAAATCTCTCACTTTCAGTCTGGTAAGAGAAACAATATAATATATTATGTAATAAAAATATATTTAAATAAAATATAATACATCAACATATATTATTAATACATTATGATTTTTACATAGTAAATATATATTTATATTAAATATTATATTATATCATAGGTGATATTTCTTTCAAACTTAAAGGTTGTATCAGTCATTTCAGGCCCAAAAAATGCAGAAACATAAATGATCACATTCATCTAATCTTTCCTAATGATCCGCTAGATGCCCGCCCCATAAGCATGGAACACTGTTTATTTTGGTTTTGAGTGGTGGTTGTACCCATTTGTTTTTGTGTGCAGATCTCAGAGCCTAGGCTGCATACAGAGATGCGGTTTTTGGACGGCATGCTTATGGGGTGGGCAGCTAGCGGATCGTTAGGAAAGATTAGATGAATGTGATCATTTATGTTTCGGCCTTTTTTGGCCCTGAAATGACTGATACAACCTTTAAGTGTTTATGGAATTTAAAATCCACTATACAACTACAATAAATCCACCATGAAAACCAAAGTAAAGACAAACAAGCTTGGATGTGTCATTAAAGACAGAGGAAGCTACTTGGTCTGTTTTTTACCCACATCATTAAAGGGTACCTATTATGCCCTTTTTCAAAGACTTCATTATGTTTTTCATGCTTGAATATAAAAAACAAAAAAAACAACAACATTATTTTCCACATACTTTACATTATTGCAGTACCTCTCTTCCCAGTCTGTCTCTAACACTATTTATTTCCAGTCTTTTTTAAGCCCCTCCTGCTCTGATTGGTTGGCTGGACCAGTGTTTTGTGATTGGTCAACCGCTTCATGCGTGTTTTGGAAATGTTACACCCCTAACCACACTACTGATGCAACTCAATCAGGCCTCGTCCACTTTTTTTGCATATACCTTGGGTGGAATTATTTAAATGAGAGATATTCTTACATGTACATTCCCAGATCAAAACTCAAGACTACAATCATTTCAGAAAGTAGATTATTAGAGAATAACTCTAGGAGTGGAGTTTGTAGACCTTTTTCATGCTTGAACAGCAAAATTACAAACTAAAATGTAAAAAAAAAACATAATAGGACTTCTTTAATTGTGTAACTTAAATGTCGGTATATAAAACATGATCATTGTATACATTGTATACACTACTTTTAATACATTTAAGAAGCTAAATTTTAAGTGCACTTCTATTCATCCAATCAGAGGGATTTCCTCAGCATTTAGTTTATTATTAGTCTTTCTTTCATTATGTCTCACCCGTTTTCTCCCCAGTAACCTTCTTACTCGCTTGTGGATGTGGGCTTGTCTGTTCCTGGCGTCACGCTAGCTGAATCAGAACGACTCAAAAATAGGTCGGGGATGTCACACTTACTGACTGTTGTTGCTGAAATCTTGTCATTTTCTGTCATTGTTACAGATTAAGAATTGAAGAGGGCTGAACAATTAAACAAATATGTCTGACATTTTGCTCCGATTCCCTGTCACTGTTTTGAGAAGCTCCATTTTGGCAGGAAACTTTAACATCAAGATGACCAAAATAAAAACTAAAGCTGTTCAGCCAGCTTTAAGTGGTTGGGTACTAGGTGGTTTTGTCCTGATATCCTGAAGCTACTCACCATGTGTCTGTCCTGCTTTCTGGCTTTAGTTCCATTCTCATTGTCCTTTACTTTAGTATCTGCTGAATATTGTTATACAATGTCCTTTAATGCATGTTGTTGTATTTATGTTCCACTTTCTTACAGATACGTATTTCTGATGGGCCTTCAGGACCGTAACGAGAAGCTGTTCTACCGGGTCTTGATCTCAGATGTAGAGAGATTCATGCCCATTGTGTACACGCCTACTGTCGGCCTAGCGTGTCAGCAATATGGCCTTACCTTCAGGAGACCTAGGTAAGAAGTCTACTGAACGTAATTTAATTTGTTTTTATAGTTAGGCTCTTTCTCCTTCAACACGTTCGTTTACAAACACATCCATCCGACTGGCAGCTTATCTTTTAGCTTCTTGCATAGTCACAGTGCAAATCATCAAATATCTTGCCTCAAGGAAAATGAAACTGAACACCTCTAGGAAAGTTGAAACATCTGTCTGGAAAGTTGAATATACATCCTGTCGTAACAGAAATTGTATTGTAGGGTGGAACTTGGAGACTATGCTGTCAGATTTTTTGACTCCTAGAAGTATGTCAGTTTAAATAAGCATAACCTTTAGTTCATTGACGAGCTTGGCATATGTTGTGAGATTGTTATCGCTCTTTGCTTCCTGTCCTGGTTCAATGTGATTAGCAACCATTATCACACATTTTATCTTTCAAATTATGCCTCTTTTTTTGCTTTTTTTCCCCTCACCGCTGTACTTTGTGGTCTGGACATGATTAAATATAAGAATGCTTTTCAAGTCTTCTCATTGTTTTCAGTGATTCATTTTGAGGGATTTCCTAGTATCCTCAAATGAGGGGAAATTTTAGAGCATTCCACAACCTCAATGTTTCATGAGAGCCTTCTGCAATCTCCCTAAATGCAAAGTATTTGGAAAGAATGCCTAGCAGACTCATTACCTCTGATGTTGTGATATAGGACAGTGGTTCTGAACTGGTGGGTTGAAACCTAAAAATGCAACCCAACTAACCATATAATTGTGCATCGTTAAGATGGCAAGATAAATTAAAGGAATAAAATTAAAGAGAAAAGTTTCCATATATTTTGTTGATGCTGTTAGAGACTGTACATCCAATCAAACTATGGTATTTTGGTGCACTTGATTATATTGATAATATTACTATTATATTTTTAAAAGGCTAGTTCACCAATAATTATCATTCTGATTTACTCACCCTTGTGTTGTTCAAACCTTTATTACTTTCTTCTGTGGAACACAAAGAAGCTTTTGTTTTCCACAGGAGGAAAGTCATACAGGTTTGGAATGACATGAGTGTCAGTAAATGATATTTTAGCCTGGTTAATTAAACTTCTGCTGTTGTTTGTGCATAATAATTTAGCATATTATTGCGCATAAGCAATTTATAATAATTTTAAAAATGTCTGATTTGAAGTATGGATGCATATTTTGATATTCATATTCTGGCCAGTAATTCATTATTTTTGTATTATGGCTGATAAATGAAAATATAATATAATATATAATAATAGGCCTATATTTTTTTTTTAAAGTAGAAACTGTTATGGTGCTTTTATATTTTGCATGCCCAATTTGAAAGATCGCTCACATTGACTCAAAAAACAACATCAACAATTTCTTCTTTCTTCTCTTTGAAGCAAATCTCTTTTTTTGTATTTACACTCACACAAAGACTTCCTCAAGGGTGTTAAATGTGTCAAACGGACCACCGGGATGGAGCAAAAGTCTCAGATTAGAGCGCTAATCACAACAATGTCAAATACGCAGTGTGAGGTGCTGCTGGGTATTATTGCCTTGAATCTCTCACACACAGACAAAACAGTAGCGTATTCCTGAGTAAAGTATATACATATTATTAGGGCTGTCAAGCGATTACATTTTTTAAAAATCGAATTAATTACACAATGTGGCAATTCATTAATCTAATTTATCGCCAAGTAATCGCACATTAAATTTGGCTGAGAAATTACCCCCAAAAGATCATTTAAAGTCATTGTGTTAAATGAGAAAAGCATCAAATAGACATTACAAAAAGTAGCTTTAGAAAAAAATAATTTATTTGATTCATATTATTTTATTACACATAAACTTTAAGGCTTCAATGGCCATTAGGGTGAGTAAATGATGACAGTGAACTACTGTATATCTTTAATGTTTTTTATTTATTACAGAAATATGAAATATTTTTTTTAATGAAAGAATACATTAAATAAGAAACTGAAACTCCCAGTAGGTGGTGGAAAATGTCTAAAGGAGTAAGTCATTGAGTAATTCATTCATTCGATTCATTCAAATGGCTGATTCATTCAGGAATTAAGTTTATGTGGCTCTCTATGAATCGGTTTCACTTTTTAATTTGAATTACTGAAATACATGAACATTTGCACGATATTCACATTTTTTGAGTTTCACCTGTATGATCATGGAGCTTAACTAGAGTGACCATCAGCTTCTTGGTCATGACTCTAACCAAGGCCCTTCTCCATTGATTGCTCAGTTTAGGAAGTAGGCCAGCTCTAGGAAGAGTCCTGGTTACTACAAACTACTTCCATTAAGGATTATGGAGGCCACATGTGATCCTTCATTTGTGGCCTCCATAATCCATTATCTCCTGTGAACCTTCAATGCAGAGAGTTTTTGTAGTCTTCCCCAGATCAGTCTCGACACAATCCTGTCACTGAGCTCTGCAGCCCATTCCTTTGATCTCATGGCTTGCTCTGATATGCATTTTCAGCTGTTAGACCTTTTATTGAGAGGGTGTGTGTCCAAATCATATTCAATTAATTTCAATTTATTGAATTTGCCATAGCTTAACTCCGAACGAAGTGTAGTAACATCTCAAATATGATCCAAGCGAAATTTGAATGCTCCTGAGTTAAATTTCATGTGTCCCAGAAAAGGGTACAAATACTTATGCAATGTAATTATTTCAGTTTTTTCAGTCTTAGTCAGATCTGGATACGGCCTGGATCCGGCAGGCTGCGGGAAAACCTCGGGATAAACAAGGACACTTCAATTTTTTTATCTTATTTTTTAAATAGAGTGTGTCTGCTTCCCGGACAATGGTAGGAAGACAAAGTTTTGGTGCTAAATAGGAAAATGATCTACCGCCAGCAGTCGATTTTGATATTCTAGTTATTATTAACTGGCCGGAATTTTGAGATCGCAATAGATGTGAAGGACTACAATGTGTTAAGAGCTCGCTCAAGTACTGCAGAGCTAAACCATTTAGTGCTTTGTAAGTAATCAGCAATATTTAAAAATGTATACAATGTTTAATAGGCAGCCAATGCAGTGTTGATAGAACCGGGCTAATATGGTCATACTTCCTGGTTCTGGTAAGATCTCGAGGTGCTGCGTTTTGAACTAGCTGTAGCTTGTTTATTAAGGGCAACCACCCAGTAGAGCATTACAATAATCTAGCCTTGAGGTCATGAACGCATGAACTAATTGTTCCGCGTTTGTCAATGAGAGCATATGGCGTAATTTAGATATATTTTTAATATGGAAAAATGCGGTTTTACAGATACTATACACGTGACTTTCAAATGAAAGATTGGTATCAAAGAGCACACCCAGGTTCCTAACCGACGAGCAGCCATCAAGTATTAGACAGTATTCTAGGTTATTACGTGTGGACGTTTTTTTTTTTCCAATAATTAGAATCTCTGTTTTTTTTCAGATTTTAGTAGTAGGAAATTACTAGTCAATTTTTTTATATCAGCTATGCATTCCGTTAATTTAGTTAATTGGTAAGTTTCGTTAGGTATTGAAGAAATATAGAGCTGAGTATCATCGGCATAACAGTGAAAACTAATGCCACGATCAACGATACAGATCTATTTGAAGCCTTCTTTTTAACATGTAGAATAGTTTATAGGGATGCTCCAATCAGGATTTTTATACTTCTTAAAGTAAAATGTTAACGTCATGCTCAGAAGTTTTGCCTAGAGCTAGGTGGGTCATTCAGTGACTTGTCACAGTGTTGCCTTCAATCCCTATACACCTTGGGGATATATGAAATTTGGGACTCTCGGGTCTTTTTGATCCAATTAGAATCGTACTGCAGTGTACATTGCAATTTATGGAAGCTATATAGTATACTTTTTACTTATTTAACTTATTCCCTTAGCTACGAAGATGTACTCTGACCTTTGGATGATTACAACACATTGTGGTTTGAAGCCAATGTGTTGTATAGCAGATCATGTTTATAATCTGTGCAATATTCAATGTTACTCAATTCCAGGCCAATGTTTTCTGTAACAAATCATTGACATTGGCAGAGTTGTTGAAATTCCTTTCTTCCTAGAAAAATTGTGGAACCTTACCCTTAAGTGAGAGGCTGATGAGAGAAATAAGGTGTAGCATTGGCAGTTTCAGTTGGTGTACTTGTTCATGATGGGGTGTTTTTATGATGTTATTTCCACACGCAAGTATCCAGCAATGGAACACTGTGAGGTAATAATATTAAATAATTTGATCAAGTTAAGTGCTAGTGCAATGCAGATTCCAGAATAAAAATCCATTTGTGTTGGAGGCCCTGAAGCATCTTCCTATCCTGTGAATTTGCATGTACTATGGTTGATTTGCTGTACAGAATGTGAAGCACTGAATATCACAGGACTTATTTAAGAAGAACTTATTTCCTAGTGGTAAGATGTTGAATGGTTTACCATTCTGTGATGGATGTAAATACCCTCCAGTTACTCAGAAACCGCATTTTCCAACCACAGTGATATACTGGCACATTCAGATTTTTTTGCTTTATCCCGAGTAGAATTCAGAGTTGTCTGTGTGGGATGGTTGTCTTTTTATGATGATATACTAATCAGAAGGCAAAAAAGCTTCTTTAAGGCAGTTTATATAACTTTGGTGATGAAAATAGGGGTTTCCTTGTAGAGAGCTATGTGTTTTGAGCTGAAATTGAACCATTCTGTTGTGTTGACTCTATAGTCGTTTATTTATTTATTTATTTATTTATTCTAAATATATAGAGAATTATTTAAATGTGCTGCATGTTTACAATCCCATGTGTTATAGGGTTTGCAATCCTGTGGTTCTTGTACCAGAAATTGAAATTGAGGCTGCAGGAATTAATTTAGCATGAAATGAATTAGGCCATGGCCCATGTCTAGTCCACTAAAATAAATAAAATAAAGCATTTTTAGCCATCTGAAAACACCAGTGCTCTTCTGAAAACGACTTGCTGTGAGCACGGTGCAGCAGTTTTTTTTTTTTTTTTTTGCTGAGATACTATCCACCTTATTTTTCAACTCGGATGTAAGGTGATTTCTGTGAATGTGGGAGACTTCCGATTTATAAGCCACTATAGCGAAAAAATGTTACATATGTAAGTGCAGTAAACTGTTTCCACTATAAACCAGCATGTTTATAATTAAGACAACACAATAAAATAATATGGCAAGAAATATCAGTTTGCAATGTCAAACAACATAACAAGCTGTTTTGAACAGCTAAAAATAACTGAAAGCTAATGACACCGGCAGCCAGACACATTAAAATTGCAAATAGCCGCGCCCTCTCTTACCTGAAAAATAAGGCGGATAGCCTATGTGCTATGATACGGAATATCCGAGAAACTGTTACTAGTATAATTTTTTAAGTTAGTTTGTTTCTAAATAGAAAAATGTTGAAACAATGTAACATACTTTGTTTGCTCTGGCACTAGTTTTGGACGAAGAGATGTTGTTGTCGTTTGTTATCATTGTACAAGCAGAATGTGACAGTTGGTCTGTGTGGTATTTGTCCCGCCCCTCCTCCATTGTGATTGGATGGCTGGGTAAAAACTGAGGCTGAGTGTCCACCAAAGCGTTTTTAGCCAGCTGAAGAAGGCAGGCGCTCTGTTACAAATGCCTAGTTGTTGGGTGCACAGCACTGAGAGCACTTTGAGAGCGCAGCGTTTTTTCAGTTGAGGAAATATCCGAGGTATCCGCGGAAATGTTACTAGTATCTAATTTCACAGATAGTTTGTTTCTGTACTGGTTCTATATAATTATGTTGCAGATAGCTGAAGAACAACTGATGATGATACGGTTCGGGTTACTTGACTGTAACCCTGTTCCCTGAAAAAGCGGAACGAGATGCTGCGCTGCTTAGCGCATTGGGAACGTCTTTTATCGTGACCAGCTGTGAATATAGTGTGAAAACACGTCGATAGAATCGACCCGGAAGTAATATAGCCTCGGTCTGTGACGTCATCGGCGCGCACCCGCGACACGAGGCTATAAATAGATGAGCCACAGGTGAGTCATCAAGATAATTTTTTCTGAAGATCAGTCCTGTGACACCATCAGCACGGCAAGATAGCGCAGCATCTCGTTCCGCTTTTTCAGGGAACAGGGTTACAGTCAAGTAACCCGAACTGTTCCCTTTCAAAAGCTACAATCGATGTTGCGCTGCTTAGCGCATTGGGAACGAGAATACCCACGCCGCCATGCTTGAAGGTGTCTGGACCCCTATGGTTGTGCAGGTGTGCTCACAAGAACGCAAGAAGGCCCTAGACACTAGCTTGTGAGGTCGACTCAAGGACATGAGAGCCCGGAGTGGCATGAACATTCAAGCTGTTCAAGGCCTCTAGAGTGACCGGATGTACAGCCGAGAATGGTACCTTAGGAAGGTAATCAGGATGCGGATGCAAAATCACTTTCACCATTCCTGGGGCAAAGTCTAAGCAGGATGGCGATATCGACAGAGCCTGCATATCCCCGATTCTTTTTAGAGAAGTAATAGCCATAAGAAAAACCATCTTCAAGGTCAGAAGTTTATCAGACGCTGACCCTAGAGGTTCAAAGGGGGTCTCAACCAAACCCTCGAGGACTATAGCTAAGTCCCATGAAGGGATCTTGGTTTTTACTGAAGGCCTCAGTCTTCTGGCCCCACGAATGAAGCGAGCGAGCAAGCGAGCGAACCAATGAAGCGAGAATGGAGGGGCATGTGCCTGTTGACAACTTTTCCTGCAGAAAGTCCAGAACTGAAGCAATCTGGCAGTTGACCGGATCTGCATTATGTGCTGTGCACCACCTTTCAAAGACACCCCACTTACTGGCATAACTCTTTCTAGTGGAGGAGGCCCTAGCACTCAAAATGGTTTCAATAACATCAGGCGAAAGCCCAGTGTCCCTCAAATAAAACTAAAACATTTAGTTTGCTGTTTAGTGTAGCTCTCAATCTGACATCAGCCATTTTGAAGATGAATTTGAGCTATATATCCCATTATAAGCCTAAAAGGATTTCAGGAATCTCCCACTCAAGGGAGCGTCAATGCACCTGACACAGTGTCTCTCTCATATTGTACAAATACACTGTTCTGACCTCCAGGTCAACAATGCACATTTACCAGATTTTAGTGTCAGTTCATATAAAGGGAGCAATAAAGTATATCAGACTCAGAGAAAAACAGGTGTTGTACACTCAAACAATGTTGTAATAATTAT
Source organism: Semotilus atromaculatus (assembly GCA_031834385.1). Taxonomy (NCBI): domain Eukaryota; kingdom Metazoa; phylum Chordata; class Actinopteri; order Cypriniformes; family Leuciscidae; genus Semotilus; species Semotilus atromaculatus. Next base: position 5,767,955 of record JAULUF010000019.1, on the reverse strand, counting down.
CTGCATTTTTATTTCCTCTTAAACCTGTGGTCATCAGTCCCACACATGCCAAGCTTTGGTATTGACTCCTCCTTGGTGGTGCTCAGAGGCCAACAAATTCTCTATCCAGATGTTTTATTTTAGGTTAGCTGTTGATCCAGATGTGTTAGTCAGGGTCCGTGCCATTCATTTGCTTTTGGAGGATGTTTTAATTTCCAGTCACCTTGGAAAGAAGCTTGTCCTCAGTAGTTGGGTTGATAAAAAAAAAATGATAAAAAAAAGAGCTCTACACTTTTCATTCCTCATTTGAATGTAGTGTAATGAATTCAAGCAGTGTTTAACAACACATACATTTGACATACGGTATAATGTCTTATCTTTACAAAACAGGTAAAATGATTTCACAACACATGGCTAAGACATTATACCATTATATATTTGTTGGAAATCACATAACGCTTGTCTGTTGTTTTAAGATTATTTAGGGATGCATAAGGCTTGGATATAGTGTCATTGTGCAATTATTGTTTTGTTTTGATTGGAACAGCTCAGTTTAATTTGAAAGTTATGTTAATACAAATGTTCTGAATTTATGTCTGGAAGAATTTAAAAACAGATTTCAGCCAAAAATGAACATTTCCATCCTTATTTACTCAACCTAATGTTAACAACATGTTATATTCAAATAGGAAGTAGTTATTTGGTTCTTTAAGTCTCAGTGTCATGTTTGATCTGTGTTTGAGTTTAGTTTGAGTTGGACTTTGAGTTGATTTGGCATATTCATACTAAAACTTCAATTTTGATTTCATGGGGACTTTGAAGAAACTGCTTGTGAATAGATCCAGCCGTTTATTTTCATTTTTGCTGCATTCACTGCATGACACTCAGGTTCACTTGTTGTATGGAATACTTTTATGATACTTTTAGGGTCCATTACATGGAGAGAGAAAAAACAACCAGTATTTTATTAAAAATGTCTCCTTTTGTGTTTAACAAAAGAAAGTCATACAATAATGAATTGATTTCTCTTTAAACCTAGCAAGCAGAAGAAACTCTCTTTAGATTAAGTTAAATACTAAGTCAAGCTCCAGACTTTGGCCTGCCTGTACTGTTTCTCTGAAATGAAGTGAAGTAGGGAAGTCACAGCACAAAATCTTTGGCCTGACCGTAAAGAAAGCTTTTAATAGTTTGGGAATGAATTGAAGATGCCAGAGTGTGTTTAATAAGGGCTTGTGAAACACTATGCAGCGTGCTGTGATTTTCTCAAGGGGAGGAAAGAACTTTTTCTTTTTTTTGCAGGCTCTATTGCAGTGTCAAACACTATTGCAGCTTTTTATAACTCTGTGTGGTGTCATATTTAAAAACGGCCCTGTCCAACAGGTCACAGCGCTGACGCTTCTACATTTAATTTTAGTGCCGCCTTATTTTATCAGCTGCAATAAGTGCAACAACTCCTGTGGGGAAAACAGAATCTCAGCCTCAAGAGACTTTAAATGTGATTTAGTTAAATAAATATGCCTGTGGGTAATTTTGTCCTCCTTAAAACTGTGGGAAAGTTGCTCATTTTTTATTTAGCAGAACTGTTGATGTTTGGTTTCGGATGCACAGTCATAAATAATTATGTGTAACAGGACATTTTAAATTCAAATCTCGATTTGTTTTATGACCAATATGAATAGAACCCAAAACTGTTTGTAGATGTGAACACCACATAGGACTTGTGGCCTTAAAAAGATGTTACATTTTATGAGACATTATTAAACCATTTATGTTTCCTGAATGTGCACTTAGTCTTGGGGTTTTATTACCTGGACAGTATCAAAAGGTTGCATATCACTCCATTACTTTAGAAAGAGTGTACAAAAGCTCTGAATATACTATTGTATCTCAGGATGTCAATCACATTTAATGAGGACTCTCAAAGCCTGACAGGCATTCCAGCAAAAATTAAATTGCGTGACTGGAGGTAAAAAAAAAAAAAAAAAAAACTTCTGTCAATTCATCTTTACAATTGTGCATATAATTCTGATATGTAGGAGTTTATCATCATTAAAACTTTGGTGTCAGACTTATTTTTTTGCTCGCATCTACATAGCGTCAACATTTTGAAGAGATGTGAAAGTTAACAAACGTCACGGACCACAGCTCTTTCCTTGGCATGCCTTGCTAGCAAAGTCCAGACTAACTGGATAATTTGCCTGCATATGGCATAATATGCATATGGTTGATGTTTAAAATGTTTTTTAAGAAGATTTTTGTGCTGCTTTGCTGTGATTATGATATCCTTTCTATATGCAGTGCACCTTGCCCATGGTATGCTGTTTGAATAGACCTTTTCTTTGAGTATTCATTCTCATTAAACACATAAACACTGATGCAGCTGTTCCTGATGCAGCTGCAGCACACCCACAGTCAACAGAGGAGGCTTTGGAATATATTGTTGTATTATTTGTTTGGGAAAAAAGCTGTACTTAAGTAAATATGTCATGAACAATTCTGACTTTTTTCATCAAATTTCCCTTTTTGATTTAAGGATTTATCCACTTGTGTGACTAAGTGATGGTGATGTTTCTTTTCATTGGTCAAAGCTTTTATGGAATATTGGATGTCATACAATACATTTGCTTGCACCTCACAAGTTTACAGGAACTTTGAGCTCTGTGGGATAGGTGATATAATTGGTGATGATAGTAAAGTATGTTTTGTCAGCTGAGTTAAAAAACTGGGGTTAAAAAAATTGCTTTTTTTATGGCTGCTCTTCTTCATTATGATATGTTATTAATTTGTTTATTTATTTTAGTATCTTTGTAAGAGTCGGAGGTTAGAGAATTTTAATTCAGCCGCCTGCTGTTTTAAGTGCGGTGTATTTTTTCCACTAAATCATCAAAATCATTTTACTGCTGTACGTGAAACTTACATTAATCTTCTGTTGAAATGGGGTCCGATGAGACACGCGGATTGCATTAACAGTGATTTGTGTACATTTGTCCCACAAGACACTGTTATATTTTACATGCTTGTAGAAAATGCAATCCACAGTCATCTATAAAATATACCAAATCTGAACAATCCATAAATCATAGTCACACAAGAAATATTTAATAATGCTATAACTTTGTCTTTTATTTCATTTCCAAGGCTCTCTGAATTAACTTTCCTTAAAAGAGTCTCTGTGTGGTCAGACACAACTAATACTATTTTCATATGGGATGTTAGTGCAGTTTTGGTTTTTGCTGTAGAGTAGCAGTCAGTATTTAGCACAATGAGCCATATGCTCTATTTGATTTAGCGTTTTAAGCATGTCATTTGTTTAATAGTCAACGTCACACAAAAACGCAACAATTACTGGAAAGTAATTGATGGAAAAATGGAGCATGGTTGTAATTTATCTGTCCTTTTTTCTTTGACTCTAGAGGGCTTGTTGCCCTATTCCATTAGCATTGTGTGTGTGTGTGTGTGTGTGTGTGTGTGTGTGTGTGTGTGTGTGTGTGTAAGCTTGGGTAATTTGACTCTTCTGGATGTCTGAAAGCCGAGTAGAAGAACTGTCTATGACTCCGACAAATACAGACGGTCAGCCCACTCTGACCCACAGACATTCAAATGCAGATGATTTGCACCACACTTTATTGAAGGAGGAAGGCTAGTACCATCTACACCAACTTCAATCATTGTTTTTTATTCCTTTCTAACTGTCATTTTTCATCTAAGAGCTCTCAGCCATGTCTGGGCTGATCATAATGAAGGTGACGCAACAAACCTCAGACTGGCACTCGGGGTCTGAAGATGATGATCTGGGATTATAAATCTCAAATTTCAGGATCTGAAATGGCTTTGCACTTTGCAAAGGCTGTATGGAAAAGGGTGGTGGGTTCAGAAAAATGAACCTCTCATGCAAAGCGCTCCTCTTACTGGAATAGAGGAAAGTTTGGCCGCCGTCGGCAGCTGGGTGGAGAGGAGTCTATTGTTGCTGCTAGTGGCCCGCACAGAGCAGAGGAGAGGGAATTGGAAAGAACGGTTGGTGTGTTTGTCCAGCTGATTCTTAGTTTTTCATCTGAGTCCCTCCATTTCGTTCAAGCCAAGCACTTTTCCAGAGACCACGCACGCCCTTGCACACTCCCACGCAGTGCTCTCACAGATTTAGGCTCTCTTGTTTTATTGTTAGTGGATCATGTCCCCACAATGACGTTTGAAGCAAGTTGATGTCTACAGAACTTTAATTTTATACCGCTTGCTCTGGGCATATTTCCATTTGCCAACTCTGTAAATATCACAGGCGGTTCATAAAGGTGGAAACTAAATCTTCCCTTCCCTTTTTTTCTAATACCAGGTGCCCATTGCTGTGAATAGTAATCAGCTGGGATTATTGTCCCTCTCCTCTCCTCTCCTCTCCTCTCCTCTCCTCTCCTCTCCTCTCCTCTCCTCTCCTCTCCTCTCCTACATTTCTTTCCACTCACATGAACTTTATATCCTGTTATTAACTCATAGATCAGGATTAGGAAGGAGTCTGTGTCAAGAAATCAGTAACCACATTCTGAAAGAAAATTGTATTGTCAGTATTTTTTGGTGCCAGAAATTGGTCAAATTTAGCCACATAATTTAATCTTATGTACCATTCTTATTGCTGTCCTTTTTCATCACATGTTTCTTTTTCTGTATTTTTTTTTTTTTTAACCCAGAGGACCTCCATGGGATTATTCTGTCTGTGGGATAGTTGAATCGTACTTTTCATTAATTAATTTTGGAAGTTATTATTATAATGTTTAAATGAAAAGAGATTCCTGACCTAATTCCTGGCCTTTTAATCAGTAATTAATTGTTGATGAGGATGATTGCGATTTGAAAAAAAAAAAGACTAAAATACATTGGAATAATTCTATCCGATAGCTATCCGATCGTGAAAAGACCAGGTGTAAATGCCCTACGAAACGTATTCGAGACGGATTTGAATCCGATCGCTCAAACCACTTCAGGAGGTGGTCTAGGCCGCATTCCAGAAACTGGATAAGTGTAAATGCATCTGGTTGTTGAAACCACATATGTAAATTTTACTCCTCTAAAAAAAAAAACGTGTGAGAGCGTGTTATGGGCTATATGTCGTGTTATAGGCTATATGTCATGTTATAGTCAGATATGACAACGCTACTGCAACACGCATTACCGTAGATGAGCAGCTGAGCATCTATTCATCAAGCCAACGTGCAAACTATCGCAAATCAAAGTGAAAGTAAGTCGCAGATGCTTAACACACAATCATCTTCATTAAAAGTAAAGAAACGAAATGATCTTACCAGTGCTGTTGCTGCTCTCTCTCTTATTGCGGTCTTTGATTTTGAAATTTTAACTGATGATCAATAAAATGCAGCTCATATCTGTTGCTTTCAGTGACGTGCACTCCATTAAATCTGCATATAGCGCGGGAATTAAAGATTGGATTTAGTATATCCGTTGTAAAGACTATGGGTGGATCTAATCCGTGGGGAATTTGCATATCATAATTAATAATTCATAATTAATAATTATTCATACATGTTTGGATTAGATCAGTCTTACATGTTAATAAATCTCCCTCTAAGGGAGGATGTCCTTTTACCTGCATTTAACTGTGTATCCTTGCATTTTAACTACAAGTTGATTACAGTTAATTACACTGATCACGTCTTACAAAACAGGCAAAATTAATTAGCTCAATTGCCAGAATAATATTGTGGGAATCCACAATATCATCTTACTTTATAGGATTTCAGGAAACGCAATTCTCTGGCCAGAAGAATTGGGTTTGCTGCCCTATAAATACATACTCTTTAAAGTATCTTTAATTGATAAAGCGAGTAGGACCTGTTTGCACTTAAGGGACTTGAAAATGAGCAAAGTAAATGAATCAATCAAATGAATATAATGGATTTAATAAAGGCATGTCTACTTATATATTTACTACAGTTGCCATGGAATATATATACATATATATTTACAAACATAATAAACAAACAAAACACGATAAGGCATCGATGAACGAGAAAGGCATTGCGTTTGGACAAATGGAGACACGTGTGGGAGAGTGAGGGTGTGAGAGAGAGAGAGAACGGAGAGAGAGAGAAAGAGAGAGCGAGAGAGCATTAGCAGCATTATCCTGGACTTCACCTTTTCTGTAACAACACGAAAACATCATCTTAAGGCTTCTCAGAAGCTCTGTAAAAAGAGATACTTGCGCAAATGTAATCTTGGTCATGCACTCTGTGTCGCGTCGGTCCTGCACCGTGAGCGGTGTCCTGTCCTTTGTGTGGGAGGAAGCGTCACGTGGTCACGTGCGCGTGCTTCTGGTTCAGAGAGAGCGCGCGGTGGTTTAAATGTCCCTCGTAGCCGGCTTTGCTGAAGAGATATGTCCCGCGGTGTTCTTTTCACTCGTGGAATTAAAACACAGGGACTTATCTTAAGACTGAAAAACACAAACTAACTAGAACGCATAAAAGAAAGGCGAAAGACTCGCCTCGAGACGAGACGTTACATTCTGAAACCAGGACGAGCACGGAAGAGCTCAGTAAGATCTGACTGTGGAGGGAGGTTCAGTTCTTCTTTAAAGGAACCTTCTGAGGTGCGAACTGGCCAATGGCATTCAACGAAACTTTGGCGGCAACCTCGGCTTTGTCTTGTCCGCGTTCGATTTATGGCCGCATTCACAGGTTTTACAAGCAGTCAGAATTTGGTCAGAATCATTCCAAAGATGATTAAACATAGTAAAATACATTTTACGGCTTGTTCAATTACATAGATGACCTCGTTAGATCACAAAGGTTCGGAAAATAGGAAGAAAGACGTATAAGGAGAGTTATATTGCAGAGTTACATTAAAAGCATAATTAAATGCCCTTGTAGTTCGTTTAGAAATACCATACACTCCCAGATCCCTTCATAGGGCCTGGACAAATCGACAAACATAACATATCAAATATATCTCAGTAAAGTCAGTAAAGTGAGTGAATTAAAGCTTTGTGTATGTGCGTTTTCAGAGGGGACTCTTTGACCGCATGGCATTCCTTTCTCTGCAGAAAGGAGGGGGGTTAGTTTGATAAGGTCTGCTTGAAGCTCGAGCCACAGTCATGAAGTGTTCTGGTGAATCTCGCAGGACATTTGAATATGTCAGTTCATTGGGTGTTTAAGAGAGAGAACCCTCAAGATTTCTTATAACACCCCTGTGTCACAAAGTTAGCGAGATGTAATGTAAATCAACAAATGGGGAACGAGGATTGGAGTTTATCGAGACTAAACATGCTACACAGTGATTTCTGTTTCTCATAGTATGCAAGTCATGTCTCAAACATTAACCCATTAGAGTTTACAAGGCCACACAGACCAAACAACATAAAGGACAAATCATGAGATGGAACATTGGATGCATGTATCACATGGTTATATATACATATATATATATACATAGAAAATATAGGTTTAAACCAGGGTTCGTTTATTCTTCTCAGCAAGAATAAGGAGGAATCACACTCTCTGGGACATTCCAAGGGGTAATAAAGCTCAGTCTTGTAATAGAACACCCCGTTCTTGGTGTGTGTGTGGGAGAGAGTGTGTGTGTGTGTGTGTGTGTGTGTGTTTTTCCAAGTTCCAGGCCTTTTGGGGCTAAAGGCTTTGGGATTTTAGCATGGGGGTATTTAGTTATTCAGATTCACCTTCGCCCAGTCCTTACAATATCCCCCTTTTTGTCTGATGAAGTCCCTGTGTGGACTTAAATCGGACAACAATCATCACAATTGACGGATGACAGGTGAATCATGATGATAGGGTAGCAGGTGCTCTCGAGCCGAGGCTGAGGGCTCAGCTTGATTAAGTTTGACGCAGCCTCCGGCGTGGTACCCTCTTCCTGAGGGTCCCGTGAGCTTGGCTGTAGATTTTCGCATCTCGTTGAGCCTCCTGATTGAAAGTCAAGTGTCAGGGTGTGGTTGATTACCGTAGAGGTACCCAGCGCAGGATCAGCTGCAGTCCAGGATTGGACAACAGGTGAGGCAGTTAAGGCGGGCAGTTGAGACACGGCTTGGAGGGCTATGTCGATGGGGACAAGGTCAGTTCTGATTGGTGCTCTTCGCTTGGAAGAGGATACGATGCCAGGTCGTCGAGGTGAAGGATGGCACCTTTGATGCTTGGATTACACGCTCTGGTCGAGCAAGGTGACACAGGTGTCAGTGTCATTTTGGTCGTCAGTGAGTGCGGCTGTGCGCACAGGAGTGTTAAGGAGTCCCCCTTTCACCTACAATCTCTGCGTGGGTCTCGGTGACCTGAGTGCGAGGCTTGGCTTTGGCAGGGCAGCGTGTGCCGCTGATCTGCAGCCCGCAGATTCCGTCAGTGTTGTCTGTGAGGAAAGGTTTGTTAGGGGCAGAGATACTGAACGTCTTTGGTCAATGTGCACATGTGCGGATTCGGAGCTGGGGCAGCTTTGTGTCGCTGTCGTGTGAGGCATCCACGTCCAGCGTGCATATCTTGAAGTGAGTGTTACTTTTCAAAATCTGGCATTGACAATGTTCTTGAGCTTCGGCTTGACTCTAGGATGGGCAAGTTCAGGAGAAAACCCCCTTTTCTCTGCTTGTGGTCGACGCAGAGTGGGATGGCACTACCCAGAGAGTAGGCAAGGTGTATTTGTAAAGAGTCAGTTGGCGTGGTGATGGCGGACACCAGCACGGTTTGCATGAGGCCTAAGGGTATCAGGTGCGGTGGAATTCTACCCATGGCGAGGCTGTCGATTGAGGGGTTCACTCCCCGCAGCGGGTTTGTCCTCAGGGCTGTTACCAGCTGAGTTTGAGCGACGTCATCCTGGGAGACAGTAACAGCTTTTTCATGGAGTTCACTGTTGGGGTCGGCAGAACGCTGTGAGTGTTGAAAGTTACCACAATTCCCTTTAGTGTCTTGTCGATGGTCTGCAGGGATGCACTCTGTGTCGTGAGTTGCTCTTTTATCTGTGGAATCTCAGCCTGAATTTCGGCTACATGCCACCTCACGGTGGCTAGGTTCACTGCATTCACACTGGGCATACAAATGTTAAACAGAGTTCCGACGGCAGTGGCGGCTCCGAGCAAAGCTCGTAGGAACCATTGGGAGCGGCGGTTGTGGCCACCTGGCTCCGCTAGCGTGACAGTCATTTTCTCAAGTTGGTTGAGCATGCGTTCAACATCAGCCTCAGCGTGAGTGAGGGAGTCCTCTGTCCATCGGGCACCTACCCAGCTGTATTGTGTCGTTGCGCAGGGGTAGTGTGCTCTGTAGACGTTGCGAGGATCAGGTGGCACGTACACTTTCTGAGTTTGGGTCCGGCCATTGGTGATGAGGAGTCCCGGTTGTTCCTTTAGGACGATGACTGATGCCGGATTTGGTGGTGTCCGATTGCGGCTGCTCTCTGGTTGGCTGGAGGTACAGGATGGCGAAGCACAGCAGCATCCTGGTAAAAGTGAAAGAGAGAGAAAGAGAGAAAGGGAGAAAAAAAACTTTTTGGCGAGTGTCGTCCTTGGTTGGCTGGGACTTCGCTTTGAGGATGCCGGTATGCCACTTGCTTCGGTGTCTTGCAAGTGTCTCTGGTGCTGCGTCATGAGCATATATTCGCATGACCCCCCTTTTGCACTGTGGCACCACAAGCTGTGGCGCAGTGATGGCATCAAGTGCAGAACGCTGAATGTTGTCTTGTGCACGCAGCATGTGCCAGGTGCATAGCGGGTGTTTGGGGCACCGGTTGTCGGTGGGTCTAGACAGCGTGCTAGGGTGGTTGGAGGGGTCTAAAAGTGGTGGTGACTCCGAATGTTCATGAAGTTGTTATGGTCTTTGGCGAGCTGGAAGGTGCATGGTAGCGAACTTGAACCTTGACTTGGTGTTGAGGCTGTGTACCCTTGGATGGCTGCTGGAGTTCTATGAACTCTGTGACCTTAGAGTCTGGCTTTGTTGTAGTTCTCGTTACCTCTATGACCGGCCAGTCTGGCTTTGGTAACCTGTGTGACTGGAGGGGGGGGAGGGGTTCTTGAACTTGGGCCCAGACTGTCAGGTGTTTGAAGTCTAGTAAAGGCTCAAAGCGCTCTAGCAGATCTTTGCCAATCAGAAAGGGGTACGTGTCCATTTGTGAGATGTACACAGGGTGTTTCAGACTAAAATAACCAATTGTCAGGTGAATGTGAGCTACCTGTTTGAGCCGGATGTCGTTCTGGCTGTATGACTGCACAGTCAGCTCGCATGTTTGAGATGTAAGAGTTCGATTTTGTCTCTCAGAGTCTTTAAAAGAGTTTCCGGGCCATACCCCGTTTGATCATGTGCCCGAGGAGTCTTGGCGTCGGGGCTGGTGTGGTGATCGACGGGCGGTTAGGGCCGGTCTTGTGTAGTTCTTTGCGGAGACAGACAAAGTAGCATTTCTTGGTCTTTTGGGATTTTGGTCCTAGACGTGGGAAGTTGTCAGCTGTGTTAGCTGTGTTAGCTCTGTGGTCTGTTGTTGACGAGCAGTGTTCTGTGTGCCTGTTGCAGGTTTTATGCTGAGGCATAGGATGTCGTGTTCGTCCCTCTTGTTGTCTTTGTAAAGTCTTTTGTGAAGAAGCTCTTTAAGCAACTTCAGGCTCTTGGCTGTCTCGGATATGGCAGCACTGTTTTCGTCTGATGTGTGTTCAGACTTGTGCTGACCAGTGGCAGGTCGAGAGGGGTTCTGCTCTGGGCTGTTGAGGTCAGGCTAAGCAGGGTCTCTGTGACATTTTGGCACACTTGTGGTGAGTGACTAATGCATGGCCCTAAACGTACAGAACTACTGCTTAATGGGTTCGCTAGATATGTAGCCTAAAGCTAAGTGTCTCTTGTTTAGCTAGCTAGTGACGTGTGTCTTGTATCCTTATCTTAGCTGTGATTGTTAGGAGGCTAAGAGTTATGTGGTTCCAAGATTATTCCCTGGAAAGGGCATAGCCGAGATAAAATAAATGACGTAAGATGGTTCTTATGACTTAATTATTTCTCTGGACTTAACTGGGGGGGGGGGGGGGGGTCACTACGGCTTGACGAAGTGAAGGATAAGAGGGAAACGGACAGCTTTCTCATTTGAATTTTGCTTATTATCAATCCTTAGGATTATAGTTGTGCCCTAGTAAGTTGTTGAAATTACTTGTGCTGCAGGGTCACGAAAATGAGTGCACTGGTTGAAACTAAGCCAAAATAACAAATAAGGGTGTTTTGTTTCCTTTCTGGGCCCTATGGGAAATGGAACCACATTTGAACAAGAGAGGAAATTAAATTAAATCATATAGATGACTGATTAGCCAAGGGAACAGCTGACTGCTGTTATTATGAAAGTTAAAGAAATGAAAGAAGTAACAAGAGAAAAACAAAATTTAAAGCAAAAGGGAATAAAGTGATCAAACACCGGGAATGATCGGTTTAGTCACCTGTCGATGAAAATTCCTATTGCTATATGAATTATTCTCTAGCTACACAGTTTACATTTAGTTAAACGTAAGTTTAATTAACAGGGTATCTGCAAAGTTAGCCTTCGACGGTTAGCAAGGACGATGCCTTCACTAGTGAAGGTGAACTTAAGCTGCAAAGAAGTGTAAACACGGAAAGTGAATAATTAGAAACCTTAACCGGTGTTAAAGAAAGTATTCTTGAATACTTTGCATTGTGTGAACACAAGTGGTGATTAAGGGCTCAAGTAAATTATGCTAGCTGCTAACTGTAGAAGTTATTATGTAGCTTAGCCTAAGCTGGATGGATGCTAGGTTAGCGTAGCGTAAGCTAGCTGGATGCTATGTTAGTTTAGCTCAGCGTAAGCTGAAAGGATGCTAGGTTAGCTTAGCGTAGCGCAAGCTAGCTGGATGCCATGTGAGTTTAGCTTAGCGTAAGCTGGAGGGATGCTAGGTTAGCTTAGGCACCTAGGCTGGTTTGTTTACAAAGTGACATCACAAGTTAGCACTTCCTGTGACAAGTCGTTGTCATGGGAACCAGAGCATGTCAGACAATTCAACAGTCCTTAAAGAATGTCTGTACATTTTTCATGGATTATGCATGTTTAAACGGGTTAACAGGATGCACCTATATTTTAAGTCTTTCTAGGACTCAGTGTTACATTAAGTAAAATGCAGATGTGTTTTGGCATTAGCTAATTTTACTCATGGAACTCTTCTCTTTATTTTACGTAGCTTATTCTATTTGTTTACAGAGTAAGGAAATAGATTTGCTGTAAGTCAAAGCTTGTCTAAGCATATATGGTTACGTCCCTCTCGTGCACGAATGCTGACTTCTCAGCGAGTAACAGTTTTGATCGCTAGGTAGCTCTCTGCTTGTAGATGCAGCAAAAAAAATATTTAGGTGAATTACATCAATCTAACAATAATTTGTAAGGCCTTTACATTTGTAGACACCCAGGTCTACCTAGATATAACTCTGTCCTGAGCTTTCTTTGTTAGACACAGGTTTAGTCATACTACCATTTGGATTTCCTTTTAATCAAAGCATAATAGATATCGGTACAGTTTACAAGCTGCTGAGATGAGGTTTCTTCGTCAAACAGACTTACGCTTTTACTGCTGAACATGCTACTTTTACTTTTAGTTGGAAATCTAAGGCTATTTTACTTAGAGTAGAGATGTCAATTCCAGCTATCGTTTTATCTGCATTTAGACAGGCCAGCGATCAAAGATGTGTATTGCACGTTGTGTTCTGGTTGGATCGCAACGATCAAAAGCATCTCGTAGGTTAACAGTAGTTTAAAACTGTGGTGGTTCTCCTACATGGAAACTAATGTACAGCAGTGCATTTTTCAAGAAGTATCTAGAAACTGTTTGTTTCAAAGGGGTCGTGTATAGCCTGTTGGCAGGTGAGGCTTATAGGTGAGCCATTCAAGATTTTCTTTAAATCAGTAAAGTTCAAATTTTTCTACTGCAGAGTCTTGCGTCTTTTTGAGCACAACTTTTCATCTACTTTTTAAAAGTTCTATGTCCTATGCTGATCAGGGACCCTTTTAGCAGAGTCTTGCACTGTGTTCGTGCAGTGTCTTCTGGTTTTGCAGTTCAAAATCATTGGGGTTTTGGACCCAGCTGTGGGACAGTTTGCTCTGTGTGCCTGTTGTGGGTCTTACGCTCAGGCCTAGGGTGTAAGGCTCGTACCTGAATTTTCGGAAAGTCTCTTGTGAAGAAGCTTTTCAGCGACTTCAGGGGCTCGGCTGTTTCAGACGTGGCGGCACTGTGTTTGTCTGATGCGTGCTCAGACTTGGGCTTACCAGTGGCCTGGAACGGACTCGACTCTCTGTAAACAGGGCTATGGTGTTGTGGGACGCCCTCTGGAGGCATCTGGTGGGATGCAGATTTTGAAGGAACAAAGTTCTGAACTTGACATCCGCTTCCATATTTGGCTGGTTCAGTGCTCCGAAGTAGGTTTGTCGGAGTCGGCTGTAGTAGGTCTGTGGGGTTTCAAGTCGGACCTGCTTGGGGTCCATGGCGGTGAATAACCCTTGGTCTGATTCTGGATCAGAGAATTCACGGATCAAAGCTTGTTGCAGCTGCTGGTAGTCCGTTTTGATAGTCTCTGTTTGACGGTCGAGGAAGCTGCGCACATCACGGCTGGACGTGATTCTTAGCAGGTACAATTTGTCCCACGCGGTCGCGTTGGTAACAGTTTGTAGGTGAAAGTCAGTGTCTTGTAGGTAGGCGTGCACGTTGTGGCCTCCTGCAGGGCTCGGAGTGAACGTAGGGAGGTTTCTCGCCAGCTTGTTAAGTCTTTTGGGAGCCCTGCCGTTGTAAGTAGCAGGGGCTCTCCTGGAAAGGCCCCCCCTTTTTAGCTCTGGGTTGTAGGCTGAAAGGTGCGGACCAGCTGGTCAGGGGAAACTTTGTGGTGTGCGTTTCCCTTTCCCGGTCATTCTGTAGTCTATAAGAGTGTTTCAGCTATCTGTGAACAATGTCAATTTCGCATATGATATTGTCTTTGTGCTGAATGAGTTAATGGATTTCAGCTCGGGCCGCTTGTAAGTGTTTTACACAGGCCTTTGCTTTAGTGTCTCTTTCTTTAGTTCAGTCTCTGCTGAACGGGCTTGTGGATGGTATCGCGGGCCTCTTGCGGGTTGTTTTTTTTTCGCAGGCCATGGCTTTCGAGTCTCTTTTAGTTCAGCCTCTGCTCTTTGCAAAGGGGCTTCACTTTTGTCGGAGTTTCTCGTTGAGTACCACTCTGGTTGTTTTCTCTGAATGCTCTCTTCGGTCTGTGTGCCGATGAAGATCAGGCAGGGCAGTTTGAAGTCTTTCCACTTCCTTCTGTAGCTCGGGGTCGTTGTCGTCCTCGGCTTGCATCCTTAGCGTTGCAACTTCGTGCTCCAGGGCGAGGCGGCTCCTTTCACGGAGACGTGCTTGTGCGATGAGCTGGCAAGCGAGGTTTTGGACGTGTCTGGCCGGTCTTTGTCGTGGGAGCTTTGGCTTGGTTTGTGCGCCATCAGCTTGTCCACGTCGGCGCTGCTCTTGGCTTTGGAGCTCTGAGTCACTGACTCCCGGTTGTCCCAGCGGGTTGTGGGACTGTAGGACCGGAACATACTGGTTTCAACTGTGGGCGAGAGGAACACAACACGCACAGAGAGACCAAGCAAGTTTGTTCTACGTATAACGAGCTATAATACGGCTATGCCGCGTATGCAAATTGTGGTTAACTGATGCAGACAGTTAAATCATTCGGTGGGACAATTTGGTTAGGTCAGCATGGGCCTGAATAAAATTTAGCAGGGCGGTAGCTTAAAGGGGGTCACCTTTTGATGCTAGCGGCTTGTTGTCTAATTATTATTCAGCGTTCCTTGTTGTCTCAGATAGGTTCTGTCTTCTAGGTGAACTGAAAGAAACAGAGCACGACAGAAAAGAGCAGTGGCAAGATAGCAAAGTTTGAAGTAACATGCAACCATCAAAGATGGAAAGGTCTGTAATGAAATGGCGTTAATAGTACACAGGAAGAGTTACAGGGGAAAAGGAGGCCGGACACTTCAATGGCCGGGGGAATCTCTAGATTCTGTGGCCAATATTAAGTGGATGGGTTTAATACCTTTTTCTAGTTTAACTGGGTGAAATGAGGTCATTCGGGTTGGAGTTCAGCATCGCGGTTGGTCTTTCTGTCGTCCCCCAAACGCCTGACAGCAGTGTCCCGGGCCCCTCCGTACATCTGTACCGATGTGCGCCCTCTCACGCAACCTGACTTTGAATCACAACCGGCGGTGCCAAATTGGTGATGTCGTGTTGCGGGCCGCACTAACGGAGAGACACGGGAAAGTCCGAGACTCGCGCTCAGTCAGCGCTGGGGACACAGGTCAGATGAACCAGCATGCTGGACTCCAAGCAGAGATGACTGTCAAATCACCACACGCTCTTTAGTGGATTCTACCTATAAACACAGAATAGTGTGAACGAGTGGCTTGACAGTGAATGAAAGCTTTCTTGTTTAAACTGAATTGAGTAATTACGTATGTAGAAAATAGAAGCAAAGGTTTTACTAGATAATGGTAAAAAGGAAATTATGAAAATGATGTTAATTATCAAAATAACTTAACCCAAAAGAAAGAGAAAAAAAAAACATTTCCTTTAAGGAAAAAAAAAAATTTAACCCTTTTTTTTTTTATTATTATTTTATTATTAATAAAAATTAACAATCAGAAGTAATAAAGTAGGATGTACCCCGGGAGAAGACAGGCAGTAGTGGCGCGTTTGGGCCACAAAGGGTTTTGGGCCACTCCCTCCTAGTGGTCACCCTGGCTGACAGAGGACTTGATTTAAATTGCATTCACTGGTTTTGAATACAATTCAGATCGAGCGTATGCATAGATGTTAAGTAACTTCTAGAATAGTTGTCATAACGTATCAAATCAAAATTATTAAAAATAATTTGAAAAAGGAAATATAGAAGTAAAGCCATAAAACCATTCCCCACAGGGAAGGAGACTTCATTCAAATTAATCTTGAAATTTGTTTGTTTCCAACCAAATTTGAATAAGTGTAGGAAATTAAAGGTTGGCATTATTTTTGATGATGATCACGATCACTGTGGTGTATCAATGATAATAACCAAAATAAAATCAACTGGGAGAAAGCCACTTCAAAACAGAATGAGAGTAGACAGTAAGAGATAAGCTGACTTAGCGGGGGAAGGCCACAAGGGGGCCACCCTCCTCCTAAGTGGTCATCAGAAACTGCTAATACTTACTTTTGAATTTTAAATTCAAATGTGGTTTGAACCAAATTCAAAATAAGTGTACACAGTCAGAGGTGAAATCATGTTAGTAACACTGGAACTTGCACATGCATTGAAAGTTAGAAACACACTTTCAGAAATTCACTGGAAAAATCTGAAATTGTGACGAGAGAGAAATTTAGGAAAGGATGACCTTGTTACCGGTGTCCACGAGGTGGTGCTATTTCGCTCATGGAGGGTAAAGTCAGGACGTGGAGGCCGTCTGATACTGGAAAACTCAAGGGCGCGCCCTAGCGTTTGGCAGTAGCATTGCAACCCGCCTGCTTTCAAATGTGATAGTCTCAGAGGACATGCAAAAAAAATAGTGCGGAATTTAAATCTCGACGGATTTCTTTCCGGTGCTATATTTCACAAAACGGCGTGGCAGGATTTTTTTTTTTCTACACACACACATAGGGTCACAGGA
Organism: Semotilus atromaculatus; assembly: GCA_031834385.1. Classification (NCBI taxonomy): domain Eukaryota; kingdom Metazoa; phylum Chordata; class Actinopteri; order Cypriniformes; family Leuciscidae; genus Semotilus; species Semotilus atromaculatus. Next base: position 5,751,350 of record JAULUF010000019.1, on the reverse strand, counting down.
ATTATACGTCTGTCGTTCGTATCCAAATACATTTATCAAATAGCGTTTTATGATTAGAATGTTTTTATGTTTTGGATTTTTCTGTGCTATATTTCACAAAACGGTGTGGCAGGATTTTTTTCCTACGCACACACATAGGGACAACAGGAATTAGGCATCTGTTTTTTTTTTATTCCCACATACGACAATTAGCACTATGATTCACACGTGTTCACTTATAAATTTTAAACCTCGGCGGGTTTTCCTATTTCGACACGTGTACACGGAAGGATTTCTTCATTTCCGCACATTAATATGGACAACAGGAATTATACGTCTGTCATTCGTATCCAAATAACATCTATCAAATAGCACTTATGATTAAAAATGTTTTTATGTTTTGGATTTTTCTGTGCTATATTTCACAAAACGGTGTGGCAGGATTTTTTTTTTTTTTACACACACACATAGGGTCACAGGAATTATACGTCTGTCGTTCGGATCCAAATACATTTATCAAATAGCATTTTATGATTAAAATGTTTTTATGTTTTGGATTTTTCTGTGCTATATTTCACAAAACGGTGTGGCAGGGTTTTTTCTACACACACACATAGGGACAACAGGAATTATACGTCTGTCGTTCGGATCCAAATAACATTTATCAAATAGCACTTTATGATTAAAATGTTTTTAGATTTTGGATTGTTTCTGTGCTATATTCTAACAAACACGTTTGGCAGGATTGCTTCGCTGCGCTGTGCGTAAATAAAACAGGGATTATTCGTCTGTTTTTTCGACTCCCATAACATATTATCAAATAGCACTTATGATCAAATATGCGTTAGGTTTTACAATTGAGTAGCTACGTCAATGTTTTAACCCGGAGTTATCGATAATCTAACGATTATAATTAATATCAGGCCTGTTTAAGAATAGTGAAAGAGCATCGTTTCACTAAATCTTGTCTTCACCGTGGCCGAAGAATCTCGTTCCGCCAGGGGAGTTTAATATTAAAAATGTCGTCTTTAAAAGAGGTTTCTTCGTCTTTTATAGGACAAATTTAATACTGTGAAACTATGAAACTGCAGTTTACTTCTTAGCTTCGCTGGACTGAAACGGCTTTTTGCCTTTAATCAGTCAAGGTGAGTTCGCATAGCGTTCGCTCAACCGAGGTGCACGTACAATATTAAATCACAATATAGACAAAGATTGAAAACCTAATTTGCTCAAAAACAAGTTTAAAGTGTGCCCGCATTCTCCACCATTTGTAAAGACTATGGGTGGATCTAATCCGTGGGGAATTTGCATATCATAATTAATAATTCATAATTAATAATTATTCATACATGTTTGGATTAGATCAGTCTTACATGTTAATAAATCTCCCTCTAAGGGAGGATGTCCTTTTACCTGCATTTAACTGTGTATCCTTGCATTTTAACTACAAGTTGATTACAGTTAATTACACTGATCACGTCTTACAAAACAGGCAAAATTAATTAGCTCAATTGCCAGAATAATATTGTGGGAATCCACAATATCATCTTACTTTATAGGATTTCAGGAAACGCAATTCTCTGGCCAGAAGAATTGGGTTTGCTGCCCTATAAATACATACTCTTTAAAGTATCTTTAATTGATAAAGCGAGTAGGACCTGTTTGCACTTAAGGGACTTGAAAATGAGCAAAGTAAATGAATCAATCAAATGAATATAATGGATTTAATAAAGGCATGTCTACTTATATATTTACTACAGTTGCCATGGAATATATATACATATATATTTACAAACATAATAAACAAACAAAACACGATAAGGCATCGATGAACGAGAAAGGCATTGCGTTTGGACAAATGGAGACACGTGTGGGAGAGTGAGGGTGTGAGAGAGAGAGAGAACGGAGAGAGAGAGAAAGAGAGAGCGAGAGAGCATTAGCAGCATTATCCTGGACTTCACCTTTTCTGTAACAACACGAAAACATCATCTTAAGGCTTCTCAGAAGCTCTGTAAAAAGAGATACTTGCGCAAATGTAATCTTGGTCATGCACTCTGTGTCGCGTCGGTCCTGCACCGTGAGCGGTGTCCTGTCCTTTGTGTGGGAGGAAGCGTCACGTGGTCACGTGCGCGTGCTTCTGGTTCAGAGAGAGCGCGCGGTGGTTTAAATGTCCCTCGTAGCCGGCTTTGCTGAAGAGATATGTCCCGCGGTGTTCTTTTCACTCGTGGAATTAAAACACAGGGACTTATCTTAAGACTGAAAAACACAAACTAACTAGAACGCATAAAAGAAAGGCGAAAGACTCGCCTCGAGACGAGACGTTACATTCTGAAACCAGGACGAGCACGGAAGAGCTCAGTAAGATCTGACTGTGGAGGGAGGTTCAGTTCTTCTTTAAAGGAACCTTCTGAGGTGCGAACTGGCCAATGGCATTCAACGAAACTTTGGCGGCAACCTCGGCTTTGTCTTGTCCGCGTTCGATTTATGGCCGCATTCACAGGTTTTACAAGCAGTCAGAATTTGGTCAGAATCATTCCAAAGATGATTAAACATAGTAAAATACATTTTACGGCTTGTTCAATTACATAGATGACCTCGTTAGATCACAAAGGTTCGGAAAATAGGAAGAAAGACGTATAAGGAGAGTTATATTGCAGAGTTACATTAAAAGCATAATTAAATGCCCTTGTAGTTCGTTTAGAAATACCATACACTCCCAGATCCCTTCATAGGGCCTGGACAAATCGACAAACATAACATATCAAATATATCTCAGTAAAGTCAGTAAAGTGAGTGAATTAAAGCTTTGTGTATGTGCGTTTTCAGAGGGGACTCTTTGACCGCATGGCATTCCTTTCTCTGCAGAAAGGAGGGGGGTTAGTTTGATAAGGTCTGCTTGAAGCTCGAGCCACAGTCATGAAGTGTTCTGGTGAATCTCGCAGGACATTTGAATATGTCAGTTCATTGGGTGTTTAAGAGAGAGAACCCTCAAGATTTCTTATAACACCCCTGTGTCACAAAGTTAGCGAGATGTAATGTAAATCAACAAATGGGGAACGAGGATTGGAGTTTATCGAGACTAAACATGCTACACAGTGATTTCTGTTTCTCATAGTATGCAAGTCATGTCTCAAACATTAACCCATTAGAGTTTACAAGGCCACACAGACCAAACAACATAAAGGACAAATCATGAGATGGAACATTGGATGCATGTATCACATGGTTATATATACATATATATATATACATAGAAAATATAGGTTTAAACCAGGGTTCGTTTATTCTTCTCAGCAAGAATAAGGAGGAATCACACTCTCTGGGACATTCCAAGGGGTAATAAAGCTCAGTCTTGTAATAGAACACCCCGTTCTTGGTGTGTGTGTGGGAGAGAGTGTGTGTGTGTGTGTGTGTGTGTGTGTTTTTCCAAGTTCCAGGCCTTTTGGGGCTAAAGGCTTTGGGATTTTAGCATGGGGGTATTTAGTTATTCAGATTCACCTTCGCCCAGTCCTTACACCGTTTTGCAAAAACACATTTATGTGACCAGGTGTAAATGGAATCATTTTGATAAATCAGATATTTATCGGCTATCCGATCTGAGAAAACGCATGAAGTGGCCAGATGTAAACAGCCCCTTAGTTGTTGGTTATGAAAGTATCCACAAGTGTGCAAAACTGCAATGAGCTTGCAATGCAACAAGCTCTGGATTACGGAGTGGATGCAGCACCGACTAACTTAAACACCTTTGAGGGGCCATTGCATTCAACAGAAATGTCTGTGATTGGCTACAGTAAAAACATGATGTAAATAGAAGCCTTTGATGCTCTTGAGTGCTTAAGAAAGCAGCCGCCTGTCAGCAGGTACCGAGTTCTCGGTGATGTAACTGTTACTATAGAAATGCTGGTATTGTTACATATTTTTAAATTTCAGTATCCACTTGGTACCAAAGTACCCATATTTTTGACAGAACTATGTCAGACATAATGTGGGGGAAGTTGTCCAGGCTGTTTGGGTATGGTTCAAACCTGTTTGAAAGATCTGTTGTGGTTTTCCCCTCATCATGCATAAGTTTGAGTCACTGTGGAGAATTTCATAGAGCAGTCAAAACCTGGGACACTTTAGTCTGAAATGTTTATGAGAAGAAAAAAGGTTTCCAAGGCATCATAACATCATTTGCAATGATGTTAAACAAATTTGAAAGAACTTTAGACATAACTAAGCAAGATTTTAATGAGTACTATGCTCATTTCCCAGTAGAATTGGAATCATACATTGGGGGCGAAGGGGAAAATTGACATTTTACAGATTAATTTACTTGCATCCACTCCTTTTAGATGCCATTTTTATACTTTCAGCCAACCGCCAAATCACATGGACAGGACTATGGGATATTATGGGCAGCAAAGTACATGTCTTTAAAAATGACCAGAGGAGGGCATCTTTGTAGACGGGATGTTACTAACATTGAGATTAACTTCTTGTGCAACACCAGATGCTTTATGGTATACATTTTTAGTATAGTATAATATTTTTTAACTTACACTAAGCAAGGATGTATTAAATGGATTAACTGTGACAGCAAAGACATGTATAATCTTACATAAGATTTCTATTTCAAATAAATGCGGTTCTTTTTAACTTTCTATTAATCAAATAACCCTGAAAAAAATATCACGTTATCCACTAAAATATTAAGCAGGACAACTGTTTTCAACATTGATAATAATAAAAATCTTAAGCACAAAATCAGCATTGAATGATTTCTAAAGGATCATGTTACACTGAAGACTGTAGTACTGGTTGCTGAAAATTCAGCTTTTCCATCACAATAATAAATTACTATTTAAAATGCATTACAATAAATTGTTTTGGTGAGAGGCTTCTTTTAAAAACATTAATATATAGCCTACTCACCGATCCCAAACCTTTGAATGGTAGTACAGTATAATATTTTAGACTAAATATATACAGAGTTATGGCTCCTGACGACTTTCAATTTTTACATTTTACATTCTCATTTTGTCTTTTTAAATGATTTTAACCATCCTTTAACTGTTGGATCCTGTTTGTTTCAGAGGAAGATGGTGGTACACAGTTGTGAGGCTTCCAACTTACACTTGAGAGTGAGGTTTTCACAATACTGCAGTACTTGAAATTTGTATTATCCATTTCATTTATTCAATTTTTAAGTTTGTTTATTGAGGCTGCAATGTTATTTTTCCCTGGTGCTTGTGATGAATGACTTTTAAAGAGTTCTGTGTCAGAGGAGCATGCAGTCTGAATTGTCTTTGTGTTTCGAGCCTGATCCCTGGTCCCAGGCGTGTGCTTTTCATTTGACTTTAGTTCAGCTACTGAGGAAGAGCTTTTTTCCGCTGCACTGGAATCTAGCAACATCTTGTTGACGCATAAAAGGATGTCTGAAACCCTGAAGTCATATAATTTGTTATATACCCATCTTTAGATTTGCTGTCAATGCCTGAGGTGTCTTCCTGTCACAAGATGGCCTCAATTTGTAGGCTTCTTGGAATTGGATCAAGTCCACCTGGTGAAGTCTAATTTCAAGATTCTTCCAGATGTAAGAATGATCTGTTTTTTTATGGATTCTGTGAACTGCTGACTGAGAGATTGGGCGCTTTCCATGAAGCCGTAGGTGGAAGGAAGAAAGATCTACAGTAGGTGTATGTACTGGAGATATTTTTTTAGGTCAATGTGAAAGATGTCCCAGGGGTCCTGCTCATCCAGCTACACTCAGAGGATATCATGAGACCAGAAAATAAAAACTTTAAAGCGAAAAAGAGTGGTCAAGAGAGAGAGATTGAGCTACAGAGAGAATCTTTGCAAGCAGGGCCGTAGGCAGGGTTTTATAATCACCAAGGTCCCAAATTTGAGCTAGTTAGGGGGGTTGGGGGCCAGGCTCCCCCTATAAAAAAAATTATTTCTCTGATCTACATGCACATTTCAAGAAGTTTAAAGGCCAAAAAATGGATAAGAAATAGCTTTAAAACCATGTCAGTACCATGTCAGTTGGCAGTCGATTATTTGTCAATACCTGCTCTCCTCATTTCCATTATGTCTCCTTATCTGGCCCTGTCTCTTCCCTCCCTAAAGCTAAGCTTTGACTTTTAGTCTTTTCATTTTCGTCTGTGTCAGTGAAGAGAGTAAACATGGGGCTTTAGCCTATATGAGTTTTATTAATCATTTTCTTACCCAAGTTGGTAACACTTTATAATAACGGCACACTATTAGTCGTTAGTTAAGCATTAGTATACAGTTAATTCATAATTTAATAAAGCATTAATAGACATTAATAAGCAGTTTATTTTCATACTTTATTAATGACCAATTTATCATTTCTAAATTAAGTGTTGCATTATTTACAAACCAGTTTAGGAGTTGCCAGTGGTTCAAAAGATCATTTAGAAGGTGTAAGAAAAATATATTTTTTAATAAAATATAAATAATAAAAGAAATATTCATACATCTGAAATATTTCAATGTTCTCTATCACTGTGTTGTGTTTGTTTCCTTTTTCTGAAGATAGCCTTTAAATCTCCTTTGTAAATGCTTCAGAAGGCATAAATAGTCCTTACTTTAGATGAGCTCACAAAAATAGTTAACTGACCACTACTAAATACTTTATAACTACCTGAATTAACAATGAATTATTATTTGAATAATAAGATATAAGATATATGAATGTACATTTAAATAGTTAATTAATTTTTAAGGAATCTTATGAAAAGCTGTATTTATAATCTGCTTATGAATGTATATTAATGCTTTATAATTATTTAAGAATTATCTTGGTGCTGTGCAATATCCTTTCTGCACTAAAGTAATGTTAACGCTATATTAGGCAATTATTTCACAACCTTTATTATATAAACCTTGGAAAATGTGAAATGCCACTGTGAAGTACATTTGTTTGTATCTACTGTATCATCTCCAACTGTATTTTTGTCAGGACCACTATCGTCAAAGATGATTGACAATTAGTTTGGATTGGCGGTATATTTCTGTTCTGGGCAATAACTCCCTGCCTATCCATGTAGCCTATAAGAGCAGGATCGCAACGATAACCCCCTTAACAGAACAGAACCAACATAAATGTATTGCAGATATCATTAATGTTCTTAATGACAATGATTTAATCTAACAACATAAATCAAGATAAATGACAATCTGATTTGAAGAGGAATATTAGAAGGCCAAGTCTTGACTGGATAAAAGAAGGAGCTGGGGATGGAGGAGGGTAATTACCTAATTATTTCCTGAGCAGTGCAATAAGGCTGTTGATAATTCTGAATGGACCTTAAATATGGACGCTGTGATAGCAGATCCACTGGAGTCAGCTGATGCAAGCTTTACTGACGTGACCTGTCAGTACTGCAAGTAGCCCATGTATGGATCAGAATATCTGAGGGTGCTTTTACACCTGAGCATTTGTTTTGAAACCTGGTGCATTTTCTCCCTTGGTTCGGTTCGTTAAGACACATATGAACATGGCAATGTTGCTCAGATCCACACCAAAACAATCGCTCCGAGGTGGTCTCTGCCCTATTGCAAAAAAACTGTGGGGTGGTTCGCTAGAGGTGAGAAAGCAATCCGACTCAATGGACCAAATGGTATTATAATTCCTAACCGGAAATTTGCTATAAAAGTAGTGTCTGATTCTGTGAGTGAGCACATAGTTATCACAGTTGAAAACCAAAAGAGCACCTCTTCATCTTAAGATGTTGTGTAATTGCGCTTCTCAGTGGGTGAATGCTGTCCCGATGAAGCCTTGATTCCTGCTCTAGCTGCATTTTAACATTCGTATAGTGTTTCGTACTGTGTCTTGAAACTGTTAACCTCTGGACAGCTCTAGAAGTTTGAATTTGATCCATGAATTAGCTGTACTATTAATATATAGTAAGAATGTAGTATATAATTTAACAGTGGGAATGACGGCTACATTCGTATAGTGTTTGAGTGTGTCTCGACAGTTACAAATAAAGCCACAATAAGCTCATGGAGCAAACTTGTCAATTATCTTGATGAATGACGCTGAGGAAACTCTGACAAAGAGGACATGTGACTTGCGTGAACACTTTTTGGTACAATTTGAAAGGTTGCCTTGTGAAAGCGAACCGAACCAAGAAGAAAATGCAACATTGTACCAAATTAAGTCCTTGTTTCGAAACAAAACAAATGATCTATAGGTGTTAAAATGCCCTGGTTGTGTGCAAAAGTGAGCGTTTGTTTATCTGTTTTCTAGGCATTGATCAGTCAAGTATAGCCTCTAATCTATGAAGGTGTTTTGAGTCTCCGCCTTTTTCAACAAGCATGACTTTCCAGACTGATCCAGGGTGGTTTAACTAGCTCAAACAGCATATTCTGTCTGTTGAAACACAAAATCAGTAACCCTCCCCTTGAACTTCAGTCACAAGTGGTAACAGGAGGTGCATTTGATAAGCTTTTTTGAGAAGTAGCCCAGGATCGAAGCTGATGATTTAATTATTTGGAGAAGAATATGGGTGGAATGGGTGCCTATAAAAATAGCATTTGTTGTTAACATGTGGGAGTGATAGAACCTTCCACTGGGAGGTTGATAGATTTGATTTGGAAGCAAAAATAATGGAGAGTACAGAAATAAAGCAAGCACACTGGAATATGGGATTAAATAACATATAATCAACTTTTTTATAGTAGCTCAGCAACAGCAGCAGATCGTTTCAGAAGTTTCAGAGGAAGCTCAATGTGACCATTATTATTTTATTATTATTTACATACTATTATAGTATTTATTAATATTTCAGCTTTTGTCTTTTATTTTTAAATTTTAAGTTTTCATTTTAATATGTGTTTTTGTCATTTTATTCGTTTTTATATATTTCTATTTAGCTTTATTTATTTTTATTTCAGTTTTAGTATTTCAGTTAGTTGCCAAAGCGACTTCTTTTAAAGGGTAAGACAGGGTTGTGAGTCACATGCCAAGGGAGACTATGCCGAAATCAATCATTAAAAGTGAACAATAAAATCTGTGAATGAGCCTCTTTATAGTCAGGAGCTATGCGCCTATCGTTACATTTACCTAAAGGTGGTACATGAATTGCTCCAAATGGAACTGGAAAATGAATCTACACTGAACATAATAAAACGTACTCTACCTCATCATTTTAGATGTTTTACTAACCTGATTCCATATATAAAATGAATGGAAACACTTGCCGACACGGACAGCTCAATTCAATTGACCATGTTTTGTTTTTTTTCTCTCCAAGGGGCTTATTTATTACAATTCATGACCGCTCCCACATCTCCACACTACTTCAGAGCTGGCCAGAGAAGGACATTCGTGTGAGTTCTGCCCTCTTACTTCTACACCACCCTGTACTATTACACAATGTACCAGAACTCTCACTGTCTGACACAAATTAAAACTCTCCTGGGTTTCACCAATTCCAAAGACATTGATTCCAAATTTATATGACTTGTACCGTGAAAACGATGCCATAAAGTCATATTAATCTGCTCGTTAAGCATTTAAAAGTTATTAAGGTAATGATGTCGCACCCTGTAGAGCTTTGGCATGTTGAGGAACAATGCGGGGTAGCATGAAATGAAGCAGTAAAAAGGTTAAACACCTACTGCATCTGCATCACAATGTTAACGGGAAAAAACACGTTGTTCTTGCTTTGGGATCAATTGCGTTCGGTAATTGGATTGAATTACACAGTTTATGCTGTTATTTTGAATTTGGTCGTTTATTGTGAATATGTGAAAATGTGATTATAAAAGCAGAAAATCTGTTGTTACTGGAGGGCAGATTTACAAGCCAAACTAGCCTATCACAGATCCAGTTATAAATGCATATGTTTAATCCAGGGCAAAAACATACAAATTCAATGAAGAAAGTGATTTGATTTATAAAATGCTTAAATTAGATCAGAAAGCTTTGTAGGGTGAATTAAAAGTGCGGGCTGCTGTGGTGTACAAAACAATATATACACACTTCCATTAAAAAAATTGGGGTCAGTAAGATTTTATTAATGTTTTTAAAAGAAGCCTCTCCTGCTCACCAAGGCTACATTCATTTGATCAAAAATACAGTAAAAAAAAGTTAAAGCTGTGATGTTAAAGCTGAATTTTCAGCATCATTACTCTAGTCAGTGTCATAAGATCCATCAGAAATAATTGTTGTAATATGTTGATTTATTGATCAAGAAGCATTTATTATTATTATTAATGTTGAAAACAGTTTAATATATTTTTGGTTTTATAATTCCGGATTCTCTGGTGCCTAAAAAGAAGAGCATTTATTTCAAATATAAATGTTTTGTAACAACACACTATAGAATATACAGTTTGTACAGTGTAAATGTCACGGATGTTTGCACAGACAGAAGACAAAACTAATCAATAAAGTTCCGCACGATGCTTTAATAATAATCCACTCTAAAATGGTCCAAACGATGGCAGCAAACACACTAAACAAACGTGACCGGACATCAAACAGAGGAAAAGGAGAAACGTAAGTACAAGCCAAATCAATGAAATAATGATAAACACCTGTGCTGATTAAATGAATTGCCATGACAACAAAAGAGTGGCGGGAAACTAAACAAAGGAACACATGTGACTGAAAATAACAAACTAAAGCTCCATGAAAACAGAAAACATTACGCCTATGGAGATTCCTCACAAAGATAGCAAAGGTGTGTGTGTGTTTTATTAAAAAATTACCAAAATCGTGGCTCCCTATAATAAATGCATGGCCCACATTTTTGGCTAAAAAAAAAATCTTTGTTCACCTAATATTTTACAAATGATTTGTCTGTTCATGCAGTCTCTTTCTGATTTTGCTGACTGTCTGTTGTATTTTTTTGCTAGGCTGTAGTAGTGACAGATGGAGAGAGGATACTGGGCCTGGGGGATTTGGGCTGCTATGGCATGGGCATCCCAGTGGGTAAACTGGCCCTCTACACCGCCTGTGGTGGAATGCCGCCTCAGCAGTGCCTGCCTGTTATGCTGGATGTGGGGACAGACAATGAGGTAAGCAGACATGTGGCACCACAGCCATCCAGACCGTGACTGCTGACACCCGCTTGCCATTGCGCTCTCCTTGACATTAATCAAAGACATAACTATTCATAGCAACCACATCCTCTCTCACGACTTTAATCCGCCAACTTGTTTGTTTTCAACGGTCGCAACGTTGCAGTGTTGTTGCAGTGTTGTAGCAGAAGGACGTAGGTAGCAGTAGCTGTAGACTATGAATAGTTCATAGGTAAATATAGTGAGCATAAAGTCTGTCATTCTCAACAGGGCTAAGGGTGTGGCACTGCAGAAATAGAAAACCACTGCCTCATCTACCAAGGCTTTGTGCCAGTGTCCACCTGGCACTCCCCTTCTGTGCCAGAGCAGTGGCTAAGCCATGCCATCACAGATGCCGAATCTCAGATGGAGGGAGAAAGACAGAGTAAAATGAGAAAAGAAGAGACTAAGAAAGAGTGTATGACTTCCAAGCCTTTGTGTTTTTGAGACACTTGTCTTTTTGTTGAAGTTTTAGGGCCCTATCTTGCACTCAGCGCACGATCTGAAACGCAAGTGTCAAAGCGCAAAGCGCAAGTAACTTTGTGGGCGGATCCCGGCGCTGTTGCTATTTTCCCGGCGGGATAAATGCCTCTTGCGCCTGGCGCAAATCTAAAAGGGGTTGGTCTGAAGTAGCTTCATTATTCATAGGTGTGGTTTGGGCGTAACGTGAAATAAACCAATCAGAGCGTCATATCACATTCCCTTTAAGAGCATGATGAACGAGGTGCGCTTGTTCCATGGCGCAATACTATTATAACGGCGCATTTACCAGGTGCGCTTCAGAATCGGTTCACAGCCGAGGAGATCGATGTTCTCGTCAGGGCCGTAGAAGAAAGAGAAGTGGCATTGGAGATGGGACAAACCCACCCAAATTAGCTTCGGTTATAATAATTTGGGTAAATATGTAGGCCTAAGCTTTATGCCTATTTTTCCGATCGTCATGGACACAACATATTAATACTGTGAAGCTGCTTTGATACAATCTGTATTGTGAAAAGCACTATATAAATATACTTGACTTTGACTGGACAACAATGATTTCCCTCGTGTTTTAATATTTTTCCTTATAATAATGTATCATTTGCAAAAAGGAAAATGCATCTGTGTCGATGAGAGAATCATCTACAGTGTATGCGCGTTGTTCACACTCTGTATTATGACCAAGCACGCGCGCTTAAAATAGCATCTGAATGTACGCGCAACGCGCCAATGACTTTAGACTAGGTTGGTGTACAAAGTCAATTGCGCCGGGTGCAAGATAGGGCCCATACAGTAGCTTATGTATACAGTACAACTGTAGGTCTCAAAATGACATTAACATTCATTTCAATTTAGTGGATTAATTTAATCAGATTTTTTATAGACAAAGTAATGGAGAAAAATTGCTGTGTCTAGGTTTAAAAAATATATATTTCTGTCATGACAACTCAGAGAGTTTGGCACGGTAATGTGTATGACAATGTTAATGTGTTTGGTCTTGGCAGAATAGATCTGCTTCACTGCTACTGCTGCTGCTGCTTTTTTTGCTGCTTTTGCAGAGCAAGTACAGAATTTGCCACTGCTTATACACACGACATGCTCAATGAGCAAGCAAGACATGCTGCTGCTGTACAAGCAATCATGAATCGCCCCCTTAGCAGATCTATACAGGTGAAGCTGGAAAAGGAGTAGGGTTTGTGAAAGCCCGCTGCAAACTGCTATGGCAAACAATAGGCAATCATTTGAAAGTTGAGCAGCAAGCTCATTGGCTACAAATACAGCGGGAACCAACAAGTTGTCAACATTTATTCCAGTCAAAAGTTTGGAATAAATAAAAAAAAATTCTCTCTAATGGTTACTAAGGCTATTTATTTAATCAAAAATACAGTATAAACTGTAATATTATCACAATTTAAAAGAATTTGGCAAAGCTACATTTTCAACAGCAGATTTCTGAAGGATTATGTGAATCTGAAGACTGGAGGTAATGGCTGCTGAAAATTCAGCTTTGCCATCACAGGAATAAAATACATTTTAAAATATATTCAAATAGAAAAACAGTTATTTTAAATTTTAATAATATTTCACAATATAAATTTTTTATTGTATTTTTGATCAGCTTTGGTGAACATAATGCTGATTACACACTGCGCAATTTCAAAGTCATTAGATTGCTGTTCTCACTAGGGCTGCACGATGTATCGTTTTAGCATCGATATCGCAATGTGAGCATCCCCAATAGTCACATCGCAGGACTATGGAAGTAAAATAATGCCAAATGTTTTTTAAATAAAAAGCCTGTTGAATTGCACTATACTTGAAAAAAATATGCATTGCATTAACCATGCTTGCACTTTAATGCATTGTATTTTTAGGACTTGCATTTTTTGTTGGCTCAAATTTGACATGGTTGAATTTCAAACACATTTCTATTATTAAAAATGCAATAATCCATATTCACCTTTCATATTTCACTTCCAAAATATTCAAACTTTTTCCACAAATTCAGTGGTTCAAATTCGACAGTAAATTCAACATTGACATCCAGGAACTGCAGGAAAAGCAGTAGATTACTGAGCATAATCTCCATCTGCTGTTAGTCTTCCTCACCAGCAGGGGGTGCAAGAGCGTGTTGTTGACTAAGACCGAGCAACAGTTAGAGCAAGCCATTCATTCATAAAAAAAAAATTCTGTACATTACACAACGGTTCGGCGACAACATTTCAAAAGGAAGGATCGCAGACAACTCTGTCTGGTCTACAAACCAAACCAACCAAACACACATGAGAACTGATACAGGAAATAATGTAAAATCACACGTGAGAGGAGCGCAAGACTGGATTTCTTCTTTTAAAATGATTACACAAGAAGCTTGTGGTCCAAGTTGTCTGTGCGCCGATTTGTAGCAAAGAAGAAAAATGAAGCCTTCAGAAGACATGCTTGCTGATGTTCTGTTGCAGGATTCCTCCCCCCTGAACTTTCCCTTGCCCTGTATCTTAATTCTCTTACTGGCTGTAGGTCGTCGCCGATGTAATTCCGATGTAAAAAGTCACAGACAGGTCCAAATATTAAGCATGCTAAATATTTCATTGGCATCACGTCTTTGCTCATTCGCACTACACTCACGTGAGCGAGCACCAATTTGCCTCAAATTTCGGGCATTTGTCAGTGAACTGTCTGCAAGTAAAAATCCGGGATAAAATCATCCAGTTTCCTCGGCAAAAGAGACTTCTCTCAAAAAAACAAAAAAACCCTCAACTATCTTACCCAAAGCATCTTGCTTTAAATTCAAGGTATGCATTTATGTATATCTCAGTTAAAGGTGGGGTATGTGATTTCCAAAACGGCCGGCAGATTTTGAAAATACACAACTCAAAATGTCCTACTTTCTTTCCTCCAACGCTGGCCCTGACTCCATCCATTCGAAGATCATGGACGCACAATCATGCACGAGCGAAAACACAGATGCGCGAGACTCAGCCCTGGCGTCTGTACAGCGGTCTTCTATTCAAAGCAGGATTCATAGCAATGTGCTTTGAGTATGCGCACGAAGGGGTCACGGCACGCGCGCGCGAGAGAGATGGGGGAGGGGGGTATGGTACGACCATTTGATTGACGGACTTACTGTCCAATGATTCTATGTGGTCTTGGAAATTATTGGCTCGAGTTTTTTCGAGTCCTGCTCGTTCCACAGATGATTAAATTGATTAATTTTCATTTCAGTGCTTCTAACTCAGTGGCTGTAAGTGGGTTATGAATAGGATTTCAAGTGATTTTGAAAAAGTGGACAAAAAAGAGAATCACATACCCGACCTTTAATATGAGGTCATATGTCATGTCAACAATTCTTGCTTTTACTAAAAAAATTGAAGTTCCTTAACTCATTTGACAGCTTCACGCTCTTGTTGGTTCTGTACAAAAGCTCATAAATGAGTAAGAGGGTAAAGCACATTAACACTGTTGTGTAACTGCTCTGAGTCAGTTTTCCCATTCGGTTCAGCTTTAGTATTGTGCAGGCCAGCTCCACATGTGTCTTCTGCTGCAATGCTAAATCCAGAGTGGCCAGTCAGCGATTCAACATCCTCAGGCATCAAAACAGTTTAATGAGTTGACTCTAGATTTGGGCCCCTGTCTCTGTCTGCATCCAAGTGTATTCAGCTGGAGGAATTTTCTTTTCTTTTTTTCTATTAATTAATTTATCTTTTTTTATTTTAATTTTTTACTTTATTTATTTGTTTATTTTGCACTGTCTGGTTTAATGTTGCATGCATGTGTTCATGATAAAAAGTCTTCTGTCCCTCTAGAAGTCTAAAATTGAAAGACTTCTTCTGCTGCACCATTTGGCCGACTTTGCATGAAGTCTGAGGTAATTAAGACCTCGTTTTCAGGATATTCTGAGGAGATGACAGATCTGATTGATGAACTCACTGCTTATACCCCCACAGCTGTGTGTGTGCCTTTTATAGGATTGTGCAGTCAGATGATAAAATGAGTGTTATTAAAGGATTAAGTCTACTGTTATTTCTAAAGAAGCAAGACGCCTACTGACTGGGGTCAGGCTGACTCCTTTCTTTCTGCCTCTCAGAGCGAGCTTGACAACTGCACCTGGGTCAGTTATGACTCTCCAAACACAGCCTCTAACATCAGTTCAGACAGTAAGCAGTAAGTAATCTGATCCAGGATCAGCATAATTTATGAATGCTTGATCCAGGCCCTGTACTCTCTGGTTAAACTCTAATCCGTAAAGAACGCTGTCTGTGGTCTGGATGCTAGAGAAAGTTCAAGATGTGCAAATAACATGGAGGGGCTTTGCGCAGGTTTTTTATGGATAGCTTAAGTGCGCTAATTGTTCATTTCAGCAAACTGGATTTCCTGTCAGATACTATTTGCTCCTTGTAATTGCAGTTGTTATTTGCACTCCAGTGAAAATATATACACTATTATATGCTATCCTATTATATTTAGTATTTTATACATATTATTTTTGTATTGTGTAGATTATATTATAGTATTATATACTGAAATATATACTACTAAAATATTGTTTTAAATATAAAATAATTTATATTTTATTACATATTTTTATAAATAATAAATAATATTATAAAATATATACAGTACTTCTAAAATAGTATAAGAACAACACATTAGTCAAATTTACTTTGAACATTATTATTCTGATTATATTTAAATCTTATGAGTTAAGAAATCTTAGGAATTTATATATTTTTATAATTTGTTTGTAATAAATAGTATAAGAACACAGTATAATTAAAACTGTTTATTGAGAACATATTATATTTTGACGTATGAGGTTTTTGAGATTATATATGTGTGTGTTATAATGAGATACATTTTGAAATGTGTGTATATATATTAGTTTAAAACAATTGTTTTTAATTTAAGTATTTATATGTATTTTAAGTGTTTAATTAATTTGAATTAATTTAAAGGTTGTATCAGTTATCAGAGATATAAATATCTCATCATTATCATATGAAAATATCAGCACTTTCACTAGTTATACCTTGATACAAGACATACAAGTAGTAGCTGAGGACAGGTTCAGTAAATTTTGCAGCTGCTGTGTAGATCCAGATTGTACACACACAAACAGCCAAAGCAGTTTGCAATCAAACCCATGTAAACAATATTTGTGTAAACACCTCCTGTGAGTTTTTCTGGAGTATTGTGCCTTGTCTAAACAGTGCTATATTTCATGGAAATTTCTGAGCTCCTGTATATACAGACCTCCAGACAAAAGATTTTTATCGCTGATACCAAGTCTGTTAATGTGTCTGGTGTAAAAGGGGAATATGATCTCTGATGACGTCTCTTACACTTCATCATTGAACTTTAGAGGCTCCTTCTGCTGATTGACAGCTGGGATACTCTGTCTAAACTGCTATCACCTCGTGTGACCTAATCCACACGCATACATTCACATACTGAAAGGAAACTAAATGATGTCATCGCAAACAAAGTGCTGTCTGTTTAGGTTGTGGGTGGCCTAGGCAAAGGGATCTCTCTCTCTCTCTATCTCTCTCTCTCTCTATCTCTCTCTCTCTCTCTCTCTCTCTCACACACTCATTTTCTCATTCTTCTCTGACTGTGGCTAACAGACCCTGACTGTTCCTGTGCCTTAATCTCACCTGAAAGACTACATACACATACAGTTCACACACACAAAGCATGATTCATCAAAACCCAGTTAATCCCAAAGAGAAAATGGCTTTCTCTCATCACCCACTGACCAATCAGTACTCGTATTCACTTCTGAGTAGCTGATCTAGGATTCAATTTTGTCCTGATTTTAGCAGAATTATCTCAGGTCAAAAGACGACACTTTGGGGAAAGCCTCCAGCGTGATCGAGTCTGAAACACGTGTGGAGCTCGTCCAGTCTCGATTAGTCTTGCGTCATGACGTAACGTGACGGTGTACACAGAAGCTACAAAGGGATGCCGGCACACAACAGTGTTAGCTTCTGCTCTTCAACAAGCATTCTGTGTGACTTGTCAGTCTTATTTGGTGTTGTTTGTCCTACTGTGAAAAGCATTCCTTATCAAAAAGAGTGAAAGTATGGCGAGTGAGAGTCAATATAGGCAGTATGCATCTCCCTGTCCCAGATACATCACGGAGGGAGACACACCCTCGCTTTGTGTTATGTGCCTGTGAACTGTGAGCTGTAGCTGCTGCTCAGAATGCTCCGCTCCCGCCTGGCCTTGTTCGATGAGACAGGCCAGGCTCGTGCTCCCTGTGGTTCGGGATCTGTGTCCGACGAAGCAGCGTGGCGTTAACATTTGTTGGGATCACAAATGGAGCTGCCTGGTGAGTTTGAGACGGCCTCTGCCCTTTCTCAGCTCTCAGCAGCCAGCCCCGTTGATCCCATTCAGGGATCGGAAGCCCGCTCTGCGGCTCTAGAATTATCTGGCTCTGAGGAGTTAGATGTTCTAAGCATCAAGGCAGGAGAATTAGAGTACTTGAGAATTAGAGTCTTTGGCGACACCCTGTAAATACAATGGTCGAGAGGTTTCAGGAGGCGAAGCGACAGTCAGCCGAATTCAAATAGTTCATCCCCCGTCATTGTTCGAGGTTTCAACAGCAGCTTCACCCATCAGCCACCAACTCCTCACAACTGCATCAGCAGATGGAGAGTGTTGCCTCTTGAGCCCCCCTTTAAAAAAGCCTCGGGGTCAAAGCAGCACTCTCAACCGAAGTCTTCTAAGCCGAAGACAGATCTGAGGACTGATCTGGGGACGTATCGGTTTCCAGCAAATGCAATTTGTCCGTCCAATTGGCCCTGTCGAGTTAGCTTCCTCAGATGAAGCCTGTATAAAATGTAATTTGGTTGTTACCTGCCAGCCAGCCGCTTCAGGGTACCGAAACTATTTTACGCACAACACCCGAGGTCAGTCTTGAGAGACTGATCCCCCTAGTAGAGTATGTAGAAGTTTGGAGGTGTCTTCACAGTGTATCTCAGTGGGTCCTGCATACGGTGGAAAAAAGGTACAGAATTAAATTCTATAAATAGTATTGCCCGCCAAAATTCAGCGGGATGGTCTACACTATTGCTGGGACACTATTGAGGCAAGGGCTGGGGCCTAGGGATTGGAGACTCCACCCCGAGACCGTGGAGCTAATTTGGAGGAAGTTCGACCAATCAGAAGTGTATTTGTTCACCTCTCAAGAAAACACACATTGCCAGCTTTGGTTTTCCCTCACACATCCAGCTCCTCTGGGACTGGATGCCATGGTGCACGTGTGTACGCATTATCCCCGATTGGTCTGCTCCCGGGAGTTCTAGAGAGGGTCCGTCGGGATGGAGGTCAGTCTACTTCTAGGAGCCCCGTACTGGCCACCAGAGTATAGTTCTCAGACATCATAGCGCTCCTAGCAGGCCCTCCATGAGAGATTCCCATCAGGAGGGACCTTCTCTCTCAAGCTGATGGCTCATCAAACCACCCTCGGCTGAAGCTGTGGAAGCTCTGGGTCTGGCCCCTGTGGAGGACCAACTCCTAAGTATTGGTCTCTCAGCCTTAAAGTGTTCACTTTATGGTGCAGAGAATGCCAATTGGACTCAGTCAACTGCCTAGTGGCTTAAGTGCTGGAGTTCCTCCAAAGCCATTTCTCTGATGGTCTTTACCCATCCACACTTAAGGTCTATGTGGCGGCCATAGCTGCCTTCCACAGGAATTTTAAGTGGTGGCCCTCTGGGGAAACATCAACTAATCATTTGTTTCCTTCGTGGTGCTCAGAGGATGAGACCTGTCGTCCAGGCCAAGGTTCCTGTGTGGGACCTGGCAGGGTTTTTTTGAGGGGTCATCTCTGGCACCCTTCAAACCCATTGATGAGTTGTCTGAGAAGTTTCTCTCTTTTAAAGTGGCCTTCCTGCTAGCCTTTACATCCCTTAAAAGAGTGGGGGACAAGAGGCTTGACCTCTTGGTTCACTCCTGGAAGGGTAAAGGCCATTCTCCACCCTAGGCCGGGCTACAAGGTGCCATCTAATGTGGCACGGTCTGTTATCCCACAGGCCTCCACATGTGTCAGCTGACCAGTAAAGGCTACACCTACTATGCCCTATCCGGGCCTTGGAGGCCTACGTACGTAGGTCCTCAGGTTGGAGGAAGTCGGACCAGCTATTGGTGTGTTTTGGGTCACTTAAGAAGGGTTTCCCTGCCTCTAAGCCAACGATTAGCAGGTGGATTGTGGAGGCTATTTCTTCAGTTTATGAGGTGTGCAGTCTGCCCTCTCCTCTCCTGATAAGAGATCACTTGAGTAGAGGAGTGGCATCCCCCAAAGCCTTTCTATCGGGGGCCTTTCTTTCTATCACACCTTTATCAGATATTATAGCTTGGATCTTCCCTCCACGCCGAGTTCTGAAGTCCTCTCGTCCTGAGCTGTGCCTGACAAGCTTCACACCAGGAGAGGCAATAGTCAGTGAGGCGCAGTATTTCGTTCCCCCAAATTGTTGTCTTCGATGCAGCGAAAGTTCCCTCAAAAGGGAACGTCTTGGGTTAAGACTGTAACCCTTGTTACAGTGAGAAGGGAACGAGAACCTTGTTCCCTGAGAAGGGAACGAGACGCTGCGTTCTTTTGCTACACCTGAGTTCCTGAGAACGACTTGCTTCGACCTATCAGAAGCTAATACTCTTGAGTGCCGGCGTCCCTTTGTAGCTTCCGCTTGCACGCCATCGTGACATCATGACACAACACCAATCGAGATGTGACTTGTTCCACACATGCTTCAGACGCTATCATGCTGGAGGCGTTCCTCAAAGTGTCTTCTTCGACGCAGCGTCTCGTCCCTTCTCATGGAACATGGGTTACAGTTGTAACCCGAGACAATTTGTTTCTTCTAAGAACTTCAAGCACTTCACTTTCTGTGAGAGCAGGCACATCTTATTATTTTATATATTATCTTAGCTTGTAATCTGATGTATTCCTTTTTCAGATTAAAGAGCCCTATCTAATGTCAACAAAATATTTCCTACATTTTGTGGATATATATTTTACCAGAATACATTCAAATGGTACAAGAAGATCAAGAGATTACTGATTGGGAATTTAAAATGGAAAAAAGTTTTGTGGATGTAGGAGTAGGATGTTTCTGGATCTTTGTTGCTTCCAGAACCACATGTTCATCAACCTGTCAGATTTTAGGTTAGACTTTCAGGTGGGGCTTTAATGGTATTCTTATTAATCTTTCATTTTTCTCTAATTTTGAACAGATTTATTTACAGTTAATTCTGTAATATTGTAAAATAATTTAAAATAACTTTTTTTATTTTTATGCATTTTAAAATGCATTTTTTTCTTGGAAAAAAGCTGAATTTTCAGTAGCCATTACTTTCAATCATTCTAACATGCTTATTTGGTACTGAAGAAATGTTATGATACTTTTTTCAGGACTCTAAATTTAACTTAATTATCTTTTTTGATCAATTTAAAGCATTCTTGCTAAAATAAAACAAAAAACAACAACATTAATTTCCTTCAAAAAAATAAATCTTACTGACCCCAAACTTTCGAAATGTGGTGTAGTTTATGTTTAAAGTTAGCGATAGGGACATGAATTGTTTGTTTGATTGATAGAAGGTTCCAGGACCAACACAAGACATCCTGCTTGACAAAATCCTGGTCATGACAATTAATACAGTTTTTGGTTTTGTCCTGGTGCAGTCTACGAGTATCCTACAAATGCAGCGTGGTAACGCCTTATTTTGTCTCTGCCCCATTGATGGGATAGCTGGCAAACATGTCACTTCTGAGGAGGAGTGGCAGTTTGATGTTTGTTTTGGTTCCTGAGTCCTGACTGTGAGGTTCAGAGAAACTACTTTTATAGCGACTGTCTTGAGATTAAAAAACACAGTCACAACAAACCAGACCCTCTGGTTATAGTATATCCTATCCCACTGAGTGTGCACTTAGTGCATTATGAACACACAATAAAATCTGCCTGCAGTCACCATCTCATGTCAGACCGCACTCTGTTTCCTCTCCCACACTGATGAATTCACCTTCCGCCAGAAACCAGACAGTCCTCCCTTTTAAAGGTACCTTTATGAGCGCAATTGCTGTGTAAAACTCTTAAAGAGAAATCCAAAGTGCTGGAAGAAAAATATCATCTTAGTTCAATTTCAGCCTTCCTCTCACCAGCCTCCCACTCACCAGCCTTTTTTTCTTCAGCTAGCATGTCAGCACAGTTCTGAAAAGTTTCTCATGGATTATGATATTTTTCTTGCATTGTGAAATGGAAGAAGCGACAGATCTTTAAAGATTGGAGAAGCCTGCCATATGTCACCAGAGACAAGTCTGTCATTCACTGGAAAATTGAGTTATGAATGACGATGATCAAGAATTATGATGTCAAAAAAAGAAACATTGATGAATATGATAAATAACATGAAATGAAAAATCTAACTATTTTCTATCTTAAATGTCTTAAATGGATACTTCAGGATTTAGCATTAAGCTTTGTATTAGTAGAAAACCTGTAGTATTTTCAAATTACCATGCTTTCCACCCTCATATCCCCCTGAGACGAGAGATTGATGTATTTTTTGTCTGGAAAAAATCCTCCATTTTGCGTCATCTGAGGATTTTTTGGCCCGAGGCTAAAGACTACAGCCAGTAGTAGGGGCTGTCCCGCATGTTCTCAACCCGCCCATAGAGGGTGAGATCTCACTCACAGAATGTACACATAGTGTCAGACATCTTTTTTTGGAAGCTTAGCAAGCAGGCTTCTGTGGAGAAAGCTGAGTAGTAGGAGAAAGCTGAGTAGTAGGGGTTACCATCCTCTTTTTCCCGGACATGTCCGTCCGTCGAGATCGTACAAAATGTCCGGGATTTTGCTTTCTGCAGTCGCCATTCATTGTTTACATGCACAACTTTTGTTTCAATCTAACTGAATTCATTCTGATTGGTGAATCTGAATGTAAGTTTACATGAACGCTAAACAAGTGATCGGTTGATGTGCGTTTTAATATTGCTAAGAAAATTCCTGCTCCTCCGTGAGAGATACGAGACCGGTGCGTCTCAAGGGGGTCGCTCATCAGTCATCTGTAATCACTGGCCTCGCGTCGTTCACAGTAAACATAAAAAATGCTGAAAGCTCCTTGGGCAGCGAAACAAGTGCATTCTGGGAGTTGTTGTTATTCATCCACATAAGCCAAAATAAATTTTCTGGCTTTTCTCAGTCTAGAAAGCTCCAAATTAAAAAATAATTTCACATTTCTTCTACATAAATGACCCATTTTAAATACACGTTAAAGGATTAGTTCACTTTTAAAAAAACCTTTGCTGATATTTTACTCACCCCCATGTGATCAAAGATGTTCTTTCTTTCTTCAGTCGTAAAGAAATTAAGGTTTTTGATGAAACCATTACAGGATTTTTCTCCAATGGACTCAAAAATAAATAAAAGTTTTATAAGCACAAATGCTCGCCTTGCTCTGTTCTGTGATGCGCGTTCACGACGTCACGTAATAGGCAATTACGTTGAAAAGGTCACGCTTCTGACCTGACGAAAATTCTCTTTTAGCTAAGATCATCCTTATTCATCGTCTGGTATTGTTTAAAGCCCTTTGAAGCTGCACTGAAACTGTCATTTGGACTTTGAACCGTGTGGGGTCCTATGAAGTTCACTATAATGGAGAAAAATCCTGTAATGTTTTCATCAAAAACCTTAATTTCTTTTCGACTGAAGAAAGAAAGACATGGACATCTTGGATGACATGGGGTGAGTAAATTATCAGCAAAAGCTTTTTTAAAAGTGAACTAATCCTTTAATCTTTCCAGAGGTGAAGTATCCCTTTAAAGACAGTCTCATAGAATTTTTTTCTTTTTCTCTAGTACTATCAGATTAAAAAAAAATGCTTTTATACTGAGGACAGATCGTCAGAACTGATTATGACTGAAATTTTGTGTGCCATGTGGGAATGAGTTCTGATGAAAGCACTTCCTCTTTCACTGTGATCAAAACATGGAAAAAGCTCCAAAGTTGTTGTCATACTATGTTAAGTATGCACCACATATCAGAACTTCTGAGAGTGCTCTGTTAATTCATTTTCTTTTCTGGTTGACTGGGATGCTGACAGTGATGGGGTGCACAGAATTTTTGACGCTTACTTGCGTTCTCTCTCTCAACTTTTCTGTTTTTCCCACTGCGTTTGTGGCTCACAGTGTGATGTCTACAGATCTGAACAAGAGCGACAGCTGCTAGACTTTCAAATTGAAAATGTATAGTGTTTTTCTTTTTCCTCATGTTCTCTTTCTGTCTCTTTTCACGATTTTCTCGTTTCTCTTGTTCTCGGTCTGTGTTTCCTTAAGCACATGCAGGCACAAATAACTGTGAGAGGTTTATCCAGCTGCGGGGTCCCCAGATTACCATATGTAAACTAATTAAAGAGGAGCTGTATACACAATAAACATTCACTTGTTGAGTTTTCATGGTATTTTATTTTTGGTTCTCATTTTTTCCACTGGTTAGAGTATGATGAATTGTCATGTCATGCTATTGTTTCTACTTGATGCCTGGGATTCTAAAATGTGTGGTTAAAAACCTTTTATTTTTCTCTTTCCCTGTCGCAGGAACTCCTGAAGGACCCTCTGTACATTGGTCTGAGGCATAAAAGAGTACGTGGACAGGCCTATGATGAGCTGCTGGAGGAGTTTATGAAGGCCATCACAGACAGGTATAGTAAATCCACTGTACCCTTCCCTCAAAGCACATGCTTCCTTCCACAGGCCACTGATGGAAATGCCTGGAGAGCATAGCTGAGCCATTGCGTTGCAGGAATGTGGGGTAAAGCGCATGCCTCTAGGTTTGTGGGCTCTGAGCAACGACTCCAGTGGCAGAGACCCGAACAGGATCACTGACTGCACGCCTCATCAGTTCTCTCCCCACATATCCTGCATTATATAGGGCCATGCTGTGATGTAATTTGGCCCATAACCAGCCCCCACTGGCTGGTTGATAGCTCTTCGGGCTCCATGATACTTAGAATTGTTCACGGTCTTGTGTTATTTTTTTTGATAGTCTTCTAAATGGCAGTTTGGGTTATTTGAGTCATTTTCATTTTCTTTTTCGACAGCTAATGGGAGAGAGAATGTCCATGCATAAAGCTCAGCTTGTAAAAGCATTGTTATATATCATATATATAATGGAGAATGAAACTTTGTGTTTTTAAAGGGGCCCTATTATGCTTTTTTTTTTTTTACTTTAGTTAGTGTGTAATGTTGCTGTTTGAGCATAAAAAAGATCTGCAAGGTTACAAAGCTTAAAGTCCTCTCTAAATGGAGATATTTTATTTAACAGAACTCACTTTCCAAGAACTACAACAAACGACTCATTTAGACTACAATGTCTTTTTTCTGGGTTTTGTGAAGTCACAATTTTACTAATTTAAATAATCCCCGCCCACGGAATATGCAAAAAAAGGTGCGAGGTCTGGTTGAGCTGCATTAGAGAAGACAGTGTTGTCGCTATGTCAAAGAGATGCTGTTTTGTCCACCCCGTTTCCAAACTCAGTGTGGTTTGAATTTATTTATACACTGTTCCTGAGCATTATAATCCTACCATTTATCTGTGTGCTGAACATTTGACAGAAAACAGCTTCCAGAACCACTATGCACAAAAGCTTCTCCTGAAATGGATAATTTTCCAAATTGTCAGGACAATCTGTTGTTTTTGTATCACAACTTGTACTGTGTCGTCTTATTTGCATTGTTATTAACAGTTCCAATTATAAGTTTTATGTTGTTGCTGCGATGTAAACAAAGGACAAAGCTTTGCCTCCGCTCGCCTGCTAGCCAACAATAGTGTTGATATACTCACTGTAGTGTTTACTGTAGCTTTTGTAAGCTCTCGCTTAGGAAGTCATTGGAAGATTAACTGTGGTTTTGTGATCGATCACTGTTTGTATTACCATAGTTCTCTGATAAATATCATGATTAAATGGTGTATAACATCGTATCTAAAATGTAGAAGAAAATTACACAAAAACAAACATACCACTCTGAAACGTCCTGTAAAATCAGTCCTTGAAAAGTCCATGCATGAAATCCGTTCTGGATGATCCTCTTGTTTGTTAACATTCCTAAGTCTGAATCAGGCTTGAATTGGTTTGAATTTTACGCTATTCTCAATATTTACATCTGAGTAGAGCTCGCGGTTATGGTAAGGGGCTTGACATTTCCCGAACACGTGCTAAGCGGTGCCAATCACAACACACTGGGACAGCTAACCAATCACAGCACATTTCGTATTTCGGACGGAGGGGGTTTATTGAAACCGGAACTAAACGGCGTGTTCGGGCCAGACTGGGGAGCGAGGTGCTGTAATAATATAAAATATGTGAAAAATAAAAAGACTCTATAAAAGGGCATAATAGGATCCCTTTAAGTCTTTATTCGTCGAATTTGTTTAAGCAAGTATTACTATTACTTGAACTCTTACTGATTAGACATTTTAGTGTGAAGTTGCACTAACTATGCTACAGACATGAATATAATCAATCAAGTTGTTTAAGAGATGAGTGCTATTACTTAAGTCATTGTACTTGCATTGAAGGAGAGACACAAACAGTATCTAGGGACCAGAATATCATAGGGCTTTTATGGTGGGCTCTTTTGATCTGAAAGTTTAGGAAACCACCTAAACCTAGCAACCAACTAGCAATGTCATAGAAACCACCTAGAACATGGCGGCAAGTTTTGCACTGGTTAACACCATTTAACATTTAAGAACGAGGGTCTTTGTCAAAGGTCTCTCTGTTGATTTAGGCTCTGGTGTGGCCTGGTTTGATGGAGGATGTCATAAGAACGTAGTGCCACACATGGCTGTATTTAAAGGAGAACCAAAACCCCAGTGTCTGATTTCCCTCCAGCTGGAAGAATATAGCCATGATTCTATAATAATGGGGTGGACATGAAACTACAGGGAAAAGCATCACTTTCCCCAAAAGTGCAGAGTTGGTGGAAAATGAATATAGTGATTATAGGTTGCCGACTGACAAATGATTACAGTCCTGGGGATTTTTAATAAACTCCTTATAATTTTAAAATGCATAGGCTAGATGCCTTAGGAAAATGTACATTTTAAATAGTTAAATTTACATTACATTTACATTTTGCCAAATCAACTTACATTGCAATAAAGGGCCTTTTTTGGGGCCATTAGTTTGTACTCTTACTGGGAATCGAACCCATGACCATTCTCTTTCAGTGAACAGTTCTAAACTTCTCTCTGTTTTAAAGTTTAAAAATGTTTGAAGAAACTGCACACAACCGTCTATTGGTGAACTGCAATCCAGTTGTTGTTGTTGTTTTTTTCAGTGAAATGCAAAAATCTTTATTTCAATACATTTAATAACTATGGCAAAAATAACTGGCAGTTTGAAGTAAAATGTATAGAGAAGACAAAGGAAAATCATTAAATGCACTGTATATTCTTTCAGACCAGCCTGCAGGTGCACTGTTTCCCATCAAGCCTTTTTGTGAGAGTGATGAAGAATGACACCAATCCCCATCAGGCCACTTTTCTGTGCCACAATGGCTTTAATAAGAGGAACTAGAGAAGACAATGGGACCTGTTTTGTTTAAGGAGTGAAAAAACCCCATAAAGAAACATTCAGAAAAATCAGCTGCATTTTAGGATGCCGTGAGTATTTTTGCGGGGGGTTGTTATGTTTCTTTTATGATGTAGTTAATTCAAGAATAGATTTTTTTTTTTTTTTTTTGCTTAAGCTTTGTGTTGTGGTGCTGAAGTAGTTTGTGGGGGTTGACTTTGTTTTCCCACCCGCTCTCAGAACCGACTGAAAAGTATCTGTCTTCTTTAGCCCCTCTGTGTGCACAATTGAATTCCCATGTCAAATTATTTCATTAGAGCTTGTTGCTTTTCACAGAGCTGTAGTGGTGACGCTATTCCAGCTATCGCTATGGTAACACGGGCCATCTTAGGGCACCGTTACGCAGCCATGTTAGGAAAAGTGATGGATGGGAATGTTGCTTGATTTTTCTATGCAGATGGGAATTAAGGAATGGGAATTTAAGGAGTGTTTTAATAGAAAGAGCAGCCTGCGAAGCCCCATGGGCCCCGTGGGAGCCGGTGTGTGCTGGAGAGGAGCGCCGAACTCAGAGCTGCATGCTCACCATGAGTGAATGTATTGCCTGCCTGTCCCATTAAATCCTGACCTGATAATGATAACCCCATATAGGGCCTTCCTAACACATTTAGTTTCAGAAGTGCTTAGGTGTAATGTTTAAATGAAACAGTAAGCTTTTAAAAATGTTATTTCAGTTATTTTCTGATGTCAAACAATAGTTTCCTCAAAAATATTGAGCAGTTTTCAACTTTGATAATGAGAAGAAATTTTGTTTTTGAGCACCAAATGAGCATTTAAGAATGATTTCTGGAGATCATTTGAAGACTGGAGTAAGGATGCTTTTAAAATTCTGTATATTACGATAGAAAACAGTTATTTTAAGCTGTAATTTTTTCTTACAATATTACTGTTTTTTAATCAAGTGAATGCAATTGACTTCTAAAACATAAAAATGTATATGAAAATAAAATTTGATGCACATTTAAAAGACACGTTAGCTCCATATGTGGTTATTTAGGTGAATCAACATTCTTTCACTAACTTGGATTTATAAAGTTTTTGTAAAGTGAACTTTATTCATGCACATGCTTTTAGGATGAAATCTTTGCAAAATTTTATTAATGAGGTCCTGGGTGTTCTTTTAAGATATTCACCCTAGACACATGAAGATGATGTTGAAGTTTATCAGTTTGACTTTACTTTTGGAATTTGACTGCAGATAATGTGTTGGTATTGTGTGTGTGCACGGATTTAAATCTTTGGTTGAACAGCTGTGTTTGGACAAGATTATTACCATGACCTTTAATACGGAGGCCCGTGGGTTGCACAGTAGGCATGCGGGGAAAAGAAAATCTTTGAAAGCGTGTCAGCTCCACCAGAATCCTTAGACCCAATCTTAGCAAACGTCCTGAGTATGTGTGGTCAGTATGGGCCCAGCAGGATTATGCTAAACCTAAACCTAGTGGCTGTGTTTTTCATCTCTCTTTTCTCAACTCTAAGAATGTTGTTATGTCTGAGCAAACCACTTAATGAGCAATGTTGTGTTACTGTTAAAGCAGAAGTGCTGCAGTGAGATCTGGCTGGTTAGCTTCAAACCTAAGAAACTTTTTCCTGCACTTCTGTCTGGGGCAAATAATTTACCTAGAGAGAAACAAGTAGTAAATCAACCGTGAATGAAACAAGAAGGCACAAAAGGCCTTGGTGTAATGTGTTAGCGATGGTGTGGAGATGGGTTCAACAGTCTCTCATGAGCTCCGAGCTCATTTACTGCATTCCCCTTTAGGAGTGATGGAGCCAAGCTTCCGTCCTAAGATCATTTAGACTGAGACTGAAGTGTATTATGGTTTGTATAGAATTTGCTGGCTACAGTCTCCAGCTTCCATATGCCTGGGGAATTGTGAGATGTGGTGACCAAATGTCCAGGTTAAAACAGTAAATCCTGAGATCAAGTATCAGGAATACGGTGTGAGAAAGTCCCCATAAGGAAAATGGATTAATAAACATAGTAAACAATGTCTTCATGAAATGCAGAAATACTTATAGTATTATTATTTTACTTAAAGTACTTTTGTATTTTCTTACACATTAGAATATATATAGATACAATTGTTTTATTAAAGTTACAGCAATTACCTTGATACATTATTTTGATTTTTTGTAAATACATAAATACAAATAATATGTAATTTATTAAAAAAAAAAGTGTGTTTTTTAATAATCTACAAAGAATCCATTGTCACGGTACGGTTGTGTAAGAAGCTCACGAAGACGAGTAAATAACAAAAACAGTCTTTAATTCAAAACCCACGAAATTCTCCGAAAAACTAAATCACAACCATCTTAACATGGACAACACTGATGAGAACGGACAGAGACCGATGGAACAAACAAAGGGAACTAATGAGATAATTAATTAGACAACAGGTGAACAGAATGACTTATCAAACTAACTGAGAAACTAGGTCACAGGGAACAACAAAACACAACATACATGTTACATCCAAAAAAATAGACTTTGCAGTTCTTACTTAACTCAACCTGCACCAGTCTCACAACTTGAGACACTATTTACCCAAAGTTTTTTTATGAACAATAAAATTATGTAAGCTGAATATTTGTGTGGTTTATCATTCAACAGTGCTTCTTTTCCCACTCCAACATTCCAATAATTCCTAAATTGCCCACTAAAAGCTGCTCTGATACATTTGCTTACCCCACAAATAGGCCTATCTATGTAAACGATTTAGAAAAAGTTCCATCGATTCGCACTTTATATCATCACTATGATATGTAGTGTCATATCACCCAGCCCTTACATGCAGTAATGCTTTAAACACATTTTACAAGCTAGTTGATAAAAAACAACAACCGATAAAGACAGATTGGCTAATGCTATTTTTCCTTTACTTTTATTCTTTCATGTTAACTGAAGGCAAATCTGAATAACTTTATTTATTCAGGCCTCTAAATTGAACTTTAATCAACTTTCAAATTTCATTTTGTATTTCGAATACGTATTTTAAATACATGTATCTGAAATACTGCCCATTCCTGCTCACAAGTATATGTTTGCCACTTGCTTATGCCATTTTCCAAGCACAGAGCACCAAAAGGTTAATGCAAGTGCAGTAACCAGAATGCTTGTGGAGAAAATGCTTTCTAAAAAAGCAGCCTAGAAAGTTTTCTCATTCACAGATGCTGATCTGTTGACTGGGAGAACTTTTAGGACAGAACCAAAGCAAGTAGCCTGTTTGCAAAATAAATAAATTCATGCTTTATCTCTTCCTAAAAGTATGGCACAGCTGTCCCAGAGAGAGATTTAATATTGTCTCCTTTCAACACCCTAATGCTTTCTTCTCCTGTCTGGAGGTAAGGGCAGACAAGGGGAGACTGAGATCCTGTAGCTCTCAATGTGCTTGGGTGTGTGTGTCTGTCATTGTCTGGCCTGATTTTTGGTGGAGAGGACCAGTGGGGATGATTCTCAGCCAGCTCTTTGTTTGAGTTTTACAACAGACGCAGAGGTGCATTATGGATCTGATTGAACAAGGCGCCAGAAAAAGACAACAAGCTTTGGTGAGAATGAGAGCACAATGCACCGAATGGGTGCTTTTTGACGGCTAGTTGTTTCTGCCTCATTCTGTCTCTTTCTCATGCACATTTACACAAAATAAACAACCGTGAGAGCTATACTTAACTCTGTATTATCTAAATTTTATCAATTTTAAATGGTATTAAGTTGTCAGAGGTTTTCTTGTTCTAATGATAATCTTAATGTCTTTTTCGACCACTGTCGAAGTAGATCAGGAAGTTATGATCTCCTTTTTCATCTTCATCCTTAGATGATGCGCTACAACAGATCAGAGAGCATTTTGGGATTATGACTCACTTTCTCTGCGTCCTATTTATATCTGCCAAAGTTCTCCAAATCCATGAGCAATTACTCTGTCAGTCTCTCTGGACTGCTTTCCTGCCTCATCCTGTAGATATGTAAGAGTTTAGACTGCAGTTTGATTAGAAAGACTGTCCTGAGACGTGTCCCCAGATTAGAGGTTTCTTGAAAACATTAAAAGGGTTTCTGAGCTCATTAAACCTTGTTTATCTAGAGTGCTTTGGTGCTGGAAAGTCTCTGGAGACAATGAAAACTTTATGGCGTTTTTCTGTTTTTGCAGTATGTCTGACCACACAATACTGACCATTTTATATCATATGAAGGATTAGTTCACAAATAATGACATTTCTCTGCATTTACTCACCCATGTATTTCTAAACCTGTATGACTTGCAATTAAATGTTTGAAGAATACCATGGACACTCTTCTCCACCTGACATGCAGTAGAAGCACTATTTAGGTATCATACAATTTTTTAAAATGCTTTATTCAAAGCTTTCTGAAGTCTTATGATGGTTTTGTGTGAGATGTATTAACAGAATTTTTTTACATCCACCCTAGCTTTCCTTTGGCCGATTTGTGAACGAATCATATGAGTCAAATGCTTTCAGTGAATCAACTGATCTAGTTTGCAAAACCACTCAGATGTTTCATTTTGTCTTTTCTATTCATGATGTTGTTGACAGAAATAGAGAAACGGATGGATGCTTCAAGAGACAGCTGTCATTGTGAAAACCGTGAGCAAATCCCTTTGTGTGTTTGAATGATATGTATGCATGCGAGCTCTAGGCAGCAATGCACATCTCTGTTCTTCTTACATTGGGTTGAGTGACAGGCTGGCTCTCTATAGTGCCACACTGCTGTGTTTACCCATCCTTTTCCAATGCTCGGGTGTCTGGGACCTCTAATATTGCATCAAAATCTAATGGGGATCTCTGTCCTCTATTTTTCATTGGGGAATCGGTTGGTTGCTTTATACTAATCTTTCAGTTGTTCTGCTGACTGGATGTATAACATGAGAAACCACTGAACTGCCACTGTAGTTTTTTTTTTTCTCAAAGGTGCTGTTCTGAAGAGAGACACGATTGTGTGTGCGCAGTTCATTGGCTATTGATTTTGAATAGCCATGTTTGAATGTTTTTTCTTAGTATTTCATTGGGAGAATTAGAGGCCACATCATTAGCTAACTGATCATACAAGGGTTGTTATTTTCTTTTCTGATCTTTGAGAGTTGTGTTTGGCTGTGGAAACAACTACGAAGAAAAAATAACAGTCTCAGGCCCATACTGAGAAGGAAAAAACCCTTCGGGATTGAACCACCCCATCTATAATGGGCTTGAGGAGCAGTTGGATGGCCCCCTCTGCAGGCTGAAGTGGAGTGCATTAGCTAGCCGCTTTATTTGAAATGATAAAAGAGTTATTTAAATTTTTAGCCTGTGATGATTTGGACCATTTTAATTTCCATTTTGTAAGGATTCTTTATACTTGTCTTTTGACTTGTGTAATTCCTTTGTTATCTTTCATTTTGCTGTTTCTTGAGTTCTGAAGAAATATATTGATATTTCTGTTATGCACAGGTATGGGGTGAACTGCCTTATCCAGTTTGAGGATTTTGCCAACACTAACGCCTTCCGTCTATTGAGCAAATACCGCAACAAGTACCTCACGTTCAATGATGACATCCAAGGTATGGGCACTAAAAGAGATTTTAGTTGCACACTTGCTTTAAGACTCTGTTGCACTAAATTAAAGTACAGACAACACATACAGTATAAGTTATGATTTAGGTCTATTCAAATGTCATAACGTTATGCTTAAGCTGGTTCCTAGTCAATTTGAGCGAATGCTGAAATCAATTATTGTAAGTTACTCATTCAGACCACATCTCTCACTTTGATTTTCCTTCATACTGTTGCTTAAACCCCTCTTATATTTATGGTTTGATAAATCTTGAGTCTATTTTCTACCATCCACCTGTCTCACTCTATCCTTTTTTTACATTATCATTGCAGACACATTCCAATCAGAAACTACAACACAATCATATTGTTTGAAATTGAGTTTAACCATAGTTAGCAATATGTGTCCATCGGAGTGGAGAAGCGAGCATAGCTGATCGGATGTATCCAATTTATTCTAAATGGAAGCTGTTGACATTGGAGTTACTTATTTTTCTTCTTACCACAGAGATTAGATAATCTCAGTAAAAAAAATATTTGTGTTTCCTGTCCCGTAGGTACTGCTTCTGTGGCTGTGGCGGGACTGCTGGCTGCCCTTCGCATTACCATGAGCAAAATGTGCAACCATACCATCGTGTTTCAGGGTGCAGGGGAGGTGTGTGTCGGCTGCACAGATCCGCATACAACCGTTTTCAATGCCAATTGTTCCAGTTAGTGTTTTGATGGTGGCTAACCCATTTTGATTCATATGGTGGTTCATCCTGGTTCATCTTGTCTGTCAATAAAACTATTTAAAAATGTATGAAATTATTCTTTTAAGATTTATGGAATGGATTGAGTCAAGCTGTGAGATTTTTATTGAGTTATTGGGAAGTTGAGTTGGCCTTTTTTAGATCTGTATGAAATGTATATCTATTGATTTAACAGTATTTTTATGTTTTCAGGCTGCAATGGGCATAGCTGAGCTGATCATTATGGCGATGGAGAAGGAGGGGCTTCCTCGTGAGCAGTGTATAAAGAAAATCTGGATGGTGGACTCTAAAGGACTTATCGTCAAGGTGAGGTCATCATTAATGACAAGATATATTTACACCAGTGTTGACGTTCAAACACACCATGTGATTTGAATTGGAATTTACACTCTTCTCATTCAGTCATGTTCATTGATTGTCCATGAACATTACTGTTGGTCTTCATCAGAAAAGATGGTAGTATTCAATATATGATTTTGTTATTTCAAGCTTAACAGACCGTTTGGCCATGTTAGATTCATAAAGACAAAGAGGTCAGGGAGGTTGTGATAATGATAAGTGGCGCATAAAGTGGGTATGCGCTATATGCAACGCATAGGGACTGCCAAAGCAATGGTAAAAAAATATATATATTTTCTATATGTAGCTCCTGTTGTGCGTTTCTAAATCATTTCTGCATTTCCTCAATGTTATATGACATTTTACAATATGACTAACAGGCTAGAGTAGGTGCGCCGTGAGCGCTGACCGAGCAGGTACGAGTAGGCTAGTGCGTTGTCGTCGAAAAAGATGGATAAAGCAAAAAAGCTGCCGGGGCTAAAAATAGAAAACAAAAAAGTCAGCGTTAGTTTTGTTTCTGACACACCAGGCCATGACACATGTAGATCAGCGGCCCATTAGTTCTTTTCTTGATTGACACTGGGCTGGGCCAATCACATGGGCCTCCCCCTTTGGGCTTTGAGCTAGAGGGCAGTGTCAGTGTGTATCTGACGCAAGGAATGTGCAGAGAAATAGCGTGAAAAATAAAACGTTTCCTTTATTTTTCAGCGCATTTGTTTTATAATATATGGCTATTACTATCATGGGATTAATATTATAACTATTATTATGTAGTAGTGTAATGTAGGCAGACACTAACTAAAAGAGATTTGAATTTTTCTTTTTAATTTTCACACTGAATACAGGTTGGAGCTTTTAATTTTGAACTCTCAAAGTGCACCAGATTGATGAATTTATCATTAAAAAGTAAAAAAATGGGGCGCCAAAATTGTTGTTGCATACCTCTGACACAGGGTAGTTGCGCCCCTGATAATGATGCTTTCATCCAAGTGATCCGTGGTACACCAGTTTGTCCACCTCCCTGGAACTCCTTGGAGTAAGAAACTTTCTCAAGGGCAGGATGGTGACGGAGCTTTGTGATCTTAGCAGTTTTCTCATGCCTTGCTTCTTTCCGCTTCTCTGAAGCCTGGGGCTGTATCGCTTAATGGGTCAGATCCTAAAAGGGAAGGCTGTCACCATTCGGATTAGATGCCATTAAGCATGAAATAAAGGAAAATATTTTCCATTAACAGATGATATAAATACATGCATATAAATATATGAAGAAATTTTTTTTTTTTTTTTATTTTAGCCTTGCAGTTAGTTTTATGTTAGGTTTTTATTTATCTGACATAATAGTTTCTTATCCAAAGAACATGGGATTGTCTCTTTTTATTGCTTTAAATTAATACTAGTGTGTCGTTTTTGTGTGTGTGTGTCTGACAAATAAGCTAAATATGTGAATTTCATCTTATTAAATAATAATATATTAAATCAAATGTTATGTGCTAGACCGTTTGATGCTGGGTCTTTTGTCAGTGCTAATTTGCCACTTTTTTGAGCCATTTCTGTGGTTATTTTGTATTAGTAGCTGTGTGAAGTCAGTTCCTTTCACTGAGGTGTAGGTGTAGTTCGTCACATTAAATATGGATGAGTTCCACTAGCATTTGACAGCCAGAAACGGAATATATATTGCCTAATCATTAAAAATGTAACCAGCTTTTTTTCATTGTTTTTATTGCCCATCTGGCAGATCATACGCACTTTGTTCTCTGTGTAGAGAATCTGTGTTCATTATGAAGTGCGGTGAGTTGTGCTGTAGTATTTTCCTGATGCGCTTTAATTTTCTGTCTTTTTCTCTGTCAAATGTCATCTCTCTGTCCCCCATTAAGGGTAGGGATCACCTCACCCACGAGAAAGTGAGGTTTGCACATGAGCATGCACAAATGAAGAAACTTGAAGATGTTGTGAAGGAGCTGAAACCCACTGCTTTAATTGGTATACATGTACTGTAAATAAATTATACATATATATATATACACACACTGCTGTTGCCCCAGCAGTCCCTATGAGAACTATTGGACTCAAATACTTCTCATCATCTCCACAGGGGTGGCAGCTATCACTGGTGCTTTCACAGAGGAGATAATCAAGGCAATGGCTTCCTTCAATAAGAGACCTATTATCTTCGCTCTAAGCAATCCCACCAGCAAGGCGGAGTGCACCGCTGAGCAGTGCTACACACTCACTGAGGTGCTTTTGAAGGAGTCACATGTGTACATTTATGTCAGAAAATTCAATATTTGGTTTAATTTTTGCTTCTATTTTTGTTTGTTTAATATTGCAGGGAAGGGGGATCTTTGCAAGCGGGAGTCCCTTTGATCCGGTGACCCTTCCCGATGGCCGCAAGTTTTACCCCGGTCAGGGCAACAACGCTTATGTGTTCCCTGGAGTGGGGCTGGGGGTCAC
Organism: Semotilus atromaculatus; assembly: GCA_031834385.1. NCBI lineage: Eukaryota > Metazoa > Chordata > Actinopteri > Cypriniformes > Leuciscidae > Semotilus > Semotilus atromaculatus. Next base: position 5,715,105 of record JAULUF010000019.1, on the reverse strand, counting down.
CGCTTGTGCGATGAGACACATCTCGGAGGATATTTTCCTCATTACGGCTGAGGTGATTGAATCTCGCTTGCTCTTTTCTGTCTACCTAAATCTGTTTATACAAAGTTAACTGTTTCTGGAAACTTTCTCTCTAATCAAATTTTTTTTATTGTAATCTGTTGTCTCCATCTTTCACTCTCTCTTTCTTAGGGCTGGCTATTAATACAAAGTTCCTGATTCGATTCAATACAGATTAACTATAATCTCTAAACTATTTAAAATTATACAATGATCCTGTACATAGCAAAAATATTCATTAAAAAAATTAACAACAGGGCTCAAACTATGAGTTTGTTTGTTTAAAACAATTAAATAGTAGCAAACTTTCACTAAATATGGGTAAAACTGCCACATAACAGTAGTTGACATTCTGAAATTTATCATAACAGGTTTGGTGGGTAAAAACTTGCATATTATCTGTCACAGCTCACTATAGTTACACAAAATGGCACCAGCCAGATGACAATTTTTAACATGTTTGGAACAAATTTATCTATGTACAATATAAGATTTTCATTTTGTTTTATTTCCATATGTCTAGTGATAGGAAAAGACTTGCATGCCCTGAAATTTTGGATGCACATAACGTTTACCTGACAACAATGTACAATGTTTTTCGTGAACAGACGACACCATTATCAAATCAATCCCCATTCACACTGATCTGCGAAAACGACTTTATCCCGTTTATAAGCTTGCGTTTTCAGTAGGGGTGGCACGGTACATGAAAAAACATCCGAACCGTTCGGTTCGCTTGTCTCGGTTCGGTACGTGTGTGCGTCGCACGGTTCGTTCGACGCATGCGCAATGTAACCTCGTGCCCGTTACCTCAGACAGTGCGTTTACTTTTCGCGCGAAATAAGAGATTTGTAGACATACATATGAGGCTTGTTCGACTTGAACCGGCGCTGCACAGACCGATCGACGAATAACATAAAAGTACCGCGATAGCAACGGCTCCGTATGCTTTTCAATCACTCTCGCAGTCGCAGTACTTTGATGTCATAAACTGATCGGTCTGTGCAGCGCTGCAGGTCACGTCACGTATAGAAATGGCTAGTGGGAGAGATAAGGAAGGCTAACAGGAGTTGGAGGATGCACCAGCGTCGTATAAGTCCGGTGTGTGGGAACATTTTGGATTTCATGTTACCTATGATATTTAAATATATACAGTGACAGTAAGTTTAGATAAGAACTCCAGTCGTGTTTCCAAATACTGCACTTTAATTTCAAGTGAAAAAAATGTATCCTCACTCTCAGGGAATAGAAGCATTGTTGATACTGTTTTTGTGTTGAGGTTGAACTTATGTTTCACTTTATGATTATGGCCTTTGCTATTGTTATAGCCTCATTATAGGCAATTATTTGTAACGTATTTTGACTTATTTAAAAGATAGTGCTTTAAGAGTTCCTCTCTTTTTCTTTTAAAAGATCAACATTTTGTAAGAGCTACACTGAAGTTGACAGTTTTATAAATGCAAGTTAATTTTAATCTTTGTGTGCTAAAAATGCACATAAGTTCCTGTAGAGATAGCAACACACATTCTCCTTTTTTGCCAAATAAATGTCTTCTCTCTTGCTGTATCAAAATGTCACCTAGCTTTCCTCAGAGATGGTCTCAATAATGTGCTTAAAGTCAAGTCAAATTCAGTTTGTGCATGATTACATGATATACATTTTTTTAAAAATACTGTATCCTGAATTGTGGATAATTAAGCTATAGCATATATCATATGCTGAAGTACATTTCTGGAGTGTTAAAGATTAAAAGAAAAAATAACAACAAGAACCGTACAGAACCGAAAACCGTGACCCTAAAACCGTGATACGAACCGAACCGTGGGTTTTGTGAACCGTGCCACCCCTAGTTTTCAGGCCCCCAAATTAGCTTTGTTGTGTAAATGAACAGACAAAACTGCTGAATTGTGTTGTGAATTAAAAACTTCCACTTAATATAGCCATAGAACCTGGCGTGACGTTAAAAAGGAAAAGAAAAAAAAGTTTTAATTGCATCTAAAAATAATTTAAGGGTGGAAAATATATCTATATATATATATATATATATATATATATATGAATATTAATGCTTAGGTATCAAGAAAGTAAAATACCACAACCAACATAACACAATCAATATAGTGTGCATATGTATATCCATCCTTGCATTCATAATCAGAAAATAACTTTTTTCCCCAGCCCTACTTTTTCTGTCTCTCTGTATTTATATGCTCGTAATGAACCATAAAATCCCATTTCAATATGCAAACATCTCCCATTTTATTGCTGCAAGAAATGTCATCTTGTATTTTACTGAATGTATCTGTCAAGCTGTCCTCTGTGCCTCACCTGATATCAGCCAGACAGTGTTTTAGTCAGGTACTGTGAATGGTTGCATCAGACTGTGTAAACGAGAGCTTTTTTTTTTTTATGTCAATGAACCACTGCCCTGTTATGCTAGAAACAGACCATTGCAGCATAAAAAGGTTAGCCAAGGCCTTACGTTCCCACACATTAAATCAGCATGTGCCAATGAGGGAGATGTATCTCTTTAGAGCAGCTCAAAGTAGAATTATCTACTCAGAGAGTGTGAGCGGGATCACTTCTCCTGCAGTCTGTGGACAACTCCAGTGAAGCTGCTTTCTGGATATCTGAACTTCAAACAGCATCCGGCAGCAGGGGGGAATGCTTAATGTCTCTATACCCGCTGGTTGTACTAGGATTTTGTATATTTCAGTAGGTTATGGTTCTGTGCTATCGAGTCTCAGGAAGGTCTATAATCACCAACTGCAGAAACCCAATGTGACCAGGGGCCTGTACCATGATGGTAGTTAAACAAACTCAGGGTTACAGGATTAGTTTTGAGTTAACAAAACCAAACCAATCCAACCAGGCTTTGTTGGTACCATGATGCTGATCATCATCTTTCTCTGTCAACTCAGGCTTTGATCCTGAGTTTAGGTGTGACATCAGTAGCGAACAGCCAATCACATGCTGAGAGAGTGAAACTGAGATTAATTTTTCACGAGAGAAGCAGCGCGATCCACTTCTCTCTTCTGCAGAATATTACGAGATTGAAAAATATAAAGAATTTAAACAAATTTACACAGCAAGAAAAAAATAGCTGTCTATGAAAGAGGACAACTAAAAGGTTTTAGTTTTTGGTTTTAGTTTAATTAAAGCTGCAAGACCTAGACCTTCTGGTTATTATTTATCCAAGAGACTGGTTATTCTGCATCACACAGCGTTGTTTTAGTATTATTTATATACTACTATTTATATCATATAATTTATTCATATTTTGAATTCGCTTTTTTTTTTTTTTTTTTTTTTAGTAAGTTTCTTATGTAGTATTTATATTTTATTTCAGCTATTTAAATTACTGAGATTTTTTTTTTTTTTTAAATGTTGGATCTTATTTTTAGTTAACAGAGGCCGAAAAAAAATCTAGCCTAAATAAATGTTTTAGTTGTTATTTTAGTCTCTTGTTTGATTGTTTGTTTTGGGGGTATGGATCTGGCTGATCTCAGGCAAGAAAAAAACACTTATTACTGCCTACACAATCCAGGTAAGCAGTGAGAAAGCTGGGATGAGTATTTGATGCAGGTCTATCAGAAAAACAAACAACAGAAGAGTAATTAGGTTTATACTCTTTGTCCCTGTACACAAACGGTGTAATTAGACATATATTGTCCACACGTTAAGTCCATAATAATCACCAGTTTGTGCTGTGTTTACAGACTATAGCAGAACTGGTGACTGAGAAGGATCTTGCTGAGGGGCGTCTGTATCCTCCTCTCAAAAGCATCCAGGATGTTTCCTTCAAGCTGGCTGTTAAGGTGGGCTTGACTCAATAACATCTCAAGCCACTGCCGTGATTCATGCATGTCGCCATTTACAAATTCTAATAATTTTTATGTGCATCATGACAGATTGTGGAGTACGCCTACAAACACAAAATGGCAACACTGCACCCGGAGCCGCACGATAAAGAGGCTTTTGTTCGTTCGCTCATCTACAGCACAGACTACGACGAGTTCGCGGTGGACTCGTACGGCTGGCCTGAGAATGCCATGAACGTCCAAACGTGCAAACTGTGACCAACCAAAATACACAGACCAGAATAAGATTTATAATATGACATTTCTATTTTAAATGTGATTTCTTGACAGGATCATAATGATTATCTGCAAACAGTACTGTAAACCAAAAATAGCCTTAATAAAATGTCATTTATTGTAATTTTGTGAGAGTATGTTATTTATTACACTGTATGGAAGTCTTTACGATTTACCGTTATCCAGAAGTATGTACTTCAGGATGCATGAAGGAACATACAGCACTGCATGATCATTATATGAACTGTTCACGTATAGGGCTATAAAAATGACTGTGCATTATAAAGATATTAATTATCAAGCACCTTTCACCTTTAAAATACTATCCTAATGAGTCATTCTCTTCAATAAAATATTCTGGCACCAGATTTATGATGAGATTTTTTTTCTCATACACATTTTAACACCATAATCAACTAGATATTTCCATTGGAAATGACTCATCTTGAGCAAATCCTGTAGCAGTTGTTGAAGTGTTTGTCTTAAACACATGACTGTGTCGTGACTGCCAGCTGAGTGCTTTATTGAGGCTTCTGTTGTGCCATTTTATGGCGAAATTGTTACTGGATTAATTGGAGAAATAACAGAACAACTCAAACCAAATACAAACGAGAACCAACAAAGACAGAGGGAGATCACAGGGAATATACAGGTAAAACTCGAAAAATTTGAATATCGTGCAAAAGTTAATGTATTTCAGTGATTCAAATTAAAAGGCGAAACTAATATATTTAGTATATCTATATTCATATGCATGATTATACTTTTCAGAGGGCCGACATTTCTGTATTTAAAATCCTTTATTTTTTTTTCATGTAATCAAATTTTCTGAGATTTTGAATTTGGGGTTTTCATAAGCTGTAAGCCGTAATCATCAAAATTAGCCTAACTTTTGCACAATATTCTAATTTTTCGAGTTTCACCTGTACTATACAGGTGACAGGGAGGAACTGATTAAACTGAATAACAAGATAATCAGACGGGATTAACTTTACAAGGGTAGATGGAGTAATGTAATTTTACCACAGGACTCGTGCCTCTAACAAGTGCTTTCGATCTTCTTTCTGTTATGTGGGAAACACTTGAGTTTTGCCACAGCGTCTAGAACACAATTGAATGCTTTTTCAATTAAGCGCCTTCGTTCTTGAAAACCCGCTAAAAACTACTTTTAAACACGAAATGATGAAATATTTACATAGCCTACATATTTACAGCGGGTCTGTTCGCATAGAGTATGCGGTTATTTTTCCGGAGCTTTTTACTGAATGAAAAAATCGTCGTAATCTTTACTGACATTGTCCGTATTTATTACGGAGATGGCATATTCGGACGGAACTAAAATCATCGAGAAGCTCTGGTAATTATTACTTTACCCCAGCTCTCCATGTTAAAGGTTGTAGGCTATCAGTGATTTCTGGCCGAAAAATAAATGATCACATTCATCTAATCTTTCCTTACGATCAGCTAGCGGATCCAAAAAATCCGCTAGCGGAATGTGATCATTTCAGCCTGAAATCACTGATACAACCTTTAAACTAGTCTCATCCAAATAAAGACACACAGCTGAAGCAAAAAATCACTTCTGGAATTTGTTGCACAAGTGCTGAGATCTGTGCTGCTGGAACATGCTGTTCCTTTGGGAGTATACAAGTGTGGATTTCGGATGCATCATAATTTAATTATAATTCAATGTTGCATTCTTTAGCTGTAGGCCTATACTTAATTCCCATGGGATTTGCATGTTGATCACAATGAGAAGCTTCCTGAGAAGCAGATAAATGTTAAAATAAATTTAAATAAAGATAAGGAACTTACATTGGTGAAGTCTACAGCCCTAAGGATTCTAATATAAAAGGCTTTGATTCATTGTTTAATATTTTCAAAATAAGTTGTCTGACTCTGCCTGTCATTTCATATGATCTATAGGCAGGCACAGTTATTTCTTCATTACATTAATAAAATATAGAATACTTATTTTTCAAAGCAAATGTTAAAATGGTAAAAGATGCATTTCTTGTTAGAGGAGAGTTGTTGTATTTTTATGAGCTTCACTGTATGTAGTTTATGGCGCAGCAGATGCACTGATGTTGCACCATACAAGTGTAACCAAGTTTTTTTTATTATTATTGAACAGATCACAGGGAATACATGCATCACACACAAATAATAGGATAAGAAACTCAAGATAAAGCAAAGGCAGTAACCTACATACAGTAAGAGATTTTGAAATTATTATAATTAAGAAATTATTAATAAAACATTTAAAGCAATAGAAATTAAACATACAATAGAAATAAATAGAAATAAATAGCATGGGAAATGAAAAAAATAAAGGTCTTCATCTTCAGAAAATCAGGAGGTAACAATGAAATCATAATTTTTTTTAAACAACAGCAGGTTTAGTGACTTTCTTGTTAGCTGATAAACAAAGAGAGTCATAAAATCAACATAAAAAAAAAAACTAAAATTGGGCTTAGAATCAGTGACTACATTTATGGAGATGAAACGGAGTTAGCAGTTTTAATCTGTCATCCATCTCTTTTGATCCGGAGTCCCAAATCAAGCAGCATTAGTAAAATTAAAAAGCCAGGCTACTTATTTCCAGAACTCATGCATAATCACATTCAAAAAAACAAATGTGGTATTGTTTCAAGATAAGAGTTACAGAATGTGAACTGTGAAGAGATGTCTAACTTAAGAAAGAAGAGAGTTACAGGGATAGTTATTATGTAGGATTTTAAAATGAAGCTATTTCCACTTGGTAGGTAACAGAAACGTGTTAATGCCAGTTCATTAATAGTAGAAAGAGAAGGATAATTTCATTTCCATTTGAAAAAAGCTTATGGATGACAGCTGATTTTCCTAATAAGGAATCTTCTTATCCAAAAATTGTTACATTTGACATTGTAAAGCACGAATCCTCCAATGGATAATTGGGGCATTTCACAGACTGATACTCTGTAACTACAGTATGACCAAACTATGTGCAAAAGTTTAGGTGAAATAGAATTAATCACCCAGTCATAAACTTTAGGTGAGGAATACACTCCAAAAATGTCAATAAATTCAGTATAGGAATATTAACAAATCCAAAACAAAAATTACTCCTTTGTCAACCCAATTCTTAATAAAGATAGATTATCTTATGAGAATGATCAAGCTTGACCGGAAGTTTGTTGCATTTAAAATCGCAAGACAATAAAAGATATAACCCCCCACATTTTTCAATGATGAATTTAAGTATGTAAAACTACAACATATTCGGTCTACTAAAACTATAACATAAAGGTCATGAGGTCGATTGTCAGGGAATGTGAATTGATTAAAAATGTAAAATATAATTGATTATATAAATATCTTCTGAATGTCGTTTGATCTGTTTCCCTTTGATGTTCACAAGGTGGCTGCGCGCGCGCTGATACGAGTGGAGACGCCATGTGCGCATTGACTGGTATGATGAGGATGCTGAAGCCCACGAGGACCTTCAATGGACGTACAACTACTGTACGGTTGATGTTACCGTATTTCAGCACATTCTCGTCGATCAAAATGAAACGCGAATGATGAACGCCATGGTGGAATCGGAACCTGCTGTTTGGAACTTTACGTTCAAAGAAAACGGCACGCGCGCTAATGAGACAGCAGCAGGAAATCCAGCCGATGACTATTATAATATTGTTCACGTCACGGAAACCAAAATCCTTCCTGCATTTATTGGATTTCTGTGCTCTACTGGGCTTGTTGGAAATGTTCTTGTTTTGGTCACTATTTTAAGGTGGGTTTTGCAGGTTGATAGGGAAGCCTCACTATTTTGCTTCTGTTTTTAATTAAGTTATTTTGCATTTGTTTATATATATTTTTTATGGAATAGGCTACATAACCACTTCTCTGAAATTCTGCAGGCATAATTTAACAATAACCTTGAATGGTGTATAGCCTATGGTTTTCTCTTTCTAATACATGAATGCCCATAGTTAGTAAATAAATATGCCAAATTCCTTAGGGAATAAAAAGTAACGTGATCATAACGAATACTAAAGCATGTTTATGAAGGCTTAAGAATTTCATTATTGAAAGGATGTAATTGGATTTGATAACTTTAATAATTGGATATAGCTTTATTAAAATAAGCACTAAATGGGAATGTGCCACTATATCCTACATTTAACATCTGGATCATTTTTCATGCAATTAATTTTATATGGCAAGAATAGATCATTTCATTTGATTTAAATAAAATAAAAATATTTTTTATTTGCACAATATCTGATTAAAGAAATGTTGCATTTTGTTTGCCACAGTTCTTTTACATTAGATCAATGAAATTGTTTCAATGATTTCATTCATCTTTATTTACTTATACCATGGTCTGCCTGAATACTCGATTCTGGTTTGCTAGAGGAATTCCTCAGATAATTTTCACTGTTTTGGTAGATGGATTCTCTCAGGAAATAGCTCCTGTCACTCGCTGGAGGTTATATAACCCTGTTTATTGTTGCTTGCAACTTGTCATGTTTCCCTCACATTTCCTGGTTGTTTCTTTAGCACTTTCTCACCAAGGGGACCACAGATCACAACAAGTTCTTTCTTATATATTTTTGTAGGTCAGCCAAAAAGACAGTACCAGATGTATATATGGGAAACTTGGCTGTGGCCGACCTGGTCCACGTGACCGTCATGCCGTTCCTCATTCACCAGTGGGCTCGTGGGGGGCACTGGGTGTTCGGCAGCACCCTCTGCACGATCATCACCTCTCTTGATAACTGCAACCAGGTGGCGTGCGCTGCAGTCATGACCGCTATGAGTCTTGACAGGTACGTGATCAGTGAAATAACAATATTTGAAAGGATATCATTATTTCCAGATAATACGCTTAATTAAAATAAACATGAAGTGTTTTTATTCATCAAATATAACAATGCACAATTGTTCTTCCACTACACATTTTACATTGGATTATTTTTTTTATTTTTTTATCCTAATCAAAATGCTTTTATTGTCTCAATTGCATTGATGCACGTGAAGCCAAAAGTGCATTCATAGACCCTGGGCTTGACTGGGAAACAAATTCAGGAATCACATACAAAAAAAGGTCTAACAACTCCTTAGGCTGGGGCGTTGCAAAATAATCAAAGGTTCTCTTGAACTGCACTTTCACTTCCCTTTTCTTTCTCCTTTCTCTGTTCACTTGTGTGTGTGTGTGTGTGTGTATGTGTGCTCGTGTTTATATTACATTGTGGGGACCAAATGTCCCCACAAGTATAGTAAAACCTGAAATCACCTACATTGTGGGGACCAGTCAGCGGTCCCCATGAGGAGAACAGCGTATAAATCACACTAAGTAATGTTTTTTGAAAATGTAAAAATGCAGAATGTCTCCTGTGATGGGTAGGTTTAGGGAGAGTCCCCACAAAGATAGCGAACCAGACATGTGTGTGTGTGTGTGTGTGTGTGTGTGTATGTGTGTGTGTGTGTGTGTGTGTGTGTGTGTGTGTGTGTGTGTGTGTGTGTGCAGCCCGATGCTTAAAATTTCTTCTGAAAGCAATAGCTCAGGTTATGAGTTCTTAGAAGAAGAGGAAAAGGAGATAGACAAGCTGAGGCAGACTATCACATGGAGAAGTTATTATAAGGGCTTTATCTATTTTTGAGTAACAAGTTTGATTTCATATTTTGTTTTCTGTAGGCCTATGTTGGATTCTCAATTCATTTAATGACTGAATAGTAACTGAATTGTTAGTTAGTGCTACATTTCAACAAAGTTAATCAGATTTTGATTAAGCTTCTCCATTGGGGGTAGCAAACAGTTTTTGAACTGTGACTGGTAGTACAGTAATGTTTTTATGTAGCACATAAGTGCATTAGTGTTTCATTTAGAGCAGCTATACTGTAAAATCACCACTAGAGTCCACTCTTACCACAATTATAGAGGAGGCAGGCAAGAAAAATCTTTATTCATTTGTGTAGCACATTTGAGAACAACAGTTTGACCCAAAGCGAAATATCAAAATAAACAAATGACAACAGGAAATGATAACCAGAGAAGCATTAGTAACATCAATAAAAAAAAACATTAGAACAGCCTCAAATTGTTTCAAAATGAATACAAATTGGACTTTAAGTTGTTGACTGTTTATAAACACTACAGTATTGAAAGACAAATCAATTCTATACTGATATGCAGTATGATAAAGGTCTTGCATATTTTCTGCTTCTCTGGCTCAGTAAGTATGTTCTCTTGTTATCTGAACATTTAAAAAAAAAAATGTATTCAAACCCTCATGTATTATTTTATTCATTTATTCATCAAACCCTCTCAGAATAATGGGCAATTTTGAGGAAGAACTTACTAGACCAGGAATGTGTTATTTCGATAGGAAGCTGTGGTTGACGGTCCATGCACATCTTCATTTCCCGCAATGCAGCATCTGCAGTTTCCTTTTTTGTTTTAAAGAGGTTTATTTCGGGGTTTGAGAGGATCCTATTAATTAATGAATTAATGCCAAAGCACATCTTGGCACAAGATGATTGTTTTAAAAGGCATTTAGCAGCTCATTCCCAGCTTCTTTTTCTTTCAGCAACAAGATTGTCTGTCCTTTACTATAAATGTCAGGTCGTGTCTTCACCAGCAGAGTAATGGTGAATGAGAAACATTTTTAAATTTTGCCAAATGTCAGCCAACTAATTAAATGATAAAATGACACATTTTCAGTGTGAAAATACTCATAAGAGAGGTCAACTCTTTATTTTTTTTTTTTTTCATTTATGTGCTCCAGATACCTGGCCCTTGTTCACCCTTTTCGCCTGTTGAGTCTCAGGACCAGATCCAGGACGATCCGTATTAACCTGTTTGTGTGGGCGGCCTCCTTCATCATGGTTCTGCCAGCCTGGGTTCATGCCAAAGTGATCCGCTTCAGAGACGGGCTGGAGAGCTGTTCCCTTAACCTGGTCTCTCATAAAGAGTTGCTCTGGTTTGTGTGCTTGTGTATAGCCTTCTGCACAGGTCTGATCATTCCCTCTCTCATAACCACTTATTTTTAGTGTCATAGTTCTGCTTTGACTTCTGAATTTTGTTCTTCTGTCACTGTTGTTATAAAATCTTGGGACACATGCACCAATAAATATGGGTTTTCGAGTGTGTCCCATTTTCAGCATTCTGTTTATGTTATTTTCTGTTATCTGCTGTGAAAGCTGTCATTCAACATAGTGGCACATAGGTTCATATGCACTCAAAAGCAACATAAAACCTTTTCTGTCTTTTCAGTCAGTATGTTTTCCACTTCATCAGAAAATTGCCTTTACAGAAGGCTGATGCTCAGAGGAATGCATCCTTCTTGTTTAATTAAACTAAGAGAGGGGATATAAAGGCTTTAAAGCTTATCTCATACGACTGACATCATGTGTCCTCATATATCTACAGGTACACACTCTACCAGACTGTGACTTCCTTCTTCTTGCCATTACCTCTGATTCTGATCTGCTACATACTGATTCTCTGCTACTCCTGGAGAATGTATCGCAAGAACAAAAAGGCTCACAGGTGAATTTAAATTCATTACAGCTAGTGTGTGATATCAAACTGTCAAAGCTACAAATGTAATTGCTTTACAATTACAGCTTTACTGTTCTAAGGTATACACTGGTTCCATTCATTAATATTTAATTCGCCATCCATAAAGAGAATATCTTCTGCAAAGTGAATATGAATTCCTTTTTCCTGTGTGATGTTGTCAGATGTAGCAGGTTGTCCCCTTTGAGAATTATCCTGCTCATGAAAATGGTTTAATTTTAGATTGACAGCACATACTGATTTTATGGCTAACCCATTATTTATACTGTAAGAAATTTCTATAAAAAATATCCTAGGGTCAATACAATGGTTTCCTTTCTTTTTTTTTCTTTCTTTTTTTCTTTTTTTTTACAATAATGCACTTAAGTGTGGACATAAATGCGGACGGTTTTTGGTGGATTTAAAAGCAGAAACTGTAAAATGCCTTTTGCTGTGCATTGTTAATTTACATATTAAAAGGAAAGTCCACCCAAAATGAAAAATTCTGTCAGCATATAATCACCCTCATGTCATTCCAAATCTGTATGCATTACTTTTTTTCTGCTGAACACAAAAAGTGAATTTGAAGAATGTAATTAAACAGATTTTTGTTCATACAAATGAAGTCAATGGGAATAAAAGTCATGGGTGTGAGTAAATGATGACAGAATTTTTTATTTTTCAGTGGACTATTCTTTTAACTGTAGGCTACTTACCATATTTAGGATTTTAGATTAGAACATGTAACCACCATAAACCTGGATTTAGGGTTTGGCTAAATACTGTACGACCCAAACCTGCATTCTCCGCTTTCTCTCAGGTATAACACCAGCCTGCCTCGGGAGCGTGTGGTCCGCCTCACTAAAATGGTCCTGGTTCTGGTTGCTGTGTTCCTGGTCAGTGTTGGGCCGTACCACATCTTGCAGCTGGTTAACCTGAGCGTACCTCGGCCCTCTTTAGCGTACCACACCTGCTACTACATGTCCGTGTGCTTGAGCTACGCCGCCAGCAGCATAAACCCCTTCATCTACATTCTGCTGAGTGGACACTTCCGCCACAGGCTGGTCTGTCGGGATACACCCAGCATGCCAAGTGTGGAACGGGAGATCCAGGCCCCCCGCTCCAGTTTTTAAGATCAATTCACACTGAAACACAAATAACCGGGTGAAGCATGTTGGTTTTATGCAAAGCACCTTGGGGAAACATTTCTATTTGTTTTCTTTTGTTAGATTTTAATTGTTGGGACTGGAGGGATTGCATATAGGAGGTACGGGGTGTTTGAAATGACATGTATGCTTGTTTTGCACCTTTTATAGCCCTATGTTGTAAATGTGCTGTTATTTATTATTTTTTGTGGTGTCTTGGCTCCCTCTACTGTTAAGTTGTAGTAATTCACTCTTCGGCTTAAATTGTTTAGGTTTAATCCAGGTTAAAATAAATCCATCCATTACAAAAAATGCTGGGTTATTTTAACACATCCATCCATCCATCATCCATCCATCCATCCAATCAGGCCTATTAACCTTCAAACTATCTTCAAAAAATCTTTAACAAGCCAACATTTAAAGTTTGTCTTGACAAATTTCACTATTATTTATATGCTGTTTTTCTTGATTTTTTTTAATGCTAATTTTTTTTATTTTCCTCTTTTTTAAATTTATTTTTAAATTTCCTTACATTCTCATTTGAATTGTAATTCTTCAGTTGATACAGAGAAAAGATATTCTGAATTCTGCACAACCCTGCCTCTGATTAATGGGGCAGTTTTGGTATTTGCAGATTGCATTAAATTGTGCTCCAAAGTCCTCATCTCTGGAGAAAATAAAAAAAAGATGATTATGATAATTATAATAACTGTTGGGCATAGTATACCTAGTATACCTCATTGTGGTATTTTACTATGGCTGTTTCAGGTTTTAATCTTGATTGTACTGTATGTGACATTTTAAAAATGTGATATTTTATTATCTTGTGAATGTTTTATTGTATTATCAATGGGGTTTATTAATTTGGCATATCAGGAATGTGTTTAGTAAAGATTGCTTTGCACCGTACAGAATGTATCAAGGCACGTGAGCATGTTTTCATTCATCTTGTGTGAGTGCGTTACACTGTAAAAAAAGTTTCTGCCTTAAATTTTTAAGTACAATCAACTTGGATGTTTAAGTCATTTGAGCTGACTTATGAAAATGCTTGAAAATTGTGGAAATTCTTATTTTGATGAGTTAAAACAATGTAAAAACATATGTTGTCATAACTTATTGATCAGATCATTTTTTAATAATTTTTTAATCATTGTTACATACAAGCAAAATCAATATTACTCGTGACAAAAGGTTGCTGTTGTGCAGCAATCCTTTAAGGGCATTTAGGATTGTCTGGTGTGTAAACTGGACATCATAATGAAGTGGCTGGCAGCTCTAAAGAGTGAGGTCACTGACCAGACAGGCAGAGATGCAGGGATCCGTTGGCAGCCCAGCTCCCAGAGTGGAATCAATTCTCCAACCAGACCAGAGACAGACAGGGACCGCGACTGACCTAAAGCATGCCTGGCGGCAATGGCTGGAAACTCACCCCTATGCTCTCTCTCTCTGTCTCTCACTTATACCTTCTATGGCCTAGTAAACCAGCCAGAGGCAAAATACCATCTAATGTGTTCAAATACTTGTCAATATTAGTGTTTCAGTGTCAACATAGCTTATTGAGACCATGCATTACAATAATACTATTCAATACAATAATATAAGTCACAAACTGTTGTGCTATTGGCTTTGTTAGTGATTCCAGTACAGCAATAGAGATTCTGCCAGGGTAGATTTTTTCTCTTTGTTTCTATCTCTGTTAAAGGACATTATACAAAGTCTTCGCCCTGTATTTTCCGCATCACATCAAATCCCTTTCTCAAACTTTGAATCATCCTTCTGGTCTCTGAGCATCGTGACTGACTACTGCTCCTAATCTGACATTGTTTGACCTTGTTTGTGACTTGCTTCATATGGCACTGGCCTTGTTACTTACACCTCAACAGTTTGGCTGCCACTTGTGTCATGTTTTTCACACCATGGGTTTTGTTTTTACGTCTGTTATTTTATTTTGACAGCTCATTAATTGTATGAGTTATTAAAATGTCTGATATCACCAGTATTTTCTTTTAATTTGTTAAAATCTTTATTGCACAGTCAATTTTCCCTCAAATATTTATTTGTAGCACAATTATAAGTCGTTTGATTGGTAGGATTGAAAAGAAGATTAGTAGCAAATGTTGTTTTGCAGAAGTGGAAGTGTACAGATGACAAGTGAAACCATTTTCCTTTTTATGTAACTGTAAAACAGAAAATGCCATATATTTCTATATCCTACATACGCCCCATCTCAAAAACATCAGCTGGAAATACAATATACCCCCAAAGTAGTTTAATTTTTAACCAGTAGAGGGCATGTGCTGACAATTTTCCCAGATTAGAGTTTGCAGATGCTTTTTTACAAACGAGGCAAAATAGGCCTATGCAATATCTAGTGAATCAGTTCAGCATGTTTATATATAGGCTAGTCCTAGGCCTAGTCTAATCATAATGCAAGATCAAATCATATTTTTCTCTGTGCACATTTATGCATATTTATATCCGTGTATTATTTTTGGATTAGTGATACTGATACATTTAATTACAAATGACACGGTTCCCAGGAATACTTGATCAGAGAAAACAAAATAAATTGTAGAACGATCGCTCAACTGGACAGTCATTGTTGTCGTTGGTAACTGACTGGGCCTACTTTCATCATGCGTCTCAATTCTCCGAGATCTATATTAATTTTATTTTCAAATCAAAGACTCAAAACGAAAACTGCTGTAAACTGGTCGTAGAGAAATTCATTTTAATATCAAATTGAATAATTGATAATAAAACCTAGGAAAAAATGTCGAGAGACTGGATATGGACTATTTTTTCTTGGCGGAATTAAGATAATTACAAATTTTCAAATAACTCAATTGTGTATTTATAAAAAAAAAATATCGTGATATTCGCAAACGAGAAATACAGTAAACCATCATCAAAATAGGAGCTTCCAGTTCTGCATCCTTTCTAGTGTCACGTGCCAGAATTTGAGCATTACTTAAATGCGAAATTATGTACACTGGCAGATTCAAAGAAATTATTTTGTAACGGTAGCTACTTAATTAGAAGAGCTTTTGACTTGCTTCTTAATAAAAATAAAAAATAAAAAATAATAAAAAATAAAACATTCCGCAGCTATCCTTGATCATTCGCTTATTCCAATAGACTACATTTCCACGATGCAATTTAACACCAGTCTTTAAAGAGGTAAAACAATTTGGCACTGACAATTTCGCACTCTGACAAATGACCTCGGTTATTTCATCGTATTTATGTAAGATTAATATTCCCGGACGTGTCTGTACATGGTGAAACCTGTGAGGAGATAAGCACAGGTTTTCGCCTTTGAGGCAATGGTGCGCGCAGGTTTTCAGACAGCCTGTTGTTTCGCGGGCGGGTACCACGCGCAGAAACCAAGCGCGAATCAAAGGCCTGACAACTTCTTTGTTAATTGGAACAGGCTTCTCGCTATGTGTGCAGCGAGGGTGCTGAAAAGCCCGAGATACAAGATGACAAGTGTGAGCACGAAGTACAGTCGCGTTTAATTAATTTTTCTTTCTCCCTTTGGAAGTTGGAAGCCGCTCTGTGCTCGTTTGTGATGCATTTCAAGTTGTAATTGACGAAATAACTCGCAACTGCAGTATTTCTTCAGCTTGGCCGAGGTGCCTTTGTGATTTGGAATCAATGTGGGACTGTCTGCCTCACAGGTAGGCTACTATTGTAGCTAGAGAAAAACATAAATATGGTCAATTTGAGATTTGAACTCATTGTTGCATTGCGGTGTATGCTTCCACACTGTAGGCCTAACGTTAACTGTGTGGAAGAGCCTCTGCACATGGCCTCAGCTGAAACGCTGGACATCTAGCTGAGGTAAGTGAGCAGTTGATTTATTTTGGGTGTCCATAACAATTAAGAGCACTTTCCCAAAGTCCCTATAACTCCTAAAATGTTTTTTTTAAGGGGCATATATCCCACTGGAATTGATTGTTTAGGGTATTTTAATATTTTGACAATATGCTGTAAAGCACACAGCATGCCAATCAACACCAAATAAAAAAGTATTGTAAGTAATTGACAAGATATCACAATAAATGCTGAGCAGGGCCCTAGACATTTTTTTTTTTTAAGAATCCATTTTAGTTTTTATTCGTTAATACACTTATTGTCTCAAAGACACGAGAATGGACCTCATTGGTTCTCGCACATCAAGCAAACATGCTTGTTTATCACCGTATCACCGTTTATCAGAAAATGTGGACTAAACCACTCAATTCATATGGATTAGTTTTACGATCTCTTTATGAAGTTTCTGAAGTGTCAAATTGGTAGTTGCGTAGCTGTCAATGGAGGGACAGAAATCGCTCAGATTTTATTAAAAATATGTTAATTTGTGTTTTTAAGATAAACGAACGTCTTGCGGGTTTGGAAGGACATGGGAGTGAGTCAATGATAAAAGAATTTAAATGTTTTGGGTGATCTAACCCTTTAAATCTTAAAGGGATAGTTCACCCGAAAATGAAAATACTATCATCATTTACCCACCCTCATGTTGTTACAAACCTATGAACTTTTTTTTTTTTTTGTGGAACACAAAGCCAGGAAATACTCAAACAGTGAGACATTTCTCAAAATATCGTTGTATGTTCCTCTGAACGATGCCAGTCATACAGGTTTGGAACGACATCAGGGTGAGTAAATGATGACCGATTTTTTTTTTTTTTTTTTTTTTTTTTTGGGTGAAGTATCCCTTCAAGAGATATTTTAAGGATGATTAAAAGTATTGATTAGATACCTTTTTATTTTCATATTGATTTAGTGCAAAAAATATCATGAAGATATAGAGCTCCAAGGCTGTTTCTTCCACATAAGAACATAAACAGTTTGTGTGAGGTAGGCTAACCGTGATGTTTAGTGGACCAAAAATGTTTATTCGACTGAGTTATTTGACTATGCAAAAGCATGGTGCACATTTCCTGCTCCCACAACCTCGGCACATGCTTGTGTGACTTGTGCTGATTATACAGCCTCCACAACTCCAGATGGATCAACACATGCTGAAAATGCGACAAACTAAGACGCAGTTCTCCGTCTGACCTCAATCTATCACTTCAGTGTGCCTGTATAAATGTCAGTGTGCTTCCACTCTCAGACTCAGTGAGAAAAATGTAATCATGTTGTCATCTCATAAGTCGTTTTAACAGCCTCATCTGAGTTTGTTTGCATGTTAATTGAATCAGTGTGGGTGGGCATTGTTTTAACCTGTTGTCACGTATCTTGTCGAAACGCTTTTGCCTTGGGCATGTTTGCCTGGTGTAGTTAAGTCTAATGCCCTTTAGTCTAATAAGACTGTTGTTTACAGGTGGAGTGTTTTTGGGTAAAGGCCAGTTCACACCCAGGATGATAACTATAATAATAAAGACTTTAAAAAAAAAACATTCTTAAATGTAAAAGAACAGCAGAGTCCACACCACAACTATAACGATAATAGCACAAAGGAACAATATTGCTAGAATCATTTTCAGAACGATTTTGTTCGAGGTGACAATCAAAAAAATAATCATAGCCCATCCTGCTTTAAAGAGCTCGAGCATTTAAAGCAGTAGACGACCTAACTGCAATGTGTGGTTATAATAAATAGAACATTATTGTGCATTGGGGTGGATGCTAAAGTAGTTATCATTATAGTTATCTCCGTTATATAGGACTTCTCTAGCTTTGTAACAGCTTAGGATGTACACGATCACAAATTAACCTTAGAAGCAGATTAAAAGACAAAGGGCGCAGAAATCACCTGTACCGAACACGAGCCGGGCCGCTTTAATGGTTTTTGAAACGATTACATGCATTCTAATGGAGGACATTAACATGCATGTATTAGAAACAATAGCATCCCTCATTGTTTCTCCATTCTTCATTAAAGCTGAAATTCAGTGCAAAATGATTGACTGCCAAGTTTTGTGAACATCAAAGCTTTTTTTAATATAATTTCCCCTAACCAGAAACCCTATTAAATTAAAATGCATTTAGAATCTTTTGCCCAATAAGTTGCTTAATGAATTGTGAGAGGCATTGACAATGGTCAAGGCCTCACATTAATGTCAGAATTAGACATTTAAAATATTGTGTGTGTGTGTTGTCCATTTTGAGTCCATCGTGCTGAGATGTGATGTGTGTGTGTGTGTGTGTGTGATCCGAGTGAGTTCTCCAGTGCTCTTCATGCCCCGTTAATAACCTGGCCAGCTTTGATGTGGCAGCGTGGAGCGAGGTGGCTCTTTCTCTGCATCACTTGTGGCATGTAAATCCAGCCAGCATTTTATCTCCTTACCTGCTGCTCAAGGGGCAACTGGATTTGCTCTGGCTTCCTGTAAATGCACTCCGTTGTAGCGTGAGTCATAAGATGTCACCTACCCGACAGGCCACTCACAAACGCTTTGGGAAGAATGTGAATCTGTGTGCATTTGCTTTTCTGTTAATTTGATAATACTGCCTGTCTATGTATGACATTCAGTTATAGATTAAAGATGAATTTTAACGTTGGTAATGTTCTATTTCTGAAGGGCTTGTAGTACTGGCTTGTTTGTACGAAAGCCACCTTCTGCCTATAAAAGACTAGAAATAAAGTGCAATTGTGTGTTATATAAATAAATCAAATCTTCCAATGTGACTGTCTCATATGACTTGTATGTCTCGCAATTGCGTATTTATATCAGGCGGTGTGGTATATCTTTTTTTCTTGTAATTTTGTCAGGCAGGGTGATGTCTCTCAATTTTTACTGTCTCGTCATTTCTACTGTTTCTTGTAATTTCGACTTTTTATCTCTTATACATCTTTATATCTTGCAGTTGTGTCTTTCTCACAATTTTGGCTTTGTTTCTCACAATGTGACTATATATAAGTTGCAATTTTATTTCTCTACATTTCGACTTTGTCAATGCTTTTGCGTTCTCGCGCAATTTCTTTTGCTTTTTCCCCGAGAAACTTTGCGTTCGCTCTCCAAAAGCATAAAAGGTTCTGCGAGCAAATGCAAAGTGTGAAATGCAAAATGTCTTGCGAACGAACAAAGTTTTTCTGGGGAACGTAAAGGTTTTCGAGCAAACGCAAAGTTTCTCGGGGGAACGCAAAGATTTTGCAAGCGAACGAAAAAGTTACTTTGCTCGTCTGTTTACATAAAGTATAAATTGTTTTGAATCGTGTTTAAATGCATGTAAGTTATGATGTATTGCACAATTGTTATTGGGAATGATTATTTCTGCTCTAATGAGATTGAAACTTAAGTTATGCTTTGGTTTATCGCATCAGTCATTTCATTCGTTGACCAGTTCTGGCCAAAGCATATCTTATGCATTCAAACAGTGGCAAAACTGAACTCCAGTGTGCATTTGGTTGGTTAAAAACACATTTGTTGTCTTGTGCTAACCCAGAGAGAGCATGTCTGATCGCCCTCTTGACCTTGAAATGAATGGCTGCCCAAACCAGTCCCTGCTACACATTATCATTTAAATGGCCCAAGGAGAAGGTTAGGTCAGCTCATTTGATGTTGAAATGCAAACTGAGATCAAAGGAGAGAACTCGCAGTGGCCTATATTTACAGTAGTCGGTCTTGGATTGGTGTGTTCGGTGGCTGAGGTGGAGTGTATTGTTTGTGTGTATGAGTTTTGTAGGAGGGAAGAGCACATTGTCTATTTGTTCTGCTTGGTCCTCATGGCTAGATAGCTCATTAACCATTGTGGCCTGGCACAATAGCCAAGAGCGCCGGCTGTATGGGTACAACAAGTCCAGCACAATACCTGTAAACAGCCAGCGGCTTAATTGAAAAAGGCCCCTGGGATCACCAGGGTGTCATAACAATAATAGGCTTGTATAGGTGCATAATATCAAAATTGCAGAGGCCTATTGGTGGAGAGTATATGTGTGTGTGATTGTGGTTTCTCAGTGAAACGGTGTTTTAATGGTGTTGAGATGTTACCCAGCTATTTTAAGAGCGGCATGTATACTAGCTGAGTTTTTATTGAATATGATGTTCTTATCTGTTTGTTCCAGTTCCAGGTCACTGAATAGCACAAGCTTTGGCACCACACACCTCCGACCATCACCTTAGACGATTAAAGGCTGAAAGATCCAACAGAAGAGGATGAAAAGGTCTGTCAGCAGGGACTTGGTCGTTCAATATTATATTGATATCTCATGATATGATAATATTGCCTTTAGTTGGTGTAATGAATATTCTTTAGCTGCATGAAATGATTTAACAATCATTTATTGGTGTTTCCAATAAATAAGAGTATAAGTGCACTATATAGTTGTAACAAATGGCCTTAATCAAAATGCTCTAGTCATCATTAAACCTTCCCCATCTCCCCTGTTGTCATCGTCCCTTAAAACAGTCCTCTTCAAAGACCGTTATCACCTCTGCTCACCCGAACGATCTCAGCAAGAGACTGTCTTTAACCCTCAAATATAGCAAACTCCAATACACAAAGGACATTTACTCCATTCTTACCCACAAACTTTCCCATGTTTGTAGTATTTCTCCTGTGTTTTATCCATGTCCCTGTGTTTTATTAGTTATGACTAGTTATGATTCTTTAGTTATGTTAGAGTGACTTCAAATATTGATATCCAAAGATGATGTATCACTGCTTTAATGTCTTCAAATACCCTCTTTCTTGGTATCAAAATAATCCTCTTTTGATTTTATAATCAGTGGTGTACAATATGTTATGATAAATTGCATCATGATATTTTTACCATACTTTTTGTGTAAAGACTGCACAAATACTCCATGCCACCATGAACATGCAACTGGAGATAAGATGGAACAAAGACTTTCTCCTGGTCATCTTTGATTGAAAGTGTGTGAACTGATAGGACCCTTAAGAGTGTCTGATTAGTTCAATTCTTGGCTCAATCTCTTTGAGACCACATTCTCCTGTCTTCTTCCGGCAACTGAATCTTCCAGTTAACTTCTTTGGATTCAACCTGGACCACCCCAAGAACCCAAACGAACACTTCAGTGCACTCCTGGCAAAATCATCAAGAATCTCAAGAATCTCCTGCATCTGGACTTGTTCAGCAACCAAGGTCAATGCAAGTACCTGTTCACAGCCCTTAAATGCGTTCCTAAGTTATTGTGCCCCTTCATGGTGACCCTGATTCTCTGATGTTTCTCGTAGGTTGTGGTTAACTGATTGTAATCTTGCCATTTTCTCTTTTCTTCTCTCTCTCTTTCTTCACTTTTCTTTACTTTCTTGATTTTGTATACAATCTTTGCTTAGTTGTGTGTGTGTGTGTGGCTTACTGTAGTGTCGTTAATTAAACCATTATATTCACGCTTTTATTGTCTCTGTGTTTGCCACATATCGAAGTCACTTAAACATCTTGATCTAGCTACCTATCCTATTACCCTGCTAGTGCTAGTACTAGATTTACTTTAGCTGAAATGGTTATTCTTTCTTGGCCAGGAAGATAATATATTTCCTAGAATTAATGATTGATTATGCTTTCTGTTCATTGGATGAACTTATTAAATAATTGTACTATTAGTTCTGCTACAGTCAATTCTAAAAATATTGTAATGTTAAAATAAATTATACATATATATGTTAAACTGTAACTCGTTACATAGTCTTTTCTTTTGTGGCAGACCACCAAGTTCTTTCTTGCTCCTTTGAGGAGTTAATTCGCAAACGCCCTTGGTGACACCCACCAGCTTTTCCCGAGGGGGATGTGTGATAGAGCGGTTGGTTGCTCGTTTCTGGGTCGTCCAGCTAAAGATGACCCGGGGCAAAAGGACTGGACAGAGATATCACAGGCCATGACCAGAGGCACTGGTAAACTGAGGCAGGTCTTTGGCCCAGCAATGCCAGCTCACATTTAAGTCCATGTGATAGACCCAGCTACAGAGACTGCAAGTTATTGAGTCTGAATGGTGCTAATACGCTGGGCTGGTTGGATGCGGGTTGGAACTCTGGTGTCCTATTAATCCTAGCCGGGAGAATCATAAAAGGTTAGAAGTTCAGGCTTTCATTGTGGAATGTTCTGAGGTAATAGGATCTGAAGGTCTTCCCTGTATAGTCACTCATCACTACAATGAAGACTGTAAGAATTATAGCCTAAAGAGAGAAGATAATTGCCTCAATGCCTGTAACACTTTGCTCAGAGCAGGTAAAGGAGAATATACGATGGTGGAACTCTCTGAGTAAACAACTTTTTTGTTTGTATGTTCTGTCTCATTAAGCATGAGTAGGCCATTTTATTTATTTTTTAATAACGCAATCCAGCACTAGACAAGGTAGTTCATCCCAACAAGTCGCTCAATCATCAATATGACTGGTGTACTGTCTGTTGAATTAGATAAGTGTCTGTTAAGTGATAAAAATGTGTATCTTTTTTGTTAAAAACAATCAAAAACAACAATTTAGGACTAACTATGTGCAGTCCAGTTTTCCCAATGTATAGACCAAAATGAAAGCTGGTGTCCCGTTCAATTATGTCCCCAGGACATGTTCCCTTTAGGCTCATTTTCTTTGAGCGATCGCCCCACAGTGCTAATTGGGTCTCGTCTCGCACCAGGTTGATTGGACTTGACACTTAGTGCAGGGTGAGAGCTCCAAAATTCACTGGAGCAAAGAGAGGGGAAAAAACAATCAAAATTGAATTACTGACCAGTAAATTTGCTAATTATAGTCCATTAGCCCGAGCACAGAGAAGGTGTGAAGACAATCCAGAGCCACACGCCTCAATGAGACTCCTGACACTTTGACCTAGATTACCCAGAGGGTGTTTAATTATGCAAACTATATGTGTGTGTACTATGGCACTTTTTAATTTTATCATAGAATTAGAAAAGATTACCCTGCAATTCATAAAATGACCACAATCATTATATCAGTGCACTGTTTGTAACAATAGGTGTGTGTGTGTGTGTGTGTATAAAATATATAATAGTTTATTTGATAAAAAAAAATACGGTGAAATGGTAATATTGTAAAAATATTATAACTTAATGTTTTTAATGTAGTATATTTAATTATTGCTGTAATGGCAAAGCTGAATTTTCAGCAGCCATTATTTGTCTTCATTGTCACATGATCCTTCAGAAATCTGTCTAATAAGCTGATTTTGTGCTAAAGATTTTTGTGATTTTTTTTTTTTTAAAGCATTTTAAGCTATATTAATCAACACAAATATTAATGCTCTTCAAAATCCTGTCTTCATTTTGAACAATATATCTAATGCTTAATTTTTTTTTAACCTAATGTATATATTTTTAATTGCCTAAATTGTCCTAAACTTTTGGGACCACAGTACATTGAAGTAGTAAAGACGAAGTTCAAGTTCAATATCATGTTGAATTCCATCACAGGAAAGCCGCAAATGGACATTTGTCTCATATACATATACGTATGTGCTCATTCTCTCTACAGGATTATAGAATAACTCTCAAAGCTTTTACAACAGTAATGACATTTTTTGAAGCTTCCAACGTGGAAATGACAGTAGTGCCTTATAAAGTGGTTGGTCTATGTTTTTAAGTAGACTTTTTTCACCCTTCCTACCATCATTCTTTCACTGTCACTTATTTGTTTTGCCCTGTCTGTGAGTTGAACCATTCAGGGATGAACCTGGTCATATTATCTTGTGATCTAGAGGAGTAGAAAGATGGATATTCCCACATACGGTCACTATACATAACACCAGCACTTTAGAGGTCTGTGCTGGTGTGATCTTTTGTTCTGCTCCTGACACTCACCCCTTCTCCTAGAAGTTAAACCCGTTTGAGTGTGCAGTATATCAATTAAACGGCTCTTTTTCTGCCCTTTGGAGGGGGTGGGGGTACAGGTCCAAATATTTACATTAGGGCATATCAGTTTGACGACTGTGTGGCGGAGCGGAGAGAAGGGCCATTTGGTGCAGCAGAGAGGCCATTAGCAGAGTTAAATGGCTAGAAAGAATCTGGACCAGACAGGATTCCACACAGGATCATTCGACCAGAACCACGTAGCTGGATAAATACTTCCGTCATGCAGTAAATACAGTCTTGAACAAAAGCTTGGTTTGTAAATTAGTTTGTTGATGAGGAAGCACCTTTTCAACACCTTTGTATTTGCAGTTTAGGCAGCTAAATGGAGTTGAATGGTGTAAGGAATGGGTCGTACACCATATACCCCAAAATGACAATTATGTGCACGTGTGTGTGTATTTAAATGTATATTTTGATATGGCTTTGGCTCTGTTGTCTTCCTTAGCGAGAGAACAAAACTCCCCAAGGCTGCAGAAAGTAAAGCTGATGCTATTTTATTTATGAGTTGTTCTGATTCAGTAACAGTTCAGGAGAGCCACTCATTTAAGCCTCGGTCCTTTTTCAAGTACCTTTTATCTTTTGTACCATCTTCCTTATTCTTTCTGGCTAGCAAGGCTGCATTTTTGTTCATTCACCTTATGGTATTGGAGTTACAAATTGCATTTATTTGTAGAATCAAACAAAGCTAAATTACAAAAAGTAAAGAGCTCGAAATGTTTGCTGCTTGACAGAGGGAGGGGACACCAGTTAGATTGTAGACCAGCACTAGATTGCTCAGAAGCAGTTGCAGTCATGCAGTATAAGTAGAACAAAAAAATATCCTAGATAATTGTTTGGGAAAAAATTTGAGAAATGATTTCATATTTCAAAATGGAAAACTGTTATTTTAAATAATAATTTAACAAAATAAATTTGTACTGTATTTTTTTTTTATCAAATAAACCCAGCCTTGGTGAGCATAAGAGACTTTGCTGGACCCATACTTTAAGGTAGTGCATATGACAGAACATGTAAAAATCTTGCAATGATGTCCAACATTTTTTAACTTTTTAAAATGCGAGTTAATACGTTATGTAACCCAGTTTACCAACCATTTTGTGAGACAGGGTCAGCTATCTTTCCTACAAGTAAATACATATGCAGCTAAAAGTGTTGACTACAAATGCATGTTCTGGTGAAATTCACACGGTTCTTGTCTGTCAGTCATATAATGCAGGTCTATGGTCACCACCTCAAAGAGCATGCACAGAGAAGTCCAAATTAAACATGATTTAATGACTCGTAAATGTAAGTACACATTGATGGTCTAAGACACGAAACGAGCCTGTTTGTGTGAGAAAACGAACAGTATTTATATCGTTACAACACAGAATAGTAAACGCGCAATATCGGATTTGGATCGGCCTCGTCTGACCGATACCCGATCCGGCAAAAATGGCAGTATCAGACCCGATATCGGCAGTATCAGACCCGGCAGTATCAGAATCCGATACAAATATCGGATTGGAGCATCCCTAGTTAGGACATAGTAAAAATTTTAACTTGATCACGGACAGCTTGTAAATAACTGCAGGGGAAACAGCAGGCATGACTTCTCTCTTTCAAAGGGCCCTAGCTGCTTCCTAATCATGTGCTTTGATGCACAGAGAACTGTGGTCCTGGAGTGACTCCAGAATAGTTAGGCTGCAGTGGATCCTCTGTATTAGGAAGATTATTGTTTATCCCTCTCCTCTCACAGTGACATCTCCACTCTTGTGAAATTATGAACGCTGTACGACTCCCCTCCAGGTTGCTTTTCTGGTTTGTGAGGTGTGAACGTGAGCGTAGGTGGAGGATAAAAGATGGTCTTTGAAGAACATCATTAGATAAGTCATGACCTAGAGAGGCATATGACACCAGAGGCACAAATAAATGCAATGATCGTTGTCTTATATCATCTTATTTCCTATCAGACATTTGTAACGACAATTATACTACTACTACTACTACTACTACTACTACTACTACTACTACTACTACTACTACTACTACTACTACTACTACTACTACTACTACTACTACTACTACTACTACTACTACTACTACTACTACTACTACTACTCCTAGTCTACTACTACTACTCCTAGTCTACTACTACTACTACTAGTCTACTACTACTACTACTAGTCTACTACTACTACTACTAGTCTACTACTACTACTACTAGTCTACTACTACTACTACTACTACTACTACTACTACTAGTCTACTATTTTTCGTGCATAGGTCAAGCAGCATGTGATAACGGGCACAATTTTCCTATTCTTCTCATTGCATTGTTTTGCTTTTTTAGTTGTTTAATTTTAGTTGTTTAAGTTGTTAGTTTGTTTAGTCCTGTTGATTAATGCTGTGATATTTTGAAGGTTTTAATAGCGCTGCATGTTAAATCAGTATCATAATGTTATAATGTACAATTGGCAGACATTGTTATTGGTCGATTACTATGCATTTAGCAGATGCTTTACATTTTTATAGAGCCAACAGTATTTGTAACATGCAGATGATTTTTTTGTATGGTTAGTAGGTGTTAGGTGTTGTATACTTCATTTTACATGGTCATTTCACCTGTTTTCACATTTAGACTACCTTTGCCATCAACTAATGCTCATTGCTCTCATAAAATTTGTCTTTAAAAACATCAAAAACTGAATAACACTTATGTAGCTAATATCAAAATTAACAACAATTGTTCAAACTGTACACGTTATGATGCGTAAATTCACTTGTAGCATTTATTAGTAATTTTTAAGTTGTCATTTTAATATTGGCCATTCATTGGTTATCAATTATCCATTACATGAAAATAATTGACTTATCAGTATCAGCCAATTTTTTTTTATATATCAGTCAGTGTAACCCTAGAGGTTTTAAACATTATTTTTGATTTTATTATTTCTTCTCATTAATAATTGCTAGACTAGATTTTTTTATGCTAGTAATTTCAGAAATTGAAATTCCTTTGAATTTGGTTACATTTTACTAAACTGATTTCTTAAAGGGATAGTTCACCCAAAAATGAAAATTAAGTCATTAATTACTGTACCAACAACCAAGTACAACCATGCTGTACCAACCCCGTAAGACACAAATGAAGATATTTTTGATTAAATTTGAGAGCTG
Source organism: Semotilus atromaculatus (assembly GCA_031834385.1). NCBI lineage: Eukaryota > Metazoa > Chordata > Actinopteri > Cypriniformes > Leuciscidae > Semotilus > Semotilus atromaculatus. The sequence continues at coordinate 5,687,324 of JAULUF010000019.1, read as the reverse complement.
TATCACTCCTCCATAGGCTTCCTAAGGGATTGAAACTTGACGGCCCAGAAAGTCATTGAAGAAAATGTTTAAATATTCCATGTGAGTACAGTGGCTCAACTATAAGTTTATCAAGCGACGAGAATACTTTTTGTGCGGAAAAAAAACTTTTTGTGAGTTCAAGAGATTTCCACGACGCATGCGCGAGAACTGAGTAACAAGAAGTAGTAGAAGAAGAATGTCCTCTTCTCAGTTCTCGCGCATGCGTCATGGAAATCTCTTGAACTCACATCTCAGGCCCACAAGGAAGAAAAGGAATAGTCGAATAAAGTCGTTATTTTTAAACTTACATTTGAGCCACTGTACTCACATGGAATATTTAAACATTTTCTTCAATGACTTTCTGGGCCATCAAGTTTCAATCCCTTAGGAAGCCTATGGAGGAGTGATCCAGCTCTCAAATTTAATAAAAAATATCTTCATTTGTGTTCCGAAGATGAACGAAGGTCTTACGGGGTTGGTACAGCATGGGGGTGAGTAATTAATTACTTAATTTTCATTTTTGGGTGAACTATCCCTTTTAAAGAAATGTCTGCAAATTTGCTCTGCACTATTTTTTATAAATATCTTTCAAAACAGTTATTCTTCTGCTGACTCACTTGAACCAGTGTTAGAAAAAAAAAGATGTTTAAGATTAGTTTTTAATAACAAATGCATCTTTATTTCAATTATATTTTAATCTGGATTTAAGCAGTGAAAACGGCACTAGCATGATGTTTAAAACAAATGGGATTGCTAGCTATGGAGAGACGTGTGGATAAGCAAACACTAAAAAAAAAAAAAAAAAAAACTGACCTTGTTTTAAGTTCCCTAATTAAATGCCTCCTCCTGAGTCGCACTGTTGGTTAAAAAGGCTGCCACGATGAATCTTCGAGGCATCGCTGTCATCCAGTCAAGTCAACTCAAAAACCCAATTATCGTGATGAGACACAGGTTGTAATGCTGGTTAAAGTTGGTTTGGTTGCACTCGCTGGCTCATTTTTTAAAAAGTACACTGGAGGGAAATGGCTGAATTTCCAATTATCATAACAAGAATATTCTCATATAAGGACAGACAGCAGCAGAAAAAAAATGCTTTTTTATTCTGCATGATTTGGCAACTTAAGGAGGTCAAGACGTAAATTTGCGTAGCCTTGAGCTATATTAAGTCTGCACAACAGCAGAAAGGGGGATGAGGGCTTTGTCTTTTAACATGAGCGCTGGATGTTGCATGTACTCTGGTGTGCACACTATGTCTCTCAATTTCCCTTCAGGTAACACGAGAGCATGGCCTTTTGAATACCTCAGGGAATGTCGATTTAGAGTGTGTTTATTAGTGGATTTGGTGCCAGAACAAATTTAGGAAATAACATGTCATTGATTCAATCATCTGTTTCAAAGAGCACCTAAGGGAGGTAGTGAAAAATATATTGGAGAGCACCTTTTGTACTTTGTGCTGAAAATGCAGTGAAATAAAATCATATCCATAGCTGGAATTGATTTTTCCTTTAGTGGAATGCAAAGAGGGGGAGGGGGGGAGGGAGGGGGAAGAACCGAAGAACCTCAGAAATTAAATGAAAAGAAAAAATGATCAGTTCATAAAACATGTTTTTTCATATTTTCTCAAAGTTAGATTAAAAAAACAAAACAATAGATATGTACAGATTGAATTATACACTATGTATACACTATGTATGTGTGTGTGTATATATATATATACACGATGTATATATAGTGTGTGTGTGTGTGTGTATATATATATATATATATATATATATATATATATATATATATATATATATATATATATATATATATATATATATATATATATATATATATATATATATATATTTCACTGTCATATAATATATATATACACACACACACATACATAGAGTGTATAATATATATATATATATATACACTATGTATGTGTTTTCTTTTTTACATGTACAGTTGTAATTTTTATGAATAGATTATTAAATTTTTTTATTACACTTTTTCCTTTTTTTTATAAAGAAATTAAGGTTTTCATTCAGAAATAATGCATTAAATTGATTAAAAGTGTCAGTTATGACAAAAGGTTTCTATTTCAATTAAAAGCTGTCCTTTTGAATTTTCTATTTGTCAAAGAATCCTGAAGAAAAAATATCCAATATTAAGCAGCAAATCTGTTTTCAACACTGACAATAACAAGAATTGTTTGAGGACCAGCTCAGCATATTAAAATGATTGACACTGAAGACTGTTCAAAATTTAGCTTTGCCATCACAGGGATAAATTACATTTGAAATATATAATTAAAAAACAAGTTATTTTAAATTGTTAATATTTAACAATATTAGTTGTTTTTTTTCATCCATCAAATCCATCAAATAAAGGCAGCCTTGGTGAGCATAAGAGGCGTCTTTCATAAACAATAAAAATATAATAGACTCCAAATGTTTGAACAGTAGTATAGGTAGTAGCTTATTTATATATTATGTGTAGAGGGGCATGATATGCAGCTGTCTTTGTACATGCTCAAATAAATGAATTAGTGCCTGGTCTTCGCCGTGCTGCACAGCATACAACCACTAGGAAGAACAAGCCAGATTATTCCTGCACCCTGTCTCCAAAGATCCTGTCACTTTCAGTGGATCCCAGGCTCCTCGCTCTGAGAAACAGCCCAGCCAAGCGGGCTGGGTTGAACACCAATCCACTAAAACGAACCCCAGGGTTTTCGTTTGGATCTATTCTCTAGCCCCGCCCTCTCACCCTAAGCCATGCATCCAGTCTGTGCATGACAGTTTCATACATCCCCTGCCAAAAATATTTCCTGGATGCACTGTGATCCATGACGCTATCAGCTTTCTGACCTCTGAGTTTGTCTCGCACTTTTTTTCTTTTTTTTAATCCGAGCATGTCAACAGTTTCTTACCGGCTTTCGAGATGCTGCCCCCTCAGTGCGTTCTTGCGCCTGTACAGCCTCATGAGGTTTGTTTGCGTGTCTATTTGATTCCACTCCATGAACACGTTCTTATAGATGCACTCCATAAGATAAAGGGAAGCACAGGGTCTTGTCATTCCTCCACAGCTTAATCAGGAGCTACACAGAGGAGAGGAGCGCAGCGCCACGGACCTTCCTGATCATTCTAATGAGGACCCCTGGCAATGCAGTCAGCGAAGTATAATTGACTTGTTCGTCTCTTATTTTCATAATAGACACTCCCTGACCCAGAGCACATTTAGTTTGCTATGAGAGATGTCAGAAAGCATTGGAAGTTTCTTCTGCACACCCATTAAATCTGAAGGCATCCCACCCTGTCTTCGGCCGGCCAGCACCGTCATTAGCTGCCCAGCTTATTATGCAGATGGAAAATGTAAGTAAATGATTCCCCGATTGGCCGAAAAACGTACGTGCCTGTACACACCCTGCGCCCCCTCCACCCTGGAGCCTTTCCTGGGTGGATCCAACCAATCCCCCCCCCCATCTCCTCCACCCCCAAAAAGTTATTTTGCTCTGGAAAAAATTACATATAAATAATAAAAGCACTGCAGTGCCCCTCTACATATAAACCTGGTGAAGCGTGTGGATGTCATTGTTGTTGCAACAAGGCCTGCCATCTACCTTTCAGGACCAATTGAAATCAAATTACATATTTTTTGTTGAGGTAAGGGTTAGCCAGCGAGGGTGAGCCCTGGATCTCTGTCCCTGCTAGCTGATATGAAACAGAAGTTGAACAGCTGTGGATATCAATGCCCTCGCGCAATTCTCCACTGACCGTGTCTGCTGCGATTTTTGGAGCTGTCGCATTCATTGCTATGGACGGCCGTAATGGGATACATCCTCATACATCTGGCTTTGAGAACACAGAATTAGATCATTATCACTTAAATAAACCTACTACTGGAGCATTTTAAAATGTCCAAGTAATTTACAGCTTTGCAAGTATTCGACATCCTCTATTTCCTGCCACATAGTCTTGAAAAATATTACCCATCTAATAGTTTTTTTGCAGAGAATATAAGGAACCGCCTTATTTCCTTCTAGTGTACTTTCTGTGTCGTTTAATGAGATGATTGTGTCTTCCATGTGCCTTCATTGAACTTTTATTTTGTGCTTTCTATTGCTCGTGGCATGGCGGCTGAGACGCTGGGACATCATTAAAGTAATTACTACAAGCTCTAGTAGTTGCAGGAAAATAATATGGTGGGGGTTGTCTTTTTTTTCCACAGACAGAAAAAGCTGCTTTTTTTATTTCACCAAACATTCAGCCCTGCCATGATTGTTAGATCAGACAGTACCCATCACATTTCTTGGACCTGTTAAGGAAATTATTGAAATGGGGAAAGAGATGGAAAGTCCTGGTGATGGTGAGCCTTCTATTCAGTCATTGTCAGAATACAGTTGTCAGTCCTTTTTTTTTTTTTTTTTTTTTTTTTTTGGAGTCCTAAATACACTTATGTTCACACACAGTTCTGCTATAAACCGTAGTGACAACTGTAGCCTACTCTGTAACTGAACTGACTCACCTACATTTTTAAGACTCGCATCTGCATTTTGACTGAGGTTGGTTAAAACTTTTCTGTGTAAATTAAACTGCACTAGACTACAGGTTGTCTTGTCATATCATCAGTCTGTACTGTACATAAACTATTGTGGGAGTTGTGTTTTCATGTTGTTCTGTTGGTTATTTATTAATTAGGCTATATATTAATATCAAGCATTGCGTTAGATCAGGCAGGCCACGTCAGCCAAGTGTGCATCAGCTGATAGCCAGCTGTTCATGACGTGTTCCAATCCAGTGTCGACATCTATCACAGCGGCACATATAAACTCCCATTCCTTCACCATTTCCTCCATAGCATCGCTGCTCGGATTAAACTCCCTCCACCAACCTCAACTCCACCCAATGAACTTTAATCATTCTGTCTCTTTTGTTTTTCCTGTACAGTCATACATTGCAAGCTTTTATCATGTATTTGTATTTTCACAACTCATGTAATTGAGAATTGTAATATGCATGCATTTACTGGTTCTGTTCTGTACCCCAAGGGCGTTTGACTTGCTGCTCTCAGGCATAGCAGCATGGACAGGCGTAGGAGTTTTGCCCAGAACAGAGCCATACCGCCAACACTAACTGTATGCTATAATTGCAATAAATGTATATACTTGGCAAAGTGGCCCTGACTGAATAGTGCCTTTATTCAATTGTGTCAATTGTGATAAGACTTTCCAATGAAATGGACGTTGCGTCTGATACTTACTGACATTTTGCTTACAGGGTATTAATGTGCAACAGTCAGGTTCTGGTAAAAGAAAAAATCACATTTTATTCCATTAAGGAAATGATATCTATAGAAACTAGGGATGCACGATATTGGATTTTGGCCGATATTCGATATGCCGATATTTTCAAACTAATTTTGGTCTATGCCGATATTTTCAAACAAATTTTGGTCTATGCCGATACCTATATATATATATATATATATATATATATATATATATATATATATATATATATATATATATATATATATATATATATATATATATATATATATATATATATATATATATTACACATTTTTCCCCTGATATATTTACACTTTAATTTTACTGAAGAGAAATCCAAGTCTCTCTCCTGTACTACCTTTACCGTATTACACTCATGTGTTGTAGATAAGGCAATACACAAGACAAACAAAACAACATTTGATTCTACCATACATGTATCATTTTACAAATAGACAGACATTCACCCCTGAAAAATAGGTAAATTATTTAACTTGGAGAATGCCAGTGCCACATTTTATTTTTAAGTTTTCAAACTTCAGTCCTTAGGAGTAAAATAAATTCTCAAATAGAAAAATGTACAGTAGGCTACATCTTCTCCTACTTGAACAGGTCTACCAAATGCTCCCGTTTTCGGTGCTGATGCAGCGGTGACGCGTTCATGTAGCATAAGGGTGACGCTGCCAATAAAGTATCTAAAAGCTGTCACAAAGAACCGGCAAAAGTAATGATTATGAATATGTGAAATATAGCAAGGAGACATTTTAATTGTTTATTAATAAACAAGTGTTTTCTGTGTCGGCTGCAAATATGAAGTTTGACAATGCTGACTCGCGATCTTTGCAGTAGTGAACGCGCCAGAGAGAAATGCACATTTCATACGGATTACATAGTTTTCTTTTGAATTGTTCTGTTTAAAAATATGATTTCAAGCGTTCTGTAGATAATAGATATATTTCTCAGGTCTGTGAGGAAGTAGGCTATGCTGAGTTTCGTTTCATTTATGAGGGCGAGCTCCAGTTCATTCGCCGGCGCCTTCGTGTTGTGATATCTAGTATCTGCTTTATTTATTAAATCCAGGCAAATGGTTGATGAAACAGTGATTAAAATTAAGATACAATTAATACAAAACGAAATTCACTTTAAAGAAAGGCTTTGTGCTTTCTGTTTGAGGTCTCTGTGAAAGTTTTAAAGCAGTCTTTTAGTGCCGCTTTCAGAGCGGTCACGTCCGTAACATTGTTTGTTCCTCATAAATGCGAACATGAAAAATAAAATGAATATTTTATGTTCTGTGGAGAGCATACTAGCTTGGAGAGGACATCATCTTTAAAAACATGACCGATCAATCGATCGACCAACAGCACGAAAGAGAAAAAATAATAATGCGTCATTGCCTACCCAGCACTTCTGAAAATGCATTTCCAAATGCGTCTCCATCCCAGCACATTTCAAGCCAAACTGATGCCCATGCATGAAATGCCTCCACTTGTTGGAAGTTTAAGTTGCTGGCGCTCATGCTACATTCATGGTCGTCACGTGCGCATAGGAAACACGCCACCCTATCGGCAAGGCTCATCGGCAGAAATATTCATATCTGCCGATACCGATGATGGTCATTTTAAGCTTTTATCGGCCGATACCGATGTTGTGCCGATATCATCGTGCATCCCTAATAGAAACCTTTTAAACCTACCATAAGCTCTGAGGTTCCTAATCGATGGTTTATGCTTTTGAAGTCATCAGTAATTTAAACTTCATTTAAAAATAAAACAAATTTAATATCCAGTTTCCTGGTGAAAAACTGCATTGCATGAATCCTAAAGAAAAAGATCCACCACAGAATTGTTGCATCAAATCAGGATACAATAACATATCATTTTTTGAGTCACAGGGTAGCTACTACCATATATTCCTGTTTAGATTTATGGTAATAGTGTGTGCTTGCTTATTTATTTATTTGTATGCATTTCTGTGAGATAAAGAGCAAGAACCAGTATGCAAAAATTCTGAATGTGCAGAGCCTCTTTTCTCATTCCTCCTCTCTCAAGGCTTTGGCCTTGATGCAGACCAGCAGGTCACTCTCTGCCTTGTTTCACCTGCACTTTTCGGTGGCTTATTTATAATGTCCTTGAAAATGAGTAACACTCACATAAGAGTTTGTACTAACTGGGAATTTTGAAGGCTGCTATATGAATCAAAAATGCTTCTCTCACTGTAACCACATTTGCATGTGACACTTTGTCCTCGGGAAATATTTATAATTTTACTTTTCAATCCATTTGAACGACCATAAAGGAGCGTATTCAGCAAAGGAGGGTTTGCTGTCATTAATTGGAGGTAGATCAAAACTATTACATTTTAATTGATGACTTACAGTCTCAAGATTATTTGACATTGAATTGAACTGTTGTTTGGAATGCTGCAAAATACCATGCCTGATTTTAAAAAAAAAATGATCTTATTAAACCTCTACTACATAAAGATGTTCAGTCAAGTGTTTGTTTACCAGAGAAGTGGTGCTAGTGAGCAAGAAGGGCTCCTCAAAATATGCTTACATTCTAATGAAAAAGGAAAAGAAAGCAATCTTTTTCACCGACTTCTGTAAGTATTCTTACCCTGTAAGTATTCTAACTGTCAATATCTCACCCATAAATCTTTCTTTAATTCAGTCACAAGATTATTTTACAGTCAGTAATCAACAAGTCTTAAGTGAAATATGTCTTGAGCAATTTTTTTAGGATGCCAAGAACCCCCAAATATGATGCCCACCGTGCTAAAATATAGACAAAAGTTTGGGGTGGGTACAATTTTTAATATCAGTTTCTTTTGCTCAGCTGCATTTATTTGATGATAAATTCCGTAAAAATAGGAATATTGTGAAATGTTACTTTTAAAGGGCACCTATTATGCCCCTTTTTACAAGATGTAATATTGGTCTCGGGTGTCCCCAGAATGTATTTGTGAAGTTTCAGCACAAAATACCCCACAGTAACTTTATTATAACCATTTGAAAATGTCCTTTTTGGGGCCTGTTTTAAAAAGAGCTGTTTTGGTGTGTACCACCTTAAATGTAAATGAGCTGCATATCCCCGCCCTGCCTTTGAATGAGGGCGTAACTTGCATAACGTTACCTATGGCAATAAAGTCCGTAGAAGCAGAATGACTGAGAGTGAGAGACCCGCTGTTTTGTACAAGGGGGTAATCCATCGACCGGAAGTTGAAGCCGGACGCGTGCCGCCATCTTGTAGCAGAACTTCACTTGCGTTAGCATTCCCATTGACTCCCATTCATTTTGGCGTCACTTTGACAGCTAATAACTTTACATCTGAGGCGTTTAAAGACTCCATTTGTCCATTATTTATTTCTAAAGACACACGACAATGTATAAAGGGCTCCATTACCTTCTATGTTACATTATGGCCCCGTAGAAACAGTTTTTGTAAAAATAGGCTAACGATTGCGTCATAACCACTCGACGCTCTGTCGCACAGTAGAGAAATGACCGTACAGACAGGAGGAGAAGCTCGCAGGCAATCAATGCATTAACTTCATATGGCGTACTGGCGTTAAATTTTAAAATAAATACTATACAAATTACTTACTCCTTCTCACTCACGCCAAAGAACTCATTGCTCAAGCTCCCCGTCTCTGCAAGATCAACGTTGGCAGTTTTCACGCACAGCTACTAGAAGATTTACATCTGTCAGACAGGTTGCTCACGTCATCAAGCTTAGTTTGAGTCGGTTTGAGTCTGCGCGTCAGGAACGGAAGTGCTAAAAAATCGCTCAGTTGAGACAATTGAAGCCCATTTTTAGCGATTTTTTTAGCACTTCCGTTCCTGACGCGCAGACTCAAATCAACTCAAACTGAGCTTGATGACGTGAGCAACCTGTCTGACAGATGTAAATCTTCTAGTAGCTGTGCGTGAAAGCTGCCAACGTTAATCTTGCAGAGACGGCGAGCTTGAGCAAAGAGTTCTTTGGCGTGAGTGAGCAGGAGTAAGTAATTTGTATAGTATTTATTTTAAAATGTAACTCCAGTACGCCATATTAAGTTAATGCATTGATTGCCTGCGAGCTTCTCCTCCTGTTTGTACGGTCATTTCTGTACTGTGCGACAGAGAGTCGAGTGGTTATGACGCAATCGTTAGCCTATTTTTACAAAAACTGTTTCTACGGGGCCATAATGTAACATATAAGGTAATGGAGCCCTTTATACATTGTCGTGTGTCTTTAGAAATAAATAATGGACAAATGGAGTCTTTAAACGCCTCAGATGTGAAGTTATTCGCTGTCAAAGTCACGCCAAAATGAATGGGAGTCAATGGGAATGCTAACGCAAGTGAAGTTCTGCTACAAGATGGCGGCACGCGTCCGGCTTCAACTTCCGGTCGATGGATTACCCCCTTGATTCCAATGAGATGGCTCTGTCCACTTCTTATACTGTCTATGGTTTTGTATGGCATTCAGCCGTACATGTTTGAATCGGAATCAGACCCAGATGATGAGACTCCGGCAGAAGAAACACAAAAGAGAATGGACCAGGATGTCTCGGAATGGTTATTTGATACATTTATGTACTTATAGAGTTTTAATCGCATCCCCTTTGCAATTATGGATGTGCAACACACACACACAAACTTTGATAACGTTGGCGCAATTTTTTGAAACTACAAACACTGTGATAAAGTTTTCTACGTACAAACGAAATTACATTTATGCGAGGGACCTGTTGTTGTCATGTTTACATTACTTGTGCAGGTGCTTATGTGGCAAATGTGAGAAGATGGCTACAGAACAAGAAAATATGCAGTTTTTAATACAATATCTTTAAAAAATATATTTATAAACGTGTGGTTGCACACTATACAAATAAGGTTTAAATTATACACAGACATCCTACGACGACGACGACGACAACAACTTTAGACGCATTTGTTGTTGAATTGGCTGACATCGATTGAAATGACTATTTGCTCAAAAATCATAAAATACACTTACTTCTTCTGGAGGTGACGTTGGATCGCGAACAGTAGGCAACGATCCACACTTGAGGATTAACTTTGAAGCAAGACCTGCTTTGAATTGACCCTCGTTCACAAAACAGTCAGTCAGAAAATGATTCGCGCAAACGTATTTTGGAAGTTTAAGTGGCGCCTTTCCTTCATAAATAAAATACATCCACTGCGGTTTCAGTGGCTCTGATGTCGGAAGTAAGTTAAAACTACTATGTACATTATTACTAGCCTGGTTCTACCAGACTCTCGTACATTTCATTTGTACAGAGAGTCTGGCACCGCTCCATTGACAATCGTTAACTTCCTTGTAGGCGGGTACTCTATTGAAGTCTAAAACTATTGGATCTGCCCAGAGTCACTCTGGATCTGCCACCAATCGCTAACGTTTGCTCGTGACGTATGCTCCACAACATCATGGCCAAAACAAAACTAAGCAAAGATTGTTCTTGCTCCGGCTTTAACTTCTTGATATTCGGCAGCATTGCTACAACGGACCGAGTGGCCTCGCCCGCATCTTTCTCCGCTGCCATTACTGAACTACAACTCAAAATAACGCACGACGTCATCGTTCTCAGCCACTCCCTCTGTTCGCTGATTGGCCCGACAAAAAATTTATCGGAGAAAACCAAAGTCTACAGCAGAATCCCAGACGTAGTACTGAAGGAAAATGAAATTGAGCGGAAGTGCGTAGGAGGGCGGAGTCAGGCTACATTATTACATCCCACAACAGAACACTTATGTTTCTTAGGAGACATTACCGGCTGTCGTTGAAATGGAGGATGGTGTACGAATCACCGAGGGCGGCGTCTATGCCAAATCCACAGCAAAGAGTAGGCTATAGAAGTAACTTCTAAACTCTTTGACCACAGTGTCAATCAAACCACGTCGGTGGGGCTTGCGCAATTGTATGTCACATTGCGCCGAATCTTGTATTCACACCTGCCTTGTTTGGTTCGATTGAATCGAACTCTAGTTCGTTTCCCCCCTTGGTGCGGACCTTTTGGGCAGGTGTGAATACAGCAATCGAACTCGGGTGCGGACCAAACAACCGAACCGAGACCCAGCTGAAGAGGTGGTCTCGGTACGGTTCCAAACGAACTCTGGTACGGTTCGTTTACGGTGTGAACATGAACCGACCCAATTGCAAGAAAGCACTGCGCGAGCTGCCTTATCAGACATCCCAAGTCTCCCGGAAGTTCCGGGAATCTCCCGCATATTGATAGCGTCTCCCTGAATTAGTTCAAATCTCCCGGATTCTGGAGCGCGTATGCGAGACAGAACATACGGCGCGCAGCGCGCGCACGGCAGCCTTACGAAAGCTAGTCGCACATCGTCGTCTTCTCAAAATCCGAATTACAACATCGTATAGATGACATTGTATCATATGATACTCATTAGTTTCTTCATATTGCGTTTGTACAGAATAACACAAAATTAGTAAAAGAACAAATATTGCAGTACGAAATATCTCCATGCTGAGCCTTTTTTGCACTTCCTGATTTCCCTACTTGAGAATCCTTGTCCAATGAATGGACGACCTTAGCACACGTGTGGTTTTGTTGACAAATTTTGGTTCACTTGCAAAAAGAGCAGTGTGAAAGCGAACCGTACCAAAAAAAATAATAATAACATTTTATTTGGTCCGGACCAAAGCAAGTGAACTATCGGACTTTCCTGGTGTGAATACACAACAGCTCGTTCTGAGACAGTGCTATTTATTGAGATTGTAAAAAAAACAATGGGTGGATTTTTATCATTCTAGGGTGGTTTTGCTCACACACTGCCAACACACATTTATGTTCAAACACCATGTAAAAGTGAATTTTGCTTAATAGGTGCCCTTTAAAAAATAAAAATAAAAATCTATAGTGTAAAATGTATTTTATGCCTGTAATGGCAAAACTGAATTTGATCTTTCAGAAACCTAAGATGATGATTTTGTGCTCGAGTAGCAGTTTTTTCTAAATGTTAAAATCTGTTTTGCTGCTCAGTATTTGTGGAGATATTTTCAGGATTTTTTGATGAATAGGACGTTCAAAAGAACATCATTTATTTGAAGTGGCAATCTTTTGTAGCATTTTGTCTTTTCCATCATTTTTGATAAATGAAATGCTGCCTAGCTGAGTAAAAGTATATACTTTCTAATTTATACTCTGAGACATATTTTAACAGATTTTGTAAAGGCAACAAAAATGGAGTGTATTGTTTTTGTTATTTGATAATTGTTTATATTTAAATTTGTAACATTTTAAACACATTTGGTTAATATCTATAATATTTTTGGGGTTAACATTAACTTTAGCTTTAAAAGTAAAATCGGATCTTTTTGCACGTATTGTGGCCCCATGGGGTGATCCCCTGAGTTGAGTTTAAAAAAAAAAACCTGCTTTACAGGACAATTACACACAGTGCATCTGTAAATAGAAACATTTATAAAGAGTAGAGACATGCAATAATATCCCAAAGACAATGTGACATCTTAACCTGGCCCCGTGGAATTGATATACATAGAAACAAATAAGACCTAATTATTGCGAAACCAGACAAACAAATGAGAACTAGTGAAAGGGGTAGGAAAGTGTCATTTTCACTGCGTGAATCCCATTGCATGGTTGCAAGGGTCTGTCGCACAAAGGAGACCGTGGCTAACAAAGCCAGCTCCTTGCTATGTGAGCCCAACCTAAAAGCATCCGGCTAATAGGCTGGTCATTCACATGTTGTAAATACAGAGAATAAGAGGGCTTTTTCTTCCCTGGCCAAGTTAAAACACAGGGCTCAATCTCCTTATGTTCATTGTCTGCTTGCAGGGGATTATGGGGGCCTGCCCACCTTTTATCAATGGGTGTGGTTCAGCTATAATCATCCCTAATTTTCCTATTGTTCCACTGATTCAACCTTGCTCAATCTAATTTGCTGTCTCTTGTGACCAGGCTAACACGCTCTAAATGGGTGTCGCTGGCATGTGCTGTCAATCAGTGGCCCTTGAGTGTGAAGCGGTTTGAGTTTGCACTCAGTGGCTCAATTTTGGACTGCCAGTCAGTGCTTGTATCCCGCCGCAGGTGGATGGTGTGATTGTGCTCTAGGAGTTTTTTTATATTTTTTTTTATTTAAATTTACACAGGTTAATTTAAGTTTAAGGATTAGGGTAATTTAAGGACACACCTGTGCCAATAATATGATTATTACTTCCATGTTTCATGTTGGGCATCCAATATTAAATAGCCAATGCTGAAGTTCTATACTATTGTCTAAAAAAACTAAACATTGAAAACGATAGTCAATCTTTTAAATGCGACAACAGGCATCACAACATTACCAGATCTCAAAATGAATATCTATTTCTCATGCTGTACATTATAAAGATTACATTTTGTATTATGAAATATTAGTGTTTTAAAGTGAAAGATACCATCAAATGCTAAAATACAGGAATACAAGAAATGAGCTCAGTAGAATATCCAATATCTGTGTGTTTGATAGTGCACTTGGACTTGCGCTAGAGCTGTACAGGTGCAATGTTTTGCCATTGGCTCTGATAAGAACTGTATGAAATGCTCTTGTCTGTCTTTCATCCCATTTTATGCCAGTACAGTACTGTATCTCCTGTCGACTCATCAAGGTATTATGACCGTGTTCCTGGTGTATAGTAGCAGTAACAGTCAAACATAGAGTCCATTTGCTCCTTTCATAACTTGTAGAAAGTCATCTGTGCAGGGGGTCATCAAAATCAAGGCTAAAATGCATTGGTGTGTTCTGTTCTGTTGTTTTTCTAACTTTTTACTCTGTGGTGTAATTTATTTAGATTCTATGAGCACTTTTTATGAGCAAGTTTTATTTTTATTTTTAACTGCATTAACCGTAGTATTTTTATTTGGTATAAGCAAGCGGTCACGTATACGGTGAGAATGAATATCTTGCCTACTATTTTTCTGATGCTTTTCAGGAATGAGCAAAGGTCACAGGAACACAACTTATTTTTCAATCATTAAAGCTTCCACTCATCCAAGCAAATGTCTTTCAGAAAGAATGTGCGGTGAGGAGGTAACTAGAAATGCATTGTACTGAAGAGATGAATGGTTCTGTATGCTGGTGTCCTAGAGTTGAGAATACATTTATCCTTTAATAATCTTTTCTGCATACCTCATGCAAACAAATTCCCCATCCATGAGCTCCAGCTTTATCTGCTCCACAATTATCCTCCAACAGCAATTACTCCGATGGCCGCACGCTGAATAGAGCCATCTGAAGCAGGGTTTTGAACCTGAGCTGCGCGCAGTGTGTATACTTTCTCATGGTGTGTATTGGTGAGCGCGGAGCTCCTGTGAGGCAGGATCACCTTGTGTTTATATGGAGATGTAGGTGGCGATAGCCCATCACAATAGAAGCTTTTCTGGTGGAGTGTGTGAGCCTGTGTATGAGCACGATTGAGCGTTTGGTGTGTGAAATTCTCTTTTGGTTCAGTCGTGTGTGCGTGAGTGTGGGTGAGAGCGGGCGCGTGTGGAACATGTGGCGGTGTTCTCAGAGGAACAGCGGGGCCTTAATGAGGACTAGCCCTGGATGGCAGCTGGTAAAGTCCAGCCGTAGAATAGGTGGCTCTCTGTGCCCCTTTATGCATGCACAAAGGAATGCTAATGAACCCCGCTGCTGAGTGGGGACTGGGAACCAGCCCACATGTCACACACACGCATATACACTCTTACTTAAAGGCCTTTTCACCATAACTTTCTACAATACACAAGGGGGATGAGTCTTGTTGCAGCTTGCCTTATAAAGAGAGTTAGAAACGATGCATTACTATCTACTTGCCTCTCTGGTCAATTCTCATGTCTGGTCTGGTCTATGTAATGCTATAGTGCAGAAGGAGTGGTTGGAGTTTGAGGACCCCTCTTCTGTAGAGACATAAAGCCCTTCATTCTAGAGTCCACCTGAGACCTGACCAAACAGACCCGACTCTCCCTGCATAACCAATAAGGGTTCATTTACAAATTATTCATCTTTTCATTAACCACTGTAACCTTCAGAATGCTGCATTCTGATAAAAAATAGGACAGCTTTCCATCCTTTGCACTTGTATTCCTTAGTTTCAACCATCATGAAGAAATTGCATTCTCTGTAGCGCTCCGTTTTTTTCCTTGTCTTTTATCAGGTGCATGCATGAGGCTGCTTGTGCATCTACTAAAAATTTAAGTCTCTTTATGGAATCCAAGGTCTCATGAGAGGGAGAGTGTGTGCTTGAGTCTTAGGTAATATGTATCCGTTGGATTATCCAATCAAGATCTGTTGAAATTTAAAGCCATTATTTATTAAAGGTGCCTAGAATGTGAAATTGAATTTTTGGCATAGTTTAATAACAAGAGTTCAGTACATCTCAAACACCATTGTTTTCTCCTTCTTACTTAAATCTCGTTTTTGAAAAACACCCCTGAAAAATAGGCGAATCTCCACATAACACCGACTGTGACGCAACAGTCGGGATCATTATTATGTACGACTCCAAAAATTTGCAATTTTTACCTCAAACTGAGTAGTGAATCACTGAACGTCCTGCTCGAGTTGCGATGGAGGTTCGGGTTGAATAGGCGGCTACTTCTAGTGTTTCATCATCGGACTTGCGCTCGGATTGATATGGTAAAATCAACGTCATTGTTCGTTACTCAGTCCCTCCAGAAAAACGTGATTTAATGCATAATCTGCCAAAGTTTGCATATTTATGCGGGGGCGCATTTTTTCAAATACGCCGCACTTTTGCCGCAGAAATTATAGATTTTGCGGGGCGTGCATGATTTCATAGTCCCCGCATTTTCGTTGCAATAGTCACATATATAAAAGTTGCCATGGGAACGTTATGAAGTGATGTAATTCCGCTACGTCATCGAAAAGCTGCAAACCCCGCAATGAAGCCATGATGAAGCTCGCAAATCTCAAGTCACAAGTCTCATTTGCCAACAAAAATAAGTGCAAAAGACCACACAAAGCAGTTTGCCGGTGTGTTACATGATTTAGCAAATGCCTCATGCTTCTGGTTCTGTTTGATGGGTAATATTGTCCTTTATTGTCCTTTTGTTGACTGCCTAACCAAGAACCATTCACATTTGTGTTGGAAAGGTTGTAAAATTTGCATTGACCTGTAAAGAATACATGGAAAACGCTGAATGTGACCAAGGCTGCTATGAAGGACCAGATCTCTAATCCTGGAAAATAGACCATTCTGAATAAAGATCTTTTTGTTGAAGGATTTTGTCGTTTTTTTACTACATAAAAGAAAACAACCAACTACTTGTAAATTAAAGTCTGTTTTATACTGAATGAGGCTGCAAAAACATGTTAACTTGTTTTGTTGTTAAACTTAACTATGTCTGACCTTTATTTTCTTTTAGTCGGCCTCTTCAATTACAATGTCGAGCTGTAAATAGCACAGCCCTGAAAGGTTTTAAGTTTTGCAGATCAGATCTGCATTAACAATCACTGTTCTTCAGATTTGCAAATGTAAAGCGTTCTTTATCAAGAACTTCCTCAGAGATATTCCCGATATAACACAGCCAAATTGGGACACAGCCATTACTCTGTCTGCTGGACGGCATCTCTTTACCTAAAGGAATTCCATAGGATGCCATTTTGCTACAGTTCTTTTAATAAGGTACCTCAACTGGTTATGGCAAGATCCTAATATGAAGCGGATCTCAAAGACGAAATGGATCATAATCTTTCACTCATCTCAAACTCAGTTCAGGAAAGTTGTCAAGGTAACGCATTAAGCGAAATGACTGTTTAAGAAATATCAAAGCATTTTTCTTGAGCGTGGAGAGTTTCACGGCGGAGCTCAGGAGGAGCACTTTGTGGAAGGAGCCGAAGGAGGCTTTTTCTCAGAGAGGAAAGTGAGACTTCAATAGTAATTACGCCAAGCGCAAATCGTAATCGAAAAGGGTCCTAGAGGCCCGTGTGGTGCCACTTCGTCCAATCAGCCCAGGGTGACTTCAAGAATATCTTCGTGATACTTCAAAACAAAAGTCTCATTACAGGTAATTATGGTTTGCCAGTCTTGGAGCAGAGCCTATTGACCCCCCCTTCCTCTTCCTTCCTTCTCTCAGCACTTTCATCCCCCCCATTCTGTGCAAAAGGCCAACAGGGTCTGGAGAAGAGAGGCTATTACCTGAACGTGGTGCATCCGACATCACGGACACCGATGTTCCTCTTCCATTCATCTGGAGTGGCTCACTTTCCCACAGCAATTACCGGCCGTGAGATCAAAACTGGACCATCAGGGGGAATTGCGAGCCCTCTGCCAGACGGTTGCGTGCATGTGAATGGACTGGCCGATGGTACTTGGCTATTGAGTGCATTGGCAGAGTGACTCGCAGAGGAAATTGGTAAACTGACTGACTGACCACACGTGATAAAATGGCGGCCGGCTGTTTAAAAAAACCATAGGCTTTAAGGTCATGTAAATTAGGGAGATTTTATAATAACCGAATAATTCTTTACTATGTTGTACTCTGTATGAAGGCTGGAATGTGGTATAGTTTATTTAGCATGCACAGTGTGCCTGTTTGTGATCCACTCTGGAGCTGGTGCAGCAGGCGGCCCTGTCATCTGCAGACCATCTCACAATGAAGGCCAGCAGGGCTCGCTGTCATGTTACCCGAAGACGTGTACATTAGCCTTGTCACATTCAGCTGTTTCCTCTGCTACTATTAAGATGAACAAAAGCAGAAGAGAGAGGAAAAATAGAAAGTGTGATTAAGAAGATAAAATGAGAGTGCATGTTCATGTGACCAATAAAGTGCAGATCTTTATTGATCAGGATCTGTCTGTATATAAACTTTCTCCCCTGCATGGCATGTGGTAAATCCCCAGGATTCAGTGGTACTTATTATGCTCTGTTGTCAGAAATTAAGTCTATCTTTGCTGATATGTAAGGTATTGTTTATATTGCAGGGGTGATCCAATTTTGTTTTGTTTAGCTATTTATTTTTATATTTAAAAAATATATATTTTTTTAGATGAAATCATTTTATTTTATTACATTTTTATTATTCAATATTTTTAATAATTATACAAATAAGACAAGTTATGTCAAGTTAATGCAAGTTCCATTTTTCTACCATGTCCACAGTTAATAGCAACAATATAAACTTGTGTAGGTTTACTATGGATGAGATTCCGCACAATGAATGACGAAAAATGGAATTAGATTTTAGATGCATTCAGACTGAGACACATTGGCAAAAATCTGATTTTAATCTATTTCAAACCACCTGTTTTTCAGACAATAAAAAAGACTTGACTTGGCTTGAAAACAAATTTTTGCTGCCAACCCTAGTTTGGCAAAATCTAGCTGTCTTCTCTTCTTTACCCTCTTCACAAATCATGACCTTATATGATAACAAATTAAACAAAAATGTTTAAATGAATGAAGGCATGAACAAGTTTTCAAACCATTTTCTAGCACTTTCATCCTTGTAAGTTGGCGATAGGCATCATCGTATAAAGCCACAACTCCTACTCACAAGTGTTTTCAGTTGTAAAGAATGCAAGAACGATGAAGCACGTTCATATTTGTTTGGAAAACATTTTCGGCACATTGTTACACCGCTTTCTTTTTAATATAATAGCAAAAGCATAAAGAAGAAAAGCATCTCAATTAAAGTCTGTGCTTTTGTTTACGGTTGGGAAAAAATGAAAGTAAGCTGAAATGTTTGGTCTCACTGCCTGAAATGATTGTAGTCTAGGTGAATAGATGTCCTTGAAGCACAAAGAAAGATTTTGGAACAATGTGAGGAAGGTGTTTGTCATTGTTTTTCTAAGCACACTAACTCTGTGCTTTTGGTAGTTATTGCATCCAAAAATCAGTTTTGGGGTATTATATTATATATTATATTATATTGTTATGTTATATATTCTATTAATATATTAGATTATATTGATTATATTAGATTATATTAATATTATATTATATTGTGCTCTATTGTGCCTTAGTTCAGTTCTGTACATTTTTGTATACAGCTGGTTGAATATTCTGTTGACTTGATTCCTGGCCATGCATGTGAAGTGCTCTACACAGCTTTTGGCTCACACACTGCAACTTCCTGAAAATTATAGAGATATTCTTGCTATTGATTGTATTAGTTTTCTGTGGTATCGTGGTTATGCTATTATGATGGGGTTTTTCTCCACTATTGTGCAATAGGCGGGTGTATCATTCATAGAGCAGCTCCTTTCTTCTTTTTGTGAAAGGATAGCCATCTTTAAATTACTTCCTCTGAAGTTAAAAGGCTTTGCAGCTAATCAGCCTATTATTCTCCGCTAATAGATGACCAGTAATTGCAACTAATAACTTATTACTCACCTATACACATATTCTAATAGCATGTATTTAGGGAACAATTTCTTCAATAGAATGAGACAGAGAGAATGGGAGAGGAAAAGAGTCTATTCAGTGTTCAGAAAAGAGGTGTAAAAAAGCCCTCTTACAAAAGGAGCTTAAAAGGCTACCTGTAGCATGTTCTTTTTTCCCTTGCTAGGATTAATATGTAATCTAATTCACAGACACCGAAGCCCAGGCGTCGTCTTCATCTCAAGATCAGACTCTGGGGCTTTGTTTGCTCTCTTCACATGAGGAGGATGGGAGGAATTAAATCTGTGTGTTTGTGATGATGGGCAGTGAGGCGCCTATAGTGTCGTCGTTCTGATTTATGAGAATCTGTTCTTTAGGTCACATTGATGGCTACAGACTACACTGTCGGCCGCACTAGGATATATGAGCTTTGTGTGCCTAATACAGGAAAGATCAGTTGAGATTGGTACATTTTAATCTATAATTGGTTGAAAAGCTCTTTCCGTTGTATTTGACCGTTGTCAGAGTGCTATGATCCAATATAAAGTTAAAGGGCTTCTTGATAACCTAAAAACTAAATTTGAAAAGAATTAAGCTTCAGAAATTTTCTTGGATTCTTCAGAAAAGTGAGAATCCATTCTGTCTGCTAATTCGACCCACTGACCAGTGTCCACAGGATTTCAAAGGCGGCGAGACCAAAGGGCCATTGGCCTTTTCAAACCAGCAATAACAAACCCAGCACCAGACGTCCAATAAAGAGACTTCCACTTCATTTAAAGGTAATTAATATTCTCTGTCAGCCTGCCCGCTTTCTTTGGAGTGGCAGGTCCGGGCACGCCCCCCTGCACTGTAATGGAGTTGACTGGTTAACTTTGTGTTTGTGGCCTGTGTGCTGCTGCCCGGGTGAGTGCGCTCAAGCACAGCCTGACGGTCAGCTTAGATCTGTGTGAATGGACCTGTCTCATAGCCCACTGCACTCCAATAGACCACTCTGTCTCTCACTGTCTACCTCTCTTTATTTCTCAGTTTTCTTTTTTTTGGCGGGCTCTCGTTTTTAGAGTCAGACTGTTTCTAGTGCTTTCTTGTCTGAGAACCTTCAAAATGTTACATTTTTTTAAATGAGAATATTCAAGAGGTCAAATATTTTTTACCAAATTAAATTACATTACAAGATTCAGCACTGAGAAATGATTCTCATGAGAAAGAAATGATGTTGACTGCTTTGGGAGAAATTGGGCACCTTTTAAATGAAGGATTCACCGACATTAATATTCCAGCCGATTCTGAAAAGCCAGTTATATAGACTGCATGCAATTTCCTCCATTAAAATCAATCATTTTAAATGCTATTGAATTTAGGCATCACAACATTACCATATACACACAAAAATGGAAATTCGGTCATCATTTGCTCACCCTCATGTTGTTACAAACCTGGATGGCCGTCTTCTGCAAACCACAAAGGTAGACTGGTTAACGTGGTAGGTTTCACATAAGAAAGAAAGTCATATACAGTTTTGGACCCCATGAGCCCTATTTTATTATCACTGTATCTTTCAGATTAATTCTGCTTCATGGAGACTACTGGTGCAAACAGAATAAACTTTAAATGAAATGTTTTTAGTTCTTCTGTCATGTATATCATACTGCCTAATTTGAAATTTGCAATTATAGGTGTGTTAGTTTAGTTTCATGCTAAACATTTGTCATTATTCAGTTTCCTGTATTCAGAGCTGTAGTGATGTAGTTAAATGGAGAATAATTGCTGGTACATTAGCAGCCTGGTTTGCCTGCCTGTTTACTAGGCTGAAGATAATGAGGAAATCAATGGTACACATTTAGCCCAGCTTTAGCAGTACTTGGACAGAAAGCATGGCCACAAGTAAACAAATTTCCATTAATCACTCTGCTCACTATGCCTCTGGCTCAGTCCCTGGATGTGAGGAACATGGTCAGACCTGAAACTGAGTAGAAGCAAGTGATAAGGATTAGGTTTTTGTATTTAGGATGACCACAAGAGACTGTACAATTGTGCATTGAGTGTGTTTGGCAGTGTGGTTCTCTGCTACTGTACCTATCACAATTAGCTGCTCAAATTAATGCCAACCTTTGACGATGAAACCAAACCTGTTACTTTTTGCTAGAATGAATAAATCGTTCAGTTCTTTGGATTATCCCCTATGAAAATAATGCTTTCCTGTATTTGAATATTTCTTAATTTTCACTTTCTCTAAAATGTTTCATTTACTTGCATGTGTATAATACCAAAATTTTGACATTCTTTCTTCTTTGGAACACAAAAGAAAATATTTTTGAAAAGTGTTGACCAAACAAACCCTTTGAGTTTTATTATTTGGACCAAAAAACATTGAGGCTTTTTTTTTCAAAAAAAAAAGTCCGTCATATTTGGAACAATATGAGCGTGAATAAATAGTTCACCTTAAAATAAAAAAATTCTGTAACCTCTAGTCTTGTGTGTCCTACCTTTTCTGGTTCCTTGGTGTTGATGCTGGTGGAGCAAAAATCAGCATCAACCTCAGAAATCACATCCTTTGTAGCAATTTCTCTTCACAGTGAAATCTATATGCAGTGTGTGCTACACAATACCTGCTAGGGTTTCATGTTTGTGCTAGAGAAGACCCTCTCATTGTGACCCACATCAAACAAGGGTTCAGGGAGCCCAGGGTCCAAAGGCTGACCTCATTTGCAGCTGAATGTGAGAGCTGAGTCTGTGAGCGTGAGCTGTGATTAGCATATGTTTGTTTGTGGAGGCCCAAGAATGGAGGAGAAGATACCAACAAAACACAGCTGGTGTGACCTGCGCCCTCACCTGCAGGTACTGTGGGTCTCATATGATGGAAAGACCATCTGAAAAGATGGTTTGAGAACAGTGTGGAAGGGAAGGTGGGAAGGTTTCAAAATAAATTGTTCTTTTTTTTTTTCATCTTTTTGCCATTTACAAGCTCAAATTTAAATGAAGCCAAATTTAAATGAAGCCATAGGCACATATTGCTGACTGTATTTTAGTTTTAGTTTTTTCAATTAATGTTCATTAATAAGGGTGTTTATTGTAATTTCATGTGTCTCAGTTCAAGCTGTTGCACTCTTAATCCAGGTAATCAAAACCCAAATATAATCAGCATATGCCTTAAGCATGCTTAAAATGAATCTATCTATGTTGTAATAAAATGTAATTTATTTAAAAAAAGGGGGGGGAGGGGGACTCTGGGGTTAGTCAAATTATTTTGCTTTTTCCTAGAAGTCTTTTTTGCTCACCAAGGCTGCATTTACTGTATTTGTTAAAAATCTATTTTTATATATATATATATATATATATATATATATATATATATATATATATATATATATATATATACACTCACCGGCCACTTTATTAGGTACCCCATGCTAGTAACGGGTTGGACCCCCTTTTGCCTTCAGAACTGCCTCAATTCTTCGTGGCATAGATTCAACAAGGTGCTGGAAGCATTCCTCAGGGAGTTTGGTCCATATTGACATGATGGCATCACACAGTTACCGCAGATTTGTCGGCTGCACATCCATGATGCGAATCTCCCGTTCCACCACATCCCAAAGATGCTCTATTGGATTGAGATCTGGTGACTGTGGAGGCCATTTGAGTACAGCGAACTCATTGTCATGTTCAAGAAACCAGTCTGAGATGATTCCAGCTTTATGACATGGCGCATTATCCTGCTGAAAGTAGCCATCAGAAGTTGGGTACATTGTGGTCATAAAGGGATGGACATGGTCAGCAACAATACTCAGGTAGGCTGTGGCGTTGCAACGATGCTCAATTGGTACCAAGGGGCCCAAAGAGTGCCAAGAAAATATTCCCCACACCATGACACCACCACCACCAGCCTGAACCGTTGATACAAGGCAGGATGGATCCATGCTTTCATGTTGTAGACGCCAAATTCTGACCCTACCATCCGAATGTCGCAGCAGAAATCGAGACTCATCAGACCAGGCAACGTTTTTCCAATCTTCTATTGTCCAATTTCGATGAGCTTGTGCAAATTGTAGCCTCAGTTTCCTGTTCTTAGCTGAAAGGAGTGGCACCCGGTGTGGTCTTCTGCTGCTGTAGCCCATCTGCCTCAAAGTTCGACGTACTGTGCGTTCAGAGATGCTCTTCTGCCCACCTTGGTTGTAACGGGTGGTTATTTGAGTCACTGTTGCCCTTCTATCAGCTCGAACCAGTCTGGCCATTCTCCTCTGACCTCTGGCATCAACAAGGCGTTTCCGCCCACAGAACTGCCGCTCACTGGATGTTTTTTCTTTTTCGGACCATTCTCTGTAAACCCTAGAGATGGTTGTGCGTGAAAATCCCAGTAGATTAGCAGTTTCTGAAATACTCAGACCAGCCCTTCTGGCACCAACAATCATGCCACGTTCAAAGTCACTCAAATCACCTTTCTTCCCCATACTGATGCTCGGTTTGAACTGCAGGAGATTGTCTTGACCATGTCTACATGCCTAAATGCACTGAGTTGCCGCCATGTGATTGGCTGCTTAGAAATTAAGTGTTAACGAGCAGTTGGACAGGTGTACCTAATAAAGTGGCCGGTGAGTGTGTATATATATATATATATATATATAAGTGTTTATTCCTGTTATGGCCACGCTGAATTTTCAGCATCATTACTTCAGTCTTCAGTGTTGCTGATTTGGTGCTCAGGAAACATTTCTTATTATCAATGTTGAAACCACTGCTGGATATTTTTATGGAACTATGATACATTTTTCAGATTTCTGTGAATAGAAAGTTCTAAAGTACAGCATGTATTTTTTTATATATATATATATGTTTTTAGTCACATGCATTTAATGCATCCTTAAAAGTATTAATTTCTTTCAAAAATAAAGAACCAATTTAACTGATTAATTGAGAAGATCTGTCAAAAGTACATTCATTTGCAAATCAGACAGCAATGCATTTTTTAGATTGGATGTTTAGGCTAAGACATTATGCATGGAGCTGTAAAAAATTTTGAATGAATGTCACGATAGATATGAAACCATGATGTCTGCATTGTAAGACATTAACCAAGCCATTAAATACATTTTTGTAGTTGAGCTGGGAGATCTCTATGGAAGGCCACCATCTCGAAACCAAAGTGGACAGTGGCTCTCTGCTCACATAAATCTCACATATGCTTAATTACAAGTCAATCTAAACAGGTGGTTTTATTTTTCCAGTTATCAGAAATGCTAAAATTATAAACTGGACCACAGTAATCGCTGTTGGTGTGATGGACATCTCTATTGGTGTGAATGGGGAGGAAGAGGTCAGTGACCTTGAAGGTTAAGATCTGTGGGTTATTGACCACAACCACTGAAACACAATGAGCCGTGGTTAATGGAGTAATACAAGGCATCCAGAAATAGTGATGTGTTGTAGATTCATTTTGTGTGTGTGTAATAGCCAGACTATGTTAAAGCCTTCATGTCGTTGTCCTTCACTTGGATGTTGTGACCAGCTGAGCGTGTGTTCTACCTGTGTTGCTTCTCTGGTTTACCTGCTCCAGGAACACAGACTATCAACTTCAACCTCAGTGAGCTGTCACAGCCACTTTCAATAACGCATACGCACAACAAACAATCCTCTCAGCTCAAGGGAGATGTCAGGAGAGAGGGAACATTTGGCCTGCTATACTGACATGGTTCATTTTCCCAAAACCATTCAGTACCATTAAATGAAAATCTTTATTTAGTCCTTTTTGGTCTGGCTAGAAAGGTTAGAATGGTCTTTAGAAGAGTGTGGGATCAAGAGCAAGATATAAAACCCCACTTTTATTAGGGTCAGAGTCTCTTAAAGCATTATTGTATAGACTGGTCATTGTTAAAAGCATGCCCTAAACCAGTCTGATTTTGAAAACCTGATTGTGGTATTTTGATGTACTTGACTTTCATTATTTTTAAGGAATCTCATTCCGAATTATTCTTGAATTCTTGTTTCAGGCTGCTAATTCTATCTTTACATGTTTTTGTTTGTGTGTGTCATTCAGTTTTTATTACTCAACACGTCTGTAAGGTATTTTATTGAACGGATAATTTGCCATATGTAGCTTTCTAACAGTTTATTTTAAAGCATTATCTATAGTTTTAGGGTCATTTCAGTAGTGCTGTGCTGGAATTTATTCAACAAAGTACCACATCTATTAATGGGTATAGCAAACGTCTTCAGCTAGTCAGGTTCTTTTTCATCCAAACTGGTTATATCTCTTAAGTAATCAATGTTTTATGAGCAGTAGGATAATCATAATCATCCACACAGTCACGCCAGCACAACCAAAACAATGTTCTTCCGTAAAATGCATGCGGTTTTTTTTTTTTACCACTACAGGGCAAAAGGTTGCATAAATAAAGAATGCTGTTCACACCATGTCATAATTACTGTTATTACAAGATGACAACATGTGATGTTCAACGGTCATGTTATACAAGTTGGTGCTCTTAGAAACTTCTGAGTTGCAATTCATTAAAGTCCTTTTCCTGTCATTCCAGTTTAAATTCCAATTTAACTTCCTTTAGTGGTGTGGCCAGTTGAAATTAAATTCATAATCATGAATTGTAAAATAGCTATTCCTTTCAATTCTGAATTTTGTCCAACCCAGGTTTGCAGATGTTTTACCTTCTTAAAGCCAATACAAAAATTATTTAACTTTAAATTGTGGCATTGACACTGAGGAAGACAGTGTATTCAATGAGAAATCCACTTTACTCATTGAGCTATTGTTTCCTTTTTTGACCCACTTAAACGAAGAGAGCCATGCAATAACAGTGTTCACACTTTTTGGGGGGTAATTACAAAATGTATTTGAATGCATCAGCTCAAAAGTGACCCATGTCAGCTTTAACATATTTGAGGCTAAACGGTGGCAAGCTTATGATGAGATATATGAAGAGAAGCGAGTGAAGTGAAAAGTAAATGGCAACGTGGGATTTTGAGCTGCTTTGCAGGTGACCGGGCGTCTGGGTGGCATTGGTTGTGTGTCTGTCCTTGTGTCTGTGTGCTGTGATTTGAATCAGCTGCAGGAGACACAGCTCTGATGGCTAGACAAAGATGCAGGCAAGAACCCAGCTGGAGGCATGAAGAGGTTGAGGATGAGCATGATAGAGACTGATTGTGACAGTGTTGTTAAAAGTAAGTGTGCAAAATCTGTCCAGTTTCAGTGGTCCGTTCACTTTGTTAGACAGAAAAAGTCTGATCAACATGTTAATCAGCTAATAACAGTTGGTTTTATGCACATGATGTGCATGGGTACATCTGATTTGATGATACCATACTTTTATAACAAATACAAGTAAAAGAATTTTGCTGAAACTAAAAGAAAATCCACTGTTAAATAACTTAAACCGAAAATTAAACCAAAATGCAAAATTAAATGAAAATAAAAATAAAAGCCCAAAATTGTCATACTTTCATTTACTTACTCGAGTTGTTCTAAACATGCAGTCTTCTGCATGAAGATTGTTCAGGGTCTTTTTTTAATTAAAAGAATCATCTTTTGTGTTTCACAGAAGAAAGTCAGTCATACAGGTTTGGAACAATATGAGGGTGAGCAAATAACAGTTTTATCATGTTTGGGTGACCTATAATTGTAAATAATGTACATTATAAAGTAATAATTAAATATTTGCCTGATTATCTCTCTTGAATTTGTTCAAGAACATTTGGCAAGATGTTATGCTGTGTTGGAAGCCTGTCAGGAATCTATAGTTTTCACACAAAAAAAACACTGTCTGTCATTGACTGTTTGGCAGCTGCATTTTGTTTTGGACACAGCCTAAATGTGTTTATGGAGGTGTATAGAAACATGAAATGAGCTAAACAAGATGTATTGGAGGTAAAGTTTGTCTGCTCTCATGTCACTCTGCCATCAGTTTAGCCACAGCGCAAAATCTCCTTGCAACTCCCATCTCTTTACCCACTTCTACAGAACGGCTTTTCTCATTACTCCTTTAAAGGAGTTCATTCTTATTCTGATTATAGGCACTGACGTGTCGGTTGCCTTAGAAACGAGTGGATCGTCTGATTCCAAACCAGAATTGTCTTTAGCATCCCTGCACATCACACACAGAAATTGTGGCATGCCTGGAACCCCACATATGCTTCTCCAAAACGCATACTCTTTTGCATATCAAGCCACATGACCAAACAAAATCCTAAGAAACCTGACCAAGGCTCTGTGCTCTTGAGCTCTTCAGTGTCTCTTTCTGTATTTATTTATTTTTTTTCTCAATTAATTTTCAGCATTCAGTCAGACTCAAAAAATGCCATGTTTAGTACACGCACATATTCTGGAATTAAGTATTTTTGTGTAAAGCACAAAGCTGTTTTCTCTTTTTGGTCTAGACTCATGGTCTCTTGAGTGCAGCATTTATTTTTCAAATCAGCTCTGTTGAAGATTTTTATTTGACCTAAGTTTAACCCTTAAACACATTCCTCTGGTCTTTAGTGACCCGGGACATCATTCACTACCCTCTTCCATATTCATTTTTAAATGTAGTATTTAGTATTCCTCAATTAATTTATTATAAACAATATAGCAAGAAAAAAATAATAACATTATAAAAGATTGCCTGTTTTCCACATTCATTTTTTGTAAAAAAATGTATAGGGACCTGAGGTGTATAACAGCAAGTATATATTTTTTTCTAAACAACAATTGAATCTTTGATGACTGAATAAGCGCAATTCACCTTTATTCCACAAGGTGGCGATGTCTAAGACACAATGATGAAGTGACGTTTCACTCATAGTTACTGAAGGCAGAAAACAAAAGAATAGGAAGTATCATAAAACTTGAAATGGCTCAGTGATTTATTGCAGAGCAACTACTAAACACAATCAAATAGTGTCACTGTCACTTGATGGTGGATCTTGTGAAGAAGCTGTCAGGGATCTCAACTTTGTTTTGAAAAAGTTAAAAATGGTAGTTTTGAGAATGTTTGAGATCGGGATTATGAGGCAGTTACTGAATGTACTGTGAAATGACCTGTGACAAGGACAGTGATGATGGTATAAAACATCTGCTCAAATTTACCCCTTCCAAGCTCCAAAAGGTAACAAAACTGTTTTATTTTATTGTTCTGTAATTATTACTTTAAAGCTGCAGTCCGTAGTTTTTCCTCTTTGTCGCCATCTTTGGTCCAAATCTGCAATTGCAGTTATTCACAGAATTATCAACTTAAGGTGGGTTGTGCCTCAGCACGGCACAGCGCGGATGAATCCAATGTTTTGAGGAGAATGTGAGGCTGTCAGTCACAGAATTCTACTTTTTGGAAGTATGACCAACATAAGAATTTTCACTGGAAAATATAATCTGAACAAGTAGGTTAACATCCACTGTTAAAAGCATTGCAGTAAATCGCGCTGATTAAATCTAATGATCGGTTATCACACAGGTGCTGCGTCCGAGTTCACCTACTTATACTACGCCCAAAAAGTATGTACTCTTTTTGTGAAGAAAAAGTACACTTTTGAGTGTGTAGCAAAAAGAGTCGGGAAGACGTACTACTTCGTCATCTTTAAGGACAGATCTGTCGCGTGCATCCTGTCACCGCAAACTGCTGTCAATCATCTTGTCACAGTTAAAATCCTACATTCAATCTAATTTAATTTCCTACTGTTTCGGAGAGCCAGTTCATCTGACAGTCTTGGGTCGAGGAGACTCTCCTCGTGTGTTTGCAATTTGAATGTAATGATGCATTTAAAAGTTTACAACATTGAATAAATACATTTTCGTCAGGTTAGATACTGATAATTAATCAATCAAACCCCTTTATCTAAACCTCTACATAACAGCCGGACTCGCGCGTCCTCCATGTCTGTAGTTTTTGAACACTTTTCACTCATGTTTGTAGTTCTAACCGAATCCTCATCCAACATGCAATGGGTTGTGGGCAGTATTAGCCGTTAGAGTGCGCATCGATCTGCACTTCGGATTCTGACCGGAAATAGTAGACCATCCGGGTATCTTTGGAACACTCATTTTAACATACTACGATTTGGGACGTAGCCTACTAATTCTATTTTCGAATACTATTTAGGACGGATAGTATCCGAATTGGGACGCAGCAAAACTCAGTTCCTGGAGGGCCACAGCCCTATAGAGTTTAGTTCCAATCCTGCTTCAACACACACACCTGCAGTTTTCAAATAAGCCTGAAGGACTTGATTAGCTGATCAGGTGTGTTTAATTATGAAACTGAGGCTACGTTTACACATAGCCGGGTATTTAGAGAAACGAATATTTCCCCCCCCCCTCCGTTTTCAATAATTACATCGTGCCGTGCACACACCTGCATAAATACGCTGCGAGCGCCATCATATATGATAAGTTTAATTATATCAAGTGCTGTGAGAAAAGGCTATAAATCTCCACCTCCAACATCCTCACACGCAATATAGGCTACTAGCCGAGACACCTTGTGTACAGATGTGACGTAATGACGCAAAGACATGCTTGAATTTCCCTCCATTACCACTGGAATTAAAAACATTATTACAAGATTTTGAATCGAGCTAAGGCAAGCAGATAGTTTTGAACACTGGCTGGTTATATAGGCCTACTTGCTCAAATATATATTTTGGATCATTTTTAACCCAGAAAAGTTACGGAATACGGACTGGAGCTTTAATATCAGGAGAGTTTTTTATTGTTGCGACAGGTAGAGATCCATCCGTGTTAGATATAGATCCGGGTGGTTAAAGACCCAAATATGTAATGATGATTGTCAAAACATTCATGCATTTAAAGGTTAATCAAAACTTTTTGCATCGCGCCTCATAAACACATGGTACTTATGACTTTTAAGGCATCTGTGAGAGCTTTCTGTTGCCGTGTTAAATGGCATTAATTCAACAAGTACATTCAGCTTGTGGTGCTTGTAAACAAATACATGTGGTAAATGCTCCTAACCTGCTTATGTCCCTCCACTCCTCTGCCTCTCACTCTTCAAGCACAAGCTGCACATTGGCTTGTTGTGTTTCAAGGATGTAGTGTAACTATATAATAGCCATGAAAGATATTTATTTGCTGCTCTTGATGTGCTCAAGAAATATTTTTGTACACTGATGAAGCAAGCATTATGGAATGAGAGCGAGTTGAATAGAAATTGCAGAATGCAGACTGTTTCAAAAGGGGATGCAGATGAGACGTGGTTAACCTGACTCACAGCTTAACATCATATGAATGCATTCATACTAAAGAGCAGAAACCTTGTGTTAGAATCTACCATGCAATTTTATTTTGTTACACCATCCTTTAATTTCTATTGTAATAATCCAGTATAATACTATTTATAATGTTGGATGCTGCACAGAGATTTTAGTCTTATGGTGGGTCAAAGAGGTTGACGGATAAGATACCTTGTTGGTTTCTGTGCTTTAACGCTCTTATCCCCCCTTTCATCTGTCAACTAATTTTCAATACTTTGGCTTTCCAGTGTTTAACAAACACCTACAATTCCAATAGGTTGTGTGGTGGTGGATGGTGGCGAGGTGCCGATGAAGGAAATGGAAATCATTCTACGGTCCTGTTCCCTGACCTGGCTGTCAAGGACTGCAATACACCTTGTTTCCTGATTGTATGTATTTATGGTCTTGGAAATTGCAAAGTTCAAAACAAACATATTTCCTTGTGGATGTTCCCTGTTGCTTTATACTTCATATATAATTTGGTTTGTGTTATTGTCACTGTTTCTATAGCATTGGTCGATACTGGTTTTGGAAATTTAACTTTCTGTACAAGCTGTTCTTTCAAAATGATGCAATCAAGTACTTTTGATGGCATTTGTTACCTTTTTCCTGGTTGTAAAATGTGTAAAAAAAAACATCATGTGTATTTAAAGGGTTAGTTCATGTAAAAATGACCCCCCAGAGGAAGAGGGACGTTGTAAACTGTGCAGTGTGCTCCTGTTGTTTCACGATAATGTCCTCTGTCACGTAAACAGGCATGCACTGAGATTGTCAGGTTGAGTGGAAGTGAAGGGATTTATTTTATCTATTATTATTTATTGTTGTAATCTTTCATACAAGATGGCAAAACTGTTCGACATCATATGACTTGGATTGCATGAAAATTGATGATTTTTTAAAAGCCCCCAACCCTAACTCCTCCCAATGAATTATGACGACTTCTTATGAAGCAGGGCTTGTATAACTAGACGTTTTCATATTTACAAATGTATTATTTAGATAAGTGATTACTTAGTTGGAACATTTTGCCTAATGCAGCTGATATATACACTCATCCACTTTATTAGGTACACTCAAGTGCTTGTTTAAGCAAATATCTAATCAACAATCACATGGCAGCAACTCAGTACATTTAAGCATGTTCAAGATGATGTGCTGAAGTTCATACTGATCATCAGAATGAGGAAGAAAGGTGATTTAAGTGACTTTAAACATGACATGGTTGTTTGTGCCAGACAGACTGGTCTGAGTATTTCAGAAACTGCTGTCACCATCTCTAGGATTTACAGAGAATAGTCAGAAAAAGAGAAAATATGCAGTGAGTGGCAGTTCTGTGGGCGAAAATGCCTTGTTGATGCCAGAGGTCATGGCCAGGTTCGGGTTGATAGAAAGGCAAGGGTAACTCAAATAACCACTCGTTACAACCGAGCTATACAGAAGAGCATCTCTGAATGCACAATTCATGTTGTCGAACCTTTGAAGCGAATGGGCTACAGCAGCACAAGACCACACCAGTGCCACTCCTGTCAGCTAAGAACAGGAAACTGAGGCTACAATACAGGCTCACCAAAATTGGACAATAGGAGATTGGAAAACCGTTGCCTGGTCTGATGAGTCTTGATTTCTGCTGCAACATTCAGATGGTAGGGTCAGAATTTGTCATAATCAACATGAAAGGATGGATCCATCCTGCCATGTATCAACGGTTCAGGCTGCTGGTGGTATAATGGTGCGGAGGATATTTTCTTGGCACACTTATTATCATATTAAGTATTGTTGTTGCCCATGTCCATCCTTGTATAACCACAGTGTAGGCCTACCCATCTACTGATGGCTACTTCCAGCAGGATAACATGCCATGTCACTAAGCTCAAATCATCTCAAACTGGTTTCTTGAACATGACAATGAGTTCACTGTATACTCAAATGGCCTCCAGTGTCACCAGATCATGGATGCGCATCCTTCAAATCTGCAGCAACTGCATGATGCTATCATGTCTACATGGACCAAATTCTCTAAGGAATGTTTCCAGCACCTTGTTGAATCTATGCCATGAAAAATGAATGCAGTTCTGAAGGCAAAAGAAGGTTCACACACAGTAAGGTGTACCTAAAGTGGCTGGTGGGTGTATACGTTTGGGGTCAGTAAGATTCTTTTAAAGAAATTTTATAAAAATTATTATTATGCAAAGATAGATTAATTGTGAGAGTAAAGATATGTATGTATAATGTTACAAAAGATTTCTATTTCAAATAATACTGAATGTATTGGTTTGCAATAATAATGCTGTTCTTTTGAACTTTCTATTTCAGTTCTATTCTAAGTCAGTTTTCACAAAAATATTAATCCGCAAAAACTGTTTTCTGATAGTAAGTGAAAACAGACAGTAAGAAATGTTTATTTTGCAGCAAATCAGTTTATTAGAATCATTTCTGAAATATCATGTGACACTGAAGACTGAAGTAATGATGCTGAAAATTCAGCGTTGCCATCACAGGAATATATTACATTTTAAAATATATTCCAATAAAAAGCGGTTCTTTTAAATTGTAATAATAGTTCAAAATATGAATTGATCAAATAAATGCAGCCTTGGTGAGCATAATAGACTTCTTTCAATAACATTAAAAAATCTTACTGACCCCAAACATTTGAACGGGAGACCGTAGTTGATTTGTGTTAGTCATCATTACTTAGTGTTGGTCAGTTATCTGAAGATGTAATAGCTTTGCCAAACTTATCTACCTTCCAGACTGTGTGAAAAGCCAACAATCTCTATCAATCCCTCTTTCTTGTGTCTGGACTAATCAACGGCACTAATTGATTTGAGCGCTGGTGGGGGTGGGGTGGGGCATGAGCGGGTTATCTCTGGCCCCTATCCACAATTTTCATATTAGCAGTAAAAGAAAAGTAAAAAAAAATGGAGAAATAAAATTCTCCCAAGGACAAATTACACAATATTCATTCAAAAGTTATTTTTATTCATGCAGACTCTCCAGTGTAAACCCTGTTTGTAGTTAAAGAAACGTTAATTTGTAGACATAATAATTACACATGAGGATCCCATATCCTCTTTCATTTGCTCCACACCAAATAAAAGCAATCATGGTGCTGATGCTATAACTTACAGTTTGTTCTTGTGTTGTCAGAACCTTGAAGACACAATAACTGGTAACAGCCAACAGCCGATCAAGGACACACCAAATGTGGAGAAGGCCAGAGAAATAAATACATTATAGAATACTGTGTGGAGAGAGACTGCTGCTTCTTTTTTTTTTTTTTGTGTGTATGCTAAAACTTCATCCCCCAACCTTAAGGGTAAATGTCTATAACTTCATTTTGACTGTTTGCTTTTGTTCACAACTGGGTAGACCTCCATTTATTCAGTCATGATGTAGTTGTTGATTTGCTCTAAACATTTTGCCTATATAACACATATGTGTTATGAAGGGATATATGGAAATAATTCATTTAGATAGCAAAGAAGCTGTCAGTTGATATAAAACCATGAAAAATCTTCACCTATGTTTACCTGTCAGGTTGCCTAACCTAAAAATGTGCTTTATTACATCTTAATTAACCGTTTTTATTCATGTCAAAAAAGACTGAATCAGTGTGACTATTAGGTAATTCAATTAAAAGTTATTTAAAGATCTATATCAGGTAACAGCTGCCTGTAACCACTTTTTACAGGTTTTACAAACCTGAGTTGCTGAAAAGCATTAACCGCTTAGTAAATATGTGTAACTAATCTGATGTCTGAGAGAGACTGCCTATAGAAAGTGAACAATGCACTTTTTTAAAAGTAAATCCCCCATTCAATTTTCCCATCGTCTCTTATGAATTCTAAAATACTATGTATAAAAAATATTAGAGCCATTTGTTTCAGCCCATAAAGCAACGTAGCAGAAGTCTAACCATGACATTTATACCTTGCACAATTTAATTTATATTTAATTTTAAACTATATTTTTTACATTTTATTTAAAAACGGACAGTGGGAGGAATATATTTTTTCTCTAGGAAAAATATGGTCAAATAAAATATCAATTAATAATAATAATATTAATTTTTACACAATTTAAAAAAAATTTTTTTACACAAATGCGACTAAATAGAAACACCAAAATCTCTTTGAAACCACTTTATTTTTATTGATAGGTGCCCGTTGTTCTGCAAAAATCATTTATACAGAATGAGTTAAATGCTTTTGGTAAAAAATAAAATAAAAAAGTGCGGATTTGACAGGTAATTCAAACGTTGTGTTATAAGGAAACGGTCAGACATTTTTAAAGAAAAGATTTAGAGGAACATTTTTAAAGAAAATATAATGTAACATAATATGATTATGTTTGTGTGGCATAATCCCGTATTTATAAAGTGCAGCTCCACATTGATGGCGCTGAGATGTAGCCTACTCAATACCAATAAGCATGTTATGAGATTAACTTCATGAGTGCCTCCTTCACAGAATTATTTAATTTACTAGGGAAACATTTGCGTTTTCTCTTCACAATAATTTTATAAAATAAACAAACAATTCATAACTAGTTTATGTACATGCATAATTTAGCTACATAAGAGCAAAGGTCTATTTAAATATGTCCAGAAATTGATCCATTAATCATTGTTTTTACTCGATTCCTGGTCGCTCTGATCATCTGTGAAGCAAACATCGACGTCGCTGTCGTTGTCGCTTTTTTGCTCGGCGTCCTCGAAGATGCCTTCCATTTTGTCGTCGGATTTTTTTATGCTTTGACCAGGATGCCTCGATTTGACGTGCCTCTCCAAATCTCGCCTGCGCACGAGCACCTTCCCGCAAAACTCGCACCTGTAGGGCGTGTTTCCCTCCGCGTGCAGTCGGATGTGTTTGTTGAGATTGCTGGGATCGCCAAAAGGCCTAAAACACACTTTACATTTGAGTGGTTTGTAGCCTGTATGAGTCCTCATGTGAATCTTCAGCCCGTATTTTCGAGAGTACAGTTTGCCACAATAAAGACACAAATGTCCCTTTTTTGGCTTGCCAGAGTTGGGGTTCGATGCGGGCATAGACTCTAGTCGTGAACGGTTCTTCTCTACGGCGATTTCAGACAGCTGTTGCGTGTGCATTGCAATTTCCCTGTCGATATTCGTAATCGCGTTTAGATCTGGATTTAGAGCGGGCGCGCCAAAGTAGTCTGGGTATTTCAGCAGGTTGCCGAAGTGAAATTTCAGAGGGTAGTATGGGGAACTATAAAGGAGCTCTCCATTGTAAACCGTGAATGGCATGAGGGGTATGTTGCAGTCTCCATTGTAGGATTTTCCACCATCAAACTGAGGCAAGGAGAACCTCTCGAAGTGAAACCCGGCCGGAAGCTGGGAGTAGCGCGAGGGCGACAGGGTAGGGTGCATGCGGTTGTCAACGTGCTTGAAAGCTGAAGTCTCCTCAAAATGTGGCAGTAGAGGAAAGCCACGGATGGTGTTTGCGCAGGGGATGACGGGAGGTGTGCTGTCCATGGTGTGCGCGCATTTTGAGGGATGAACGTTTGGTAGAGGTTCGTTTAGGGTGCGCACTGACTTGATGTTTCCCAGCAGTTTACTGAACCCAATACTGTTTGGTTTCCCATTGGGCTCATCTCTCGCGACCTCAGCCGGGGAGATCTTTGAAAGTCCCATTGGTTTGAAAGCAGAGCGCACGCCGGGATGGAAACCCATGCTGTTGAGCACAGACGATGTCCCGCCGAGGCCCAGGATTTGTCCTGGGTTCCTGGCCGAGGTCACGCTCATGTCAAGGGCCCTGTCCTGCTCCTCTGCGCTGGGTTTTTTGGATAGTCCCGCTTTATTTGCGAATGGTTTCAATGCGTCTGACATGAAGGTGCTGTGGCCGATTCGTGGAGAGGACGACGTATTCGATATGTCCCCTGATTTCGGAGATCTGTTGAAGTTGTCTGTGCCTCTCACTTGCTCGTTGCTCACCAAACGTCTGCCGTTGCTCAACGCACAGTGGAAATGCACGTGAGCTTTCAGGGTGTTCGGGTATTTGAATATTCTCCAGCAGTACCAGCAAATGTAGCGCTCCTCGCCTGAAACAAAAATTAAAAAGCAATTAAATAACGTTATTTTCAGATACAACACTCTTAAATTGCATGAGGAACATGTTGTACAATTAGATTTCATTGGAGACTCTTTTTGAAATAAAATTCAAATATTACATCAAAGATGTTTTCATCTCCAGCACCATTACAACAAATCAAGAACAACTGTGTAAATGATTCTTGTTGACAAGATGGCCTTTTGCTGAATATGATAGCCTGCAGTCTTTTTTATCACCGCGCCTTGGTCACGTTGGCATGACACCAGTTGGGCAGTCTGGGGTCAATGATATAGATGTAATGATTTTGTAATCCTCAAAACCCCGTTGTTTATTGTCACCATCAAAAGAGCAAGCGTCGGCCCAATCTGGCGCTTACAAACCAATACATTCAATAGGGGACTTTCCCTATGCGCTTTCCCGTGGAATTGACGGCAGCTGTTGCTTGAAATCGCGAGTCGCATAAGACAATGAGGCTGGCCCATCTGTTGACGCTGGAGAATAGGAAGCGTATGTCAAGGAGCGCACCGTGTATTGGCCCGAGAGCCGCGCTCACAGTACAGCGTCGCAAATCAGGGCAATATACATCCCACATAAAAGTTTGCATTCACTAGCAAACAATACATTTTGCAGCCAGCTAATTTACCGTAGAGCACCTTTTTGAATGTATTTGCTTTTGAATACATGAATATTAATGGATAGATGACATTAGTTAACCCTCGCTGAACTACACCGCGCATCAGCCCGGGAGAGAACATCCAGGACTTTAATAGTGAATGCAACTAATTAAGAGAGATAATACATAGCTACAGACCGTAGCTGAGCATGCTCAATACTATGTAAATATATAGCAAATACAGTAGCCTGCAGTGTGTGTTCTCTGCTCAATAATTCTCAACCAATCAATATGAGTTACTGCCCCAGACGCCAGACCTTTCGATTTACTAACTAAACAGGGATAATCTGACAACATTCTTAGATAAGCCTATTAAATCGGATTTGAATAGGATTTGCCTTTGATTGTGCTGGTGGCCGTGTTGCTTAAAATTTCGTTCATAGCGCATAAAAACTTAAGATGTAGGCCTACTATTCGTTTTAACAATATGTAATAGGCTATATAATATAATAATGTGCTTATTTCGGCTAATTTGGTAATACACTGTCGCTTTATTTGATAATTGCAAAATTACCGGAATTTCATTCGGTTTTTTTGCTATAGGCCTATCCATTTTCATTATCTTTTATTTTTAAAATTTTTTTATCGTAATTTGAATGACTAGCCTACAGCCTACAGCTTGTAAGGTACTTTATATTTCTGAAATACATTCAAATAAAGTAAAAATGTCTGAGGTGTATTCCCTACTTCATGAATTTTATTTAATTATTGCACATTTCTAAATAAACGAAATTATGACACACGTCTCACCTTTTTCGTCATGAGTTGGAGTTGCAGTCGTAGGAATGTCAAACCATTGCGCCAGTGCGTTGGAATACCAAACGCTTAATTCCTCTCCAGACTGTATTTCTCTCATCACACGGTAGAATATCTTTCGAAAAGAAGGAAAAGTATTAGAAATAGTCTGTAATTTACATAGGATCAAATTCATTATAGCCTTTTTTTTTCTTACTCACCTGTCCTCCAGGTAAATCCGAGATTGCCTCGAGGTTCTGTTCTTGACTGTTCCTGGCCGCGCGTATTAACCCGATCCAATCAGGAACTGCGCTACCAGACTCATCCACGAATTCTCCCCTCATCAGACGAATCTACAAATACAAATTTCAACATGAATAACATATTGTATTACATAATATTGTTTACTTGGTTCATAACGAAAGGTAGCTAAAATAGTCAAACTATTCAGTGATTTTGAATTATAAAATTGGCTCATGATGTCTGCCTCCTGTGAAGCCGTTGAATTTTTATTTATTTATAATTTTTATGTAAAAATGCATATACACACATATATATATATATATATATATACCTACTATTTTTTGTTGTCTTTTTTTTTCTTTTTTCTCCCCACGCATTTTTAATTATATCACCCCAAGGTATTTCAAACAAAAGCGCGTTAATGTCGTTTTATTCGGTCTATTAGACAATGGTGATAATTTTACAAGGAACAGGCCACATAATTGAGTTGATATGAGAAACGAATTTGAAGAGTGTCAAAGCATTTCCATTCTGTTCAAACAAATTAAAGATTAAAGCGTGACATTTGACACGGAGATTGCACCTGATGATCGCCCATGGCCCGCGGCGTCGCATTTACGCGCATCAATCACAGAAGCAGACAGCGGAAAGAGCTCCAGTCTATTTACAACTTATTTAGGAAAGTAAAAGCCGTTTACATGCAACGCCTTTTAAACCCATTTGATTTACGAATATTCCACATTTTATTAAAAAATATATATATATATTTCAGATAATTATATACATTTAAATTTTATTTAATAAAATACATTGGCCATATTGTATTTTATACTAATATTTAATATAACGTTTCAGTTAAATTAATAAAATACCATGGCCATGTTGTATTTTATACTAATATTTAATATAACGTTTCAGTTAAATTGAATCAAATTTTTATATAGGCTACTGATCGGTTAATTGTCTGATTTACTGTTATCTTTATCGAAATAATTTGGTACGTGGGAAAAACCAGCCCTCAAGCTTTTGAAATGTAATAGGGTAGAAGGCATGAAATCTCGCCCAGAAACTCAGGTCACCCTATTAAGGCGGTTAAGTAAAAGAATGACATGTTGTCCTGCTAATATAACTCAATTATTTCTAACCTGACAGCACAAACCAATTAATACGAGGATGCTTTATGAAGAGTGACAGGTCAGCATCGAGACTTGGAAAAGTAAAGTGCACAAACTTTTTTTTTAACTGCATAAATAATTACTTCTAAATCTATAAAAACATTTGTTTTTAAACGATACTTTGTTTTCTTTAATTTAGTTTCTTTTTTCAGATTAAAGCATTATTATTATTATTAGTAGTAGTAGTAGTAGTAGTAACAATAAATCTAAATATAGGCTAATAATAATAGTAGTTATTATTATTATTATTATTATTGTATTTTATTTTTTACTTATATGTAGGTGTCAATCAATCAATTAAATTAAAAAGCTGCAGAATAAAATACAAAAGAAAAATGCATATTTGCAGGTATAATCTATTATACATTTTGCTTAAAATGTCCCAAATGCCTAATTCACATTTCTTTGTGTGCATTTTATAAAAACTTTCAAAAGTCATACATTTTTTTCAACATTCTAATCTTTCTTAAAGAGCGCATTGGAAATGAATCAAACTAACCTTCTTTTTCACACCAAGTTCCTTGCGGTCCGAAACATACTTCCCGAGTTTGAAGATGCCCGGGACCGGACCTATCCGAAGCCCGGCTGGGATGCTGCAGTCGGCGAAAACACTGATAGTGGGTGTCCGAGTCGCTTGCATGGCTGGCTCTGTGTGGGGCTGAGCTATCCGAACCAGTACGATCAAGCAGCCACTGATTGAGATGAGCAGAGAGTCTGAGATGAGGACAGACTAATATCCGCCCGCCAAGTGACGCGGTGGCGTGTGTGATCAGGCTTTTCTTATGGCGCAGTCAGGTTCCCCTCGGCACATTAATGCGCAAGGGCGAGCAGCGCGCTATGAGAGAGTTGCGCTCTTTTAGCAGCTGTAGAACCCTCCGAAATAGTCACATGGAGACTTTCCCTCACCCTCACGCATAATGAACCGCTCCAAACGGTCAAGAGACAATAGGCCCCAGCGACCTTCCCATCCCCAAAATCCAATTTGTCAAGGGCAGAGAAAAGAGAGTGCAGAATCAAAGGTCTGGCGCAACCATTAATCCTCAGCATGTGGCTTTGTCCGTCAGACAGTTCCGATATTTTAAGTGACAAATCCACTGTATAATTTCTCCATAAATTCTCTCCCCTTTTATTGTTCCTATACAAACCAGTTTTTGGAAATCAGTGACTACTTTAAATCTACTTGGCTGCATCCTTTTAGGTTTTATGTACTTCAAAGCTCTTTATTCTCTCCCTGACTGCATTGTCTGTTGCCGTTTCAACAAAAGGAGCAGGAATGTTTGGGAGACTTGTTAACTTCAATTGACTCCCGGCGTGTGCCGTGCTGGGACCGGGCAGGTACTCAACGGGAAAACCAGCCAAAAAAATAAGAGCCGCTTTCAAAATAACCACCACCTTATCATTTCACACTTTTTGACAACAGGTCACTTATCAGGATGGTCGCATTCAGTTTTGATGAAGCGCCCTGCAGGGCTCTAGAACTAATGGAGAGGAGAAAAAAATATTTTATCAAAAGACGCAGGACAAAACAGAAAATCCTGTGCAAGACAATAGTTTCTGCTTGCGAATGTGTAATCTTTTTAGCAGCTTTTACTTGTATTGAGTAGTTTCAAGGAGAAAGCAATAATACTTTCTAAGGTCATTTTATTCATCCAACATTCAGATAAAAGTGATAATTTTAGCCTCTACGAATTAATACACTTGGCCCATGTAACATTCATAAGGCTTTGCTCTTTTGAATAAAAAATTACTTAAGATTTCAAACATCATAATAAATAACAATTTCGTGTTTTATGTTATCATTTAGACATGTGTCAAGAAGAGGATACGTGACACTCTGATTTCACTCATCCAGGAGCATTAGGTGTCATTTGAAGTGACCACTGGTTTTAAAACTTCATTTGACCTCTTTGATCGTGGCCCTCAATGACTGAACAGAGGTCGAAGGGAAGAAACAAGAATTTGTGGGCGATACATTCAAGCCATGAACATGTCCCGCTAACCTCTGCCCTGGGGACTCTGCGATGACACTACGCTGTAATTGGAGAAGCAGAGGTGGGATTTCTTTCTTCAGGAAAAGGTACCCCACTGCTCCTTTCTAGGAGTCTTCTCTGTGGGCTCCTTAATGAGTCAAAGAGCGTGAACGACACGCGAACAATTTTTGAATAGGCGCATGCAAAGGCCGGCTGTGCGCTGCGTTATTTATTAATGTTGCCATTTGTGACTGGTTCCCATCCGCTCTGCAACAGCGGGTCCGGCCTCTACAGCTCTCACACCAGCCGGGCCCATTCTCATTCTCGTCTTGTGTCTTTAAAGTCGAAGTTCTCCAACTAATAAATTGTGCACAAAGGCGGAAACGGGGACGTTTTCTTTTCTGCCCTCCTAACCGGGAAAAGCAAAGGGTGAAAGTCATCCCAAAGCGCTCATTGGAGCAGGGTTTTTGGAAGCTAAAGCAGTGTTCAGAGCAAATGGGATGGAAAATTAAATGAAATCAAATAGCTTGAACGCTCGCATTGTCCCCTGTCTTTTAAATGGCACATTAATTACACGGCAGCAGCTTTATTTCGGAACAATATTGTGGACCCAAACAGAGCATTCCAGAACATTTTTTACGCGTCGAATTGTGAGATTCGGAGAAAGTGTTGGTCAAGTGGTTGAAAGCATTTTCTCAGGGTCTCAGCGTTACAATTCGAGCTAAATGTGGGATTTGATTTAACAGGTTGCCAAATAATGAAGCATGAATGTAGGGTAACAGCGACTGTGTGAAGAACTGCAGTGTCCCACCAGGGGTTTCATTCATGCGTCCAAACTGGGCTTGAGTGCCAAAGGTTCACCACTCTATCTGAACGATTCACAATGCCCGAGCTCTATAGAAAACATTTTTTTTTACGCCGACCATAAACGCTCTGCCATACAAACTCCTTTTAGGCTCTTTCTTTTCTCATCGTTTTTCTCTCATTCCCAGTGCAAATAAGGAAAACGTTTTGTATACAAATCATTTGCTGCATTTCTTTTTACTTTAGTT
The DNA here is from genome assembly GCA_031834385.1 of Semotilus atromaculatus. Lineage (NCBI taxonomy): Eukaryota > Metazoa > Chordata > Actinopteri > Cypriniformes > Leuciscidae > Semotilus > Semotilus atromaculatus. The sequence continues at coordinate 5,644,520 of JAULUF010000019.1, read as the reverse complement.
GTAAACGTCAACATTCCATGGCTTATAGCATAATAGGCTATAATGTAGATACATATGCTGCAAGAACCAAAGGTCAGAAAAGTAAAAAAAAAAAAAAAAATGTTTCTATTTATTTATTTAACATGAACGAAAATATGTTTTGCTACAAATATTAATCTTACATGCCTGCTTTTATGCGCTTAACCTACTCCCTGTTGTTGAGGGAAAGTGCAAGCCTCACAAAGGGCGGACCAGCTGCGTCGCAGATAGGGGATGCGGGTGGGACATTAGTGACGCGATTGAATAGTAATTATGCTTGTATGGGAGTCCCACCAGATGACATGATTGGGATTTTAACCCAGACTAATATTCAAAGTCGCATTAGAAAGTGGCGAGATAAGTGGCTCCTGATTTGACTCTGTTCATGCGTGCTCCCATTTCTAAATGCTCTCAAAAGAAAGGGGGCTGCTTCGTTTCAGTATTCAAAGCCTGAACAAAGTTAGCTCTGCCTTTTGAACCGAATTTCCCCAACTTTACCTCTCTTGTCCCAGTTGAAAGGCCTCGCATAATGGGGTGTAAACTTGTCTGAATTGAAATGTTTCGGTGTACCTTATAAATTCATACCCTTTTTCACTCGAGCGCGTAAGAATGAACCTTCAGTCTATCCGATTCTCTCTGCTGTTGAACGCCTTTACCACGAGCTCTATTTGTGAAGTTCATTTTTAGGCAAATGTATTCAGGGAAGGTTTGCAGTGAATAGTTTTGTGTGTCAGCCGGGCCTAATTGGGATTAAAGCACTAAAACTATTTGCAAAAAGTGACAGAATTTCTCAGGTTTTAGAGAGCACCAACTTTTGCCCCCTTTTAATCCTCAGATCATTTAAGTGGACGCTGGGAAAAAAAAGACTGAGGGAGTTTTGTGTGATGCTATGTACAGACAGATCATTAGTTATTCCATTGACGAGATTCTTTCAATTCAGTCATGGATTGAAAACATTTTGAATAATTTGGGTGTCTGCATGACATTTTCGGATGATCCGAAAACGAAACTATTCTAAAATAATCTTCAGGTATAGGCTAAATATGTGGTTCTGGATAAAATTTGTGAGGATTTTTTAGGACATCTTAAAGTCATATACAGGCTATACACAGGCTATATAAAAAACCTAAGGTTTATTTAACAGAAAATCCCCTTTTCACCATTTTGGATTAGAAATCACACTTCTTTTTTTCCTCTCTCAATATTTATTTTCGATCAAAATAAATGGAAATATGTTTAAATTAATAAATCGTCTTTAAAGGAAAGCAATTGCTTTTTCGCATTGATTCTAATAAGCTGTAATGACCATATTTAAATCTTTTTTCAGCAGCACTCAGTGTTCATGCGGCCTGGCAGGACCCTGGATAGCTCCCGTCTTTGAAAGGTCACTAGCCACTCATGTAAACGCAGCTAATTATATTGATAATGCACGCATGCGGGCAATGCATGAGGCAGTTCATTTTTATCATGCCGTAATGCATATCACCAACTTTACAACGCCTATAGCTCGGAATGCATTTTACATGACTAGCAAAATTCATACTAATGATATGAATCAGCGACCATCACTGAAGACTGTCTGTAGCAACCTCATTAATGGACAGGATTGACATTTCTGGGTTTTTCATAATGTCCAGTGCATTTCTGCGGAGAAACAATGCAAGGCAAGTACTGGCCGTTAATTGCGCCCCCGTTTCGGGTGGGATGAGCTTGTGGAAATGATGACCGTATAGTTGAAGTAATGAGGGGCTATTGATTAATCCGATATGTTCAAGACCCTGAATCTTTCCAGTGCTGTCAATTAAAAAAAAAAAAAAAAAAGTAGGCCTATATATAGCGAACTAGGCTGAGATATGTACAGTATATAATCATTGTAATAATAACAATAAAACAAATACATTTTGTTGTTGGTTGTTTTGTTTTTTCGGTATTAAAAATGACACAAAACTGCTGTCACAATGACCTATCCTATTAAATCGACTAAATGACTGGATAGCTGTTTGAATGTCTTTTAATCCGGTATAATCCCTTTTGCTTTGGATTAAATGTATTGTAATCCCAGAGGGCCTGTGATTCTCCCAAATCTGCAAAATAATCACATGGCCTTAAATCCCCAATTACAATGCAAAACAAAAAGTCAACAGTGAGGTTAATTACATTGTGTTTGTGTATTTGAGCTATACAATATAATAACAATAAATGAAAACACATGAAACAAATGAAACACATGTTGTGTTTATCTGTGAATTCAAAATGATAAATTAGTGTAATGTATTTGATAGAAATATGAATATTGGCTATTAAAAACAAAATATGAAGGTTCCATTTGTAATCATTAGTTAACATCAATGAACAATACTTCTGCAGCATTTATTAGTCTCATGTTAATCTCAACATTTAATACATTTTTAAGATCAAACATTTTATAACTAAAAAAAGTTAATAAATACTGTAAGAATATATTGTTCATTGTTAGTTCATGTTAGTTAAGGCAATAACTAATGTTAACAAATGAGACCTTATTGTAAAGTGTTACCAATTACCACTTGTCTTTATTGTCTCCAGTCAGTCTGTCTTGCATGCACTAAAATCCACACAAATCCACACACACTATGAAGAGGCCTTTGAATTATTCACTCTCTTGTCAGATACTGGATACTTCCTTCAATATTTATACTTCTTTGTCTTAAGTGATTAGTTCTTGCAACAGTCACACGTTTTAGTGCTTGTGAGCATTTATCTTTTGTTTGATATATAGACTATTGACTCAAGTGGTTTAAAATTGTCTTGTCAGTGCTCAGTGTCAGGTTCGTGATCGGAAAGTTGTTTTTAATCGAATCATCAGTTTTTCCATTTAAAGTCTTTATAAATACATATATATATGCATATTTTTAATTGGATAAATTGTGTCACAGACATGCTGCTTTTGCCGACAGTAGATTTATGCTTAAGTACTCCAGTGCAGATCTACCTCACACTTCTAGACAGTTTTGAGTGTTTGGCATGTTCCAGTGTGAACCGATCAGGATGGATCAGATGCAGACGTAGAGGGCAGATTTAGATAGAATGGGGCCATAGTGAGTGTGATTCTTGTTGTGGCAATATACCATACAGCTTGGGGTTTCCCTTTGGCCAAAGAATCAAGGTCATAATCTGAGCCTTGAGTGACACAATCACACCCCCTTAAGAAGTTTTCCTGTCTATTCCTTCCTCATCATAAACAGTCATAAGGTGCCCTGCATCTTACACCTGTTGATATTGTGTAAGAGGGGATTTTATGCACAGACAATGTTGACACAATACCCACAAAAGGACATGATGCTCAGAGCTTTATTTTCATTTGCGGACAAGCAATGCAAGACTCAAGCTGATCTTTGAGTAGTAAGGCACACGCATCTGAAGGCATGACAGGTGAGAAGAAAACACCACTACTCATCATCATCTGCTGCTCCAGAGATGGAATAAGATTTTTCCTGTGTGTTGCTCTCCAGAATGTCATCCTCAGTTTTAACTGTTCTGTGGGAGAAAACAATGCAATTCATTCAGCAGGCTAAAATGTAACTCTAAAATATTCATTCTACACTTTTATTTTCTCAAAGCTCTGCAGCTTCTGTTACATTTTCTTTGTTTGTTTAAGTTTATTGATAAGATGCTTAGATTTATTTTTATTTTGCCATCACTCTCAGAAAAAAAAAGTAAAAAAGCTAGGGTGGTGCCCTTTCAAAAGGGTACTGCCCCAGTGACAGCTTTTGTACCATTAATGTGCAGAGATATTTGAGAGAGGACATGAAACCCTGTGGAAAAGGATACAGGGAGTGAGATGGGAATATGATTCATGGCCAGAATTGAACCCAAGTTTCTGCACAAACACCACATAAGGAGCACATGCGCAAAACCATGGTTCTGACAGAAAGCTTTATTTTAATGTTACCTGATAAGCACAGTCTTCCTCTCTGTCATCTCCACAGCCTGCTCTTGAGTATAGTCGACAGTGGTGCCTGGGCCACCAACCCCACCGGTGATCCCATTGACAAAACCTCCGTCATTACCTCCGGGAAGACCCCCAGCAAGACCACCACCAATGCCTCCTCCAAGACCTGTGCCAAGACCACCACCAAGACCTCCAGCAACACCACCTCCAATGCTTCCTCCAAGACCTGTGGCAGGGCTGCCACCAAGACTTCCTCCAAGACCTGTGCCAAGACCACCACCTAGACCTCCGCCAACACCACCGCCAATGCCTCCTCCAAGACCTGTGGCAGGACCACCTCCGGCGAGACCTCCACCCGCTCTATCAGCAACTCCTACACCCAGGGCACCTGCAACACCTGTGGCTCCAGCACTGTGAACACTCATGCTGCCACTCATGAGGGACATGGTTTGCATGCTCTGGACCATGGAAGACAGACGAGAGTCCTCACCCTCAATGAGCTTCCTGTGAACAACAATTAAGGAGGAAGAATTGAAGAAAATTGCACTTTTCAAAATTATTATATTCTGGTATGTTTTACTCTGAAAGATAAGTGTTGTTTTATGTGATAAAATACTGAAGTTGCTAAAAGCTACCTGTATGTGGTAATTTCAATCTCGAGGGACATCTTCACATTGAGCAGATCTTGGTATTCACGCAGGAGCAGCGCTATCTTCTGTTTGGAGGATTTTAGCTCAAGCTGCAAGGCCTGAATTCTTGCCTGTCAGAAGTGTTTATATAATTTATGCCTGAATTTCTTTCTTAAATTTTACTTTGCATGTAGGCCAAATTATATTTGTCTCACCTGGAGTTCTTCTAGTTCCTTTCTGTACTTTTCCTGAGTCTCACGGATCTGTGCTTCCAAAGCCTCATTTTTGGTTTTCAAAGAGTCCAAGTCACGCTCCTTATTTTGAATCTAAAAAACAAGAGGGAACAATGAATACTGTAATCATATTTAGACGTTATTTGTTATTTTACTACTGTTATAGTAAAAATCAACAAAGTATCAGAGATGTATTGCCCAATGCATGTTAAAGAAAGATCATTAATACTTACATCCTTCTTCGCAGTGACAATTTCCTCTCTCACACTTCGCACCTTGTCCACATGCTTTGTTGTTTTATTGTTGAGATCTTCAAATTTATTTTTGTACCAAGAATCCATTTCCTGTAGACAAATGAAAAGTAGTCTGTTAATTTGGAGACTAGTTGTAACATATTTTGTTTAAACTGCAGTGTTTTAATTTTAATAAAAACTAGGCTACTTGCAGACAATACTCATCAGCCTCCTCTATTCCAAACATTTTAAACAATATTTGTAATTTAAAAATACCCACCTGTAAGTTCTTAGCTGCAATGTCATCATACTGGTGTTGGATCTGCTTGAGAGCGCTTGAGAGGTCGGGGAGACTGTAGACGTCTAATGCTGTGGCGTGGGCTGTGTATATCTGTTTCAGAAGCTCGTCGATTTCCTGCAAGCGTGCGGTTTGAAATTTCGAATGAATTTCGATTTTATTTATCAAGTGCAAGTATAATTATTTTTGTGATTTAATTACCTGTTTGTGCACTCTCTGAAGGAATTCTATTTCCACCTCCAGGTTTTCTAGCTGCTTCTCCAAAGCAATGCGCGCGGAGGTGGCGGCGTCCACGTCCTGATAATATAAAATATGTTCGTAAGAGATTTCATTCTATCACATTTCTTTGTTAATAAAGATACATGTTATAAGGCAATTTGATGGGAATCATACCGGACGGAAAGCTTCAATGTCAAGCTCGGCTTTCCTCCTCATCTCTAAGGCCTCCTCATATTTAATCTTAATCATCTCCAACTGACCCGCCATAGCATCCTTTGCAGCAATAGCAAGGTCCTTTAAAAGTAATTGAAGTATTATTATCATAATTCGTAGTCTTGTCGAAGTCAGAGACTAGATATTTCTCCTCACTGCGAATTATCGCCTCAGAATTGCTTATCAAAGACAACATTGGGCAGCATTCTTAAAACAGGCTTGTGTAAATATGTATCCTATTAATATTTTATGGCTAATTCTATATAGAATTGTATGGCTGAATATTAATTAACAAGGCCTACATTTATTGTGGCCGTTTTTAAAAATATGATTTACGAATGAATTATAATTATAAAGATCTGTTCAAATGATTAGCCTACCCGCTGCACTCTCATCTGGTCAGCCAGCCTCTTCAGCTCCTTGAGTTGCTCCTCGTACAGCAAGCGGAGGCCGGTGGGCTTCAAGAATCGATTCTTCAGGGACTCGATTTCCGTCTCCAACAATTTGTTTTGCTGCTCAAGCGACCGGACCTTTGTTTCGACAGGAGAATAAGAAATCACAGTAGGCCTACGCGTGTTATGTGTCCTGTCCGTATCTGTATGCCCACAGAAGTGCGATTAATGCGCTTTATCTCGTGGGCCAGCAGTGGCATTTCCACACTGCCAGTGAGCGCGACGCATTCAACCGTGGCCAAATCAGACAAATGCTGTCAAAGATGGCTCTAAAAATGAGGCTCGTCTCCAAGAGCATTAAGAGCAATGTTAAAGAATGTAAAATATATTATTTGTTAGGCTATCAATTATAGCTTAAGGTGTTATAAATGATGTGACATCACATAGGCTATCTGATATATACACATCGATGGAATCTTTTTATTCCACAAAAGGTTATTTATGGACATATTGGGAAAATGTTCTTTAGATCATAAAAATGTTCTTCGGGTTAAGAAAAAAAAATCTATTAAGAAGTTCACAGAATGGAACAATAAGAGTGGACAAAAGTGCCGCTAAAGCTTTGTGCGTGTGATCTAATAGCATAGTGTTCCAAATTGCACCAAGGGCATATTCATTTTGTGCAAGTGCACTTGCCTTCTCAATGTATGCTGCCAGTCGATCGTTGAGCAGAATCATTTCTTGTTTCTCACTGGTTCGTGTGCTGAGGAATTCACGGTTTTCTGCGGCAGCCTGGTCGAGGTCGAACCCAGGACCCCCTCCACTGAGACAGATGGCTCCCATTCCGGCACTACAATCAATTCAGATTACGCATAACTTGAATTTCAAGGTAAAACACCATGAGACCAACTGTAAGAGAATGCAAGGTAGCGTGTTACTGATATTGTGAAGATTCATTTATTTGTCACTTTGGGTTTATTAGGTCACGGTCACACCAACACGATCTCGCTCGAGTCTCCTAGAGGCTTTGTGTGATTTGTAACGGATCAATAAGTCAAATGAAAAAGAAAGTGTGTTCTAACAAAGCAATAATTTCCCACAAGTCAATAGTAGGCTAATTAAATACGAAACTCGAAAAGGAAAGTCAAAACATTAAAGCCACCTATATTTGCAAGCAACCCAGTTTTTATGTTAGTTTTGTATTGAGGTTGATTAAACATATCTTAGCTCATATAATCTGTATAAATAATCATTATTATAAGACAAAATATAAATAAGAGAAAACATGAGGACAAAAATAACAGTTTTAATCATGCATATAGTTGCACAAATATTTAAAGTAATTGTATTATTAATTAGATCTTTTATTAAATATTTGCCATGTGTAATACTAGGCTATACAAAAATTATATACAAAAACTTACATGGAATTTATTCACACACACACACGTGTGTGTACTAATCTTTATCTGTAAGCAAATATATAACTTACACATGTAACATTTTAAGTTACACTGTGCACCTCCTATAAATAACAGAAATCATTAATTCCATTGCTAGGCAAATAAAAAATTATTCTCCTCAATTGGTTTAACAAATTGCATTAATTGTAATGCATATGATGATGTTCAGTGTTGTTCCTTTGCTTCATGTGCGATGCTTACCCAGTCATGAGGGGCTGGCTGCGTGAGGATGAGATGGTCCTCCGTCCCACTGCCATACTGCTTCTCACAGCGGTGGCGTTACGGGAGTAGCTGGCCGAACGGCACCTCCCCACATCCCGTCTGACGGGAGAAGGGCTGCTGACCCTCACCTGGTAAGAGGAGGTGCTGGTGTCCTCGAAATGCCGGCGATAGGATGAGATCCTTTCTGGGCTGCGACTCATCATTGATCAGTGGCTAAACTTTAAGGCCTTTCTTTGTTGATCTTCCTTTTGCAAGCTCTGTTCACATGCAAGTCCACACTCCCAGAGGTCCAGACATTTTATACTCAGCTATAAACATGAGTCAGTGCTTTGGGAATGTTGAGCCTCTGCACCATCAAGAAATGGGCCCGTCACTCAAACATCTGTCAGGGTCTTGAGAGGTGTTGAATGGAGGGTTAAATTAAGAGGCAGTCGTGATGTTGATGTGCTTTGATAGGGATTTTAATTACACATGCTTCTAGACAGAGCAAGAAATAGTGTCACAGGGTCAATCTGTGCAAAGGGATACTGATATGTGAAAGATGACATTAATCTGGTCACTATTTACATGGAAGTATGTGTAAAAATGAGAAATGCCAAGGGAAACGAACCCCAGTGTTTTTCTATGGCCTGTCTGAGATTCACGCTTGAGATAACTTAAGGATTTAACTGGGAAGTCTTCACAGTCTTTTTAATCATAATCTAAAGAACCTGAAATAATTTTTTTCCCTTAAAAAAGGTGCAGCTAGAGTATCAGCCGAATTATGCTCTAATGTTTTCTTCATTACATTACAGCATTGCTGCTGCTGTTGTTTTTTTATTTTTTATGTGCTGACAGAATGTGGTTTATGAGATTCTTTCCAACGATCTAAGATTTGCCAGCCATGTGGGAGGAAGGCTGGGTCTGCATCTCTCTGAGATGTGAACAGTGGCTAAATGAGCTGAAACACTCAGGCGTTATTTTACTCCAGCTATCTCATTCAATTACAGTATATTACTCATTCCTGTAGCAGTGCTCATATACAGAAAAAACAATGACACATTGATAAAGACAATAGGCTAGCCTCTTTATTGGCAATAATAAGGCACTATTATCTTTGTCCATTATTTGTTGAGGCTGCTTTGCTTAGTTATATATTTGGTTTTTTTTCCAGATTTATTGGTGAAAACAGCTTTATCACATCCACATTAATGGCAATGGTAGCCTACACATAATTCTTATAATCGGACACATATGGCTCAAAGACATGCTAGTGTGTAAGAAATTCTGATGCTATTATTTAAAAATGACAATACAATAACTGTTGTTGTCATAAGTCACAGATGACATTGCAACTTGTCTAGGACAATAACAAAGTCTAAAGTGACAGTCAGATTATGTATGGCTGAAGAGGGTTTTCTTATTTGTTAATTAGAAATTGTTGAAAAAGTTTGCAATCGGTAAGATTTAATGTTTTTGAAAGAAGTCTCTTGTGCTCACAGCATTTATTCGGTTAAAAGTAGTAAAACAGTAACATTGTGAAATAATTTTAGAATTCAAAATAACTGTTTTCTGTTTTAATATATTTTCAAATGTTATTTATTTTCGTGATGGAAAAACAGAATTTTCTGCATTATTACTCATCTTCAGTGTCACATGATCATTAAAAAAAAATTCAATATTCTGATTTGCTGCTCAAAAAAACATTTCTTATTATTAAAATGGTTGTGCTGCTTTATTATATCTTTTATTAAAACCATGTTCCATTGTTTTCCAGATTCTCTGATGAATAGAACGTTCAAAAGAACAGCATTTATTTCAAGAAATCTTTTGTAACATAATGAATTACTTTATTGTCTTTTTGATCAATTTAATGCTTTTTCTAAATAAATATAGGCCAATATTGCACATAAACCAGCAATTAAAGTTTTGTCCTGGTAGTTTATCTCACTAAATTATGTTTACATCAGACACCTAAATTTTAATACTTAAGGTTAGGGGTTTGTTTAAATTTACATTAAATTTTTTAGATGCTTTTATCAAAAATGACACATGCGAGATAATGCAGATTTTCAAATAAGCACAATACACACAACGTAATATTAAAGTTTTACTTTCAAGAATACAAAAACAACACTCCACTTTATAGTACTATGCAAACTGAACATAAATCATTGGATAAATGTTTTTGCCCTGATATTTGGATTGCCTGCTCAAAATATTTAGGTTTACATATTAGGCAAATAGCCAACAGCCCTTTGAACAGAAATTGTACACTGCACTTCCCATTCCAACTATACTACAGGCTATATGGCAAATGAAATATCAGAGTAATGTGCATTGATCCCAATATGTAATATACTAGTACATCTTGGTTTATAATGTAATCACACCATTCCTTTTACTTCCAGTCAATACCATTAAATTACCGTCTTGGTGGCACATTTTGACACAAGTCTAACTTCTATCACAGTGTTAACATGACTACAATGGGACAATCACTCTTTGGTTTGTATTAATTCACGTTCCGCCCATTCTTGCCATCCGCCTGGAAAATGCTGAACCCTACCGGAAGAGAAAAATCAATTAGGCAACTAAGACCAAACTTGTCATATACATAAACAGACAGAAGCTCCAGCTACAATGTTCTTCCACAAGACACATGCAATTTTGTTAATTAAACACTATAGAGTGCCAAAAGACACACTGTATACCTTTGATGTATTTATAATAATAATGCATTTTATTTAATGGCGCCTTTCATAACACCCAAGGTCACCTCACAAGCAATATACAGGTCACTGCATAAGACAAAGCACAAACAAAAAAAACAAGCCGCATATACAGAAGTCTCAATAAAACATGTTATAAAAAGCCTGTATAAAAAGATATGTCTTAAGACGTGTTTTAAAAGTCAACAAGCACTCGCTATTGCGAACGTCAAGGGGAAGAGAGTTCCATAGGCGGGGGGCAGCAGAACTAAAATATCTGGCACCCATGGTAGTAAGTCGAATCCAAGGTACCACAAGAGAAATTGTAGATGAAGATCTGAGAGCATGTGAAGGAGTGTAATCATGAAGAAGTTGAGTAAGGTAATTGTGGTGCAAGATTATAAAGTGCCTTGTAAGTATGTAGCAAGATTTTGAATTCAACTCCATACTTTGGAAGCCTGTGCAATTGCTGAAAAACTGGAGAAATGTGCTCAGTATAAGGAGTTCTAAAGAACACGAGCTGCAGAATTCTGAACTAACTGAAGCTTATGTAGCAGTTTGGAGGGAATACCTGTGAGAAGCGGATTACAGTAGTCTATACGTGAAGTGACTGGTGTGTGAATAAGAACTGCAGTATTATTATTTGAAAGAAAGGGACGGAGACGGTTAATATTACGTAAGTGGAAGTATGCTATCCGCGTGATATTATTAATTTGAGCTTCAAAGCATAGTGTGCCATCCATGATGGACAAAGATGGTGGAGGAAACGAACTGGTGGGTTTAGCAGACAGGAAAGTTGGGTGTCATCCACATAACAGTAAAAATGAATACCATATTTCCTCAAAATATAACCAAGAGGGAGCATATAAATAATAAAAAGAATGATTTATCTTCATTTCTAATTTATATTTTTGTTTGACCTTTTTCTGTTTTATTTTTGCCTTTAAATATAGAGAATATAAGTTAACTTTGTATAAAATAAAATGCTAATATTTAATTTCGGCATACGGCCCTCAATCAAGTTTAATTTTTGGCCCATCGTAGTTTGGGCACCCCTGCATTAAAACAATAATTATTGACGTACAGAATCATATACATCACGTACATTACAATTTAATGTAACTTAATGCATTTTAATGTAGGAGGGATAATGAAACGTATAGCTGAACTTTAGCTTTGGTTGAACTTAACTTAATATTGCATTTTTGATTAGTACTTATTTTTATATGTTTTTTTCTTGACAAATCTACTTTCAAATCAAATACTAATTGGTGACTGACTCCCCATTTTAAGTCATGCTTTTCAAAGTTTCAAAGAAAGGAAACAAGCATCATAATAGTTCTATAATAAGCATAATTGCTCACTTGGTGTATCCTAATGACACTGCAGCTTCCAGGGCAGTTTTGCTTCTTACACCAGCTAGGCAGGTGAACACTATATTTTGGGATTGTGATGGCATATCTCCTCTGTATTTCTCCTTGAATTCATCAGGTTTGAGCTGGAGAGCTCCATTCAATTGTCCCACTGCAGATGAGAGAGTACAGTATTGTAATTTATAAAATGAGACTTTAACAGTCCATGGATGAAGACATTTACTGACGTACGTGGAACGTTAATAGACCCCTGTATGTTTCCGTATTCCCTGAGTTCCCACGGCTCACGAACATCTATAACCACACTGGATCGGGACACCAGTAGTTTCTTCAGCTGCTCATATGACACATCTATTGAAGGCTGGCTAGAAGAGCTGAAATTTACTAACGAAGCACCATCATAACGAATGACCCGGATATCTGAAAGATAACACACACACACACACACTTGACCGACAGAGGCCGGTGCTAGAAGTAAAGTTGTCGTTGTGTGATATTTTACCTCAAAAAATAAAAATGTCACCTTTTAAAACAAATTATACAAGCTTGGGTTTTTGGATTTTTAAAAGTAGTCTATTTATTACAGCCCATATTTAAATTCTCAATATCAATAAATCACATATGTTAAAGACGAATGCAAGATTGGCCGGGATTTTACAGATCTATAGATGTCAATCACGATGTATTAGCTACATTTACACACTGCAATATTTCAACACTTACGCTGTAAGCAACGTAAATGTGTCCAGCATGAACTCGTCAGTGGTCGGGTGACAAGAATGACACTTCTGCTCGCTACAACGCGGACAAAACTTCTCGTCAGCCATGAACAGACATTTAACGCCATGCTAGAATTTATAGGAAAGCTGCAAGATGACGATATTACGTTTTTCCTTGTTTTGTGTCTAAATATTGACGAAAACACTGTGGGACGCAAGTCTAAGCTAACGTTACGTAGCAGAATTGCAGCTATAAACTACTCCTGTACGCATGCGCGCACAAGTACTACGTATTACCAGTGACGTATGCTACTCTTTTTATTAGCCACAACTCCACTTTTAAGTTGTTTATATATAACGATATTTTTTTCCCCCTTTTATTTTTTATTTTCACGGTTTCTTCATATTTTCTCCTTTTCCTATTTTTTGTTGTTGCATATGTGTTCAACAAAGTGTCATATTTTGACATGCAAGTTATTATTTAACAGAATCTGAAGTGGTTATGTTATGTCATGTTAATGCGTAATGTACGTCTGCTCAGACCCACACGTCCAATATTAGACTAAGTTTTGTTCCCCCTTTTTCGTATTATTTTTTTTGATACATTTACTCTCATAACACAAAAAAGTGAAAATGTGACACTTTTTACATGATATATAACAATAATATTGAATTCTCAAAAAGCTCTTCTGTGGTTACATTTTTACAAAACACTACAGTACTTTTAAAAATGTGTCGTCTGTGCTAAACAGCTCTGTTCTGTTATAGCTCCAATGGACCTTATTCAGACCAGCGCCATGACAGGTATGAAAGTGAGGCTGTGAGGGATAGACTTACTGTGTTTTCAATGGGATCCGCTGTAAAAAGCTGTATAAAGCTCCTAGATCACTTATAATTTTAACCGGATCATATTGTCTGGATTATTTGGTTTACTGGAATTTCTCAGAAACATATTTTTGCATGGTTTCGTCAGCAGAACAATCCACAAACACATTTAATAGCAGTACAACCCACTGAAGAGATGGAGGTCTATCCCTCACAGCCTCGCTTTCATTCCTGTTAAAAATCAAAGATGGCGCTGCTGTGAATAAGGTCTATAGATACCCAAACGAGTTTGACCATACAAGTATCCGTAGCGCGTCGTTGAGGGTGTGACCACGTGACATATGTGATACTTGTGTTTTCTGTTCTTCTTCCCCAAATGCCACCAAATACGCTGACAAACTCTATAAGTCAAAATACAAACTGTCTCGGGATTGCTCGATTCCTGACTGTCGAAGTTTTAGATCCGAACACCAAACTACCGTCAGAGATTCTTCCGTATTTATAAACTTGGAAGCATATGCAAGTTATCAGCCTCGCTCTTCCACCTGGCCACTTGACAACTGACGTTCACTTGGTTGCGAACCTAGAGAGGAGGGGAACATAAACAGGGTGAGTTGGGTTTATCACTAAAAGCCAAAGACCTTTTACTGTTGTAGCTACTCTAACTGTGTGTTATAAACAGATGTTTCTAAATACTAGGGAAGCAAAGGCCTTTAACCAGCTGGTACCTGCTGTCAGTAACGTTACTCAGTACTTGTATCAGTTACCTGGGCAAGTCTCAGGTGTCGTGCTCTTGTTTGCTTTTCTACTGTGGTTTGCTAATAACTAATTCTCTCGTATTGCTTTATTATCCTCACTTACCTATTCGTCAGTTATAGTTAATGGTTAAACTGCTGAGTCTGACAGGATACTTCCTGATCTAAACCGTATTCAATTACTGTCATCTTACAGTATTCATGAGTTCAGATAGATCGGGTAGTCTGCTACTGTAGTGTTTGCACACTGAGATATTTGAGATGGAAAGGAAAAATTCGCAGGAGTGTCAATAGATAGTTCCAGAGCTTTCCAGAACCTTGTTCTTCACAAAAAAAAAACAGAAGAAGAAGAAATATAATATCAGTTTACATGTTGTGCGTCCTTATTTTATCATATTTTAAAAAAGTTTTTAAAGCATTTTTTAGTTACAATGGATTATTTTAATTTTAAAATGTAATTTAATATAAATAGTTTAACTCTTTGAAATAAATGTAGTCTTTTAGTTACAATGTTTTTTTTAATTCTTTTAAATAATTTTGTCATTTTGTGCCGACCTTGGAAGTGTGCTGAGGCCCTAATGTATATGTGTTATGTGATAATGTTAGGCTTCAGAAACACAATTATAACTGTGCTGTTGGTTCTCATACTTAGTGATTTTTTCCCCCAGATACAAATGCGGTTGAAAGACCCCTTCTCTTTAAAAACCGCAGATATGACCAAGCGGTCTAACAAGCCAAAGAAGCCCCGCGATGAAGACTCATCCGACGAGGTTGGCGGTAAGGAAAGGTTATGATGTCATTTTTTTATGCCAGTACATTGTTCATTGACGTACATTGCAAAATCACAGGGAAGCATATAAAACATATATCAGACATTAAAGATCTATCATGCATTCAGATAATGGTTTAACAAAGATTGTATAGAGTTTTAGAGATGTAAAACTCTTCACTAAAGATTTATATTCATGTGTCATCTAGGGTTGACGTGCCAGCATGTGAGCAGGGCTGTGGACCTCAGCTCAGTGAAGAAGGCCGTGACAGGCAGCCTGTGGTCGGTGTGCTCCGATTGTCTTAAGGAGAGGAATGTGCTTGAGGGAGAAGCAGCAGGAATACATGACATCCTTGTGTGCATCAAGTGTGGGTTCCAGGTGAGATCTTCTCACTCTGAAACACTAATATAATTTGTTACAATCTATGCAGTTCTGTCAGTGCTCATTGTCAGGTTGTTTATGGCATATTCATATTTCACAAATATTAGAAACTTTACTGGCAAAACGTAAAAAAAAAAAATATAAAGAAATTTTTCACAGAAAGTAATTTTAAAGGTGGGGTATGTGATTCTCTTTTTTGCTCATTTGTTCAAAATCACTTGAATCCTATCCATAACTCACTTACAGCCACTGAGTTAGAAGCACTGAAATGAATTTAATTAATCATCTGTGGAACGGGCAGGACTTGAAAAACTCCAGCCAATCATTTCCAAGACCACCTAAAATCATTGGACAGTAAGTCCGTCAATCAAACGGTCGTACCATACCCCCCGCCCCCCCATACCCCTCGCGCGAATCAGGGCCAGCGTTGGAGGAAAGAAGGTAGGACCATTTGAGTTGTGTATTTTCAAAATCTGCCGGCCGTTTTGCAAATCCCATACCCCACCTTTAAGTATTTATGCTTTTTTAAGGCATTTTGTGAATATGTTGTCTAAAAGTTTGGGGTCAGTACGATTTTTAAAAAGTATCCTATGATCACCAAGGCGTAAATACTGTAAAAACTGTGACATTATTATAATTTAAAAAAATTCCTGTGATGGCAAAGCTGAATTGTCCACAGCCATCCAGTTTTCAGTCACATGATCCTTCAGAAGTTATTCTAATATTCTGATTTGGTTGGTGCTTAAGAATAATTTTATTTTGTAATCAAATGTTGATAAAAATTAGCCTGGTTAAAACCAGACCATTCTCAGTTATAACTGAGTTAGGGTCTGGCAAAGCTTCATAGAGAACCCATTTCCAGAGGGGCGTCACCAACGGACGTTGCTAAAATGCCTCTGGATAGACCTAAAACCAATCAGAGCGATGAAGGAGATGACGTATGCAGAGCAACGGAGAAACATCTCCCGAGTGTTGTTCTTTGCTCCGGTTTTAATGGAAACACTCCATCGTTTTTTCATAATTATTAAACTATGTTATTCCCTTAACTAAGACGAGTTGATACATACCTCTCTCGTCTCAGTGCATGAGAAACGTGGAGGTGTTTGATCGCTGCTAACTTCATCTATGTTTGGATTCTAATGAACGAGCTGGACTATCAGTATCAAAGTGTTGCGGCGCGCCAGAGCGATTGAGTGCACACACTGAGACGAGAGAGGTATCAACTCGTCTTAGTTAAGGGAATAACATAGTTTAATAATTATGAAAAAACGGTGGAGTGTTCCTTTAACAAAAAGGAAACGTTCAAATCACTTAAAACAGACGCAATAGCTGATTAGAACGAGTGATGTTCCACGGCGGCATCCATCTTTGTAATGTACAAATCTGCTTCACAGTTGCTGCGCTGTCGTCATCGTGTAAAGCCCGCCCCAACGTTTCTGATTCGTGCCGCGATTTCGGCGGATTCATTGGAAATGGGTTTGAATGAGCTCTTTGCCAGACTAACTTGCAGAGCAAATCTAAATTTGCTGGAAGTTGTCTGGGTTTTCCCAGGCTAGATAAAAATCTATAATTCTGATTCTTTGATGAATAAAAAGTTCAAAAGAGCAGCATTTATTTGAAATATATATATTTTTGTAACAATACAAAAGTCTATACTGTCACTTTTGATAAATTTGCGTGCTTGAATAAAAGTATCAAAAGTTTGACCCAAAACTTTTGAACGTTAGTGTTGTGAAAAGAGGTGATAAAAATGGCAGCAGTGGTTGTTGGGTACTGCAAGTGTCAAAATCAAGGGGAAATAAGCTTTTATTAGGCCTATGCTTAAAAGGTCATATTATATGTTTTTATCACCCTACTGTGTCCTTTGCCTTCTACTCACAGTATTTGAATGGGTCATTTAAGCTGTTCAGCATATTTGGTAGAGACTTTGTTTAACCTTGATTTGACAGGGGAAAAAAACGTTTGCCCAAAACTTGACTAGATCTTAAAATATATACCAACCTTTGAACCTTGCTTTTGTTGCTCTCTCTTCCAGGGCTGTAACCAGGCAGAAACTCAGCATTCCACAAAACATCAGCAAGCTCATCGCTCTGACTCTCACTGTATCACCATCAGCCTCAGTACATGGAAGGCCTGGTAGGAAACGTCAATTGATTATGCTGTATTGCATGATTATTTTGTCATTTATTCATATACACAAAGGTTTGGTGTTAGTAAGATTTTTTTTTTTAAAGAAATGATTAAGGATGCATTTCATTTGAATATTTACATTGTTAAATTTTTTTTATAAAAAAAAAATGCAGTTCTATTGAACTTTCAATTCAAGAATAGAAAGAATATATCAAAGAAAAAAAGTTATTTGAATGGTTTCTGAAGAATCGTGTAATACTGAAGACTGTAATGGACTAAGAGAGTAATGGCTGCCGAAACTCAGCTTTGACATCGCAGGAATACATTACAAAACAGTGTATTAAAATACAAAACGATTCATTTAAATATATTGCAATATTACTGTTTTACTGAAAAATTCAGCTTTCAAAGACATGTATGCTTTTTTGTATTTTGCAATCTATTATAGACATAAACTGCATAATAGATTGCATTTTGACATTAGTTTTGCTCACCTTTAACAGGTGCTTTGAATGTAAGGAAGAGCTCTCCACTCACTGCAATAAGAAAGCCCTGGCTCAGACTCTGGACTTCCTGCAGAAGCACTCAGCAAAGGCCGCCTCAGGTAGTTATTCCACAGAAAAACATGCAGAAGAAGTGTGACTTTATCTTTTATTATAGGAAAACACTTCTTTTTTTAATCTTCTAATAGTAGTGAAGATTCATCTTTGATAGAATCTGACTCTTATTTACAGATTAAAACCTGAAAATTGCCTTGTTTTCTAGAGTTTTTGGAGCTCAAATAAGAGCTAGGTTTTCTTTCAAATGGAAGCTCTTCATTGTTTCTCTGTACACAGCATGCCATGTTAGCACAACTGCACTGACCTTTCCCCTGGGATCACTCGGTTTAGTTTTCCAGATACAATGAGGAGACATACACACTCTTTAGGCAACATGAAAGCACTGTAATATTCCATTGACAACAAATCTCCTTTTTTTTTTTGAGTGTCTTCTCCTATATTTACGTAAATTCAGTTTTGTGCATATAACTTTTTTTTTTTTTTTTTACAATATATATGAGGCTTTTCACACATTAAAGGGTTAAAGTCATTTTAAACCCCATTCTAAATAGAATCCTTGGATATGTTGTCATGTTTCAAACTGCTCATTCTTTATTTCACACTGTACATTCCTAAGCCCTGAGTTAACAATTTTATTTGGATATTTGTGGTGACAGCATATAACCAATTTAAATAATGACTAGTCTAACTCATTAAATTACAGTACACAGCTTACTGTACGAAGCTCAAAATAGGAGGCATATATAATTGTAATATGTTCAATTTCTGATAATTTCTTACTGTACAATTTTAGCACAGCAATGTGGGGTTAACCATGCAAAAGTGTTGCTAACTGCTTCAGAGCAGAGTTTCACAATTACGTTGGCCAATTATAATCTTACCTAGAATATTTATGATAATATTGATTTAATTAATTTGCTATTCAATTTAATGTTATGATAATAATTGTAATAAAGAAGTGCATCTTTTGGCAGTAGGGTGCTGTACAGAAACTGCAAAGACTTAAAACTGCTTAAAGGCAACTACAGTGACCCTCATTTTTACATTGATTTATCTCTTATAGGTGATATATTAAACTTTGTGTCACTAAGCTGTAATTAGCTGACTGCTTTTACTGTCATTGAGCAGCTCCCTGGCTCCACCTAGAGCTCCAGCAGCAGCGATGCCTTGGACACAAAGTTACTCCGCTACACTTTTGATTTTAATCTGTTGGAGGGATTCATGAACTCACCATCATTACCAATATGCCCTTGAGCAGGAGGCTTAACCCCAGGTTGCTTGAGTTGAACTGTCCTTGTAGTAAGAGTAACTTCCAGGAATGCATAGTGTATTATTTTAAAACCCGTTGCTTATTTATAACCACAAAGCACAGTAGAAGTCCTCCTCTGAATATTTAGGATTTCGCCATTAGTTCTCCACCCGCTAATCTTGACTTTTCATCAGGTCCATGCACATGCCATTCAAATCTATCAAGAACACGTGTAACCTCACAATCAGAAGAAAAACATAATTAGAGAGAAATAAATTACATTTCTATTTTTAATAAAGAAAATAATTTTTTTTAGTTTCAACCTCCTTTTTTACATTGTGACATTTTCATAACATTGTGCTTAATTGTCATGAACATAATGTCACAATGTACACTACTGTTTAGAAGTTTGGGTTCCTATTTTTATTTTTGAGGAAATTAATACTTCTAATCAGCAAGGATGCATTAAATTAATCAAAAGTGACAGTAAAGTTTACATTTGTAATGCTACAAAAGATTTCTATTGCAAATAAATGCTGTATAAATGCTTTTAAACGGTTTATTCATCGAATAATCCATACAAATATTAAGCATCACAATAAGAAATGTTTCAAAATCAAATCAGCATAGTAGAATGATTTCTGAAGGATTGTGTGACACTGAAGACTGGAGGAATGCCTGCAAAAAAATTTGAATGGCCATCAGTGGAATAAATTTCCTTTTAAAATATATAAAAAAAATACAGAGTTATTTCTTTGTAATAAGATTTGATTACTGATTTTACTTGAAGCCTTAGTGAGCATAAGTGACTTGCCAACCTAACTTTTGAACGGTTAAATATGTATATAGGCTAAATTTTCTTCAGTCCAAATTTTTCCTGTTGAATTTTTATTTAGTGAATTTGCAGTAAAAATAGTGTTAAAAAGTGTTCTTGCAAGTTTCATGAGTTTCACCCATGTAATTCATTAATATTGTAAAGCCTGGCTGAAATAATGAGGACCAGCATAACAGAGTATGGTCATGTAGTTGTGTGTCTTCATTATAAAGAAGAAACAACTTCAAATACTGTTGTTTTTATATTATCATTATTATTATTTATTCAAGTTTCAACTATGTGCCATGAAAGACAGCTTTTTTTCTCTGGTATGTAAGATTAGACCACACCTCCAACCGAGGCACAGTGTCTGTTCATTTCTCTTTTCAGTGATGAGCAAAAGCTAGTGTACAATTTCACATTGCAGTGAAATATGCTACCACCTTGTCCTTGCATGATGCTTAATAGTCATTGAATCCATTTCCGTCCCTGTCCATGGACTCATGCTCTGGTGTATCAAAGTTAAGTTCAGTTAAACCCAGCCTAACCGGTCTCCCGCCACTCCAAGGGCAGCCAGGCTCTTGCTAGAGAAGCTGCGCTCCAATTCCGTTACTGCCGCATGGCTGCGCTCATTAATGGCATTAGGCGCTCGAGTGGTGCTCCCCGGTCGGATTCCCTGAAGAACGGCTGCAGCTGTGTGGGGATGGGATCCTGAGCTCTGCTCCTCCCCCTGCCCAGCCAAATCTCCCATGATCCCTCTTTACTCACTCCGAACTTCTGGGAGAGGGTCTCGTTTTCTTCAGGAGGGGAGCTCGTTTCAAATATGGAGCATCCTCAGCTGTTGAAAGGCGACGGATGTTGTGAGAGAGATGTTTTGCTTATGAAATAGCTGTATTTATTCCAAACATGTGAACAGAAACCTCAGTTTTGATTATTTCACAACTAAGTTTGGGAACAAACTTTGATTATTTCTTCTAGTTGAAAACCTTTCCAGTCCAGACAAACTCGCTTATCTTTGCACCATAGCCTTGACTTAACTCAAACATCTTGATGTTCGTCAGATGATAATTTTTTATAATCTCTTTCCAGTCAAGCCTGATAAACTCTCAGCGACAGAAATCTGAAGACAGAAAAGGGAAAACAGTTGCCCACTTGGTGGTGTTGTTTTTTTTTCCTTCTGGTGAGGTCCAGAAGGTAGCTGGTGGTGGTCTGTGGTTTTGGGCCAGAGTTGGGCTACCTCCTGCCCACATCCTTCTTACCCAGCTCTTTAAATTACCTGTTGCCATTCTTCCATGCTCATTGTTCCAGGCGGGCTGACTAAATGAGGAAGAAACAGGAGGCCATTGTGGCTGTGAAATGGACTGGCACTGGCATAGAGGAGCTGGTGAAATTGCATTTCTGCAATATTTGAAGGCCAGGGTTTTTTTAGACAGAGCTTGTTGTTGTTCGCTTTTTCTCAAAGACTCGTGGCACAAAAGAGCCCCAGGAAGAATTTTCCAGAATCCATAATAGTTTTCCACAACAACAGCAGGGAGAAGAAAGAAAATCTATTAACTGCGCTCTCTCACCAAAAAGGCCTTCAGCTCAAGTACCAGAGTCTTGGTAGAAAGAGACTTGACCTCAGAGAGCCAGGCTTGCGCTTGAAACACAGCTGGGAAGGCATTGTTTGAGGAAATTAAAATGTTTTTGCTTCAATAGGCATCACAAGCTGGCACATGCAGCAGTTGAATCTTTATTTTCTCAAATTGATTTTCAATCTCATTTCATATTTCATGAGGTGAAGGTTCAAACTTATTTTGCTTTACATTTCAGGTTTTTGTTCATTTTATTTTTTAAACACAGTTGTAAACAATTGCATGAGAATCCTGAGTGAGTTGATAATATTAAAATGAACACAGAAAACTTGGGAGTGCTCGGGGTATCTCAGAACTTTGAAAGTAGCATTTCGAAGTAGGGATGCATATCAGTATTATATTGGCTATTGGTAGTTTTTTATTTTTATTATCTGTGTCATATTTAAGATTTAATTGTGCATACTTTTTTCCCGTATTTTAGATTACTTTTGCAGTGCTGTAAAAAAAAATTTTTAAACACTAGTAATATAATAATGCTGTAATTTCCATTTTTCATTCTGTACATCACACTTATGTTATGCCCAAATTAACTTATCATTTATCTAGTTTCAAATGTAAAAAAAAATAGTTTTTCATTTATTTGGACATTATAGTATAGAAGTTTTATGTTGTCGAACATAGCATAATAAATAATATCAGCATATTGGTATTAGCCAAAAATTTGAACACCAGTGCATTCCTACTTCCAAATCTACTAAATGCCTCCTAAATTGAGTGGTGCAGGGATGACGTCAGAACTCCGAAGACTAATTTGCCAGTGTTCCTTTGAGATTTTCCTTTGGGGTTTTATACTGGGGTTTTTTCAATTTATGAGTAAATTAAAGCGCGTGGTAAACAAAACTTGACGATACTTTGACTATTTGTTCTACAATGTAAATTACACACACCCATACCAAAAAAAAGTTGTTTGTTTATTTTTTTGAAAGGTATGTTTCTAATAAGTCGCTAGATAATACAGTTTGGGTGTTAGTGTGTGCAGTTTTACTCATTTACTTTATTTTACTCATAAATTGAAAAAACCCATTATAAAACCCCATAGAAAATCTTTGTTCTTTTGGGTTCTTCAGGGTTCTGATGTAATCCCTTCACAACTCTATTATTTTTCTTTATCGGTTCACTGTATTTTCGAATCTCAAATTAGCCTATATTTGATATACACTTGGATGGTTTTTAAACATTGTTTTACGTTCAATCTATTGATGTTGAGGATTTTACAGCTAGGTCTTGTTGATTACCGAGGATGGTTAGCCTCGGGTGGGAGAATGCTTTTCTATTTAGGTCATTCCAGGGCCAACATGAACAGTGTGTGTGTGTGTGTGCGTGAAGGAATCAAGACGTTGGATACACTTGGCCTCAGATGGCAATGAAGCACGGTTTTCATGCCCCATGGCCACAACAAATTAACAAATTAATAAGACATTTGGTGTTGCTCGGCCTTCCTCATGACTGCTTGCTGTCTTCAGCCTGAGGAGAGTTGTCCTTCACTTTGTGAGAAACAAGGGAAGATTTTGAATAGTGTACATGTTCAGAGCATTAACTTCTATAAATCTGTGCTTAACTCTTCTCGGAAAATCTTTCTTGTATGAAACGCACAAAAAGAATATTTAGCAGAATGTCTTACCATATAGGTTATAGAGACTTTTTTTTTTTATTCATTTTGAGTGATTTTGGTTATTTAATTGGCCATGTTCATTTACAATATTTAGATTACTATCTAACACTACATTTTTAAAAGTTTAATAGCATTGTTCAATGTAATCTTCAGGAAATCTCTAAATAAATATCATTTTTTTAATTCTGCACAACATAATGTAATGCCGAAATCCACTTGTAGCATTTAGCAATGATTGCATTCCCTTCAAAATATATTCTGCGCTGTGCCAATATATTCTGGGTTTCCCCATGCTGCCTTGCCCGCAGCACGGTTTTATTCACGCTGCTAGGCAGCCTGAATTCCATGGACCAGATTTGCGCCTCAGCTAGGGAACCAATCACAGAACGGGGAGGGAGCAGCAAGACGATGATGACGTCTATGCGATACACCAAAGCAGTTTGTTTATATCTATGGATCCAACATGGCAGCAGACACAAAGTTACCTTTCAATGCAGCCTTAGATATTGTTCTAAGTAGTTTAGAACGCAAGTTTATTTAGAAAAAAGAGCAACTTTTCTGTCTCTCTACATACGTCATCTGGTATAATTGAACCGATTGGCTATGAGCTAAGTACAAGGGCATTTGATAGACATTCGTAGCACCAAATAAACGGCTCTGGGCATTCATAAACCACGCCTCAAATACGAGAAAATGAACGTGGTTCCCAGACCCACGTCTCAATGAGACTAGGTCTGACGTTAGCCAGGCTACTGTGCTGAGGCACAACCCAGGTAAAGTTTATAAAAAAAACTACGGACTGCAGCTTTAATTAAAGGGTAACTAAACCCTAAAACAACTTTTTTTAGTTAATTATCTGTAAGACTGCGGCTTTATTAATTTTTTGACATTTGGGTATAAAGTGTTTTAATTCTACAATATAATGTGTAAGAACATCTGAGTGCTGCCCTCCTCAGGTTGAACGGTGGCTACTGCAGTTTAATTTTTCTTTTGGAATTTGTGGTACTCTTGTGATGGAAGAGGGTACCAGCTAACCACACCCTTGCCTACAGAGAGACTCTCAGGTGCACACCCCCTTGAATAAATTACATTTTCAAAATGTATTACAACAAAAACCAGTTAATTGAAATTAATAATATTTCAAAAAAAGTTATTTGCAAATTTGAATGATTTCTAAAGAATCGTGTGATTCTGAAGACTGGAGTAATGGCTGCCGAAACTCAGCTTTGACATCGCAGGAATAAATTATAAAACAATGTATTAAAATACAAAACAGTTCATTTAAATATTTCACAATATTACTGTTTTTGCTGTATTTTTTATCAAATAAATGCAGCCTTGGTGAGATTAAGAGACTACTTTCAAAAACATTACAAAACCTTAATGTTTCCAAACTTTTGACCGGTACTGTATAATATATGAAAAACATGAAAAAGTGGGGAATTAAATAATTATATTTAATACTAAAATAACACTGCTAGAATGTTAATATTGATGCCCTTTAATATCCTTTTTTTTTATATACAGTGAATGTGGAAGGGGACCAGGGACCATTGTGGTCACTGTTCGCCTTCATTGTATAGAATAGAACAGCTTAGACATTCTGTTAAATACCTTTTTTGTGTGGGCGAGTAATGAAAGGGTTTCACTGCTCTTGTTTTGCCTCAAAGCTCTTAGGGAAGATCTTCTTTTAATGCAGTTATCAGGAAACCAGATACAGTTCTCTATGGCGCTTGTGCATTTTGGAGAGAACTGGGTGGGGATTGGGGAGTGGATTGCTGATCGTTTAGGCTGCCCCGGGGACATGCTCCACAGTGTCACTCCTGCCCATATTCGGTGGCTGAGCAAGGAGAGCCAGGTGGTGGTGCCGAGTTCAGGACAGTCAAGCGTGGCCGTGGTGCATGCTGACATTTGCCTTTGCTAACTGCTGCAGGGAGAGGAAAAATCTGTTTTTCCATATGCTTGTTTAGGGCACTGTCCTCCCCCCATTCCCCTCTATGTATCTCCTTCGCTGCCACGCTGGCAGATGGCTCTCTGAACATTGTTTACCTTGATCAGCGGGCCCAGATGTGATGCAACTCCATAGATATTCCCACATTGCACCATTTATTCTCCCGGTGAACTAAAAAAGGGGGACTGAAAAAATGCAAAAAGTACCTTTTTTGACATCGTTCTCGCTCGTTCTCCTGTTTGCACATTGTATAAGCTGTGCGTCCCCGTAGTCTACACTTGTTTGCACCACAGTGTTCATGGACATATGGGCTCTCTTTCAAATGGCTGTTTGGACACAGACAAACTTCCAGATGTTTTCGTGTAGCGCTCCAGATGCTTTTGGCCCCACTTAGGAATAGCAGCACTCCAGTCTATTGTTTTGATGCCTGATTAACCCCTGTGAGAAAATCATGGGGGCACAGAAGCTGGCCACTTCAGATTTTAATGGATTTTTCCTGAACAGGGCTTAATACTGGGGCAGTTTGTACAATAAGTGTGTGTGGATCTGCATAACATTTTGGGCAGCTCCGAAGAGCATTATTGCACAAAGGAAAACCAATTTACTTCCTGAATTGGAGAACATGGGTTGTCCTTGGACTTTCCCTCAGATGTGGCAGTGTGACAATATGGATTCAGGAGGACGGGGGACTAAACAAGATGAACCTGTGGACACAGCAATGTTAGCTGAACTTAAAAGAAAACGCAAGACATTTAGTTGTACTCCTGTTGTCAGAAATGATCTTTTCCACCCCATTATATGCTTGGCCGAATTTGAAGGGTTAAGAGCATATATTGCAGCCTTAAGCAGTTTTTAAATTCATCTGTTTCAGACCCCTGTTATTGTCCAAGCAGAGATTCATCAAGGACAGGTCTTGAGTTGATCTCGCCAGACATGCAACAGTCTTTTTCTTGTAATAGTGTCAATTCTCTTAAGTGTACGAGAATGCAAAGGAACATTTTTATAAGTGCTTTGGTTTTGTGTAGTTTGTCCAAAAGATGACCTCCAATACATCATGTTCCATATTGTTCACAGCGTGTCGGTGGGTGTATTTTTCTAACAGGAGGTAGTGTTTGAAGAGGCAGGGGGAAATCAATGAATGCACACTAAGGCATGTAAACATCATACCTACATAAACTGCTAATTTTATCCAATTTTCTTAACAGAAATCATTCATGCAAGTATAAACCAATTGGGACACAAGAGTAAGGCATATCATTCCACTTGAGGGAAGAACAAGCTGTAGATATGTACAAAACCTGCACTCATCTATATGATATGAATTACTTCAGGTCATTTTGAAGTTATTTGGGGCACATCACATGAATATGATGCACTTGTGTCTCGTTACATTTTTTACAGCATTAGAAAGAAAATAATTAATGGAAAATATAATTGGATCAATAACTACAAAACAACATTTGGTCCCAAACTAGCGATAATTCAATTTGGTCTGAATTTTCAATCTGTTACTTGAAACCTTGGTACCCATTTTTTAATTTGTATAAATGTATAACTAATTTTGATGTTTATTTAATGGGAAAATAAACATCACCATACTGAAAGCAGCACCATACTGACATTTACTTTCATTCTCAATGCCTTGGGTGTTTACAGTTGTTCATTAATGCTTAATTTGACAGAACACTTGTGTTCTCCTTCACAAATGGTGCCAGTGAAACAGGGTCCTGAGCTGTTCATGAATTCAACCTTTTGTTATGGCTTGTCCAATTCCTTGTTGCAAAAGGCCACCAACCGGATTGTCAACGGTCCATCAAATCAATGTAGTCCACTCTGTACAATCCACTGAGTTGCAACTTTTTTTTGTTTTTTTTGCCCAGTGGAAAATGCAGATAATTGGTCAATGCATCAATGCAAGGTAATGTTATCTCATAAAGGCTTAATTAAGGGGTGTACTTCATAATGTTCATTATTGAAAAATGAGAGTCAAATATACGTCAACCCTATTTTTACAAGTTCCATCTTGTAGATTTCTTCCTTACCCCCAAAGATCCATGATAATTAGCTTTAAGTTAGCAAATAAAAAAGATAAATGGATGTAGTTCTCTCATTTTCAATCATATAATATTATATTCTGAATTTTCATTGTTTTATGGTCATTTTCACCATGTATTTTGCATGTCATTGGGTACCAGATTCACAAAATTGAAGACTTCCCGAGACTTCTTTTAAATGATTATATAATAATTAGTATTTATATAGACTTTGTGCAATATATATTTATTAGATGATCAAAGATGGTACACAATGCAGAATAAAAAATATTGAATAAATATTAAGTTGTTGCTCAATAATTTTTATGACCTCGTCTTTGAATTGTGTATAGTATTCTGTCATTTGAATTTAATAGGTCTAGAACACAATATTATTTACACTTGAACTTTTTAGTTTTTTGTTTTTCATTGTCGTTGAATAAATTTTTGCTCAAAGTAGTATCCATTGTTAGAAATCATTGATAAAATAAAATTTCCTTTAAAAAATAAAATAGTAAAAAAAATATTATTTATTTATTTATGTATCCTTATTGTTGAAATCCATAGCCTCTCTTCTGAGGGATATTTACAGGACCGACTGCTCGCTCTGAATTATCATGCAGGTTGCTTTCATGTCTCCTGAGTGTTCAGGGTAGTTCACCCGTCATTTCTCTGGAGTTTAGAAAAACACAAAAAAAAAAAAACACTCTCTCTCTCTCTCTCTCTCTCTGCGGGCCTTGTGTTTAGCCGCCTGGGCCAAGAAGCTACCGCAGAGTCGTGGCAGTAGCGGGGAGCAGCTGTGCTTGTTCCCTGCTCCCTAACCAGCGTACTTTTATCCAGCTGTCATCTGCAGCCTCTTCCAGCTGCTACCCAGAATGTTAACCCATTTCTGCGGCAGAAAATCAAGCGCACACTGAGACCAGGCACAGTCCAGGTCTGCATTTCTCAGAAGCATTGTGAGCCAAGTTGATCGTTGTGGCTATTGGTGCTAATGGTTCTATGATCTACGTAGGCTTGCAATGCTTTTGAGAAACGTAGCCCCGATCTTCATATAGCAGATCATCCGTTTTTTTATTTCTCTAAAATAAATTGACTTAAAGTTTAAGTTGAGTTTTCTGCCTATCTCCATTTATGGAAGTAGAAAACCTACTTTACTATTTAGTGTGTTGACTAGAGATCTGTTAACTTGATTCTGTCCTGTCTTTTAGCAACAACCTCAAAAATTATCAAGCTCAGAGAGGAACCCGCTGAGTATGTGGACACTCAGAGAGGGAAGAGTCCAGTGAATAGCACACTTATCCCGGTCAAGGGTATCAACAACCTGGGCAACACCTGCTTCTTCAATGCTGTGATGCAGGTAAAGTCTTGTCTGAGAACTCACATTACTCACTTTACTTTTAACTTTTGTTTGTGGCAGTTTTTTGTGTTTTGGATGGTTCAAGTCAGTTGGTTTCTGATCTGGGCTGTTAACACAATTTAGTTAAAATACAATTAAAATATCTGGAAGTGTTGCAAACACAGCCCTTTCACCCTTGTGGCCTTGAGCAAACACTTGACCCTTACTTGTTGGGTCAATATAAGAGTCAATATATTGAATGGACTGAGTGGATTGCTCACGTATTATGTCCAAAGGATACAAAAAAATATTCTTAATTACCACAACTATTAAATGAATAAATCTTAAATATTTGTCAAGTTTGTAGTTTTGTTGTTCTTCAATAATATTGATAATTCAATTAGTACACTTCTGTTCTGCTGCTTTGATCCTATTAAAATTTATCTTAAATATATTGTCTTCAGTGTCACATGATCTTTCAGAAATCATTCTAATATGCTGATTTGGAGCTCAAGACACATTTCTTATTATTACATTAATGTTGAAAACAGTGATATTCCTTAATGTTTTTGTGGATGATTTATGATCAATTTAATGCATCCTTGCTATTACTTTGTTTAAGTTTTTTTTTACGTGTGTATATATATGAAGACTTCATATGCAAAAACCTCTAAGTCTTTCTGACATTTTTCTTTTAAATAAGCTTTTTTTTAATCAGGCTCCTATGTTTAGGTTCAGTAATTTCACTTTAATAGCAATGAAAAGATTGAGTCAGTTTTTGAAATGCCTTATTTAGAAAAATTTCACTTTAGTCAATTCATTGGTATTTAACTAATTTGATTGTCTTTTGCTGCAAAACCAGCTACGTCCGTGTGTGTGTTTCTAAGTCCACCTCTTTGGACAAGACATAATAAACATTTGCAATATCACTACTGCCACACTACGTCCGTATCGTATTCTGGTCCGAGTGCTCACAAATCCTTTCTGATGACCTTCAAATGTGACCTGCGGTCGTTTCCCGATCCCATCATATCTCTCTCCATTCACTCTTCAGTGTCCTTTCTGAATAAAGGTATACGACTCAAAAATATAGTCAAAAAAATAATTCAGACAGCAAAACCATAATGACAGCACACTATGTTGGATAACAACAACCAACAGAAGACAAATATAAGACTTGACACAACTATTACACCTCTGTGCTCAAAATAAATACAAATTAGGGGTGGCACAGTTCACAAAACCCACAGTTCGGTTCGTATCATGGTTTTAGGGTCATGGTTTTCGGTTCTGTACGGTTCTTGTTGTTTTTTTTTTGTTTTTTTTATCTTTAACACTCCAGAAATTTAATTCAGCATATGCTATATAGCTTAATTATCCACAATTTAGGAGACAGTATTAAGAAATAGTTATATCATGTAATCATGCACAAACTGAATTTGACTTGACTTTAAGCACATTATTGGGACCATCTCTGAGGAAAGCTAGATGAGATTTTGATACAGCAAAAGAAAAGACATTGATGACATGCTTTTCGGTTATTTGGAAGAAAAAAAAGGAGAATGTGTATTGCTATCTCTACAGGAACTTATGTTCCTTTTTTAGCACACAAAGATTGAAGTTAACTTGCATTTATCAAACTGCCAACTTCAGTGTAGCTCTTACAAAAATGTTATCTTTTAAAAGAAAAACAGATAAAAATGTTATCTTTTAAAAGAAAAACAGAGGAACTCTTAAAGCTCTGTCTTTTAAATAAGTCAAAATATGTTAAACATAATTGCCTATAATGAGGCTATAACAAAGGCCATAATCATAAAGTGAAGCATAAGTTCAACCAGCTCAACACAAAAACAGTATCGACCTTGCACACAGTCGCAGTTCTATCTATTGTTTTATTTCCGTTGTCATATAGGTAACATGAAATCCAAAATGTTCCTACACATACGAAGCTGGCGCATCCTCCCAACTCCGGGCAGCCTTCCTTATCTCTCCCACTTGCCATTTCTACTCATGACGTGACCTGCAGCACTCCGTACTCCACTTTTACTGTCTACATGTATGTCCACACAACTTTTATTTCGCACGAAAAGGAAACACACTGTCTGAGGTCACATACAAGCACGAGCCTACAATGCGCATGCGTCGAACCGCATCCTGAAATTGTGATTCAATCCGCATCCTGTGATTGGTTCTGTTAACATAGAAATGTATGCTATGTACGTAGAGCATTCGCTCCATATCGTTAATCTCATTTTTGACGGAGTTGGCGTTTAGCGACTTTTGCATCTGAAGTCCACACACACATACATAGGCAGAGTGTGTGATAACTAACTTTTTTCCATTGTTTGTTTTGGTTTAGAATCTCTCACAGACCCACATGCTGAATGACTTGATTCAAGACGTCAAGGAAAAAGGCCATAAGATGAAGATCTGCCCCTCTGCTGAGGCTAACTTGGTATGTTCCAAACTGGACTAGTACAGTCTCTCTCATAATATCATTCATGTTGGCTTTTAACTATACAGAAAACCTCACCGTTTGTATGTTAGATGTGATATCATTACTATGCTTTCTTGTAGGGGCCACTAACTGTGACGTTGCCCAGCCCGGAACCCCTCACCTCAGCCATGTTTCTGTTCCTCCAAAGCATGAAGGAGCCTGGGAAAGGGCCTGTCTCACCCAAGATCCTTTTCAACCAGCTTTGTCAGAAGTATGTCTACACTGCCGCCATTTGTAAATATTCACTATGAAAGTCTCACAAAGCTGTATGGGATAGTGGATCTAAATGTGGCTAATTGATCGTCACTGTGTGCCACGCGGTTTCAAGCCTGTTTTGAGCTTAAATGGTTGGTTGGTTCCCTGCTCTCAGGGGTTGATTTTTATGCCGTGTACTGGCTAAACGGTTCACTGGCTGTTGTTTAAGCGTTGTTTGAACGTGCTGAATGGTTGGGTGGCTCAGACAGGAGCCTGCCAGGCAGTTGGGTGTCTCTCTGGTGCTTCTGTGATATTAACTCAGGTACTGTGCCTTTATCAGACCTGTGGGTTTGCATATGTGTACATGTGTGTCCTGCTCACCTGGCATCATATCAACCTTGAGCACACCAATTCGTTTGAGCATATTCACATCACATCACATCAGCCATTACGAATGTACAATGCTGTGAAAAAGTAAGTATATCCCATGAAAAAAATCATATTTTTTCTTTAACATATAGACATTGTCATTTTGCTAATGTTAATAAATAAAAAGCAATATAATTTGCAAGTACTACTTGGATTGTACAGTTTGTAATATTCTCAGAAGGACAGTTGTTGAAATTGATTATTTTTCAAGCTATTGAAAATTTCACCGCACTTAAATGGATTTAAAAATAAAGGTTTCAGAACAATCTTTTCTGCCTGGGCCGTCTCAAGAGCTGAGCACAAGATGCTTCAGGACGTCTCAAAGAACTCAAAATGCCCAATTATGTTGAAAGTTTCCTGGGGTGTATTTACTTTTTCACATACACTACTATTTAAAAATGTAGCTTCTGTACGTTTTTCTTTAAATGTTTTTGAAATATCTAATTCTTTCCAAGGCTGTGTTTATTTGATCAAAAATACAGTAAAAACTAATCCTTTCCTTTTTATTTTAATTTGATTATAGTTACAATTTAAAATAAATGTTTTCTACTTAAATATTATCAAATGTGATTTATCCTTGTGTTGGCAAACCTGTATTTTTAGCATCATTACTCCCGTCTTCAGTGTCACATAATCCTTCCGAAATAATTCTAATATTCTGATTTGGTGCTGAAGAAACATTTCTCATGGTCATCAATGTTGAAAAAGATTGTGCTGGGTTTGTGTTTACAAGTCAAACACAATTGTCACCCTCTCTAGTCACACAAGTCTGGTGTCATGTGAAAGCATTAAAAAACTGATTCTCTCTGCCTGGCATACACCTTTAATTTCGCTCTCTGCACGGCAGACCCACATGCACACACTTTCAGCACTACAGAGCAGCAGCTCGTAGGGTCAAGTGAAGGCCTTATGTGCTGCACAGTTTATGTGTGTGTGCTTGTGCGTTCCAACATGTCCTTGACAGGAAATATCCTGTTTGTTTAATGTGTTTATTGACTAGCAAACTGCGGGTCACAGCTGCTGGTCTAATGGGGTACTTGAACTACTGCGCCATCTTGAACACCGTCTTGTACATTTGCTATGTTGGACAATGTGACAGAATGGCATCTTTTGAGACATCGTGCTTTAAAGGACAGTATTTTTGAAGGTGGGATGAACACCAACCATTAAATGGGTGAAGAACAAGTAGTGTGTGTGTCAGTTTGTGTGTGTTACACAGCTGAGTGCTGTTGGCATGGTTGGTCGAGGGCCAGGTCACACTGCCAGCTGGACAGATAAGCCGCACCAGCGCCAGCAGCGGTCCAAAGAGCAGTGAGCAGCCTTCCCTGCTCACCACACACTGCTCCTGGTGCTACTGAGGGTCCCAGCCTGAAACATGGCCTTATCTTATGTTTTCTGTTACTATATTTTAATTTTGTATCATAATCAGCTCTCAAACCCTTTGCATATTTCATGTTGAGGTGGAATGGTACTTATTTCATGTCTGTTAGTACAGAGATTCAAGCATACATGTACCGGTTTGAAATACAGCACTTTAATGATGTTCTGGTTGTGAGTGGTGGAATAATAGACTCTAGTGACACTGGCTGCGATTTTTGATCTTCATGTCTTAAATTCTCTCCATTGTTACTAATTTTATGGGGTTCAAAACTGAGCCGGTTACAGGTTGCTTTCTCAAACGGTTTCACCTTTATTAGCGTTAGTTCTGCTCTATTTCAAAAGTTTTAATTTATTCCCTGTTGTTTGTTATATTTCTAGATGATCTGCGACAGAATTCGTGTTCCTTACATTTAGTTCTTGTCTATATGTGAGGGATAATGTACCGGTAGACAGTTTTTATTACAAAATAAACCAGAAATGTTGATGATCGATGTAGAGGTGGTAATCTAATTGAGTTTATTGTCAGTTTATTGGCTGTTTGGCTAATAGATTGGCTCAAGATCAAGGTCTTAAAACGATTTAATATAAGCTAAAACAAGCTATTTCTCATTTTAGGTCATGCTCTCAACAACTGTGTTTTTTTATGTTTTGTTCCAATGTTCTTGGAAAACCTGAATTAATGAAGTAAATTTTATGTTAATCAATTGTCAAAATTAGAACAGATCGGTTTCATAGAACTGTTTGTTGTTTATGTTTTGTGCTCAGTGTAAGATGTGAGTGTTTTATATTCAACTGATGTAGTATGCTTGTGTGTGCATGTGTGCATTGCAGCATTGTGCTGGGGCTGCCTGGCGTCTGGTACTAACTCATCCGCTGTTAATTGTGTTAGTGGTTACAGCTGTCTGTCTGTGACAGGGCCATATTGGGCATACCGCTACAGGCTCCTTCAGCCTTCTCTTCCAGTGGAATGAGCTTCCAGAACATTCTCAGTCTCTCTCCCACCTCTCGGAGCCCATCTCACCCGTCAGCTTCCCTCCAGAACACATTCACTCTGTTCTGATGCTTATGCTGAGCTATACCAGCATGATCGGCTTACTGTTTGGCAGATGCAGATATCTAGAGACATTTTAAAATTGCTTTTGCATATTTGTTTTTGGACACTTAAACATAAAAATAATCTGTATTGGTATCAGTCAAAAAAAGTAACATTAGTCAATATCTGATATGCATATGTATACATGTATTTTTTTAGGATTCTTTGATGAATAGAAAGTTCAAAATAACAACATTTATTTGAAATGTAATTTATTTATTTGTAACAATGTAAAATGATTTTTTGTTTCTTCCGATGAATTTAATGCGCCAAACTTTTGAACTAACATTTTTTTTTTTTTTTTTTTAAGTGAGTTTATCAGATTTATATATTAGAATGGTGGTGCAGAGAGAAACGGAGAAAGAGGAGGAAGAAGGCTGTGTCTCCTGATCTTCTGCTCATGACCTGTGTTAGAAGCAGGTGGCTGGACGTTCTTAAACACACTCCACTCAGATCCAAACAGAACGTCAGACCTCATCAGCCCATGGTACAGGCGTTCCAGACTTCCTAACCATCCGTACTGCCCATCCTGCCATTCACCCAGCCTGCCCTCACACACACACACACACACACACACACACTTAGCTTAGCAGGTAATAGCAAAATGCATTGAGCATCTGGACAGCCTTAGGCATCCTAACCTGATCCAACACTTTGACTTGCCCCTTTATCCTTGGGTTCATCACCAGACCAAATGGCCTTCCCATCATCTTGACCAGCTATCCAGCCTCACTGCTCAACAGGTTGATGCAGGGCCGGCTCCAGCTGCCCTTATGTTCTCCACATCTGGCCCACATCTGGCCTGGGTTGCCCAGCAGAGAGTCTAAAGAGATGTTTTTCCATTTGATTTACCTCTGGGTTAGCTGGGAGGAAGGACAAACATCCCCACTTTGCCACTGTCCTCCAGTCTGGCATATTCAGGGTGGTCTTGTCTGGTTCTGTTCTGTAATTTCAGTCATTTTGAACATGTGGCATTAAATGTGTTTGAAGGACACCAAGATATGACAAGTGTTTAGAGATGCACCGAAATTTGGGCTGCCATAAATTTTTGTTCATAAATGCCATAAATTGCTGTTGTCGGTTTTAGAAAATAAGCGGAAAATCTTGGCTGAAAATTACATTAAAGAAGTCTAATGGCAAATACGGGTTTATGAGGATGTTTTTATAGAAATTGTTTTCAGTTGATCTTTGTTAAAAATGGTTTGTTTAAAGGCAGTATCACATTGATCAATATTTACATGCAGAATTACATTGGGCAGCCCTTCACTGTGGCACCCAGGGAGCAATGGGGGTTTAGGTGCCTTGCTCAAGGCCAAGGGCACCTCAGCCGTTTCCTGCCGGTATTGAGAATCAAACCTGCGACCCTCTGTGTTAGCACTTTAATTTTAGAGAGAATATCTTTTTTACTGTTTGAAATATCAATTACATAAGTAAACCTAAGTAAAATAAACACACCAGCTTAGAATAATGAAACAAAATTACACATCAATAACAGTGAGCAAAAATGACACATTTCCTAAAAATTACTTTTCTGTATATGTTTTTTTATTATTTTATTTTTTTTACATTAAAATGTTGAAATTAAATACTCACAGAATTCCTTTTTGGATTTTTAGTTTAATTTGCAGTTCTTTGATTCTTTGAAAATCTTTGGATTGAAATTCAGTAGAATCAGAGAACTGGTTAATGAATACTTAAAAAACGTTTATATATCTGGTAGCGTTTGAAAGTGTGGCTGCATGTGTGTGACCGACCTCAGCTGGTTGAATGATGAAATGAAAAGTGAATAAAAGTTGTCAGGGAAAAATAACAGCTGCCTCTAAGGTCCTGAAACCTGTCGAGAGACAGCGATTCACCTCATGTAGCATCAGAGAAAAGGCCTTGAGAGAAGATTATGTCCATTCTTCTCTCTTTACTCATCTATATGCTGCTGATTGCTTTTTGTGTGTTGCTAATTGGTGTTTGCGTGGCTTTGGCTCCTTTTGTCCCTTTGAATGTATTTACACTTGTGCGAATGTGTTTGTGGGACAGGAATTCTCATTGTGTGTGTGTGTGTGTGTGCAGGGCCCCTCGCTTTAAGGGTTACCAGCAACAGGACAGTCAGGAATTGCTGCACTACCTCCTGGACTCTATGAGGGTGGAGGAGACAAAGGTGAGTGTGATTTAGTTTTTCTTACACATGGTGTGAAAATCAGTCTAATGTGATCCGATCACAAAAAGTCAGACCATTTAGAGCTGGCAGAAATGTGCATCATCTTCTGTTCACCATTTGTGATTTCATTTTGAGGGGCAAGTTAAAAATCCTTTCCATGCTCCATATCCAGATGAATTCTTTAAAAATGCATAAAAAATAAATAAATAACAATGAAATAAAGTTGTTGTTTTTTTTGTTTTTTTTATATTTAAATTTAGTTTTTTTTAAGTTGGTATTTGCCTGATCTAAATATAAAAACAGGTGAGTAGGCGGTGGTGTGCATTGTGGTCAAGTTTTAGAACTGTCGTCCTGTTTCAATTGGTGTGCTTAAAAATCTATGTTAATACCAGGTCTATAGGGGGTCTTGTTCTCAGCGTAATGCCCTCAGTCCTTCTCAGTGCGTACATAAACAATACCAGTCACTGCAAAGGGCTACTTTTGCATACTGACGTTGGGACATTGACCTCTCGTGAGCAGATGCATAGTAGTTTGATAGGGTGCTTGTAGAATGATACAGCTTGTGGGTCTCTTAATACGGACATGCCAGGGGCCAAGACCCACACAACCCCACCAGTGGCCCTAACTGCCCTAAGAAAGCGGGTGCAGCATTGGGCGATGAGCCCCAGGGCCAGCCAGGCCCATTCAGACTTGTGAATGTGGACAGTTGTGCCACTTAGGAACCTTGCAAGTGGCGCGACTGGCCTCATTGTGCATCCTGGGAAACAGTCAGCTGCTTGTTGAGGCTTTGTGATGAAGGTCCGTCCCCACCTCCCTCCCTCCCTCCACCCCTCCACATTTTGGGGCTGCAGAAGGGGAGAACACAGGAAACAATCTGGTTTAAATGTTCCTCATTAGTGATGGGGGTTATATTGAGTTTGTACAATATATTGATATATAAACGAAATAGGATAAGGCAATACTGTTTATATCAATATACAATAGTTTGATACTATGAGCACATCTGAAAAATAGCGGAGCACCAAGTAGAAAAAACAAGATATATATTGTATATTGCTATTCAGCCAAAAATTATTTTTGATTTTTTTGTGTGTTTTTTTGGTCCATATCGCCCAGCCCTATACCTCGTTTTCATGTACTTGAGTAAATTTACAGACAGCTTGTATTTCACTATATACGCATAACTTTTAAGATATAACAAATAAAAAAATATTTATAAATGAACTATTCAAATAATACTTTTATTCAGCAGGGAAGCATGAAGTTGATAAAATATTACAGTATAAAATTCTTTAATGTTATGAAAGACTTGTATTGTATTTCAAATAAATGCTTTTCTTACTTAATTGTCTATTCATTAAAGTAATGATGCTGAAAATTCAGATTTGCTGTCACAGACATAAATTACATTTTAAAACTTATAGAATAGAACAATAGAAAACAATTAAATTGTTGTAATATTTCGTAATATTGAAGTGTATTTTTGATCTGATTTTGTATCTGGTGAGGTGACTTTCAAAAACCAAAAACTATATATATGTACTGTATATAGTTTTGTACTTATTTATAAATCTAAAGATGTAAAAGTGAAATATTACATTTTTTTGCAAAAAAAAAAAGTAAATTCCAAAAATAGTTGGGGTTACAATCAAGATCATTGCAATTTTGATTGATTGTTTTATAGAAGCACGCTTCAAAATGCTTTGATTCGTGTCTTAGCTGTGGTGTAACAGTGCTGAGACCCCTTAAGCCAGTCAGTCACTAAACGTGGACACCACAATATTTATGTCGATTAGCCAATGGGATCATTGCTCACAATATGCTAATTAACATCAATGAATTATCACCAATTAGCTGTTGAATAAAAATGCTAAGAAAGGGGCCGCTTAAGTGAGCTCAACTTCTCAAGAGTGTGTGGTGGCCTAGTTATTTAAGAGTATGTGTGTGTTTGTGTGATTAATTAGTGTGTGTTGTAGCGGGGTCCGACACAGATGGGGGGTTTGGGGGGGTTGACTGACTGAAGGAAAGGGATTAACCAGGCTTTTGACCTAAATAGGCCATCCTGAGCGTGGGGACGGGACAATGGGGGAGACTGGTCGAGCCCCACAG
The DNA here is from genome assembly GCA_031834385.1 of Semotilus atromaculatus. Lineage (NCBI taxonomy): Eukaryota > Metazoa > Chordata > Actinopteri > Cypriniformes > Leuciscidae > Semotilus > Semotilus atromaculatus. The sequence goes on along the minus strand of JAULUF010000019.1, from coordinate 5,605,982 downwards.
ACATCGCCACCACGGCCAATTATCTATTGATTGGTGCTTTACTGTGTCTTCTAACAGCTCTCTCACCAACACAGTCACTGACCATGTCACCTCTCATTAAGAGCACAGCGACACTCGCCTTCAAAAGTCTTTATGCCCACACATACATGTGATATACAATGCATGTGCTGTGTAAAATATGTGAAGCACACATTTACTTTTCACCATGTGTTCATGGCCTTGCGATTCCTTTAGTTAATTTACTGCAACAAAAACCTGAGGAAAAAAAAGAAAACATCCAAGGGTGAACAGTTTAAAGTCTGAGGGGGAAGCGGCCATGTCTTATTTGATTGTTTATAGATTGACAAATACAGAAACTGTTTCACACATTTTTATTTATTTAATGGAAATGTCAACTTTTCGTTATTAAAAGATACAAAGGTCTTTACTGTGCCTCTATTATTTTGAACATGATAAAAGGAGCTTTTTGTGACAGCAACTGTTTGAGCTTCATTATCTAACAAAGTGGCATCACATTGTGTTTACATTGACAGCGCATTAAAGCAGGCATCCTCAAAGCCTTTAACAACCCCACAGAGAAGACAGCTGATGAGGAGACCAAACGACAAGTGAAGGGTGCTCCACCTCTGCTTCTGTCACCTGCTTTTTACATCACTCAGAACAATATTGCCATCTAGTGACAGCTTGCATTCACAAGCTTCGAGAAATAATGGCACTGGTTACATTTAAATGATCATTTAAAAATAATCTATTATTTGTGTTCTGCTTAATATACAGATTTGAGTTGTTTGTATGTATGTGCGTGTATAATTTTGGCTTGTGTTCATGTTCTACAGCTTATGGAAAGGAAGGAGTGAAAATGAATTTTGTAGATCGGATATTCGTCGGAGAGCTAACCAGCACCATAATGTGTGAAGAGTGTGAACATGTGAGCATTTTTCATTTGTAATGTACAATGTCCAGATACAAAGATTATATAAATATTAATAGTAATACATTCATTTAAAATATAAATATAGTATATGTTTGTTATTTATATACATTGTGTGTTATAATATTTTTTTATATTTCTAATATATTTATTTTATACTATATAATATTATATATAGAATTTATTAATAGATTTATACATTGTATTTATACAAAATAATACAGTGATTAAGGGACTGCTTGAAGACAAATCATATGGGATACATTTTTGAGTCTCTCTGAAAACCACAATGTAACATGTTTATATGTTTCACTCCTAGATTTCCACAGTAAAGGAAGCCTTCATTGACATTTCCCTTCCCATCATAGAGGAAAGGGTGAGAGCAGCCTTAATTTGTCATTCAACAATTGTAAAACATTTTTTCCTTTCTTTATTGTACTTCCATTTAGTAATCTGTCCTAAAAACCTACGTTGAATGTCCTCAGCTTTCTTTTGAGGGTTTGTCTATTTTCTTCCCCAGATCTCTAAGCCCACAAACGCTGGTAGACTGGGGAAAAGTGGGCGGGAGCAAGACGGTCTGGTCTCTCATGATGACTCATCAGCTGCCCACTCACAAGCCAATCGAAACAGCAGGAGGTTGAGCGGACAGGTTGGTGGATCCATTATTATAAGCATAATTGTAGAAGCATTGTGCAGTTCTTATACTCTATCATTCAAATGTTTGTAGTCTGTAAGATTTAGTTTTTTGCTTGTGCTCACCGAGGCTGTATTTATTTGATCAATTTCAGTAAAATTGTTTAATATTGTAAAATAATATTGTAATTTAAAATAACTGTTTCCCATTTGAATGTATTTTAAATTTAATTAATTCCTGTAATGGTAAAAACTGAATTTTCAGCTGTCTTTAGTGTCACATAATCCTTCAGAAACATTCTAATATGCTGATTTGGTGCTCAAGAAACATCTCGTATTATTATCAATATTGAAAACAGCCGTTTAATATTTTTGTGAAACCTGTGATACATTCAGGGTTCTTTGATAAATAGCAAAAGAACAGCATTTATTTAAAATAGAAATCTTTACTGTCACTTTTAATCAGTTTTATGCATCCTTGCTCAATAAACAAATTCATGTCTTTAAAAAAAAATCTTACTGACCCTAAACTTTTGAATGGTAATTTACGTGCCTCCTATCATCCTTGTTTTTAATGTGACTTTATATGTGTGTGTATGTGATCAGAAGCTACAGGGTCGCCTTTCATCCACTTCTCACGATGAGAGAGGCGCAGACTCTGTTTCTAGCCGACGAGAGGAGGAGCTCTGTGTGGCTGGTCGTGGCCTGGCAAGTTACCGGGCGGATACGATGGGCAGCCAATCAGACTGCAGTGAGAAAGAATCCAACCTTCAGGACAGCAGTAATGATGCAGACAGCGAGGCCTCTGAGAGCGAATGGTCTCCTCGAATCTCATCTGTATCCGGTCATAGTAGCACATCAGATAAAGTCTTAACCACCACGACTGCAACCACAACGGCACACAATCCAAGTCTAAAACCTAACCTGAGCCCAAGCCACACTCCCTTAGCCCCCATTAGACCTCAGCAGGGCGGCGCTGTAGAGCAGCTTGTCAGCGCTGTGTCCAAGCTGGGCCTAGTGCACACTTCCACCGACACTCTACCTGTCAGTCACAGCCCAGAGGAACCAACTGAAATCCGGGAGAGAGACCGTCAACACCACCAAGGGGCCTTCCAAGCCCTCTGTCACAGCTACACCCCCAGCTCTAAAGAGTGCTCGGTACAGTCCTGTCTGCATCAGTTCACCTCTGTTGAGCTGCTCATGGGCAACAACAAACTACTTTGTGAAAACTGCACTGAATGGAGGCAGAGACAGATGAAGAGGAGTGGTGTGTATTCTCACAGAACTATTCTCATAGCAATAGTAATTGTTTTCAACATTGATAATAATTAGAAATGTTTCTAGAGGACCAAATCAGCATATTAGAATCAGTTTAAAAAATATAGTAAAATTATCTGTAAGAATGGAGCTTCATAAATGCTGTTCATTGATTCGAGTACATTTTTTGACGTTTGGGTATAAAGTGTTTTAATTTTCAAACATGGTGTAAAAACGGAGTGGAGTGCTGCCTTTTTTAGGTTAAATGGAAAGCTCCTGAAGTAGGGGTACTCTACTCTACTACTCTCTGATGTCACTCTGTCATGCCCTTGGTGCGAGCTCACCACGCCCTTGGCAGCCCCTGGTATAAAAGCATCTGGTTCCGTCAAAACTACTGTAGCGAGTTAGGAGTTGGAATTACGAGTATTGAAAACGATCAGGATAGTGTATATTAGCATCTTCTTAGCATAGCATTTAGATAGTTCTTTATAGGGATGGGACAGTATGAAAATTGCATATCACTATTAAAATTCTATTCTGTGGCATTTCCGTATGCTCAGCCCCGCCCTTGGTTCGTCCCCTCTATCTCTGCTGGGCTCTGGCCAGTTTTCCAACATTTTTCAAATATTGCCAGTGGGTGGAGTCAGGCTCTGACCAGGGGTTTAGTTACCCCTTTAAACAACAAAAAATCTATATTCTAAGCATTTATTTTTTTGGCCCAACAATGTACTTGCCATCGTGTTGAGCATTGCAATTTCTGTCATAAATTTCTGCCTATTCATTCATAAAAAAATGCCTTGCCTTGTTCCCTCCTTATGCTTTCTGTGGTGTAGTCAAGATTCAGAATTAACACTATGGGTGGTAAGATATATTTATGGCTGGTAAATTTGTCAAAAAGCTTGTGTGTAATTCTCCTTAACACCATATGTTGCCTGTCACTTGTTTGATATGTATGTTTCAGATAAGAAGGCTGAGAAAGTGTACACCAGTGCCCGTAAACAGATGCTCATCTCTGCGCTTCCTCCGGTGGTCACTCTTCACCTCAAGCGCTTTCACCAGGTATTTCACTCATAGAACTTGCACTCGTCATTTGTGTTGCATAAGTACGTTTTTGTGTCGTTTGTTACCTAAACACCACTGCAACAATATTATCTCTATTAGACACACAATGCAAAGTTTAACTAATCATGTTTTTCCGAGCAAGGTTATGTTATGTGCTGCTTTGTGTGCCGATGCACTGATTGAGCTGTCTTCACTTTGCAGGCTGGGATGAATCTGAGGAAAGTTAATAGACATGTGGACTTTCCTCTTATGCTGGACCTGGCTCCTTTCTGCTCTGCCAATTGTAAGGTACTGATCTGAGTTCTACATAAAGATCAGTGATTTATGATTCTGCGTAGTTCTTTAACGTGTAAGTGTGCAGTATTAATTTAGTATTTATGCGTGTGGCAGAACCTCGGCTCAGGAGAGCGTGTGCTTTACAGCTTGTATGGCATTGTGGAACACAGCGGGTCGATGCGAGGCGGGCACTACGCGGCCTATGTGAAGGTCCGCACGCCTCAGCGTAAACCTGAGCAGCGCAGGAACCAGTCAGGTACAGTGCCTCCCAGGCAGTATATAGTTTCCATGTGTGCGTCAATATGTTTTCTTCGCAGCTGGTTCTGAAAGTCCTGAATAACCTGTGGGTAAACAAAGTGTTGATTTTATCCTGGCATTGGTCCCCCATTCACCGCAACCTTGAAGATGCAGCTTGTTCAGTAAAGGCCAATCGGAATTTGTTTGTTGTCGATATATAGATTAGTTTTTCTATACTCTCTACTCAAGTAAGGAGCCTGCCTTTCAGCAGCATTTGGAACAGAGAGTGAAAAGCCCACGGAGAGCTGAGAGAAAAGAGTGTGTACCCTCGGTAGTTAACTGTTGTAGTGCACAGATTCAAGCAGAATTGTTGTAATAAAGGTACAAGGTGAGAGTGCAAGACTCTTCGAAAGGCTGCAGGGGAAATACATTTTGCCCTTGTGTCTCCATGTTTTTTTTTTCCAGGGTCAAATCGGTAGGGATGTGTATAACTCCTGAAGTATCAAGAGGATCAAAATGTGACATTTTATTAGAATGGGTTCAGGTGATGATTGTTTGGGTCTATTCAAATTAAAGGTTATCATGAGATTGATTGTAAAAAAAAACTGATGAAAATTGTAAAAATACAGCAGCCGCACACTCAATCACTGTGTAAGATCAATAAAAAAAACTGATGAACAAATATGGTAAAGTGATGATTTGCATTAAAAGACTAAATTATTGATTTCAAATATAATGTTAAATGGCTATAAATCAAAGGAAAATTTTATAAAATATAAAATTTATTTTAAATGCACATTTTCATTTCAATGTTTACTAGTTTTAATATTAGGTGCGATTAAAAACAGCCTATTTTTTATTTTCACTTGGTTGTGTTTCACTGTTTAATGTTAACACTGATCATTAGTAGTGCAATCTGGATGTGTTTTTGATGTTCAGCCTCATCTCAGCCACTTTGTATTCTTCTGAATACCAACATCTCTGTATGTTTTTTAGGTTCCAGAGAGGCCAGTTCAGCCCCACAAGGCCAGTGGGTGTACGTTAGCGACACCAGCGTACAGACTGTACCGGAGTCCAGAGTGCTGAACTCTCAAGCTTATTTACTTTTCTACGAAGAACTGCTATAGAGCCATGAGGCCGCGTGAATGCGACACGATCCAGATGAATGCAACAGGCAATATCAGCTCAGACAACCTGCATTACTGCATGCCTATATCCTTGTATTTTAATGTAGGAAGGATTCCATATACTAAAAGCTTGGACTTATTTTGATTCATTACTCAAGGTTATCTGAATTCAATTTAGGAGCCATTATTATTGATGTAAAATAATATTCTGAAATTTAAGTTATTTATATTTTACAGCTAATATTTGAGTTTAACATTTTGTGTGTGTGTGTGTGTGTGTGTGTGTGTGTTTTGCTGGAGAAATTGCCAAAGAGTAATTTAGGGTAAAAATATGTATAGAATATATTATTGGAGAGGGAGGATTGTGCCAAAAGAGTCTATAACCTTTGTTGTGCAAGGGAAACTCAGCACAATATGCAGCTGTTGCTTTCAAAGCAGTTTAAACTGCACTGGATCACACAAGCTATTCACTGCACAAACAACTGCACATGTCATGATTTGTTAGGAGACAATTTTACATTCACAAGGCTGATTGACAACAATATAATAAATTGTAATTTGTTGATTTTCATTCATTTATTTTTGTTAGCACATTTAACTTTGATTTGCTTGATCAAGACAAATTGTTTAATGTTTTTTCAGACTGAATAGGCCTTCCTGTTAGGTTTTATGAATTTACAACTGAGATGTAACATATTTCTCAATATCTAATGGTTAAGGAGTTGGTATAATATTCCTTGACTTTGCCTCATACCTAACTAAATATGAAAAGAAAACAGTTTTTTATTATTATTTTTCACACACAACTACATCAGATCAGTGCCTACAGTTTATGAAGGCTGAGATTGTTTGTGCATGCCTTTAGCAAAGTATTAAATTCATATAAGAGTATAAAGAGAATGATTTGTGTATATAAAGATTAGAATTATCCATAATTGTATGTAAAAAATCAATCATGTTCAATACTATTTATTCTGTTTCCTGGGCAGATATTGTAACACCATAGATTTGTGTGGTGTGCAAGGCTTCAGGGTTCCTCAAGCTGTTCTTTTGCTTGAATTTTGTGAATATAATCGTTTAAAATAATTTAAATACATTAAGTTGACAAAACCCTTTGAGTGGGCTGAACTGTTTTGTGATCTATGGGTGTCTTCTCTCTCTCTCTCTCTCTCTCTCTGTCTATCTCTATCTATCTCTCTTTCTCTCTATCTCTCTCTCTCTATGTTGTCGACCATTAGTCTCCACTGTCTCCACAAATTCCAGGATGCCATTTTCACTCTGTCCACGGCTGCGATACGGCGTGACGGGTGAAAAGCCGTGCTGTTTTAGTCCATGCCGCTGACTGGTGAAGAGGAGGTGGGTGTGGAATGCAGAAAAGGGCAACGTCCGAAACGATCCCGTCCTCCTGCCTTCCTCCTCTCCTTATTCTGTGACATTCAAATCAAGCTGTTAGACTTATCAGTTACAACCGAGTGTAAAGACACCAACAAGAGTGCACAATCTTTTTGAAGCGCGTGTCTATTTTTAAAGCAGGGCTCTGGTTCTGGGACGTTGTGCCGGTGATTTAATGCGAGTTAATGATAGGATGTGTTCCCTCAGTCTGAACTGACAGAGAAACCTGATCTGGGAGACGGGTGGAGATGCTTTTGCTTTCAAAAGAACCCGCTGAATGTGAAGACATGTCAGGGTGGGAAAGGGTTTTTGCTTTTCTTCATACCTTCAGGGCAGACATAACAAGTGGTTAGAGATGATGCTTGTTATCTTTTTTGACCCAGCTGTGTTTCTGGTTTACTGGACGACATATAACCTCTTCTGTCATTCTTGCAAATGCAACTCTGTATGTTTGGTGTGGCAGCACAGTGTTACACTTGTCTGAGGCTGGGTGAATTGTATTCCCTGTCGCTGGACTCTAGAAACTAGATACTAGAATTGGTATGATGGATAGGATATCAGAGCTCTATTTAAGTGAAGGCCATCTCATTTCTTGCTATTGAACCAGTACTAGTGTGTGCATTTATCTGCTATTATGTGTTGAAGATGCCAGAGAGGTTCTCTGGAATGTTGGGTGTATTCAACGCTTGGATGCTTTACATTATTAGTTTGTTGAAGGTTTGTCCTTAAAATTCCTTCATTCCACACAAGCTTCAGTAACAGTGTGGTATTGAATTGCTCACTGAAACGATCAATACCACACTGCGCTTGTCTTTGAGATTAAATTCAGTTTTCACAAACTGCAACCAGAGAACCTAAAAGGAAAGACTATTACATTCTTATAACAATATATGTCTAGTATGTTTATTGTCAATATATGGGAACTGGTAATTTTGAGAATGTAACTGGGCATTATTCCAACAATTGTATCACATTTTCACATTACGGTTTCATTTAAATGGTCCAGTAGGAAGAGAAATTCCTTGTAGTCTCTAAATTATTATGAGGACCTAAAAATGGCTTCTATAATAATTATTATAAAAATCTATAAAAAAATGTATGCTTAGTAATATTTAAACTTGATTTCTAATAGGCAGAGGTGTCACACTGTTTCCATTCTGCTGGGGTCCTGGTCTGACTTTTTTAAGCTGATAGATTCATTAACAGTTGTTCATTATCAGACAAAACATGCTATAAAATAACTAAAGATCAAGAAACAGATATTTTTATTTAAGAACCAGGGATCCCATAGTCCTGAAAAACCTTGGTATATGAGGGAATTTTAAAAGTGTAATTGGGTCATTCCTGGGATTTGGTGCCTTTTGTGTCCCCAGTAAAAATCATGATACTGCCTTAAAATGTTAAACAATATGAATTTTTAAACCTTTCTTAGTTATAAATAACACCATTTCAACTCTACGCATATTGGAATTGATTTTAAAAAAGTAATTTTAAACATTTTACAGCATTTTTTTAACAAGCAGCTTTGTCATTACAGAAGTACCAAAAATATATTGGGCTGCGGGGGACATTTCAGTCAAAAAGGTTGAGAACTGCTGACTTAAATTCATCCATAGACTTGATGATGTGCAGAAATGTGTATGTATAAAACAAACAAGCATTACATTTGACATTAAGCATTTTGCCTTGCTTTGTTTAGACAATTTCAGTTATTCTTTTTAGTTCATACATTAATATCTTATTTGATTTTAGAGGATTATTTTCTTTTTATATATATATATATATAATAATTATAAATTATAATTATGAAAAAAATGTGTATAGAAATGGTGTTTATTAATTTATTTGTGTTGACATGATCTTCACGTAAATCCACTAGAGGGCCTATGGGGTGAGGTCACTGTTGTTCGCATTGTTTCCGGGTCATCATTTCATCGCCATTTTACTGTTGAGAAGTGGAGAGGTAAGGAATCGCAACGTGTCTAATTCTTCAGCGAACTCCTTCAGAGTCCTGCGCTTCGCATTGAGTTCAATTGCGGCGATTAGGGAGCTAGTACATTTTGTGCGTTTAAAAAACATTGAATATTTTTTTTATTGAGTGTTGTTGTTGTAGACGTGCGGCCTAACGCTTGCATAGCCAGATTGACGACGACGCTTGTGTTACTTGTACTCTTGTTATAATTATATTCAGTGAAATACAGAAAGGTAACGTTAAATGCACAGAAAGACTTTGTAAAGCACGGGTGCATGTACCATCCTAGTCTGGTTTTGCAGTAGTCTGATTGCGATTGTGTTTTCTCTGCTGTGTGTTTTCGGAACTGCAGCTGTGCGGGTTACATTACAAATACAATGATCCGCAATGAAAAAGGAGGGTTTGTTTTTCATGTCCTTATAAGGAAACTGCAAGTCAAAACAAGCCTTAAATGCTCTATTTGCTGTCACCCTTTGTTCCCTGTTAATTATGTGCAAATAAAGTGTTTTTTCATGCACAAAATATTTTTTAAAATATTAGTGCTGCATAATCTTGACAACTAGGTTTCTGGCACAGGAATCACAAGGTGAGAGATGTGGGACCAGGGAGGACAACCCTGGCCTCAGTGGCCTCTGGGCTCACAGCAGCAGTGGATGCAGTCGTTTCAGCATCAGCAGGATCCAGGTTAGGCCGTTGTTCTTATCTGACTGAGATAACACACTGATCATGTACTCTAGTCGTTTAAACTGCTAGGTTGTTTTGCAGGTCAAGTGGACTGGGCTGCTCTCGCACAAGCATGGATAGCACAGAAAGAGTCTACTGGAGGGGTTGCCGACCAGCCAGTGATTCAGCCCAATGGCCAGGAGATGCAGAACATGGAACCTCCAGCTCATAATAACCATGGTGCCTTTCCAGGCGATCCCAATTTTGGCAGGGGTTGGCAACCAGGTGAGAAAAATGTTTCAGTTTGACCATGGGCATTTAAAAAAAAAAAAGAGTAAATCATGCGTCCAGTTTAAGACTCATTGCTTAGTACATTGTTTGTGTCACGCCATGAAATGGAGATTATATAAATGCATCTAATCTTAATGATCTTATTGTGAATAGTTAATTTATTCTAGTTTAATTTTTATATATGTTTAATTAAATGAACTTGATCTTCTGATGAAACGACAGACTTCTCTGTGGTGTTTTATGTCAGCTTAAACCCCGCCCCTTTCTTACAATCGACTATAAGTTCTCATTCAGATCTGCTTTCATCCAGTCAACAACCAATGGATAGAACCAAATCCCCTTCCTACTTTATTGTTTGATAATTCATTTTGCTCATGTACGTAAAGGGATAGTTCACCCAAAAATGAAAATTAGTCCATGATTTACTCACCCTCGGGTCATCCTAGGTGTATATGACATTCTTCTTTCAGATGAATACACTCGGAGTTAAATTAAAAATGTCCTGGCTCTTCCAAACTTGATAATGGCAGTGAATGTCTGTTGTGCATCTATCCATCATAAAAGTGCTCCATACGGCTCCGGGGGTTTAATAAAGTCCTTCCAAAGCGATGCGTTTGTGTAAGAAAAATGTTTATTTAAACTTTACAAACTGTAATCTCAAACTTCCACTAACTGTTGTAATTGCGTTCACGAGACACTGGCGTTCCAGCGTATCATGTGATAGAAAGCAGAAGTAGCCCTTTCCCTGAAGGCTGCAAAAGGATAAACTATGGTGATGCATCGGAATTTCAAAAACCGAAGATATTCGGCAAAAACATCATTTTAGTTTCGGCCAAAATCATTTACTGAAATGGTAATGCTTAGCACTTTTCTGATGCCTTTTTAGTGTTTAATTCGCAACGCCTGTATAAGCTACAACAAATAAGCGTGTTTAGCAATGTTGATGCATTTTACCATCACCAAAAATGCTGCTAGTGTAACAATATGGAAAATTTGTTCAGCTGAAACATCAAGACTTTGTTACAACTGAATTAATTCATCACCTCACAACACCCTGAACAGCATACCGTGTTCAAATACCCACTTAAACACTTTTTCCACTTAAACATGCCAGTGCTGATCATAGGTGCACAGCTGATATGTTAAGTGTTTAAAATATGGTCTTACTTATGGATTGTTTATAGAGTGGGCAATGCATAGCCAGCCTCCTCATCCCCCTCCAGAACAACCATGGATTCCTCCTGGCCAAGGACCGATGGATGTCGTCAACCCGTCAGAAGACAGCAACAGTCAGGATAGTTTGGAATTTCCTGGAGACCCACACCATGGGGGCTTTCCTCAAAACAGTCATGGGTTTGGGGGTCAGCCTGAGCCTTACCCTATTGGCCCAGTTGGTGTCAATCAGTTTGATTATCAGGTACGCTTGCTTAGGTCTGGGTTATCAAAAGTAATTTCCTAATTTCTGTTTTAGTTACATTTATGTCCATTTCACCTTAGCATGGAGCAGCTCCGACGGGGTCAGCATATGGACCACCCTCCACCGGGTTTCACACACCTTATTGGCCTGAAGGACCGCAGAACAGAAGAGAACGGCTTCCTACCTTCAGACCAGAACGTCCCAGATCCCCCAACCAGATGGGAATAAAACCAGAGACGACGCCTACACTTGGTGAATATAAATATTGATTAATGTAGATGCATAAGAGCCGTAACACACCAAGTCGACGGTAGGCCGTCAGTGATCGTCCTTCAGGCTGGAAATAACAATTATTTTTTCAATCGATTAATCTGTTGATTATTTATCTATTTTATCCATTATTTTTCCGATTAATTGAATAATCTAGTGTTTTAATTTTTGTACCTAAATATTTTTATTTTTTCCTTTTTCTGAATAGTTGATTGATCATTTGGTAAATTTACCAAATAATAATAGCCGTAACCAGGGGTTAAATTGGGATTTATTTTGTGGGGGGTCCCTAGGTCCCTAATGCATGAAATGAAGAGACAGTGCACCATATGACAGTAGCAACAGCTGAGAAGATTTGGGTCACACTTTAGATCGGGCTTGAATTTTTTTTTTTTTTATGACGGCTGATTTTCAGCATGCCCCAGGAGTTTGAGCCGCAATCACTTTGAATGAACATTAACCGTACAATGTACATAATCTTAAATGAGCATTATAGTGCACAAATATTTTATAACATGAGCCTCATCGTGATTGATATACATATTGGCAAACCAGTGTTGCTATTATAGACATTTATTTCCTTACACACATGCACTAGTTCAGTTCCCAACTTTTTTTCAGTCACGGCACCCTTTGAAAATGTTCAACATTGTGTGGCACACTACACTAGTGTTGTCATACTACATACTACTACGATAGGATACCTTGAAATGTATCGATTTTCAATACCACGGGGAAGAACCGGCTACTGTCATATGGATATTTTTAATATTATCTAAAAAAAATTGTCCATCCATTGAAAGTCTAGGAATCTTTTTCTTCTGAAGAGATCACTTTTTTATATTTACATATTTAATTAAGGCTTTTATTCATATAAAACAGGTAACATAACTTTTAACATTGCTCAGTTACTATTTGAAATCTCATCTAAATGTTTGCTTACTTATTGTATTTGTGTTTTTATATATTGGGATTGGCATTTTGTTATAATTGCACAAGATACCTTGTTTTTAATATAAGTTTTTAATATATTTTATAATGTAATAATTTCACAGTTAATCTCCAAATTAATGTAGAAACAACATAAAGACAGTATATTTTAAATAATTGTTTAATGGCATCTTTTTATGAATGAAGGCCAGTATCACTGATACCAATACTGCTACTGATGTCTTCAATGATTTTTTTTTTCTTCAATTTTAAACATTCATTATCGCCCTTCAACACTACAGTATAATTGAAAGCTATCAATTTTAACATTTATAGGCTCAACAAAAATATACATTGTTATATACACAGAAATTGAATAAAGTTATCAAACACTTTAGTCATCACTGCATGAATTATAAATTAAATATAGATCAATCGTTATTAAAGCTACAAGCGTTCTTTAGTCAAGAGCAGTGAGTAATTTTCTGTTACCAGTGTGTGAGTGCTACAAGCCATGGAAAAGAGGCAGCTTTTATGTGCACTGGGAATGAAGCACAGGAATGAAATAATGTGTAATTCAACGGCAAAAATTTACAATTTGCATTTTTATTGTATGTGTGGGTTATTTGTTATTAGAGACATCCGAGATTGATGGTAAAATAACTATAATCTTTTTCTTTTTTTTTTACACATTTTAGCAATTTTAAAATGGATGGAGTTTTTACACAGCACCCCTGTTGGGAAACGCTACACTAGTTGACAGTCGCCAGTAGTCTTTGCGGTATGTTCAAGTGCAGCTTTTTGGCCAAGACGCAGTCGACATGAGGCAATAACACATTCACCTTCCGTCGTCGTTAGTTCTTTGATGTCGACTTGGTGTGTCACGGCCTAAAAACTGCTGTTATAGAGGGATGCACATGGTAACACTGTCTTGGTTCTAGATGCTGTTAAACGGAGGACCTTGCCGGCATGGATTCGAGAAGGCCTGGAAAAGATGGACCGTGAGAAGCAGAAAAAGTTGGAGAAGGAGAGGATGGAGAAAGAGCGTGCTGAAATGGCAATTAATGAAAGGGATAGCGATATAGTAGAGGAGGAAGGTGATGGGCCTCGGTTGCCACGCAAGAGCAAATTTGTAAGCATCTTTTTCAGAATCTGTTTACAGCGAAGGAACCTGCTGAGGTTACTTTGGCAACTGTTGTCCCAGGGTTCACTGACATGCACAAATGTTCATTGACATGATCATTATTATCTTAAGTAATTCAAAGACCCCATGAAATGGCTTGACAAGCACAATTTTATTTCTCTTGTTGATGTATTTTCCACTGAAACACATTGAGTGTGTACACTACTTTTCAAAAGTATGAGGTTAGTAAATGTTATAAAATACTTATATATACATACTTTTATTCAAGAAAGGGCTGCCTTAATCAACTGGCAGTAAAAACGTTTACATTGTTACCAGAAAATTCAATTTCAAATAATATTTTGAACTTCCTATTCATTAAAGAATTCTGACAAAATAAATTAGTTTCTAAAAAAATATATTTAGAAGCATAGCATAAAATATTTCTTGAGTACCAAATCAGCATATTATAATGACTTCTGAAGAATGATGTAATGATGCTGAAAATTCAGCTTTGGCACCACAAGAATAAACTACATTTTAAAAACTATTAAAATAGAAAACCATTACATAAATTAGCAAAAATATTTCAGAGTATTATTGTTTTTAATGAACAAATAAATGCAGTCATAGTGAGCATAAGAGACTTTTTTCAAAAAATGAAAACTTTCCAGGCACAAACTTTTGAACAGTAGAGTATATCTGCTTCAACTTATAGGCATAAACTAGCACATAGATGACCTTAGAAAATCTGACAGGGACTGAGCCACAAAACTTCCAATTAATTTCATGGAGTCTTTTAAGTTGTTACATTGCTTGTTAGCTGTTGCACCCTAACACTAAAAATATCTCTCGGCGCTAATGTCATTCGCAAGCATTTGGTCTCTGGTCCAATCATCTACTCCTCTTTAATTCAGGACAGTGATGATGAGGATGGTGAAGATGTTGCTGGTGAGGATGGCGAATCCGGGAGGAGGCTGGAGTTTGGTGGTAGAACTTCTCCTGTTCAAGATGACCAAAGTGAACCAGAAATGACAGAAGAGGAGAAAGAGTTTCAGCTGGTCCGTTCACACAATCCTCTATCTTTGCATTCGCCAGTCCACACTCGTGACTTGTGCTTCACACCATTCCTATTTGCTTCTTATAGATGCTGATGACTAAAACTCTTCTCACCGAAGTCCTCCTTGAAGTCACAAATGAGGAGATCTTCCTACTGGCTAAAGAGACTCATCGCAGAGCCACTAAAGGTCTGCTCCAGTTCTCTTCTGTCCGTGCAACTGTGCCTTCACGTTTAATTCTGAGGAAGAGCCACATTTTCACAGAAATTAGACTGATTTTTGACTGATATATATATATATATATATATAAATGAGTTTTTATCTGACTGATGCACCTTGGTAGTACTTTGATAAGCAAAAGTATGTTTCTTCATCGGCCATTCTATGCTAATGCAACAGAAGATGAAAACAAATCGCAGAGGGAGGGTGGATATGGTCACATAGATGCAGTTAAATGCAATCTTTCAAAGGGTTCCCAGTCAAATCCGTTCCTAGATTTACTTCCTATAAAACAAGTACTTCCTCACTTCTGTGTTTGCCAGATGGCTCATTTTCAAAGTGACACTGCATTAGTACAGACTGGTTTTCTCCTCCACTGTTTGCCTGTTTGACAGATTTTGTGTGATAACCTTTTTCTTCTCTCCATCCTTTTTTTTTTTTTTTTTTTTTTTTTTTGCCGAAGGCAGCTCTTGTGAATAGTGCATATGTGTACCCTCATCTCTAGAGACTCTTGCCTATTCGAAAGTGGTGGCTGTATGTGTTTTAACATGTTGTTCCTGTTGTTGATGTGAATCAAAGCTCCTGCAAAACAGCTGGCACAGTCAAATGCACTGGCTTCTCTGACCGGCCTTGGTAAGTGTCTTCACGTTTAGGTCCTCGGGGGGGGGTGGGTGGGGAAGTAAACGGGGGTGTGGGGGTTCTCAGCTCTCTAATGAACTTTGTTACAAGCTCAAGAGCTCAAGCAGCAGATCTTCTCAAAATGGTTAGCTTCCAGCAACACTTTAAAGAAGATTATAAAACGCATGCTTCTTTTATTAAGGTGGGCTTTAGTGAAGTATTATGTAGTCGAGTAGGTGAGAAAGGAGGGACTGTTAGCTTGCGACTATGAATGCTATGCTCCTGCAGTCCGTTATAAGAGGGGGGCTTTGTTGCCGCAGGAGGGCTGGGTGAGTACGGCTCGGACGAGAGTGAGGATGAGGAGCGGAGTGTGAAAGGGTCGGATTCATCTGATACAGACGATGAAGAGCTGCAGCACCGCATTCGCCAGAAACAGGATGCCTTCCGTCGCAAAGAGAGGGAGGAGCAGCAGTTGCAGGAGAGGCTGGCACTGGAGGTACAGACTATAAAAGGTAGGTACATCCAGAGAGTGAGTGTGTGTGTATACATGTGTGTGTGTGTGTGTGTATATTATATATATATATATATATATATATATATATATATATATATATATAATAGCAAACTGTTATCACAAAAAAAACTTGTGTAAATACGTGTATGTAGATGTGTATATAATTAAAAATTAATCTAAATAAATTATATACATTTGATGTATATCTTTTAATGTTTCATTTATAAAAATAAGTAAATATGAATGTTTGTATATATGTATGTGGAGATTTACATATTCAAGATATTACATATTACGTATTCACACGTTTTTTTTTTGTGATAACAGTTTGCTGCAATTTATGTGTCTATATGTATATATATGTATGTATAAATGAATGTATGCCTGTTCATTTTGTATAAATATAGAAAATATAGATACACTATTATAAAGTATATTTTGTATTATATTGTTTTATTATAAAATAACTTCTATTTTAAAAGGTTATTTATTGCTGTTATTGCAAAGCTGAATTCTCAGCATCATTACTCCAGTCTCCAGTGTCACATGATCCATGAGAAATCATTCCAGTAGGCGGATTTGGTGCTTAAGAAACATTTATCAATGTTGATACATTTGGTCAATTAAATACATCTTTGCTATATGTATGTTTTTGTTTGTTTGTTTGTTTTTTTTAAGGCCCAAAATTTTTACCAGTATGTAGTGTTGTCACGATACCAAAATTATTGTTTCGGTACCGATACCAAGTCAAGAATTGCGATTTCGATTTCATTTTCGATTGCGATTTCGAGAAACACTCTCAAATATCATTGCTGTGCTGCTTTATTTTAAAACTGGGACAACATTCTAATCATATAATACACTAATAAATTAACATATGAAGAGCATGTATTAAAGATTTGAACTAGGGATGTTAATGATTAATCGATGATTGATTCATTGTCGATAATACCTTTAATCAATAAAACGTGTCATTTAAGCAGGTTCATGCGTGACTAATAATGACTGATTGGGACTGTCATATCATATTACATAACATTATAAAGAGAACAATAGTGTAATAAAACATTGTGAATTATTTGGGTTTAGTTCCCGTTTTTCATAGTGTTGCTCTCCAGGAAGAGCGCGTCCACAACATGAATCATTCTGAATGAATGGCGTGTAACTTAGTTCAAGTTCACTTGTGCATTCGCATCATTTTGTGCAGATTTAATTCGTAATATTATGTATCTATAGACTATTTGTATATGTCTGATTAATCTCATATAGGATGCATTTTTTGAGTTAAATAACGCACTAGAGAGCTCCAGTTTACCTGTGTTCATTCAGCGCGCACCTCAAGCAGCAATACACGGCTAATAATAACTATGATTGGAGCTGTCACATAACATGAGAACAGTATTTTATAATAGTTTAAATATTAAATTTTCGCGTTTTCAGCGCGTTGTTCCAGGACAAGTGCGCATCTGAGACGGCGTTGGTGACACGTTGATGAATTAGTCGTTAAAGTTATTTAATTAAATGATCAATAACACCAAAACATTTTACAATCCTACTAGCCCTTTATTTAGATTAAAACCCTTCTCATTCATTTGGTGAGGAACACAGCATTGAGCAGCTCATGCTGTTGGCCATATGCCACTGCAGCAGACGCATATTGCAGTTTATGCTAACGATTAATTGATCGTTAATTTAAACAACGATCGATCATGGGAATTAGTGAAAACAAAATATGAAATTTCAAAATATAAAAAAATAAATTACAGCAATGACATTCAAGGTAAAAAAAATATAAATTTAGAAGCATTCTCTCAGCTTGCAAATTATTAACGTTATCTTTTGAAAGTTGCGTTTTCCAGAGCTGTTGAATTAGCCGTAGGCAGGCTATTGGTTAGCCATGATGAGGGTAATGCTCACAGAGCTGCCAACTCTCACGCATTGGCCGTGAGACACATGCATTTGATCGGTTTCACACGCCACACCCCCGATTCCTCACGCTGAGGTGTCTCGCGCCTGGTCGGTCAAATGCCTGAAAGATGAGATTATCTATAGATCTACCTGTTGAGCCACTCGTGATCGACTAGATATATACTGCAAATTAGTTAAAATCTCCCAGAATCTAGAGCGAGCGTGCATGCGAGACGGAGACTGCTCCAAACCGCATAGCGCGCTCAAGGCAAAGAGGGAAAGCGAGCGAGAGACCTTGCGTGTGCAGAGAGCATCCTGATCTAGAAACAGGACACCCTGTTGGAGAATGTCATCCTTTTGTAAAGGTTTTTAAAACACAGACGTCCACCAACATGAAACAAATCTGGAACGCGGTCATTCTTAGAAGTATCAATACTAATAGATTTAGGAATCGTGATGTTTTTCATTTCCGAGAATCGCGATACTTTTGAAGTTCAAGGTCATTTTATTTATATAGCACATTTTATAACAGCCACTGACTGACCAAAGTGCTTTACAGAACAACAAAATTAAAAGACAATAATAACATTGTCAATAATAACAGGCCAAGGAAAACAAGTGTGATTTTAATAATAGCGACTTAAAAGAGATCACGGAAGGGGCTATCCTAACTACTGGGGGCAGAGTGTTCCACAGCCGAGGCCCTCGATCCCCTCTGCATTTGAGTCTGGACTGTGGGACTAATAGCAGGTTCTTATCACTAGATCTCAAACTTCTTGAAGGAGTATAAGGTTGCATCAGCTCAGATAGGTAGCTCGGTGCTTGGTTGAAGTATCGGTGCATCGTGCAACACTACAGTAGTGTGTGTGTATTTTTTTTTAATTAATAGTTTATTTTGTGTTATTAGTTGACAAAGAACAACTATTATTCAACCATGTAAAATGTGTATACAATAACTTTTTGTGTTTGTGTTTTCAGAAGATTTGGCATCGGAAAGAGTGAGCAGAGAGAGGGCAGGTTATGAGGAGCAGACAGATTCCAAACACAAACAGGAAGTTAGGGAAAGGGAGGCAGAGCCTACAGTAGAGCGACGCAGGTCGCGTAGTGAGCTTGAGGTCAGTGAGGTCAAGCGTGCGAGCAAAGAGCACATAGGGCGTAACGGAGGAAGTGCCAGCCCCTCACCGAGTGAGCGACGTAGCCGCACCTCCAGCTCTAGCTCTTTCAGCAGCCGGTCCTCTTCATCCTCCTCATCCTCTTCTCGTAGCTCCTCCCGCTCCTCCTCTCCTAGGAGAAAAAGGCGGCGCAGCCGCTCCGCCTCTCGTGGGACTCGCAGGCGCAGCCGAAGTCGCAGCTCTCGCAGGCATCACTCAGAGCGCGACAAGGGCAGAGACAGGAGGCGGAGCACCGAACGTTCCTCTCGTCACAGGAAGCGCAGCCAATCGCGTCAGCGCAGATCCAGCAGAGGCCGCAGGAGCAGGTCCAAAGCCAGTCGCAGCCGCAGCAGAGAGAGGAGGCGCAGCAGGGACCGCAGGCGTAGCCGGAGTCGCAGTACAAGCCGCAACAGGCGGAAACAGAAAGCCTCCAGCAAGGACAGGGACAGAGACAGGAGGAAAGAGAGGAGCCGGAGCCACGATAAGGAGAAAAAGAAAAAAGAGAAGGAATTAGATAAAAAGAAAGACAAACAGAAGGGCAAGGAGAAAGAGGGCGAGGGCAGTTCAGTAAGGGACGAGGAAGACGATGGCAAATCGAGGCGGAAAAAGGAGAGCGAGAGGACTGACTCTCACAGTGAGAGGTTTTCCCGGCAAGACAGTAAATCTAGCAAGAAAGGCTCCGCCAAAGCTAGCAAGAAGTATTCCGATTCAGAGTCCAGCAGGAGCAGGTCCCCTTCCCCTGAGGTTAGCAAAGAAAAAAAGTCTAAGAAATCAAAACGTAGTCGATCAAGGTCAACGGAAAAATCTCACAAGTCTGGTAAGAAGGCAAGCCGCAAACACAAGTCTAAGTCACGATCAAGGTAGTATCCATTTTCTTTCTACTTTTTTTTTTGTATTGTTGAACTGCTTTAATTGTTTGTGTGTGAATGATCAATAGTATTTAGAATTTCAACTGTTGCAATTTAAATTTGGTTCAAGTTTATTTTAAATTAACATGGTAAATTTAAATTTGCAGTCACATAATGTTGAATGTATAATAACAGTTATTCATAAATGGTTGGGCTGTGCTTCTCAAGTGCTACTGAGATTGATATAATTTCCCCCCTTTTCTCATTCAGTGTTGATCCAACAGCTGTTTAAGGTGTGTGTATGAAGCTCTGGATGTGATCTGTTCTTGTGATTGCACTAATAGTCTGTCTCCCGTTTCTCTTGCAGGTCCACATCTCCCAGCCGTCGCAAGCGTTGAGGGGTGTTCTGCCTCTTATATGTGCACTTCTTTTAAAATTCCATGAGTTAACAGGCTTGTCTCATTATCGAGGCAACGTTGTAGGTGAACTCTCCACTCCAAATCCCCTCACTCCCCTCATTTTGTAAATATATGGTATTTTTAAGTGTTGTCTTCAAAACGGATGATTTTGAATGATAGTTTCTTTTTTGCCTTGTATTATGCAAGACTAAAGCATTCAAAGTAAAGTAAGTCTAAGCAAAGACTAAAGTAGTCAATAGAACTTTGAAACTGTAACATTTTAAGAACCTAACACCAGACGAAATAGATTCACATTTAATGTAAATTGTTCAATAAAACAAGAATGATTCTTTCTGTCTGACATGGCCTGCCTCATTTTGTTTGCTGTTTGAAATGCCTTGTTCTGGGTGGAGTCTATCAGCAATGTAGAATTATTATGAGCATATTTGCAATAAAATCTTCATTACATGATTTAGCATTGTCTTTAAACCACATTCAGTGTTCTTTGCACAATTAAAAGTTTGATCACTTACCTTCATGTTGTTTTAAAACTGTGACTATTTTCTTCCCTCTATGTAACAAAAAGTGAAAATATTCTGCCATTATTTTCAATAAAAAGAAAGTGAGGGGATTGGGATCATCCTCCAAAAGCACTATAAAGACATCTCGTGCACTACTAGTATTTTGAACATTGCACTGCATGCTACATATTTTATATATAAGTTATTCACTGATAACCGTTAAGCACTGCGGAGTGCGGACGAACCGAGGCAGTGAAGTGAACTCGAGAACTGTATCAGACTGATTTCGTGAATTTAATACATTCTTCAAAAAATTGTTTTATATAGCAGAAATAAACGCGTACATGTTTGAATTGACACGAGAGTGAGTATGATTAATTCCTATTTTTACGTGA
Organism: Semotilus atromaculatus; assembly: GCA_031834385.1. Lineage (NCBI taxonomy): Eukaryota > Metazoa > Chordata > Actinopteri > Cypriniformes > Leuciscidae > Semotilus > Semotilus atromaculatus. The sequence continues at coordinate 5,584,771 of JAULUF010000019.1, read as the reverse complement.
ACTCCCCATTCATTTCCTGAATTACATTTTAAGACAAGTGTGAGCTACATATTTTGTTTAATGTCATTGTTTTTCTTTCTTTCGTGATAAGTGCATAATACTACTGAGAACGTGGAATGGCAAGTTTTGCAGGTCAAGCAAACTTGAATGTTGTGGTTGCAGATTTATGCAGTATTGATTTAATTTAAAACATGTAATAAAACGTATTCCACCTTTTCAGGTGAATAAAGTGTGTTGAAAGTTGATATTGTTTATCCCAATGTGGGATAGGAACGTTTAATTCCTTTTTGAGTTTCTACTCGGACAGAAGTTCTGCGAACACGCCACGGTCACATTGGATTTAATGACTGAAATAAGTGCTCATTTAAGATACATGTGACTGAGATGCAGTCATGTACTCCAGTAAATTTGCACGATTAGCTTTCGCGCTGTTGGCAGAATCTACGTTCACATGCCGGCTAAACCGAAACGTGTCCTCTAAAGGGAAACCATTGCGTTGTCTGTGCAGCTGGACGGTGTGTCAGCATCACCGACAGAAGAATCAGCTGTCAAATGGGTGAGACTGATTTAATCGACTTAACAAGCGGGTATGCAGTTAAATGCATGGCTTTTCCCCCTTAATTGGCCAGTTTTTTAGTTAACCCGTTCGTTGTGTTTTTATTTACTTGCAAATCATAACGACATATCATTTAGAGATTTTAACATTAGTTTTCTTCTGCAGATTGACCCGTTTAAATGTCCGCACGGTTTCCCAGAGTACTGTCGACCCCGCCGAGGTGCGCAAGTTTCAGGCCATGGCGAGCAAGTGGTGGGACTTACAGGGAGAGTTTGCAGCCTTGCACTCCATGAATGACCTGAGAGTGCCTTTCATACGGTGTGTACTTTCTACTAAAAGTGCCATGACCGCACTATAGTTTTTTTCTTTACCATCAGCAATTTGTTCAGTAGTTATTTAAATGTGTACTTCCTTTATACATTATACATATAACATTGTAATCTGATCTGGTCCCCATTCATTTTTAATTATCTTTGTACTAATAAATGACGGTCAAAAAAGTTGCATGCATTACAGCTTAATTAAAAAATGTATGAATGAACAAAATACTGTTTTAAATAGGTTTGCACAATATAAAAATCTTTTAATTTATCAAAATTGGTCGTATTAAATATTTATTTGTGCATTCTCATTTCCATCTACAATTACATTCAGTTGACAATCTCAAAACACTATCTCTAAAAACAGTAATAAAAAGTGTAATTACTGTAATACAATTTTTTTTTAATATCAGCTCTTTTGGTTATAACATGGCTATAAATAACTTTAGTGACTAGATTTTTTTAATATGCATCACTAGCTTAAAATAGTTTTATATGAACTATAGAATATTACACCTACAACTTCCCAAAAGTGTTTCATATTTTCCTACACTACTGTTCAAAAGTTTGTGGTCGGTAATATTTGTAATGTTTTTTTTATTTTATTTTTAAGCATTTATTTAATTGAAAATACAGTAAAAACAGTAAATGGTGAAATTACACTTATTACACTTAACATTTTTTCTGTTTTAATATATTTTAAAGTGTAATTTATTACTCTGATGCAAAGCTGAATTTTCAGCATCATTACTTCAGTCTTCAGTGTCAAACGATCCTTCAGAAATCATTCCAATATGCTGATTTGCTGCTCAAGAAACATTTCTTACTAATATAAATGTTAAAAACAGTTGTGCTGCTTAATGTTTTTCTAGAAACTGTGAAACATTTGTTTTGTTTTTTTAGATTCTTTGATGAATGGAGCACTCTAGATCAGCAATTACTTGAAATAGTAATCTTTTGTAATGATGTGAAAGTCATTTCTGTCACATTTGATCTTTTTAATACATACTTACTGAATTATTTTTATTTTTTTCAAATGTTTTCTTCATGTTAATCATCTGAACTGAATTGTCTCTATTAATCAGAGTCAGGCTATTATTTCAACAGTACTAGCATCTATTCATTTCTAGTAGAATGAATGATCATGTCCAGGTAATGGTGAGCAGGGTGAAAGGTGGGTGAGGACAGCAGCCGGAGATTATGCAGCATGTCTGTGGCTCTTCTCTCTGCAGCTGTTTCCGCGAGAGTCAGGATGTATATTGCGATTGTCATTGTAAGGTTTTCCCTTCGTATCCTGGAATCATCCAGTGCACAATTTCTTCCCCTTCCCTGAACACGGCATCAGTTATATCGGTGATGAGCATACAGCGGATATGCAGCGTGTATGTGTATGACGGTGCCCTGGGGGCTTGTTTAAATGAGGGACCTCAGTGCTGTTGCTGGTTATGCTGTACTTGAGGAGTGTGTGTTTTCTAGAGATCAGGCAGGGAGTTCCTTCAAAGACTTGGGTTTTTTTGGCAGTGATGGGCTGAGTTAACAGGATTGGCAGTGAGCACCTTAGGCTGCTTTGGTCTGCAAGGCCTGTCCAAGCATTTGGGGAGAAACATGAGGATGTTGCCTATGGGTCCAGCGAGACAAATTGTGAGGATGTACAATTGCTTCAGGAGGACAAAGGCATGTGTCTAGCCAGAGGGACTAGCAGTAAGATGTGTTTGTGACTCAAGAAGCACATTGTGGAATTGCATGCTGTGATTAGCTTCAGATTTTCTGTTTTGCGTCAGTCTGATGTACATCACTTCAACATTCTGCCTGACTTGTCCTCTGGCCTAATGCCTTCTTAACCTCATTTTGTGACCTTTGACCTTATTTTCAGGGATAATTTGTTGAGTGTGCACGGTGTCCAGCAGTTGGGCAAACCTCTGACTGGGCTCAGAATACTGGACGTCGGCTGTGGTGGAGGCCTTCTAAGTGAGGTAACTACTGTTAATTATGAAAATTATGCTATAATGACTTGACTAAACTGATAAATATTGAGTCAGTTGTATTAGTTAGTGCAAGTACAGTTTTTCTGTTTACTATATGTATGATACTTTCTTATTTGATAGATCATATCTTGGTTTGATGACAAAAAATAAAGCTGGTCTCATGTTTGTTAGGTTTAATAATTTTTTTTTAGCTGGCTGCAAATGATAACTGAAAACATGCCAACTGAACTACATGATTAAAACAGACAGCTTCACGCCCAGTGGTTTCCTCCTTTGAGATAAACACTTTCTCTAGGCCATCTCCCTGCCTGATGTGTCTTTGTTGTGTTTTTGTGAGCGTGATGTTCTTTGAGTGTTCTGTCATGTAAAAGCTTATGTCGGAAGATCTCCTTTGAGGCACATCAGTGGTACAGACAGTCGACTGGTTACTTCAGCCCATTTCAGGAGCACTGCCCTGTATGACCAGCAGAGGGAAATGTGCAGATGTTTGTTTTGTGCTGCTGATAGTTTTATTCAGTGCTTGTTCAAATTATTGTAAATAATTATTCTTTTTATATATATATATATGTTTGTTGTTGTTGTTCTGCATATATTACATATATTTTTTACTAACATCCTAATTTTCTTTTCCATTTAAATAGTTTACCATACAAAATTAATACTAATCCAAAATCAGTATGGAAAGTGTTTAGTTTAGTTTCTTTTTTTTTTAACCCCTGAGTAACATTAACCTTTCTCAGCCACTAGGAAGGCTTGGAGCAGATGTCCTGGGAATTGACCCAGTGGAGGACAGTGTGCGGACCGCTGAGATGCACTGCTCCTACGATCCCCAATTGCAGGAGAGAGTTCGCTATGAGGCCTGCACCCTGGAAGACCTCGCTGAGGAGGAAGTAGAGGGATTTCATGCCGTAGTGGCATCTGAGGTGGTGGAACATTTGGCTGACCTGGACGCCTTTGCCAGCTGCTGCCAGCAGGTGTTGAAGGTGTGTCACAGTATCAATGACATCTCAAACAATGACAGTAGCACAAAGCAACAGATTCTCAGCAAGGAGAACTGAACGGATGGATTTAATCTTCTGGGTCGGTGTGTCAGAGGACAAACGGTCTTCCTAAAGAGCTACTCCAAATCCCCATAATCTTCCCTAATGCTGTGGCATCCAGTTAAAATAATAGGCACTTTCGTCAGCCTGTTTCTGTTAGGCTTTCTTTTCCTTTCAGTTAAAAGATTAAAATATATAATATATTTATACACACACAAAAGTTAGTCAATATCCCTTTTCACAGTGTATATCCCCTAAACTAAACTTATTTGTTTATAGGGAATGAATGACTAAAGTGCTGCAACATTTAATTTCAACTAAATCTTTATTGAAATCTGAGCTCAATTATATTTGCAAAACTAATGTGAGCTGGTGTTGTCTTTCAGCCTGGTGGCTCTCTTTTCATCACCACTATTAACAAAACCAACTTGTCCTATGTTTTTGGGATTGTGGCAGCGGAGCAGCTGTTAAGGATTATTCCGAGTGGCACTCATGACTGGGATAAATTCATCAGCCCAGAGGATCTGGAACGACTGCTGGAGTCTTGTGAGTGCCATCTCTGACTTCCATTTCTCTCTCGCTATCATTCATTGATCAGTGTCTGGGTATTACTCCTCCACTTTAATTTCATGGATCTCCTTTGCTGTTTTAAAGGGATACTTCAGGATTTAGCATTAAGCTTTGTATCAGTATAAAACCTGTAGTATTTTCGAATTACCATGCTTTCCACCCTCATATCCCCCTGAGACGAGAGATTTATGTTTTTTTTTTTTGTCTAGAAAAAATCCTCTATTTTGCGTCATCTGAGGATTTTTTGGCCCGAGGCTAAAGACTACAGCCAGTAGTAGGGGCTGTCCCGCATGTTCTCAACCCGCCCATAGAGGGTGGGATCTCACTCACAGAATGTACACATAGTGTCAGACATTTTTTTTTGGAAGCTAAGCTAGCAGGCTCTTGTTCTTCTGTAGAGAAAGCGGAGTAGTAGGAGAAAGCTGAGTAGTAGGGGTTACCATCCTCTTTTTCATGGACATGTCCGGCTGTCGAGATCGTACAAAATGTCCAGGATTCAGCTTTTGCTTTCTGCAGTCGCCATTCATTGTTTACATGCACACCTTTTGTTTCAATCTAACTGAATTCATTCCGATTGGTAAATCTGAATGTAGTGTTTACATGAACGCTAAACAAGTGATCGGTTGATGTGCGTTTTAACATTGCTAAGAAAATTCCTGCTCCTCCGTGAGAGATATTTTGGCCGATCACAAATTCCCGGGCAGACTCGTCACGAAGACTCACTAGTAGCCTTGCTTTGTTGTTTAAGTGCGCTCTCTTACTGGTAGGCGTGGCTTGGGAGTGGCCTCGTAGGGCAGTGAAGCAAGTCCATTCTGGGAGTTATTGTCTTTCATCCCCATAAGCCAAACATTTTTGGCTTTTCTCAGTCTAGAAGGCTCCAAATTCAAAAATAATTTCACATTTCGGTCCCACTTTATATTAAGTGGCTTTAAGTACTTACATTGAAGTTACTACTTTGATACAATGGACTTATTATGTACATACATGTTTTTACATTGTACTTATATTTTGAAAATACCTGCATGTAATTACATTTGTACCCTTCCCTTACACCTTAACCTACCCTTAAATCGACCCATACCAGCAAACCTGTCCCTAACCTTACCAGTATCACATCTCAATAGCAGCAAAAGTGTTTTACAATACAACCTGAACACAATAAGTACATTGTACTTATTTTTCTATGTAAGTACATAGTACTTAAACCCACTTAATATAAAGTGGGACCGGTGAAGTATCCCTTTAATAACAGCTTGTTGGAAAAACCTGGTATGCATTACATAACTGCTCAATATGATCTAATGTTCCACTGCTACAGTGTTTATTGTACAGTTGCATTTGTTACTTGATTTTACTATCTTTTTGTTTCACTGTATCCCAGTTGGTTTCTGCGTGGAGGCTATCAGAGGGATGATGTACAATCCTCTCACAGGAGCCTGGAGCTGGCAGCAGAGCACTGCTATCAACTATGCTTTACATGCAGTCAAACCCAAAGAAGAGCCCCAGCCTGACCGGGTCTGGGCTGAGAGTGAGAATCTGGATAAGCCAGGTCGAGCCACAAGTTACAGTTGAGATACTGTTAATGTTGGAACTGCTATTAAACAGACTTCACCTGCTCCAGAATAGAGTGTGATCTCAAAATGTTGCATTGTGCATTGCTGAACCAGTAATAATTATTTGCCTTCCGTTCCTTTAGATAACTTGTTTTATCAGGCGCATGATTCATAAAACATATTTTATGAAGCTCTTGTTAAAATGAGAATTTGAGGTTCCTTTTCAACCACACAATATTCATTTTTTTTATGTATATTATTAACCACAATTGACTTGTTTTGAGGTGATGATCTCTGGTTCATGTCAGAGGTCAAATAAACAGTGAGAATTATATAATGATATTTTTGATGGCACTTTGTGTAAGCACATAATAAAATGAAAGCAGAATAGATCTGAGGAGTTGCGTGATTGAGAGAGTGTTTTATTCAGCCTAATAAATTCTCTACTTTGAGTCGCAAACAATCATGATAACTTTCATATATAAAACAGGAAATACAACAGCAAGGAATCTTCTAGATCAGCTTCATGTTTAACTATTTTTTTTTATTTTTTTTTTTTTTTTATTTGAGCTGAGGGTTGTTTCATAAAAGAAGCTTAGAAAAGCGGGGATTAAGCTCCAAAACCCGACTTGAATTAACCTAACAAATCAGTTGGGGCTTAAGGCGGTTTCATAAAAGGTAATTCAAGTTCACGCAATCTCACTAACTTGAACCAGGTTTATCTAGTCTAGATAATTGCGTGTGCACGCGTTTCTGAAGCAGCCCTAGAGGTCGATCGTGGATCAAATCGATCCACCATCAAACAGCGTATATTTTGTGCTGTTTTATGCATTTGTGACATGTCCTCCTTATTTAATATTGAATATTTGATATTTGAATAATATTACTTCAATAACTATTAGGAATTATGTGTCATTATAAGATTTTGATATATGTGAATGTTATATTTTTATTTATTCATTGTTTTATTTATATGTATGTGTTGGTGGGTATTATCACAAAAGAAAAAGATAAAGTAGAAGGAAAAATAAGGAATATTTATAGGGGGAAAATATGATGTCTTTAAAGGAACTGTCCATTTGTATAATTGTGTTAAATGTGTTTGAATTGAAAGACATAATAAAGTACATTATATATACAGTGTATATATATATATATATATGTATATATACAGTATGTATGTACTTTATTCTAAATAAGTTCTAAATTCTAAATAAGGGACATATAATGTCCAACTAACAAATATTTTAGCATATATATATATATATGCTAAAATATTTGTTAGTTGGACATTATATGTCCCTTATTTAGAATTTTAAACCTACAAGTGTATTTGGGGTAAATCAAATGTAGGCTAATATACTGTCAATTACTAAGCTCAGATTAATCTTACCAGTCAAAATTGATACTGTGCTTTTGTAGTTATTTATTTTTTGATTTTGTGATTTTAACTTCTGCTTTAAAAAGATTTTTTTAGATTGTGTTCTAATGTTCTTCTAATAATCATAAACGTGTACTAAAACAAAAATCAGACAAACTGCCAAATAAAACCAGAGAGAAATGTATTCATAAATCTTTAAAACAATCTAATTAAATCTTGGGCACAAAACATTCAGCCAGTAAAAAAACAAAACCTGTAGTATGTATATTGTATTTATCTATCTATATCTATAAATACAGTACACACACATATATATATATTATATTATTACAAAAAATGACATGTCCTAAACGAACAACTTTAAAACGCCTTATATATTTGTCTATATTGTCTATATTGTAGCCTTATTTAAGTTGATTTTCTGTATACTGTGTATTTATTTTTGGACTAATAGTGGTTAATAAAGTCCAATAATGGTATGAGAGAGTGTCAGTGGTAATATCATTGTGTTCTTGTCGGTCAGTGTTGAGGATCTGTGTAACATCTGAGGCTTAGCCTGACAGTTAGCCTGCCCTGGACCAGGCTAGTTTCCCAGCATAAGTTGCCAGGGTAACTGAGTTTGAACTTTTTTAAGTTTGATTTATGAAACCGAATCTACCAAAAATAAGCCTGACTAACCGAAATAAGCCTGGTTTATACTCTAATCTTGTTTTATGGAACAACCCTCAGTTCACAATCATGTTTGTTACAGAAGTCTTAAGATTACACAATAATGGAAGCTCAAAAGGGGTAGGCTGAAGCAAGGAAGCTTATGTGCGCCTACCCCTAAGTTCAATACTCTCAGTACTCATAAGAAGATTTACACCTGATGTTAGCAAAAACAAAAACAAAACAAGAAAACAAAACAGAAACAACAACAACAACAAAAAACAGAAACAATCATAACTGACACAACTGACGTGACCAGTCTCCATATTGTTTGTTTCTTTCAAATATTGTTATTATTATTATTGTAATTTTTGGTTATAATTATAATTTTGATCCAATCTATTATGCCAGTATTAGATTCAAAAGTATCATCAATTAACAGTAATGTGTAAAAATAAAAAATAAATTTCTTTTTCTTATACACATTATTTCTTGTTATTACCTTGTTGTCATTACCATCTCTACATCAACTGGGTATACATTTGCAACTTTCATTTTAATTATGAGGTGTATCCTATCTTGTGTTGTACGTTAAAAAGCCAGGGTGTGGGCCAGTTGAGAGTGGGTCTTAGCCCCCATCCAACAGGCTCGCCCAGCGACCCTAAATAATTGTCTAGGCGGGTGATGTTTGCAACCTGTGCTGTGTGATGCGTTTAAGAAGACAGTGTTTCATGAGCCAGTCTGGAGAAGGGGGCCCTTCACCCGACAGGTCCATGTCTCGTCTGCCCTAATTCTCTTTTGTTTATTGTGTGTTGCAATAGTAATGACAATGGTATTAAATAGCGTTAGTTTAACTAGTTTCCTAATTTTAAATATGACAGATCATGTGGAGACATTGGTGACAGTAGCTGTGTCAGCATGATATGATATTTTATACTCATTTTAATAGACAGTGACAGAAATCCTGCTTAGCAGTTACATTTGACATATTGCGTTTAACATTATATATTCATTTTAATAGACAGTGATATAAATACTGCTTAGTGGTTACATGTGACATATTGCGTTAAAATACTTTTCTTATATTGTTTTTTGAAATGATGGAAATTTACAGCATTCTTTAATTCATCCTTTAAGCCATTCCATAAGTTCACACCTCTCCGAGTGACACATTGGCTCCTAAGGGTAGTACGAACACGTTGCACTTTAAAATTACTATAAGTAATTACATAATTATATAATTATATAATTATAATAACTATAAGACTAGAAATCTGTTTTGTTTTGAAAAAAGTTTGATTTATCAGAGCATTCACAAAAAAATTATAAAATTGATCAGAGCATCAACATATAATATACATATTTTTTTATTAATATTATATAAATATATACTGTATACATGCTCATGTATACATACACAAAATATATAATATATTATTATTTATAAAGAAGTCAAAATGTGTAACGTAACTGAAAGGTAAAAGAATTAAGAATTCTACAACATTATAATATATACATACATATATGTATGTATATAGATATGGACCATTCTACAGAATTGGTTCAAATCAAGAGTTGGAAACGTCTTGAAAAATCTTTTTCATTATTTTTTTTTACAAATTTTGTATGTATGCAAATTGTATAATATCCAAGGTACACATTTCTAGTAATTGTGCAGTTAGGCTTATTGACCTATTAATATTTTGTTTACATCTACCTTGTAAATAAATGTTTTGCTATTTAAAAAAAAAAAGTTTTCACTGGTAAATCAATAACAATTAAAATGTTTACAATATTCCAAGTGTAATTTTTACGATTTGTTGTATTTTGAACCCAATCTTTCTTCGTAAAAGGCATTAAGTTAATCATACTGATTTCAAAGGTATGGATTCATTAGTTTTAATATACATTGAACCAAACACTATAACACTTAGTTGATAATTCAGTATACTTTATTTTAGACAAAACATCCATGTTTCTGTAGTGACGGCACATGATTACCTAGCACAGTTCTGAAAAGTTGTACACACATAAAAAATTAATTTGATGGAATAACACCCAAAAAAGTTTGCTTAATTGCAGAAAAAAGGTGTTTGGTAGTGATGTCCCTTAAAGTTACACACAGATTTTTTAACACATTTCCCTCAAAATGATGGTACCTATCTACAATGAGAGAGAGGCGCACAGGAATATTTCCTGATCAAAAATGTAGGGGTGTGGTTAAAATCAGTCTCAGCCAATAGACTAAAACACACACTGTTTTGGTTGGGACATGAAAATGCGGAACACATTTAACATGAAGTTTTATGATTTAAAAATAAAATATTAATATTAATATATAATATTATATATATATATATATATTTTTTTTTTTACTTCTTAAAAGAATTCAAAAAGATATTTTTTAATGTAAAAATAAAAACATTTCTATATCATTTACACAAGTTAAAATTTAGGGGTTAGGGTTCGGGACAGCCACCGCCCAATTGAAAGTACTCAATAAATTATGATTTTTTTTATATATTAATCTTACTCATATTTTAAAAATTATTGTGGGATTCAATAGATAATAGAAGGATCTTAGTAAACATCTACATTTTACCCCATATATATATAATTAGTAACTTTGTGTAAAACTCTGTGTCCCTCATATTATGCTTAGGCCTGAGTATTTAGTTTTATTAAAAGCCTGAATGTGTTTTGGTTGCTAGTTTCCATGTGTGATGCGCCGTGACGTCACTCAGCTCCAGCACAGCAACAAAGGAGGATGCGGAGCTCCGTGCGGGAGCCAAATCCCAAAAGAATGCTTTTCTTTTGCCTTACGAGGCCGACATAGCACACAACCATGTAACAACTGTCCATATTTATATGGATAAATGAAGTGGCGTAGGATTCGTTGGAGGAAGCGGGGGGAGAGAGAGAATGTACTGGGTTGCTGGTTTCGCCTCCTCCCGGTCGTTCGTGGTTGATCTCGGCCGAAATCAGAGCCCGTCCTTCGGGTTGTGTGGCTCTGATGAGCGTCACTTATTTTATGGGGACATAGTTGCCGTCCCTGTGCAGGATTTCGGTGGGATCATGTCGGGATTGGTATCGGATTCCTGGTGGAGAAAGACGCTTTACATCACCGGAGGTGCCCTACTGGCTGCGGCTGCGTATCTACTGCACGAGCTGCTCTCCATCAGGTCAGTGATTTGGCCTACAGTGAATGTGATGTCACATGATGTATGAAATTACCATCTGTTATTGTTAATAATATCGCATCATAAATGCTTTATACATCTGAACCTGAAAAATTTAAATATTAGTAGGCTACGCATGTTAGTGCCAGTTCCAATGTTTTGTGGACAGTATTGTTTGAGCTCGCGTCAAGTCACGTTTTCTAGATTACATGCACTAGCGATTTTCGGCCGCACTGGAGCTTATGAAAACGCCCTGTCATCAGTATTCAGCTGGAATTGCTCTTGTTTACATTGGAACAACAGCAGCACCTTAATAAATTAGTTTCTTGTGTAAATGACGCGCCATATGCGGCACGTGATCTTGACTGTTTACTTCACTGGATCGCGATGTCCTTGAGTTGTGTTGTACAAGCGACCTTTATTGCTGGCCGTTACATAATAAATGCAGGTGAGCTGCTATGCTGTTGGAAGTCTTAACTTACAGACTTACAGCTGTTTTAATGTGCCAAGAGACGTTCTCATCCCTAGAATACCTCACTGGGGGATTTCAGCACCTTAAGCAGTGGACAGCGTCATGTTTGAGCCCTCAGCTCTGCAGCATTCAATTCATTCTGATGCTTTACGCTTTATCTTCAGTTTACCACAGAATGGAAATTAGTATTTGATATTGACGTAAAAAGACAAATGTGTGCAATAAACAAACATTAGACATAAATAGACATTGTTAGTGCATCAGAATGTTAATTTTAGTCACATGGAAGCATCTAAAATGTAAAGCTTAGAGGGGGAGTGGAGTCATTACAAATCTGAATGGCCTTTTTAGACTAATTGGGAAAATACAATCACCTAAAGGATTATTAGGAACACCTGTTCAATTTCTCATTAATGCAATTATCTAATCAACCAATCACATGGCAGTTGCTTCAATGCATTTAGAGGTGTGGTCCTGGTCAAGTCAAACCCCTGAACTCCAAACTGAATGTCAGAATGGGAAAGAAAGGTGATTTAAGCTATTTGAGCATGGCATGGTTGTTGGTGCCAGACGGGCAGACTGAGTATTTCACAATCTGCTCAGTTACTGGAATTTTCACGCACAACCATTTCTAGGGTTTACAAAGAATGGTGTGAAAAGGGAAAAACATCCAGTATGCGGCAGTCCTGTGGGCGAAAATGCCTTGTTGATGCTAGAGGTCAGAGGAGAATGGGCTGACTGATTCAAGCTGATAGAAGAGCAACTTTGACTGAAATAACCACTCGTTACAACTGAGGTATGCAGCAAAGCATTTGTGAAGCCACAACACGCACAACCTTGAGGCGGATGGGCTATTACAGCAGAAGACCCCACCGGGTACCACTCATCTCCACTACAAATAGGAAAAAGAGGTTACAATTTGCAAGAGCTCACCAAAATTGGACAGTTAAAGACTGGAAAAATGTTGCCTGGTCTGATGAGTCTCGATTTCTGTTGAGACATTCAGAGGGTAGAGTCAGAATTTGGCGTAAACAGAATGAGAACATGGATCCATCATGCCTTGTTACCACTGTGCAGGCTGTCGGTGGTGGTGTAATTGTGTGTGGGATGTTTTCTTGGCACTTTTTAGGCCCCTTAATGCTAATTGGGCATCGTTTAAATGCCACAGCCTACCTGAGCATTGTTTCTGACCATGTCCATCCCTTTATGGCCACCATGTACCCATCCTCTGATGGATACTTCCAGCAGGATAATGCACCATGTCACAAAGCTCGAATCATTTCAAATTGGTTTCTTGAACATGACAATGAGTTCACTGTACTAAAATGGCCCCCACAGTCACCAGATCTCAACCCAATAGAGCATCTCCATCAACTGCAAGATGCTATCCTCTCAATATGGGCCAACATTTCTAAAGAATGCTTTCAGCACCTTGTTGAATCAATGCCACGTAGAATTAAGGCAGTTCTGAAGGCGAAAGGGGGTCAAACACAGTATTAGTATGGTGTTCCTAATAATCCTTTAGGTGAGTGTAAGTCCTGGAGTGTGTTGTTTTGGCCTGGTTAATGACATGTGACAGTTTGCTAAAGGGATAGTTCACACAAAAATGAAAATGCTCTCATTAATTTTGGCTACTCACCCTCATGATCACCGAACATGAAAAGAAGCTCTACCGAACCTGCCTGATGTACGAGAACAAACTTCATTTGTTTTTGCGGAAGCTCAAACGTGCTGCGTAACACACAAGAATGAAAGAATATCACTTGCATGTCAAGCAAACATGCGAACCCCCTTATCATAACTGACGTGTCCGTTGATTAATGTTTATATGTGAGTAAAATTCTAAATTCAACCTGTTCATCATATAAAGCGATTGTGTCTCTTCAGAAAATTTGGGCCGTTTGATTCATGTGGATTAGTTTTACGATCTCTTTATTAACTTTTTGAAAAAGTGAAATCAAAGTGGTAGTTGCATAGCTGTCAATGGAAGGTCAGAAAGCTCTCAGATTTAATAAAAAAATATCTTAATTTGTGTCCCTAAGATGGAAGAAAGTCTTACAGGTTTGGAACGACATGAGGGTGAGTAATTAATAACATAATTTTCATTTTTGGGTGAACTATCACTTTAACTCTAAGAATTAGAGTTACCATAAAACAATACATAAGGTAAACTTTCTGTTACCGTTATGGTTAATTACAGACCCACAGGTTTAATACGCTGTAACTACTCATGTTATGGAATCATTATGCAAATTCATTTCCAATCAATTTTTGTATATTATTTGTAGAGTGTAGAAATCATGATTGCTTTTTATTAATGAAGGCTAAATGTGGACAGACTTGTCCTGTTTTAGATTATTTATTGAGATTAAAGAATTAGAATTTTGCAGCCTGTTGTTTCTTAAGTTGTTTGTGATCAGAATGGGACTAGGTTGTGTTATTTTGAAAGCTCAGGCTTGGACTTGTAGACCTGCTTGTGTGTGTCCTCCCACACACATCCTGCTGTTTCCTCATAATTACAGTATAAGTTGTTTTCCACAGCACTCCATGAGATTTTTGGGGGCTAAATGACTGCTTTTAAGGCTAAATTGTGTTCCTGTAAAACCATTTTCTCTCTGTACTTCAACTGGTAAAGCATGACGCTTTGCAAGGCCAGGGTGATGGATTTTCCCAGGGAACAAATATGATATAATGATAAAATGCGTACTGTAAATAAGCTGTAAGTCATCATTTTAGATAAAAATGTATGGCAAATGAATATGTGAAGTTCTGTTACATATGTCTGACTCTGATATTTAACCATCAGTATTTATACTTACTATACATATGTCCATATCGAAATCTCGAATAGATTGGTATGATTTTACAATCTATGTTTGATCGCCTCCTTATAGGAAAGAGCAAGAATTGGATTCTAAAGACGCCATCATCCTTCACCAGTTCTCCAGGCCAAAAAATGGGGTGCCAAGCCTGTCACCTTTCTGCCTGAAAATGGAGACATATCTGCGCATGGTTGATCTGCCCTATCAAGTATGCATGAAGGAGCAATATGGATTATGGATTTCTTTTGATCAGTGGTTACATGCAGTTATTGGACGTGGCACCATATGCTGTTGAAATGTCAATGAAATTCATGAAAGCCCTCAGAAAACCGGATTGTTTTTATTTCATTCACATCCAGATGCTTCAGAATAAAGACTATTATTATCATTATTATTATTCACATCTTTTCACCCTCATTATGTTTCTTTCATTGCAGAATTACTTTGACGGAAGCCTCTCTTCCCAGGGCAAGATGCCTTGGGTTGAGTATAACTACGAGCAGGTATGTGGAACTGAATTTATAATTGACTTTCTGGAGGAGAAACTTGGTATGAGCTTGAACAAGAGTCTGAGCGCTCAGGAGCAGGCGGTAGCACGGGCCATCACCACCATGGTGGAGGAACACTTGTACTGGTGAGTCATGTGCTGGCATTCAGAATGAGTCACTCTCCTGCTACTGACCCGTTACTGGATTGCGAGTGACAAATATGCACTTACTGATTATTGACTAGAGCAGAGGTTTATATGGATGTGTCATGCTGGGATATTGACAGAAAATCTGGATTATAACACTGGCTGTGGTCAGGAAATGAACGCCTCTCAGAAGGCGAAGCACTGCTTCTTGGGCGGAGTGATTAGCGCAACACTCTGAGCGAACTCTCAGCAGAGAGGCTGAGAGGCCCTCACCACAGGGCTCCTCTGTGCTGCGAGCAAATCACTCCGCCCAAGTTGCAGTGCTTCGCCTTCTGAGAATATAGTTCCCAGTATGTATACGGTTAAAAGATGCTTGTGTCTCATATGACCTTGCTATTTGTACACACTGTGACTATACAAATCACAACAATCACAACATATAAATAGGAAAATGTTGGCGTTATTTTGTCACTTATTGGGAGCAGTTTGCTAGCTGGAGCCATTTACTTCCAGTCTTTGTGCTAAGCTAGGCTAGCGAGTGCTAAGTGCGTCAGACAGAATTATGCTACGCACGGAGATGAAAAATGGTATGTATGGCCTTATCTAACTCTAGTGGATACGGTGAATAAGCTAAAGTCCCAAAAAGTTGGCGTGTTCCTTTAAATACGGTATACAAAAATTATTTATTACCCAAAAGTATAAATCATGATTCATCCTTTAGTTGGGTGAATATATTTACAGTTATAATAATACAATTATTTAATTTAAAATTAATTAAATAAATGAAAACATATAATTTATTTAGAACTTTAGAAATGTGTATATATCATTCTATCAAATAGTAATGGTTTTTTTTTTTTTTTTTCTGAATTTTAGACTTGGTACTTATTTTATTTAGTACGACTGCCATACACATTACTGATTTTAATAATTAAATAATGCATAATTAATAATATTTCAATTGTAAGATTTCAATCCTTAAAAAAGAACCATTTCTGTTTGCATAATAAAATCAATGTTGTATGAGTCCGTAATAGTGAACCATTCAAATAAAAAATATGCATGATAAGCCTGGAGTGTTACAGCTGGCAAGATTTGCAGTGCAAGCATCAGATTTATAAAATGAATGGCTCATGCTGAAACATTCTCCTACACATTGGGTATATAAGAGTAATGCATTATACTGAGGGGAAAAATCAAGGTGGGGGAAGAGCAATGGTATAGACATTCTTTTCTTACAACCTAATCTACTCCTCCTCAATGCTTTTGCATTGGTAGCTTTCTTGAAATTCTTTTTTTTTTCTTTTTTCTTTTCTTGTGCATTCTGTCTTCACATTGTCTGGAACGCTTTACACTGTGCTATATATAGGCTCCCACATGGCTATTGATTTTCAATTCATGGGTTTAAATATCTGTCCACTTCAGAGTGGTGTTGTGTATGTCAGCTGAAAAGCTTGCTGAGGGACATTTATTGAGCTATGAATAAGAGTTATGGATGTCATGCTGGGATATTGACATAAAAAATGGATTATAACCCTAGTTTGTATTGGTCAAGAAATGAACCTCCTAACACACTTGACCCATTTAAATAAAAAGACCTAGTAATATCATATTGAGAAATGTTGGGTAGCATACAGTGATTTTTCATGGAATTTATGTATTATGTTAAAATGTCATGTTGGTCAGTGCAACATGTATGAATAAAGTTGTTATTTTGGCGCAGAACTTGCACACTGAAGCTTTGAATCTGATTTAAACCTGATGAAAGGCTGATTGTAAATTCCAAGTGGTGAGTTCAAAGCCATGAACCCAAAGAGCGCTTGAAGCCATTTTGGATGAACGACTTTTATTAACGCTTTGCCTAGTGTGCAAAGAAGTTAATTAGAAGACAGCTTTAATTAATTTGATTCAGATATTCACAGAGCAGAGAATTAATTCAGAGTTTAATCTCAAAGGCCAAACTGAGTTTGTTTTCTGTGTGATATTGAAGCTGCACTCAGTTATAATAAACTCTGAATTATAAATAAGCCCATATTATGATGAATCGCTTGTATCAATTATTTGTTGTAGATTTCCTCATTTGCAAGTTGTTTTGGATAAAAGCAGCTGCTAAATAAATGTATTATGCATTTAAATATTCAGTACATCCATACATATATTTACAAACAGTAAAGTTTTAAAATATGTTAGTCTAAATTACCGTACACTCTATTCTATAGCTATACTGCATGTTATTATGCACTTACTATGTCAAATCTGCTTTCTTAAGACTTAAGGTTTGAAATCCAAAATCCAAAATTCTTTCAGGTTTTTATCTTTAAGAAATCAAAACGAATCTACATGTGGTTTTGTGAAGTCTCATCAAATACATTGTCATAGAAAAATGACAATATAAAAGCCAATCACTTATATAATAATAATAATAATTATTATTATTATTATTAAACAGGTTGTCTTCATTATATGAACTTTTTTTCCCCGCAGTACAAATGACTCTTTATACATATTTATGGAGGGAATCAGCTCTGATTCACTCTTCTCTCTCTTGTCCTCACAGGACCATTGCATACTGTCAGTGGGTGGATAATGTTCAGGAGACCCAGAGGATGCTGGACCTTCCCGGACCCCTCAGTGACCTGCTCAAATGGACCCTGTGTCAGCTGACTGGTGGGATTGTAAAGAGGGAGATGTACTGTCATGGCATTGGCTGCTTCACTAAAGAGGAGGTTTACGCCCTCATGGAGAAGGACATGCGCACACTGGCCACACTGCTAGGTGAGGAGAACAAGAAATAGAGCTTTAAAGTAGCATTTTTCTAATGTGATCACAATGTGATTTTAAAAAACAAAACTGTATGCATTTTGCAGAAGAACATTGTTTTGGTTGTGCTTCGGCTCTGCATGACTGTGCGGATGTGAACCGTGAACTAAAAAACCGATATAGATATTATCCTACTGCTCATAAAACATTCACTGCTAGGCTTAAGAGATATAACCAGTTTAGATGGAAAGGATCTCAAGCTGACCAGCTGAAGACGTTACTGTAGCTATACTCATTAATAGACATGGTACTTCCTTGAAAATAAATTCCAGCAGAGCACTACAACAACACATAATGAAATGACCCTCCCCAATTATAATTCTTTATAATGAACTCTGTTAGAGAGCTACATATGGCGATTTACACCATCTCAGTGTCAATTTTACTACATTTCAAACCTCTCAGTTCTCACCATCTCCGAAAAGCCAATGTTGATTCTCGTTTTGTTATGAGCTCTATCTGTTGCAGTCTCTTTTTGCAAGCAGACTCTCCTCTGCTCATTGTGACAACTAACGTATTCCCATCAAAGTACATACACACATCAAAGTAGCTTGAGCGAATATAAATGTCTATATTTACGAATATGACGAGACACACATGGCTGAGTGACGTATGTACACAACTACGTCAATGAATGCTACATTTTGAATAAATGCTGTTTTTTTACTTTTTATTCATAAAATAATCCTTTTTTTTTATTTTTTTATCACAGATTTAACTAAAATACTAAACACCACAATCATTTTTAACATTGATAATAAGTTGAAGTGTTTCCTAAAGACCAAATCAGCATATTATAATGATTTCTGAAGGATCACGTGACTGACTGATTATATTTTAAAATATATTCAAGAAAAGTAATTTTAACTTTTTTGGTTATAATAGTTCACATTCTTATTTCAAAAACATTTAAAAAAAATCTAACTGTCCTCAAACTTTTGAACTGTAGTGTAACTTTGTTTATTCCATGCCATAAAACTAATTTGAATTGTTAAAAAAAAATATATATATATATATATATGCCGATTTTCTTCCCCCTACATGTTAGTATCATATAGCTCAAGTGTCAAAATGTGAAAATACACTTGTCAAAACACAAAGACACAATATTTTACATACTTGTCACCACATGGAGTTGTAATTTCATGTAATCCATATCCATCTGATCCAACTGAATACAACTAAAGGTTATAAATATTTTCTTGTAGTGGCTGTTTTAAGGTAATGTGTTTCTGAAACCATTTTAAAGAAGTCTGTTGTTTGTCTTACATTACGGCTGGGGTTAATATTTATTTTCTGGACTTCCAGGGGATAAGAAGTACATCATGGGTCCCAAACTGTCCAGTGTGGATGCCACAGTGTTCGGTCACCTTGCACAAGCCATGTGGACGCTCCCTGGAACACGGCCCGAGCAGCTCATTAAAGGTGACCAAGACCTCACAACTGCATTTTGCACTCCTAATAGAAACATATCGCTCGGCATCAGTCACAGAAATGATTGCCTGGCCGATTAAAACATAAGTAGTATTATTTGGAGAACAAAAGGGACATTCATGCATGTCTTGAGTTTTGGATGTTGTGAGACAGATTATCCAAAAATGTCATTATTTACTCAACCTCATGATGTTCCAAACATGCATGGATTTCTTTCTTCCATGAAACAAGAAAGGAGATGTTAGACAGAATATTCAAATTGTTCTATTCTATACAATGTTGGTGAATGGGGAAGGGTTCTCTAAGGGGGACAAAAAACTAAGATTTTCAACTAATTGCATAAATTAAGTTCTGTTTGTGATCATATGGCTTTTAGAATATATTTAACATATAGTGCACAGGTATTTTGGATTTTGTTTATGGTACTTTGGGGTACATTTGTTATTTTTGGAGCTTTAATTGTTTCAAAAAAGAGCAGTATGAACATTCTGAATAACATCTTTTGTGTTCCACGGAAGAAAGAAAATTAAACCGGTTTGGGAAAAGTGAGTAAGGTATTGGAATTAAACATTTTTGGATAAACTACCGGTATTTAAAATTTGTGTGCCCTTGCTTGGTAGTTTGTTGAATGTAATTATTCACTTTTTCCACTAGATGGCATTATAAGCATTTATTTGTGCTTCTGCGTGTTACAGAATGCCAATTCGCCGCAGAATTATAGAAATATGTTGCTGTATTCTTAATAAAATTTCACTCTTAGATAAAAAGTTCAGTGGGTTTCTATATAGAACCCTAGAGTTCCTGACATTCCCTAAAGTTATGACAAAAAGGTTATATATATAAGGAGAAATGTCTTAAATGATTGCATAAAACTCATTTTACAGGTTAAACAGGTTATTTATTTATTTTCTTATTGTGATAAAGTAAGTTTATGATTTGTTGAACCCTTTTTGACATGTTTCAAGAAAGCTACACAAACAATTATGTCTATCTGTGCACAGGAGAACTGATCAACCTCGCCATGTACTGTGAGCGCATACGGAGGAAGTTCTGGCCCGAATGGTTTGTGGACTTAGAGGACTTCTGTTATGACAGCGACAACGACAGCAGCGGGACGCCCACCTGCCAGCTGGACCTTGGTCTCTTTTCCAGGACCGACACTTTAGAGGAATGCGATCTAAGCCTGCCTTCACACAGTAACTCAAACTCTCAAGGCTCGCTCTCAGACTCTGACATTGAAGTAGATGTCTCAGATGTGGAGCACGTCAAGGGTTAAATCTAATAGATGTGGTTGTTGTTATCTGCTGGCACACAAAACTGATATTGATAATTCATTGCCTGGATAAATCACACTTTGATGGACCTGAAGTAAAAACAAAACGTGTGTGTACAACTTGACATCAGTCACGGACAAGCAAAAGTCGGACGCTCGCTTGACTTCCCGTTGTGAGACGTGTAAAAGACCATCCATCTCAGTTGTACATCTTGGACCTCTGTAAAAAACATTATATCTCAACCATCTTTCTCAGATGTTTTGAATAAAAAATGCAGGATTGTTTCAACACAAATTTGGGTCAAATATGGTCAAACCCAGCCGCTGAGTTACAATTTTAAATTTAAATTTTTAACCCAACGGCTGGGTTCGTCCTTATTTGACCCAGATTTGGGTTAAAACAACCCTGCATTTCTCAGAGCGAACAGTTAATTTGTTCACAGTTTCAGTATGGTTTTGAATTGCCTTTCATTTCTAGGAAACAACTGAATTGAAATTCCACTCATTGAATTTGTAAGACCAGTCAAGGCATTTCTCTTAAATGTTGATCAAACATTTGCTCCAGAACAGAATCATGTAGAAAAACATTAGCTTGCTTGATTCAAGGATGTTTGTGTGAGGTTGAGAGTTTATTTTTTTCTGTGTGAATGCCTCTCTTCTGTTTAAAGTCGACATGAAACGGAAGTTGAGATAGTCTTTACTTCCCTATTGTGATGTATATCCGAGTGAAATGGCTTCTCAAACTAGTAAAAATGTCGGAGTTGATTGAGTCGTTGTGGTTTGCTATTGGTCGACCTCATGTGAGTGACAGGTTGTCCCGGCCTCGCGCAGCAAACATGTCATCTTAGAAGAGATGTTGTTGCAAGAGGGAGGGGAAGTGATTATGAGGGCACATTAATTTTTTTATTTATTTTTTTATAAATACTGCAATATTCCATTAAGATTTGTCAGTTTTGACTTCATGATGACTAAACCTAATAACTCCTGCTCCCAGGTCAGCTAAAGTACTTAAAAATAGGTCTGATGAAGATTTATAAAGCTTAAACATATAAAATAACAAAATGAATATTCCAATCTTCACAAATATTTAGGCTACCCTTCCTATAATTTGTATTGGTTATAGCTCCAGTGTGTGTCATCAGTGTCAGCTGACTCTTGATCAGTCTGAATGGTGCTTAATACCTGTGTGCCTGACTGCAACCATTTGTATGTGTGTGACAGTCTTTTCTCTTCATCCCCATGTGTCTCTTTCCGTTTTGGTTCTGTTAAACAGACCTGCTTTGCATGTCACCACCAGAGGGCACTGTGACCATTCACATATTGAGGTGGTCCTATGCAGCCACTTGTATTGCCTTTGCAGGCATCGCTTCAAGTTTCTGCCTTAAAAGAATATTTCTAAATATTAATAACAACAGTAAACCTCTAGTGAAAACTAAGCAGTCAGCTTTGGTGGAGTCTGATTATACATTTTCTTTATCCAAGTGTCTGATTTGTGTACCAAAGTGTAATGTGTGCAGAGGTGCAGATTTGCCTTAGTTGAGGGAAAATTGTTGTGATCAACAGCGGCATGATGAGATCACCCTCTTTCTGTTGAATTTACTTGAAACCCAAGCCTGTACTAAATGAAATTATTTAAATCCCTGTAAGGTTCGATCTTTTATGCAGAATTCTGTTGTTTACTTTCCATATTGTTGTTTTGCACATTTTAGATGATTGGACAATGTAAAGTTGGATGGATGGAAAAATTAGAGGACTTAAAACAGGGTCCATACAATCAGTGGGATGTGTTATATGTGTGTGTATGATATACAGTAGATAAATGTAATACATCATTTACCTGCATGTGTTTGTGTGAGCTGGTGTAAAGGTCACCAGTGGAAATCTTTATTCCCTGCATAGATCCAAAGTTAAATACACGTCGTAAACTCAGTCTCATAATAATTTTGTGTTAATATTACTTCATTTTTATGATTATTTTGGATATAAAGTAGCCTAATCAATTTTTTTTAGCTTTTTCTAAAAGCTTTTTTAGCTTCAAAACAGGAGATGCACAACTAAAAAATGTCATTTTGATTTATACAGTTGCTGCCAAATTCACATTCAAAAATGTGCATTAACCAATGCATTTTAATTCTACCCCGTGATATATGTTTATTAATAGACTTTTAGAGATGTGTCTGTGTGTTGAGAACATAGCTGGATTATGCTCTCATAAGATGTCCATTTTGCTATAGATCTGTTACTAGATCTTGAAGCCATATTACAGAGTAAATTTTCTGTCTATGGAAGCAAAATGATGGTTATAAATATATAGGCTATGTAGACAAAGATTCTACTATTTAAAATGTGCATAACTGAGATCCTCCCATGAGTGCTTAGTTATCCTGAACTGAGTGGTTGTTTGACAATGATTGCTCCAAAACATCAATTAAAATAGCTGTGGTGATTTCAAAGTGTGTGTGAGCCATGTTTTTTTCTTCCAAACCATTTAAGCCAGTGAATGTAATTAGTTGCTGGTTGTTGTTTGGTGGTTTGACGCTTTACTTTTGTTTTCCACTGTTCCACTATTTATTATGCAGTTAATCGTTACAGTTCAGGTCTTCAGATTTGACAGGTCAAGTGGCACGCACTTTTTACTGTTTGTGTCATTCTATTTGTCTCTGTCCTTTCTTCGGGTCACATTGTTTATTTTAACCCAAGTTTATTTTAATTCTCAATTATTATTATTATTATTATTATCATTTACCGATTAGTTCAAAACAGATTCTTACAGGAACAAAACAAGTGACTGTTTTTAAGATTGAGTTATTGAATCATTCACTTTAGCGATTCATTCAAAACCAATGATTCATTCAGGAATTAAAGTGATACTTCACCTTAAGATGAATGTGTATTTAAAATTGGTCATTTATGTAGAAGAAATGTGAAATTATTTTTGAAATTGGAGCCTTCTAGACTGAGAAAAGCCAGAAATTTTATTTTTGGCTTATGTGGATGAAAGACAACAACTCCCAGAATGCACTTGTTTCGCTGCCCTAGGAGGCCACGCCTACCGGTAACAGAGTGCAGAAGTCTAGGCTACTAGTGAGTCTCCGTGATGAGTCTGGCCGGGATTTCCGAGATCGAGATTGTCCAGGATTCGGCTTTTGCGTTCTACAGTCGCCATTCATTATGTTTACTGTGGCGAGCAGGACGAGACTGAGGGCCGCGGGAGAACGACGTGAGGCCGGTGGCGTGATTACTGATGAGCGACACCTGTGAGACGCACCGGTCTCGTATCTCTCACAGAGGAGCGGGAATTTTCTTAGCAATATTAAAACGCACATCAACCGATCACTTGTTTAACGTTCATGTAAACTTACATTCAGATTCACCAATCAGAATGAATTCAGTTAGATTGAAACAAAAGGTGTGCATGTAAACAATGAATGGCGACTGCAGAAAGCAAAAGCTGAATCCTGGACATTTTGGACGATCTCGACGGGAAAAAGAGGATGGTAACCCCTACTACTCAGATTTCTCCACAGAACAAAAGCCTGCTAGCTTAGCTTCCAAAAAAAGATGTCTGACACTATGTGTACATTCTGTGAGTGAGATCCCACCCTCTATGGGCGGGTTGAGAACATGCGGGACAGCCCCTACTACTGGCTGTAGTCTTTAGCCTCGGGCCAAAAAAACCTCTGATGACGAAAATGACGATTTTTGTGTCATCGACATCGGATGATTTTTTTCCAGACAAAAATAAATAAATCTCTCGTCTCAGGGGGATATGAGGGTGGAAAATACTACAGGTTTCTGCTAATACAAAGCTTAATGCTAAATCCTGAAGTATCCCTTTAAACGAGTGACTTTTTATGAGCGAGTCATTGAATCATTTACTCAAATGGTTAATTCAAAACACTGATTCATTCAGGAACAAAACAAATGTCTGGCTACATCTGAAATTGCATACTCATAACAAGAGTTATTACTTCACGACCGCAAAAAGTATGTTTTATATAGTATAAATGTGTGTAGAATGAATGTAATCCGTACGTACAACATTCATCATGCTGTCATTTTCATTTGACGTACCAGGGTTAGATGAGTCGCTTCAATGACATTCACAAATCCTCTCCTCTGGCCTTATGGGATAGTAAAGTGTCCATCGTATGCACACCCCGAAAGTCGTTCATCCAGAGTACTGTGAATTCGAACACTTCTTTTGTCACACACTGTTTTTCGCCCACTATAATGTATGTCATTTCTGAATGCAGCCGTTTTTTATGTGGGAGAAATGTTATCATTCTCTGTACTGATATGTTCAAAGCACTGATTCATTCAGGAATTAATTTGTGAGTGAGTCATTGAATCATTCATGGGACCAGTTTGGTTAAAACTGATTCATTCAGAAACAAAACAAAACTACTGCATCCAAAATCGCATAGGCTACTCCGAGTAGGTACTTCTTTTGAATAAGTTACTCTGCGACCGTTAAAAATGTACTTTCTATATAGTATGAATAATGTGTGTATAAATGTAATCCGGACAGACTACACTTGTCATGTTGTCGTTGTCATGTAAGTTGCCAGCATCAGTTGTGTTGCTTCACTGCCATTCGCAAATCCTCACCCTTGGCCTCATGCCAAGGTATAGTAAAGTGTCCTTCAGATGCACACTTTAGAATCTCACCAGAAGTAGTAAATCATCGAGATACTTTTTGCCTATACTGTTTTATGAATACTGCATTTGGACATGTTACTCTTTTCATATACTGTTTTTCATATACTGCGATTTAGGATACAGCCACTTTATGATTAACTCATTGATTCATTCAAAACTCTGCTTCATTCTCAAACAAAACACCACTACTCTGTGTGTTTGGATGTTTGATTTTACTTTGACAACAGTATTTTCATTGCTGAAGCAAAAATAGAAACCAAGTACCTGGCAATACTCTGCCTAAAATTTAAGTTATTTTATGTTATTTTATTTTATTAATGTTTTGTTTGTTGAACTGTTAGTAAGTTACTCAGTATTAAACTTTTGTTTATGACCTGTTAGTAAGTTACTCAGTATTAAACTTTTGTTTATGACCTGTCATGCTGATATTTGGAACAACAACACTCTTGCATTAAATTGCTTAAATCTAGGTTTTAATATTCAAAAAGTCAGTGTGTGAATGTTTTCCAACCTGTGTGTGCATGTGTGTATGCGTGTGTTTAGCATGAGCTACCATCTTTTCAATCAGGCTAATGAGTGGCAGCCATTCATGCGCAGAGGAGGGCTGATTAAGGCGTTTCCAGGCACTGGAGGCGTGCAGAGGAAACAGCAGGGGAGAGAGAGAGGGAGATAGAGAGAGAGAAGAGAAGAGAGACAGGAGAGGGAAAGGGGCCACGGATCAGGAACCAGGTTCCCGTGGGATGGAGCAGGTGCAGGCTGTGAGCAAGGCCTTTGGGCCCGACGGAGCAGCCAGAGCTTAAAACAATCTGCATAGTACCTTCTATTAATTTAGGCTCTTCAACACCCCATCTCTCTCTCTCTCGCTCTCTCTCTCTCTCTCTCTCTCTCTCTCTTTTCCTCTCTCTTTCTTGCTCGTACTGCTGCTTAACAGATCAGTGCTCCACAAAGAGGGGTAAACAGAGAGAGGCAAATTAAAAAGGGAGCTCCCCAGATACCCCAAAACAAATTAGTGCAAACAAATTACACAGAGTCAACACACAAACACTGCAGCATCTGTGGCTTTGGACTGAGGATGGCAGAGGCACAGCCTGCACACACTCCGCACCAAGACAGGGAGACTTTAGGTCATTCCACTTTCAAACCGTGGAGCGGATCGTTTTTATAGCTCCTGTTTGTTTCTGCTAATAGGCAGAAGTGAAGTGTCATGCTCATATAAATGTGCCCCCTCCAAATTTTGAGCCAAAAACATTTTATTTTTTTATTTTTTTTAGCAAAAATCACCCAAAATCATTTCACGATATGATACGTTTTTATTTCACGATAACAATATATATCACATAACTATTTTAGTTATTTTATTTTAGTTATTAAAAAGAACAAATAAGCAAATAATACAAACAATAGGAAAAATGCAATAGAACAAAGATGCAAATTAAATAAACTTTCAGGTAGTGTACAGTAGGTTTATTTAGCATGTTGGCTAAGCAGTACAGAAACTGAATAATTAAATGTATTTTCTCTGTTATGAATTAAATACAATTTGATTATTTGAAAAGATACAAAAGTTATTCAGTCAAGAGCAGTGATTTCTCTGTCTTTTTGTTGATTGATGACAGACGGCAGTAGGTAGGTATATTAGGCTGCTGTCACTTTAGGACCTTATATATATATGCCTAGTGACACATCTGTTTTTTCCTGTTCACGTTAATTGTTTTTTTGGTGCCTTTTTGCAGACAGAGAGTGGAGATTGACAGGAAAGCTTTTGGGTGGAGAGAGAGGAATGGCATCGGCAAAGGACTTTGATTCGGATTCGAACCCAAGTTGGACGGAGGCACAGTTGCAGCATATGTCAGCTCAACTCCGGAGCTCAACCGGAGCTCAACTCCGCCTCCTCAGGTCCACAAACACACCTTGCCGGAGCTCAGCTCCGTCTCCTTCAGCACCAAATATTGTTATTCCACTTGAATTATTTTTCATCTCTTGGCAAATACATGGCATATAAGACTGCATAATTAGCAAGACTACACAGAGACACCCAGGCTACATGGAATTATCAGACATCATAATGCATTAATCTCTGCGTTCTCTGGTTCAGCACCCCGTCCACAGCCATCAAGGGAAAACTGTCACAATTCTAGGCGTAACAGCGACGTTACCATGGAAACCCACGAATGACGAGAGTGATTCACTTTAAGAAAAGTAGCGATTCTTTTTTGAAAAGTAGCAATTCTTTTTTAAAAAGTATCGATTCTTTTTTGAAAGTAGCGATTCTTTTTTGAAAAGTATCGGTTCACTTTAAGAAAAGTAGCGATTCTTTGTTGAAAAGTAGCGATTTTTTTTTCAAAAGTAGCAATTCTTTTTTGAAAAGAAGCAAATCTTTTTCAAAAGTAGTGATTCTTTTTTTGAAAATTAGTGATTCTTTTTTTAAAGTATCGATTCACTTTAAGAAAAGTAGCGTTTCATTTCTTAAAAGTAGTGATTCTTTATTGAAAAGTAGCGATTCTTTTTTTGAAAAGTATCGATTCACTTTAAGTAGATTATTTTTCAAAAGTATCGAAAAGAAGCAATTATTTTTCGAAAGTAGCGATTCTTTTGAAAATTAGCGATTCTTTTTTTAAAGTATCGATTCACTTTAAGAAAAATAGCGATTCCTTTCTTAAAAGTAGCGATTCCTTATTGAAAAGTAGCGATTCTTTTTTTTTTTTAATCAATTATTTTTTTGAAAAGTATCAATTCTTTTTTTGAAAAGTATCGATTCACTTTAAGTAGATTATTTTTCAAAAGTATCGATCATTTTTTTGAAAAGTAAAAATTCTTTTTTGAAAAGTATCAAGTCTTTTTTGAAAAGTATCAATTCTTTTTTTAAACGTATCGATTCACTTTAAGTGAAATTCTTTTCTTAAAGGTGCAATTCTTTTTTTAAAAGTAGCAATTCTTTTTTTGAAAAATAGCGATTATTTTTTTTAAGTATAAATAATTTTTTTGAAAAGTATAAATAATTTTTTTGAAAAGTATCGATTCACTTTAAGTAGATTCTTTTTCAAAAGTAGCGATTCTTTTTGAAAAGTAGCGATGCTTTTTTGAATGTGTAAATGTGTAATTATACCTTTATTACAGTGTAACAATAAATGCGTAATTATATATTTATTACAGCGTAATAATACCTTTATTACAGTATAAAAATAAATGTATAATTATAAATTTTTTACAGTGTAGTTATACATTTATTACAGTGTAATAATACATTTATTACAGTGTAATAATAAATGTATTTATTACAGTGTAATAATACCTTTATAAAAGTTTTTTTTAAAGTACCTATTCACTTTAAGAAAAGTACCGATTCTTTTTAAATAAAGAAAAGTAATAAAAGTAGCGATAGAAATAAAAGTGGCGATTCTATTTTGAAAAGTATCGATCACTTTAAGAAAAGTAGCGATTCTTTTATGAAAAGTAGCAATTCTTTTTTTGAAAAGTATCGATTCTTTTTTAAAAGTAGTGATCACTTTAAGTAGTGATTCTTTTTTTAAATGTAGCGATTCTTTTTTAAGTATCGATTCTTTTTTGAAAAGTAGCGATCACTTTAAGAAAAGTAGCGATAATTTTATGAAAATTAGCAATTCATTTTTGAAAAGTATCGATTATTTTTTTAAACTAGCGATCACTTTAAGTAGCGATTCTTTTTTAAAAGTAGCGATTTTTTTTAAGTAGCAAATCTTTTTTAAAAGTAGTGCTTTTTTTAATGTTTAAATGTGTAATTATACCTTTATTACAGTGTAATAACAAAAGTGTAATTATACCTTTATTACGGTGTAATAACAAAAGTGTAATTATACCTTTATTACAGTCTAATAACAAATGTATAATTATACGTTTATTACAGTGTAACAACAAATGTGTAATTATACCTTTATTACAGTGTAATTATATCTTTATTACAGTGTAATAATAATGCGTCAGTATATCTTTGTTACAGTGTAATAAATGTATAATTGTAATAATGTGTCATGCCTGTATTACAGTGTAATTATATATTTAATACAGTGTAATAAAAATGTGTAAAAAGAATAATTTTTTTAAAGTAGCGATTCTTTTTTGAAAAGTAGCAATTCTTTTTTCAAAAAGTAGCAATTTTTTTCAAAAAGTAGCGATTCTTTTTTGAAAAGTAGCGATTCTTTTTTCAAAAAGTAGCGATTCTCTTTTTAAAAGTAGCGATTCTTTTTTCAAAAAGTAGCGATTCTTTTTTTTTAAAGTAGCGTTTCTTTTTCAAAAAGTAGCGATTCTTTTTTTCGAAAAGTAGCGATTCTTTTTTTAAAGTAGCGATTCTTTTTTTAAAAAGTAGCGATTCTTTTTTTGAAAAGTAGCGATTCTTTTTTTGAAAAGTAGCGATTCTTTTTCAAAAGTAGTGATTCTTTTTTGAAATGTAGCGATTCTTTTTTTGAAAAGTAGCGATTCACTTTAAGAAAAGTAGCGAATGTTAAATGTATTGATTTACTTTAAGTGTAATAACCAATGTGTAATTATAACTATTAAAGAGTAATTATAAATGTGTAATTATAACTTTATTACAGACTAATACATGTGTAATTATACCTTTATTAAAATGTAATAAAAAATGTGTAGTTACATTTATTACAGTGTAATTATACCTTTATTTTAGTGTAATAACAAGTGTGTAATTATACCTTTATTACAGTGTAATAACAAATCTATAATTATACCATTATTACAGTGTAATAATAAATGTGTAATTATACCTTTATTAAAGTGTAATTCAACATTGTGTAATTATACATTTTATTATTGTAAATAATAAATGTGTAATTATACCTTTATTACAGAGTAATTATACCTTTATCACAATGTAATAATAAATAATGATACTTATTAATAATACAATAGTATATTGTAACGACGATCAATTCCAGGAATGCACTAATATTTTGTTGGTAGTATCAGTTTGCAACAATTAATAGTTAACACTAAGTTGTTACCAACAAAATATTAGTGGATTCCTGGAACTGGGCGTCGATACATTACATCCTTATTCATCGCTTTCTGCCAGGACTTTTACGGGCTTATCCCAAATCACGAAAGTGACCTCGATGGGCACAATACAATGCAGGTTTGAGAGGTGGTGCCCTGCCAAATCTTGCTAGAAACACGACTTGCTTTGTCATACGATGTCATGCGATGTCATGCGATGTCTTGCGATGTCATATACATCAACAACATATGAAGCAGCCTCTATACGCTTTTCAGACGTGAATCATGGCAGAGTCGATGAACAAAACTAACAGGTACACAGCTGTGTGGCTCAAGGTCATGGTGCAAAGGACCCTAGGTTGAAATTACTTTGTAGCATCCCTTTAAGCATTTCTGCTTCATTAGAGACTATTGCAGCCTATTGTAACGCAAAAGCTTAACGTGGTTTAATGTATCTAAACAACAATCAGTGATCACCAAATTTCTCAACACATCAAGTCATTTTACGGCGCGATTTTGAATGATGACTATTCACCGTAAATAAGGGCTCCCCCTCCCTACAAAAGCCAGTTTAACCACTGAGTGCACTAACCACTTGGCTATCAGCGCCGACCTGTTCATGATAATTTAAGACATAACCAATTGTGTTGATGCCATGTGAATACTCCACACTATGGGCATTTTGTTTTCCGCTAAAGAGAACTAGATGTGTCTTTTTTCACATTCACCTTTTTTACATCATGCAATCCCCACTTTTTATCTGCTACGCGAATATATTTAATACCGCAATATACGATATAGCAATATCTCTATGATAAAAATATCTACGGTCGTATATATATGTATATATATATATATATATATATATATATATATATATATATATATAAAAGTCTGAAGTAAAAAAAAAATCTGCTCACCAAGGCAGCATTTATTTTTAGCACAAAAACAGTAAAAACAGTAATATTGTTAAAATTCTAAATAGCGATTTATATAATTTATATTTTTATATTTTATATGGGATATAGGCCTACGTAATATTTTTATGTTTTCAATTTAGGCCTAATTTACTTGATGGCAAAGTTGAATTTTCAGTCCTTCCTCCAGTTTTCAACATCTCATGATCCTTTAGAAATGTATATACAGGGCTTGACATTAACACCCACCAACCTGCAAGCCACTAACCACTTTGTTGGGTTGAATTTTATATGTAATAGCCTATATACATTTTTCAGTTGTAGTGTTTTAAAAAGGCATCTGAAATAATAAACAAATAATAAATTGTGTTGTCAAAAATATAGATTTTTCTATACATATCGACACTGAAATATCTTAAACGCTTTCAATACTGATTTTAGATACATGATACCAGCTGCAATTTCTCGCTCTCTCATCTCTCAAACAGCGAGTAACACAAACCCACCTCCCCTCATTCACTCATTTCATTTGCTCCAGATGAATATTGTTGGTGTTACAGGGCTTGAACATAATTTTGCTAATTTTCGCAGATTTTGTGCTCACACCCAAAGTGTGCGCACATAAAGCCTCCTCTCAGTACTAAATGTAGTTTGTTTTCTTATTGCGCTTGAACAGTCGAATACACAATTACTGTCAGTCTTGGTGAGTATTCATGAACGTACTTGGTGAACGTAAACATGCACTTAAAACATAACACAAGTGAACATAGTTGAGAAAGAAAATGCATGTGTAACAGTTGTGTCAGGTCTTAAAGTGACAGCAGCCTAATATGCTGCCAAATTATGAGATAATATTAAAAAAAATTCCCATTGGTATCAATGTCAGAATTGTGGCCAGTGAAAATACTGAGTGGCTAGCAATTTTGGAAAACCACTAGCTACAGTGGATGGTTAGCAAAATATATTAGTACTGGATTTGAATTATGATCTACTGAGTTGTTAAAAATGGTTGACAGATAGATACTGAGTTTGTTTTCAAAAGAGAGAGAGTGTGTCTATGTGTGCGTGCATGTGTGTGTGTGTTTAATGGTTTAGAATAAAAAAACAGTCTTATGGGTAATCAGCATGCAGGAAAATGGCAGAGACTCTCTCTGCTACACACTTTCATTTATTCATTCAGTCAT
The DNA here is from genome assembly GCA_031834385.1 of Semotilus atromaculatus. Classification (NCBI taxonomy): domain Eukaryota; kingdom Metazoa; phylum Chordata; class Actinopteri; order Cypriniformes; family Leuciscidae; genus Semotilus; species Semotilus atromaculatus. The sequence continues at coordinate 5,552,335 of JAULUF010000019.1, read as the reverse complement.
CTGCTCACTTGTTTGCACACTGACTCTAGTAAAAAGTCACAAACACAGCTGAAAGTCAAAACATATTCCACAATCCATATGGAATATACTTCCTTTGCACCGTCTGGAATAAACAGGGAATTGTAAGGCTGTGAATCAAGATATCTGGAATCCAGCCTGTGCTGTCTCGATCACATTCTATTTCCCTGTACATCCAATCTGTCCTATAAAGTTAAATGCACAAAGACCATAGCCATAAATTTGAAGAATGTCTACAATCTATGCCCATTTCTTTGAACTGTTGTGTGTATAGCATTTCTGTTTCTCAATCTGTGTGTGTTATACGAGAAAAATCATATCTGGCTTCATCCTCAGGCCCCCTGGCCACCTGGCAGAGATAGTGACCCTTCCATCTGCCCCCCGCTGTCTTCCTGTTTGTGTGTGTGTTTTGTGGATCCAGAGAGATGGGAATAAACGGCCCACATGAGCCCAGAGTGCAGCTCTGCATGTGCCAGATGACTCCCTAGGCCCACCCGAAGACTTCACTCCCCTCAGCCTTGGCAGACAGGCTCAGGTGCGGTTCAAAAAAGACCGGGCTACAACGCCAACAGGTGGCGCTGTTTTCTTCACCAATTACGCCTTTGTTTGCTCTTTGGCATCCAGTTTGTTTTGGACGAGTCCCCTCGCCCGCTGGACAAGAGCCAGGGGGAGTTTGTATGTGTGTGGGCTGGTCTTTCCACCGACATCGCTTCTCAAAGCGTCCTCGGACAGAGCCAGAAATGATAAGCTCGCTGTAAGCTCCTGATTTGAATCGAATGCGAATGTGCCATGTTCTTGATTATATTCTTTGCAAAAACCCACATATGTCTGACCATTTGTCTCACAAATAGATGAGGACAGAGAAGCCACTCTCACTTTTGATGCTTCCAAGGGTGCTTGTTCTCTGACCTACAGCTTTTCAAGATCTGCTCTGCAAGGACGTCTTCAACCCCCGTCATCCTGGTGGATTAGAGCAGGTACTTTTTCAAAAGAGAGAACGAGAAAGGGCGAGTCACTTTGATACCCCATGACTGAGAGGGGCATCGGAGCAACAGAGCAGGGACCCATCCCAGAATCCTTTACTTTTCCTTCATTATCTCCTTCCCCAAGCTGCTGTTTCTCTTCCCCTGGATGTTATCTTCAGCTGCTTATGCCCTAATACCACAATTGTTGTTCTCTAAAAACAATCATTAGCAATCCCATTGAGGCTGAGGGTTTTTTAGCAGCTTTCTCTCTCTCTCCTGATGGTTTCTCCTGGCTCTTTATCTCTCCCTCCTCTTTTTTCCCCGCCTGAAAACAGAGGGATATTGGCAAAGCCTCTTTAAACTCTCTAGCATTACGGTGGATTATTTTGTGCTGAGACCCTTGGACATGTTTTTTTTCCCTTTCTCTGTCTTTTATTATTTCCCTCACTTCATGGCTAAGGCAGACACGCTAGGTAAACATTTTGGCGTCACACTCGATTGCGTCCCAGAAATTAAAAAACGCAGAGACAATGGGCCCGGGACACTGACACGCTAAGACCTTGGCTCTGGGGGGATGGCTTGTACGCCGCATGACAGCACGGCCCTGGCGGGCGGAACAATGCCGGCCCGCGTTCTTTGGTGTGTGCGCTCGGAGCGCCGCGCTTTAGACTATCTGCTCTAGGCCATCTGTCTATCCTCCTCCTCTTCTCTCACCCCTCTGCCACGGCGGATTTGAACTTGGCTCAATTATTCATCTGTTTACAAACACGAGCGCAAACAGAACAGTTGGATCAGTTAGGCGTGGGCCTTTTTTTGGGGGGCACTGATACTGAAAGTTTTCCCAAAGGCGGCGCAGTGTAAGAGATTTATTTCGCAGTTGCAGGTACTCAAGCGGCGACCTGCTGCAACGACGGCAGACGTGCCACAATATGTGTTGTGCTTATGAGCTTAAGTGGACAGCTGTTTATGGATACAAGTCAATAGCTTCACTTAAACAGTGAAAAAAATAGCTTATCCCTCAGTTTTATATCTTCTTCCGGTTCCAGTTACGATACTGTTGTGCCTGACTAAAGATTTATTGCTTCTTATTGCTATTGGTGGTGGTGACCTATCCGGGGCCTATAGGCCGCTATAGCTGACACTCCAGAGAAAGACCCACCGAAAACACATTCTCACTACAGCCTATAGAGGGCACTATTACATTAGACAAGCTGAATAAGTCCAACTTTTTCTTTCCTAGCAGTGACTGTTTTGTGTGTCAGTCAAAGTGTATAAATTAATGTTAATAAGGTCATTATACATACAATAAAAAATTATGATGCATTATTTTTAGTAGGCTAAAAAATGTAAATATTTTATATAGCACCACTGTTCATAACATTATTTATTAAAACCACTTTTGCATAACATCATTGTGGCCATTATTGTGGGGAAAAAAACAATAACAAAACAAAACACACACACATATATATATGTCTTCAATTGTAATTTATTCCTGTGAAAGCAAAGCAGAATGTTTTTAGCAGTCAATACTCTCTAAAGTCTCACATTATCTTTCAGAAATTCAAAAGAACGGTAGGCCTATATTTATCTGAAGTATAAATCTTTTAAGTTATAATGTCTTTACTGTCAGTTTTGATCACTTTATAGTGTGTCCTTGCAGAATAAAATTATTAATTTCTTCAACAACAACAAAAAATCTTACTGACCCCAAATTTATGAACAGTAGGCTAGTGCGTAAAGTATCATTTTCAGAGGTCTTCTGCCTTTGTGAATACCCTTTTGTACTTAAAGTCAATATGAATTGCCATTTACTACTAATTTTACTTCTAGATTGGGACGTAAGCTGAGCAAAAACGTATATAATTCATTTAAAAAAAGTATAAATAGGAAATAGGATCCGTTTTGATTCCTTGAAAGTGGTGATGTTTGGCCTATGAACTAGAATCTCTCCCCTTGTTGTATTTCAAGTCAGAATTTTTTGTCATAATTCCACAATTCAATTTCTCGTTTCTCCTCAAGCACTAATAACGACTAATAAGCCCTCAAACAAACTACCAGACTCCGATTTTATGAACTCTCAAGAAAAACCTGTTTTAATCACCCCTCTCAGCTCTCTCAGTCCACTTCTGTTCTGTTTCGCGTCTCGAGACTCCTAACTCTCTCCTGTAATTCCCAAACACGAGTTTGCAATAAACGATTTGTACATCGCCCTTTATTCTTGGCGTAACGCAGAGACAGATTGCACATAGCTGTCAATTCTCTCACTTCCGTCCTGAGAGACCTAAAAGGTCTGCCCTGAAGCAGCAAGTGTTCCTCCCCACATATAAGCTGCTGCATTGTCACTGTGTACTAAGCCATTCCTCAGAGAGCTTATAACGTTCATTAATCTAATTAAATATGTCTTATTGCCCAAATGAAAGGCTGGAAGCTTTGCTGTAGGATAAGTGTAGAGTAAAACTGGGTCCCAGCAGAGAGGCACACAGTCAAGTCGCGCTAACGGTGCTGTGCTTCATTAGGCTCCTAATTACCTATTGTTTCTCAGTAGTTTGTGCTGTTTTAATGAGAATCTACAGGCACTTAGATCTAATCTGAATTTTCTAATCTACTGGTCCATTCCCGGAGAGTCAAAATGTTATTGGTTTATTTGTAATCATACTTTTAAATGATGGAGATTTGACTCCCCCTGGGGCTATCGCTGGGTTTTGAGTGACTAATTGAATTCTTGGCTCACAGACGCTATTTGGGTGTGAGTCAGAGATGAGTGCTCATGAGTGCTCAGTCAGTCAGTTAAGTGAGAGAACGCGCAGGCGGCTTCAGTTACGCTCTTTCGCCCTGGATAAACCCCACAGAACTCACCTTTAGGGTCTCCATGGCAACATCCCTCTCTCCTGATGTGCTTGTAAAGTTTGGTACTTAGAACCCAAACTAAAGCAAATGTGGTGAACTTTAGCCAAAGTGTGACACAAGTGTGGTCAGAAATATCCTTAATTGTTGAAAAAGAGGTCCACATAAACATATACTAAGTTTAAAAACTATACAATGCATAGTAAGACAGAAATAAAGCAATAATTCAATCATCCTTTTTTAAGCAAAGAATGGACTTTCTTTTTATTTTGTGGAACACAGATGACAATATTTTGAAGAATATTAAATTTTTTTAATATATTTCATATAATGAAAGCCAATGGGGTCCAAAACAAAATGTTTTTTCTTCTTTATTTGTTAGAACTAATAGGCCTAAATTTAATAAGTTCTAGCCATTTAATCATAGCTTGTAACCCAACACTTAAAGTCATAATGAAACAGAAGTACAGATTTTAACATGTTTAACACTGTCGAAAAAGAAAACGTAGTTATGACGATGAGATCTATAGCACATATAGATAGGAAATTTTCTTTTCATGCAAACTTTAAATTCTCATAAATTTCGGCGTGGCATTGCGCATAATTTTACTCATTCCCGCATATTTTGTGCTCACACCCAAAGTGAATGCACATAAAGCCGCCCCTCACAGTACTAAAAGTAGTTCTTTTTCGCTGCTTATTGCAGTCTCAAAACAGTCAAATAACCATTAAAAAAGTCAAAATGCCAGTCTTGGAGAGTATTCAACATAAACACTGTCAGTTATGTTTTAAATGAGTGTAAACATTTGAGAAAGAAAATGCATGTGTAACAGTATGGATTTGTGTGTCAGGTCTTAGAGTGACAGCAGCCTAATATACCTGCTGACAAATTATGAGATAATATTAATGTGGCTAACTTTGGAAAGCCACTTGCTACGGTGACTGGTGAGCAAAAAAGTTAATGTCAGGCCCTGTATGTAAGTGTGAACTTGTGAAAATAAGAGTGGACCCAAACCTCCTTGTGAGACATCCCACATTTTTTCTATTCTATACTCAAGAATGTTCACACTTTTATCTCTTTATTAGTGTATAGGGGGCTGTATGTGTTTATCTATTAACCAGAGTTTGCAGTGCCAAAGCACTCATTTGATATGTGACCTGCCACTGAAGAGTCAGGATATTTATCATCTGCTGAATTGCCTTTGTGTGGTGCTGCAAAATGGCAGCAATACATTCTCAAATGAAACCGCTTGAAGGTTAATGAGTGGCAATTGCCCAGTGAGGACTAAATCTATTAGCGTTTCATAGAGGAAATCAATCAACATGACCAACTCTCACTGATTTGTCATTTTGAAACATTGCCCGTTTGAATTGAACAGTACATTCTGTTACATGGGATCATCTGTGATGGTTTGATTTGCTCTTCATTAAGGTGATTAATGCTCTTTATTCTGATTCTGTCTCAGTAAACAAGCTCTTTCATCCTGTGGCGCTGTGCTGCATTAGGTCGACCCAAACAGTGATAATGACTCCAGAAGATTACAGTCCATCAGCTACTCGCTTGACGTCTGTCAAAGGATGAAGTCTATAAAGTCTACAACCAGATTAACCTTAGTGCTGGACCTTTTATCTACTCATTGTCTGTATTCAGTTTTTTTTCCCATTCTCTCTGGACATAAAACATCAAATAATGGAGCATTTCCACCCCCAAAAAACTCCACATCTAAGATGGCACAACCTGGGTAAAACATCCCACACCTAATGAAAACAAAATGTGTCAGTGGAACTTTCAGTCAAAAATATTCAGTCTATCTGCTTCAGTTCAAACCACTGAGCCCTCGCGAACAAACACACCGAAAATGTTGTGAGAGAGTTGAGGGATGGCAGAGGAGGGAGATTCTGCAGATTGTGTGATGATGAAGAGCTCTTTGCCGGGTTCGCACTTGCTGGAAATCTCCTGTTATCATATGTGCTCAGACTGCACCTCCCTCTCAGTCTTCTTCTCCGTGTGTATTATTGATTGATGTGTTGTGTAGCTGGGGTTTGGTTTGCCCCGTTGGCTCTTGAGAGTATGTATGTCCAGACGTACACTCAATCAACGGCTCAAAGCACAGTTCTTGCTTGTCTTATCTGTCTTTTTTGGAAGGAAATTGCTTCATAAATTATTATATTTACAGGTCTTGGTTTGCAAATTTAACTGATTGCTAAAAATCTTTTTACACTATACAATAAAAAGTGTCTGTATTGAAAACTGATCCTGACTGTTCCTGTTGTCGGTGGCTGCAGAGTTTTAGCGCAGTTCCGAAACCTATTTAGCTGTCTACACTATCGTTCAAAGGTCAGTATCTATTTTAGTTTCAAATAAATGCTTTGAACCGAAGTGTTACTTGAGCAACAAATGATTTCTGAAGGATCATGTGACACTGAAGACTGGAGTAATGATGCTGAAAATTAAGCTTTGCCATCACAGGAATTAATGACATTTTAAAATATATTCAAAAAGACTATTTTCAATAGTAATCATATTTCACAATATCTCATCACATATCTCATTCATTACTGTTACATTACATATAGTGTATTATTGTTTTCATTTACAATTGATTTTTTACAAAAGTTTTGTGTTAGCATATTGGTAAAGTAAATATGCAATGCTCTAATAGGCAGAAAATACATAGTTTACACAAAAATTGAGTAAATTAATAAATTCTAATTATACAAAATTATATTTGTTTATACTTTTCAGTGTTTAATGAAATTAATTGGTAATACTTTACAATAAGACCCTTATTTATTAACATTTTTAACCTTTGTTAGTACATATAGTAATGTAGTTAACTAATGTTAAAAAATGAAACCTTATTATGAAGTGTTACCAAAAATATATAGGGGGTAAGATGATTCTTACCCCAGTAGGGGCCAACTTACCCCTCTTTTAATATTTAAATTTTTTTGCAATAACAACATATAGCAGATGTTTATTTATTTCCTATAATCACACATTGGCTTTTATTTCACACACATTATTCACCCATTATTCATTATTATTATAAAAGTAAATCCACATCCTTTTTCCCCCATCTTGTTTAATTGATAATTCGTTATCAACTCTTCTTTTGACTCATTTTCCATCTTTCTCTGTGAAAGATATGTACATTGCTGCCGTAATTTGGCCAAAACAACCCATCTTAGGAGGCACCCTTCATTTCTATGATGACTCAAAGTGCTGTCTACATAGGCAGCTTACTAGGTTTTGGAACAGAGCAGTTATGATGTTTGCACCTAAGAAACTACACAGAGATTCATGCCTTTTCATAGCAGTATCCTGCATCCTCCTTTGATTGATGACAGCTTTCAGACGCGATGGGCTTGTTTTTTTATCACGCTGGTGCAAAATGACCGGGGACAGACACAGGCAGAAGTACCGCTTCAGTGGCTAATGAGAGGCATTATTCAAACTCCTGCTCTGGTGTCAACATCGCATGTCCTGCGTCTCTCACTGCCTCTGCATTAGTACAGACAAGCAGCCCAGTGACTGTGACAATTAAAGCTATTCCTCCATGCTTCATTTTTACCAGTGAAAAACACATCTAAATAACATGGCTAAATTAGGCACAAAACAGTGCCAACTGTCATGTAGACATGTGATTGTGGCATCCGTTCGTCTTTTTGATCAGTTTCCTTTACTGATAGTAATTGGACACTTAGTAAGACAGGTAACATACTGTGGAAACCGCTGTGGAACTTTACATCATTTAGCTTTGTGTTCAGGCTGCCTCCGTCACAAGCCATTGGCACTGGCTGTGTAAGTGTTCTCGGACCATCAGACCAGAACGGCTCGAGGTAACAGCAACATGTTCTTGTCTCAACTTTTTGATGGAGTCTCCCTTTTGTGTGTTTATCACTGAGGGAGGATGCACCTGGGGCAGCTGTGGAAAGAGACAGGCCAACACACATGACAGGCGAGAGAGAGAGAGAGATAGAGAAGGAATGAACGGAGGAGAGCACACTGAAGAGGAGAGAGGTGCCCGTGGTGTTGGAGGAGCTCATCAGACAGAGCCCTTCTCCATCTGTCACAAATCATTTCTGCTCTGGAAGTAAGGAAAGGCAAAATGTCAAAATATTTGAATACATTCCATGGGAGTGTGTCACACTCGCAGAGGGAGATGCTTGGCAGCTGTGGGGTCGAAAGGAAAAGGGTCGTCTACTGGATGAAATGGGATTTTATCGCATTGTATAAACTTCCATTAAAAATATGTGTATATGCACACTAAATGAATGGATAGATAGATCATGAATAGATATCAACAATAATGACTAAAATTACTTTTAAATGACCTTAAGTGTCTGGGATGCAACGCTGCAAGGGGCTGATATCTTTTTTTGGACTCCTGTGTTCATTTTAATACAGTTTTCACAAAGTAACAATTTGGTCAGTGTTCATTAATTGAAACGTCAATTAACTATAAAAAGGTGTATATTCATCCCAGAGTGTGTTAATTTTTACTCTCAGACTAACAATAAGTTGATCAAAAATGTTCTATTTCAAATAAATGCTGTTCTTTTGAACTTTATTCATCAAATGATCCTGAAAGAAATGTATTATGGTTTCTAGAAAAATATTAAGAAGCACTATTTTCAACATTGATAATAATAAGAAATGTCACATAAGAATGATTTCTGAAGGATCACATGACATTGGAGACTGGAGTAATGGCATTTTAAAATCTATGAAAAATAGTTATTTTGAATTGTAAAAAATATTTAGCAATATTACTGTTTTTACTGTATTTTTGATCAAATAAATGCAGCCTTGATGAGCATAAAAGACTTTTTGAAAATTTTTAACGGATGTGGATTAATGTCAGTGATTTTGACAACACTTTTACAGCATTGTAATTAAATGAAAGCATTTAATACTGTAGATTTGAAGGACTAATACTTTTAATACAGCATTAAAGTTGTTTTCTTCTAAATCATTATTATATACAACAACAAAACGCTTTAGATTTCATTAGCTCTCTTAGCTTTCATTTTTAAGCTTCACAGGCATTACAAATATATAATTTATTGCCATTTTTATTTCCATTGTCTTCTATTGATTTTTCTTATTTTGTTACAGATTGTTTTTTTCAGAGAAAGTGGGAAAATGAGTATGCGAGTTTCGCAAGTGTCCATTATTTCTACACTTTTATATTGGTCTTTCTCCTGGATTGCTCTTTTTGAAAATTTTAACTTTTAAAGCTTTTCTCAAGAGTGAATTCTAGTTCGTATTGACTAGAAAAGAAAAGAGAGGCAGGTGTGAAGGACGCAGGGATTTGATCTCTGTACCTTTGAGGAATAGTGAGATAAGTGCTCTCAGAAAAGGTTTGACGTGCCAAGACTGCAGAATGAAATAGCAATTCAGTGTCTAGGTAACCTATCCACTGTTTATTCACTTACTCTGCAATTTATTGAAAAAAGTGTTGTATCCTTGTTTGTTTTTTGGATCTATAAAATACAAATTAAAATACTGTACATAACCCCATAACACCTAACTTTAAAAATAGGTTGTGATGTGTTAGTGGTGGTTGTAAGAATTAACTCAGTGCTTTAAATTGATCCTGCACTATTAAAAAAAATATTGTAATACGTAATATGCTACAATGAACTCTGTAAAATATCTAACCGCACATAATTTTAAAGTAAAAATCTTACAATAAAAAAAAAAAACTTCTGATAAACTTTGATTCATCTACCACCTGTGCTTTTATGGTGGTTGTCAGGATATTCTAAAGGTACAAAACTGATTTTTATTTGAGTTGAATGAAAGTAACACTGCTTAATAAAGTGAAATTTAGGGGTAAGTTCACACAACAACATTGTATTAAAAATGGAAAAGTTTTTCTTTGTGTTTTTTTAAAAGCTTCACGTATCCCTGTTCACACTGATCCGCAAAAATGACTAAAAAACGCTGTATTATGCCTGCCAGCGATGTCACTTTGTAAAGAAACACTATGCATCTATAGACTGAAAATGTAATATGCATGCGCATGACACAAATCAACAACTGTATAATTTTCATAAAGTTTGCGTTTTCAGGTCCCCAAAATGCTATTGTTGGTAAATGAACGGCCAAAACGCATAAAACGTTTTCTGTTTTTAGTTGAATTGGTGTCGTGTAAATGCCCCCTCAATCTCTAGAGCCTGAAACATTGCCACTTACAGCCAGTATTTATTTCCTAGTATATGTATACAAGCCACTATATGTAGCCATTTCTGAACATTATAGATGGAGGAGCTACAGTTGATCGACACAATTGTGTCAGTCTCTGCCACTAGATCAGTGCACCTCTTGTCTCTGGGCCAGTAAAACACTGTGATTAATTATTTCTCTTTAATCAGAATCACAATGGAATAAAATAATGTTTGTCTGTTTACAATTCTCCCAGGCAGAGCCTGAAATTTGCATGTATTTGATGGCGAAAAAAGAGAAATCTCTTATCCGGGGGAAGATCAAGGTTATGACTTCCTCAAAGCAGAGTTCCTGAAACCAATTAAACTCTGTGTAGTGAAGTTCAGCTGGAGGACACAGTGCCGTAACAATAGGAGAACGTGATGACAGCCAACACCACTATCTCCTTGCATTTCCACCAGTGCTAATTATATTTGCAGATTCTGTCATTTAGACAAAAGGCGAATAACTTTGGTAATCATCATGAACCATTTAAATCACTCCCTGGCCTGTGCAAATAGTCGACCTTTCGAAATGAAGTCAATTGCAAGATATGTGTAATCAAATATCATTTCGATAAGCGGAATATGGATATGAAATGAGAATAATTATGAGCGGTGTTTACAGTTACAATTAGCAGCGTATGATCTTCATGAAAAAGCAATGAGATTTTTTTTTTTTTTTTACAAATATGCCTTTTGAATGCCACTAGGGATTAAAAAAACAAAACAGGTGTGTATCATTTTGGACAAGAGGGATCAAAAACAGAAAGTGTAAAAAATGAATAATTCATATGTGCTCTTATGTTCTGAAGTTAAAATGTCCATGTTCACACATGTGTGAGCGCTACATGTTAGTTTAACTCAAAGGAAAGCCATTGCGCTACGTTGAGTCATACCCAGTTTTGAGGCACTGGGTTTACAAAAGCTCTTTATTTCAAGTGTTTTGCCGTCCATTGTTAGTGATCAAAGCCATTCTAATTCAGATAATGTTGTTATAGCCACAGGTTCCTCCCCCTACTCTTGCTCCTGTTCAAAAGACTATATCATGTTAAAGAGAGCTGGAGTAACTGCTTTTGATTTGAATGTGAAGTGTCATTCAGTTGCGCGGCTGCCGAGCGATTTGCCATGGTGATAGGTTTGCGTTTGAGAACACCTGGCAAGGTGGCAAATGTATTCAAATCTATGTGAATTGTAATGCTCTCACCTGGAGCCAATGGGCCGGGATATGTGTTTGTGTGTGTGTGTGTCTGCAAACACAAGTGTGTATGGAAATAATAAAGCCTCATTTCTAAGCAAGGGGGGTTAAATCAGAGCGAGAAGCATAGAGAAGGTGCAATGGAGAAATTAAGCTGATATAAGGTCAGGTTTTGACCTTGAAAAGCAAGTTTCAAATAATGATAATGGATCACACTTATAGTAGCCCTTTAGTAATCCAACCAGTTCAGTTATACAGCCACGCATGTTTAAAGACTTGTCGTGCATCAAATGTTTGAATTTTACATTATTAGGAAGGCTTGAGTGGGAACAAGAATATTTTTAGCGGGTTTCAATTTTGATTGCTTCGATCCTGAAAATGGTTGCTGTTAAGTGAATGGGTCTCTAAAGGGAATGAGAGGATGAGATAAGAAAATTCACAGCATAGGCTGAAAATGGTAGCATTAAATGGCTTGTCCTCCTAGCGTGGAAATGCTGAGAGCGATTCATGTTTTAACCTTGTACATGCAGCCATTAAAGTCAATGGCATTCAGCAACCATAAAGGTCTGTTATAGAAAATATCTAGAGTTATTACGTGGATGTCTGGATGGAATACATAATTCTGATTGTTCAGTAATGGTAGTCAGATATTTCTGAATAATGCTGTCTGGAAATAGTGTTTCAGTAAGTAAGCTTATAAAAATCTATTTCATGTGCATTTTATTTGTTAAGTAGCCATGAAATAAGGATAATTTACAGCTAGATGCTGAATTTCTTTTTATCTTTAGTCATGTAATAAGCAGGAGTGTTTTTGATTGATTTATTTGGTTTTGATTTATTTTAATCACCTTTTCACTAATACAATATCCCTTACTTAGATTACTTCAAATAAGGATATCTATATTGTTGGCTCTTTGTAAACTTGTTTGTAAACTACTGTTTACTGTTTAAATAAGTCATTATTTCCAACAATTTTCCACAAAATACAAATCACAAATAAAATTTAAAAAGCTCAGAAAATACAAAGTTCCAGTTGAGCATGCTGTTGTTATAGTTGGTGTAGAGCAGTTCTCATCAATTAAATCCTCAAACAACTTAATGTTTGCATCCACAGGGTCCAGATAATTTACAAATGGTTCCCATTGTAGAAAAAAATCTTAGAGTGAATTATATAAGTAAGATATTCTAGTGGCATTAGCTCCATTAACACTTTTTGCCAGGCCTTCACAGAGGGGTCTTTATCAGTGGTCTACTTAAAAAGAATGTTTTTGGTGCTGCAAAGGTCATAATATTATAGAGCCTTCTGTCATTATTCATTTTAAATTACTTTACAGTACATTAACGTAGAAATTGGGCGCCTAATGGTTGACCAACATTGTGTCTCCGAGGAATCTATAAAAGGAGTTTGGTTTGTTTTCCTCCTCCTCCTCCTTCCCTGTGTGTGTATGGTCTTTGATCGACAGAGAGAGGATAATGTCATAGCAAGTCTTATTTATGACAGCTGATGGAAAGATAGCCGTTTTTTTGTTTATGCTGTTGTCTTGTTCCTCTGTGGCTCTGAAGAGAGGGATTAAATGGACTGAGGTTTGTTTTTGGTTTTCCCTCGAGGATCCTCAAACTCCTCTCTTTCTCTCTCTCTCCCCGCTTCCCCTCCCCTCTGCCTTTCCTTCAAGGAATATGGCCAGATTCATTATTTAGCTGTGCTCTTTTTGACAGCTGGGTCGGAGGGAGAATAGGGCTTTGGTGTGTGAGTGTGTGTGTGTGTTTGCAGTGTGTATGGAACAGCAGGCTGGAACTGAGGCCTGACAGAAGACAGGAGGCCTGTCGGTGATGCCTGCAGGAGCTGACAGCTGATCACACTGTCAGTCAAGGGAGCCGTCCACGCTGGAGGCTAACAGACTCAACACCGTCAACCTTCTCTTTGTCGTTCAGACCGTTCTTCCTGTCAATCCTTCCACAACCACCTTTTTTTTCTTTATAAATGATCCACTGCTTCTCTGTATCCTCCAAATCATCGCTTTTCACGCACCTTTTCCCCATCAAAGCTAAATGCATCCAACTTCTCCTCTCATCAAACCATCAGCCTCCTCCTCTAACTCGTTTTCTCATTGACCATCAGATTTGTTCTTGTGTATTTGGGCCCGAATGAACTAGATCATTTTTTCACCATGTCATCAGTCCATTTGCAAATAAAAACCAGCAAAAAAATGTTTCCATATAAATTTTTTTTAATTTATGAAAATCAAGTGAGCTTATAAAAATCTCTCTTTTATGTCTATTATGTCTGTGTATTTTAAGTAGCATGTAATAAGAAGGATAATGTACAGTCAGATGCTGATTTTTATCATTTATTTCTTTATTTAAACTGACAAATTTGTAAGTTTTCATTAGTCTAAAAATGTCAGGCAGACCTCAAAAATTGATAAGGCAATTATGAAAATCAGACATTCATAATGCACAAAAAGCGTCTTTTTCAGAGTAAAATAAAGCGGCAATTGGAGAGAAACCTGTTATTCAAAATCAATTGTCTTTTTTATCTGCTATACAGCTCCAGTCCTAATGAGAGTTTGGCCTGTGATTGCCTGTGACGCTTCCAGAGACTCAGTGCTCTTTGTGGTGACAATGGGGCTTCAATTCACCCATGAGACAAACTGACTGGACAAGTCATTCATCGATGCAAATGCCAGCCAAGACGTGGTCGTATGCATCTGTTTCCCTCTCTGAGCCCACCGCTTGTCCATGATGGACAGCCAGCGGCACGTATTCTTTGGAGCCAAGCCTGCGCGGCGCCTTCTATCCACCAGAGAGGCCAGCAGGACAGGTCACGAGGGAACGTGGCCATTTACGATGAAATAAATGTCACAATCGCCACATTCTCAGTCAATTCTAACAGACAAATGTATTATTCAGAACATCAAAACAATGTCTTTCTTCTCAATGGCTTGTTACATGAGAGAAGGAGTGAGCAACAGAGTGATAGGAAAAATGAGGAATTGGGCAAAAATGATTTTAGACAATATAAAAGACACAAATAACTCCAGTATTTCTCTGTTGTAAAGTAAAGTTTGAAGTTAAAGACACATCAATGGCCATTTCTGATATGCTATGGGGACAAAATGAAATACAAAGATGGCAATATTCAAAATCCTTGTCCTTTTTTTTGGTCCCATGAGGAAAACAGCTTATAAATCATATTAAGTGATGTTTTTTTAAAAAATGCAGAAAGGTTTTATGGGTTAGTAGTGTAAGGGGATTGAATATACAGTTTGTATAAAAATCATTATCTCTATTGAAAGTCCTCTTAAAACACGAAGACACAACTTGTGTGTGTGTGTGTGTTTATTTGACTGTTTATTTTACACTGTTTTTAGTAATATTTTAAGTTAATTATGACAAGCCAGACTAATCAAACCAACATTCTTTAGATTGATGGCAATTCTAGCTCAACTCATTAGGGTTTCCGTAACTTTTTACAGTCATCATTATTCAAATGCCACATTAAATGATTTTGTTTCACACCATTTAATAATGAGAGAACAGAATGAAACCATTTATTAAAAAATTACAATAACTTTCAATAATAAACAATAAAAAGCATTTAACAAAGATTAATAATAAATAGCCTGAAGACTCAAATATACTGCATATAGTTTTAACCTGATGTTTTTCTATTTTGCCGTTAATTCTTTCTCTTCCTGGTTCTATCTGCACCTTATGTGTTTATAATATGTCTCTTTCTGAGATTGAAATATACATTACTATAGCTATAAAAAGCTATACACACATTTGTTTAAAAAAAATCTGACAAACACCAATGTTTTGTTGTAATACCAGTCACAGTGTAATATTTTCTGTTTGTATAGTCTATTTAAGAAAGCATATTTGTCGCACGTTAAAATCATGCCTCATGCCTATTCTATCAACTTCTCAGTCATAACTGTGGTTCTTCAAAATATAAAGTAGAGTAGTTATTCAAATCAGCCGAGCTGCAGAAAGGATTTCGTTAATTCAATAATGATGTGTGATAGAACTCCACTTCCCACAATGCATTGTGCGGAGATGAAGCGGATGTTTATATTCCGCGTGAACTGTGAAGAATGTGCGAGCAATGACAGCTGAAGTGAGAGATGGATCGAGAACGCAGAACACACTCAGCACAACACTCCAACACACCATTGCATCGTCTGTAAGTTGCCATTGTTTTAAGTCTGTCAGTGCGGTGTGGCATGACAGCCTGCGTTATTATTTAACGTTAGCCGCTTCATAACATACTGAACTCTTGCTCAGCTCGCTAACAGTTCCTCTTTTCGGATTACATTTTAAACTGTTCGATCACATAAAAAGATACATATGGATACAATGTAGAGATATTGTAACGAAAGAGCTAGTAGAAATCAGTAACAGCTTTCAAGCTAACATTAAAGGAATAGTTCACGGTTCGCCCCCAAAATGAAAAATTGTCATCCTCTCCTTTTGTGTTCAACAGAAGAAAGTCATACAGGTTTAAAGGGTCCCTATTACGATATTTCAAAGTTGCCTAATGTTGTTTTGGAGTCTCCTACAACAGGTTTACATGCATCAAACGTTAAAAAACTGTTTCATTTTCTCATAATATACATTTACACATCACCAGATTTCAAGGATTCTCAAACGACTCGCCAAATGAATCAATCTCTCTAAATCCCTCCTTTCTGCGAGCTACTCTGCTCTGATTGGCCATACAGCTCAGTCTGTTGTGATTGGTTTACCGCGTACAGCACGCGTCTAAAACAAAAATTCACGTCATAACACCGACAGCTATGCGTGTCCTGAAGCTTCCTTCACCGTAAACTAAACACAGTAAGGAACAATGACGTCGATTTTAGCTTATCAATCCGAGCGCGAGTCCGATGATGAAACACTAGAGGAAGAACCATTCATTCAACCCGAACCTCCATCGCAAGGACAACTCGAGCAGGACGCGTTTTTGAGGTAATGTACATTATGAGATGTTGCTATTCCTCACCATCAGGATTAACAAGTGCATGTCCATCAACGATTATTTTACTTGTACTAATGTATTTAATTACCGAGTATGTTTCTAATATATTGTGATGAACATGTGGAAACTGTATCAATAGCATGTTGAGCATGAATGACTGATGTAACATAAACATTGGTAAAACAAATCATGCTCTTGTAGTATCATGGTAAAGATTCATTTTAATCACAGATTCTTCACATGCTCGTCCTTGGGCAGTGGAAAAAAAATTTCTTTACCATCACATTGTAGAGCACAGCGTCTCCTCGACATGATCTATCCAGTATCCACAGGAGTCAGCTGCCAGTTTGAGGTTTCAGTTTCCCTGGTGTCTGCACGTGCAAAGTGGGCGGGCTAATGTTTTGCCTTGACACCGAAACGCTTATGACTCATTTGTAAAACAATTTATTTAATTGACTCAGAGTCCACTCTTACTTTTGAAAGACAATAACTTATATATGGTGCACTTTCAGATTTAAAACTTTGCAGGATGTTTTCATTCACTTTTCAAAAATCCACGATAGGGGCCCTTTAAAACAACATGAATGTGATTTAACTAATGATTTAAAAAAAAACTAAATACAGGTTTTTGGGTGAACTATCCCTTTAACTTGCTATATTTAGTGGTTTGTCATATTGTCTGGTTTTATACATTTGAATACATGGTGTATATCATTTGAATATTTTTCTGAAGACTATTTTCACAGTTTTGGCATTAAACAGCATGTTAGTTTGCTGTTTTAGCTTAAACCACCAGAATATATTGTGCATGTCACATTGTGATGGCTGTCAGAAGTCATTATTTCATGTGAATCTCTCATCAGGAAGTTTCTATCTCACCTTTGATAGGAAGTTTCCTCTTTCCTCTTTTCCCCTTCAGGAAGTTATGCAATACAGTTTGAGTTTGCGATATATTTGATATATTATGACATGCTTTTTGCCTGTCTTCTGATAAAACTTGTATTCTGAACCACATGCAAAAACATTTAGAAAATTATTTTTACTGACTCGTCTTGAAAAACAAGCCTAACAACATTTACAGAAATACTCTTACAAACAGATGTACAAATGTTATTATAGTATTATTTATATGCTATTATAGTTGTTATTATTAATATGAGTTAACCTTTTTATATTTTTAGTTTTCATAAGAATTTTAGTTCAATTGTTTGTAAGGTTATGTTTTAGATTTTTTTACATTACTATTTAGGTTTAATTTATTTTTGTTTCAGGTTTAGTTTACATTTTCATGCTTTCTTAAACTTATTTATTGTATTTTGAGGTATAAAATCATTTTTGGAAACTTGTATATTGGTCTATATCCCATATATTTCTTTTAGCATTAATAAACATCGTAGATACTTAAAGCTGCAGTCCGTTACTTTTTTGGGTTAAAAATGAACCAAAATAATGTTTTGAGCAAGTATATAACCAGCCAGTGTTCAAAACTATCTGCTTGCCTTAGCTCGATTCAAAACGGTAAGCTTGTAATAATGTTTTTAATTCCAGTGGTACTGGTGGATTTCCACGGTAAATTCGAGCATGTCTTTGCGTCATTACATCACATCTGTACATAAAGAAGGAGTCTCGGCTAGTAGGTGGTATTGTGTGTGAGGATGTTGGAGGTGGAGATTTATAGCCTTTTCTCACAGCACTTGATATAATTAAACTTATCAATTTGATGGCGGATCCAGAAAGGTTCAAACGACAATCACCAGTGACAACTGGAGATTCACCCGTTGTAAATTGCAAAAGACTTTGTTCGGACTTCGGAGTGACTACAAAAAAAAGACACTGCAACCGGGCCCATGCGGAAACAAGGATAATATCAGAAGGGCGTTAAATGTAGTCACGCAATGCTGATGTTAACATTAACAATTTGAGAACAAAGTATAATCTTAAGTGGTCGTTAGATCTAATCAGCGCGATTTACTGCAATGCTTTTTTTCCCTTAGTTGCTCAAAACAATAGTTACTTACTTGTTCAGATTACATTTTCAGGTGAAAATATCTTACGTTGGTCACACTTCCAAAAAGTAGAATCTGTGATTCCGAATGACAGTATCCACACCGGCGCGGTGACTGACAGCACATTCTCCTCAAAACATTGGATTCATCCGTGCTGAGGCACAACCCACGTAAAGTTGATAAATCCGCAAATAACTGCAATTGCAGATTTCGAACAGAGATGGCGACAAAGAGGAAAACCTACGGACTGCAGCTTTAAGCACTTGTCTATTTTTTTATTATTATTTGGCCTCATTGATAGAACATGAACAGAAATAATCTGTGTATATTGTTTATGAATCCATTCTTATGTAAATTCTCTTTGCATGCAAAAGTGTTTTTACAAATAATACACAAATCGATTTAATGTGTGTGTCATGAATGAGGCCCTTGGAATTACAGATCTCCTTTGACATTTCAGGGTTCTCACAATCTTGTGTGATTTTGTTGTTTGTTTGTGTGTGTGTGTGTTTGTGTCTCTAACCCACAGGTCATGCATGCATCTTGGCCTATAGCCTGTGCTGTGTAAAGCCTATCACACTACAGTGCAGGGAAGGGACGAGGGCTGTGCTTCCTGACTCAAACCCAGACCTGCTGCTCCATGTTTCCTATGCTAACCCTTCTGAGCATGTTTTACTATATCTGTCTGCGGCGGCGCTCCAGGAGCGGGACGAGGAGCGAGGCGTTGGGTAGCCGGCGGGCGGTGGAGCTGGGTCAGCGTTCGGCGCTGCCCGTCACCGTGGAGGTCGAGCAGTACGGCAAGGAGGTCCTGGACTTCAGCTCTCATTACGGTAGCGAGAACAGTATGTCCTATACCATGTGGAACCTGGCGGGAGTGCCTAACGTCTACCCCAGCTCAGGAGACTTCACCCAGACGGCCGTGTTCCGCACTTACGGAGGCTGGTGGGGGCAGTGCGTTAGCTCCGCTCTCCCATTCCGGCGTACGCCGCCCAATTTTCATGGCCAGGACTACCTGGAACTGGCCTTCGAGGAGCCTGTCTATCCCACAGCTGTTGAGGTGCTGGAGACCTACCACCCCGGAGCCATTGTCAAGATCCTAGCGTGCTCACTTAACCCTTTCTCCCAGAACCCACCGGCTGACGTCAGGTAAAATGTTAGGTGTGAGCTAAAGTTCTGGACTTGTAATCAAAAGGTTGTAGGTTCTAATCCCACAAGGTGTTAACCATGAGCTGTTAGCATTGAAAAATAAATCAAAACAGATGAACAGATACATTGACTGTATTGTGTGAGTTAGTAGGCAAATGTATTTGACATAACAGCATTAACATAAAATGTCTACTAAATAATGTCTACTAAATAATGACCTTTTAGGTAAAAGCCTCAGAACCCTGCCTTAGCTACAGAATTCATCTTTTACTTATTAAGCTAGTCCAGATTAGACTGGTCCAGATATATTTCAGACTCACTAAATGTTAATGTTTTTTTTGTGCCTATTTTAATAAAATGTATTAATGCACAATATGATAATAAAAATTCAGTTCCTTGACTATGCAATTTAATGACCAGTATTACTATAATACATACATGTATATCATAGTGTACATGTATTTACTTACTATAATAATAGCGAGAATACATTTCTCTAACAATTTAAGCAACTAACACTAACCCTATTGTAAGAACTTGTTAAAATAAAGTATGACCAAAAGTGATCATATTTATAAAATATAATATATAAAATGTTTCTAAAATAATGCCTTATTAATTGTATATTTACAAAAAAATAATTATTTGGTCAACCAAACGTTTTACTTATTTTAAGTAAACCATTTTAACCAAATCTACAATTATGCATTTTTTAAATTGTGAATTTGACCAAATGTCAGATTTCAATCAAGCATCGATCTCATCTTTAGTGATTGAATAACAATATCACAGATTGTTTTACAGAGCTGGATGCGGTTTGTGTTTTAAGTATGGGTTGTGTTGTATTTGTTTTGCAGGTGGGAGGTTCTGTGGGCTGGCAATCCCAACAAAGCTGTGACCCCTCAAGCTCGCCAGTTCTCCCCTAGCATCAGACAGATCAGTTTTGCCACCAACCTGCTGCGTCTGGAGGTGAACTGCTCTCTGTTGGAATACTACACAGAGCTGGATGCGGTGATACTGCGAGGCGTTCGAGAGAGACCCATTCTGGCCCTCTATAAGATCCCTGTCATCGACATCAATGATCTGAGTGACAGCGAAGAAGAGATCAGTGATGCAGGAGGCCTCTGCTGCAGGTCGGGTGGAGAAAACAGGCAAAACCTGGGAAACGGCTTCTTTGATAGGCTCCCTTATGAGGTTAGCATTGGAAAATTTCAGATGGTTTAAGAATATGCAGTTTCATGCCATCAGCATGTTTAGTAAATAGTATGTGGGCTAGTTAACAAAGAAGGTTTTCAAGGGCTTTTGTATAACAACACAAGTTGGACCACAGAGTGTTGAAATCTTTTACGTACCAGACAGATATTGAAGAGAAATAGTTGGGATTCGGTCTAGCCCCTCAAGTCCAGGCTTGTGTGGTTGCAGTAGGTCTTCTGCAGTCATTTTCAGATAATTAGAGACCTTTTATTGTAATTTAAAAATACCTTTCCAATTCGTAAGCCCTCATTAACTGCACACAGCTCAGATCTCCTGTCCAAACCACTGTCACCCTCACAGTCTCGTCAAGGCAAACACGAATGTGCTTCAGAAACATAATCCGGCTATTATCTGCTAACTGATATCCAGCTTCACACTCATACTATTGTTCAGTCTTCCTAACAGTGCACGTACCAAAACCATAATCAGAGCCTCCATAAGCGTCTTGAGAGTAATCTGAGTAGCTCTGTCTTTACAAGTGACACAACAAGAATATTTAGCATGCTGTGTTCTGGTCACTGTTTGTTTTTGTCACTGCAGTTAATCCAGCTGATCGTAAGTCACCTGCCGGTTCCGGACCTGTGCCGATTGGCTCAGAGCTGCAAGCTCTTTCACAAGCACTGCTGTGACCCGCTGCAGTACATCCAGCTCAGCCTGCAGCCGTACTGGGCCCGGCTCACTGATGCCTCTCTGTGCCACCTGCAGAGCCGCTGCACCCTCCTGCAGAGACTAAACATGTCCTGGACGGGCAACCGCGGAGCCGTGACGGCCACTGGCTTCTGCAGGTAACGGCGAGAGTCTCTGATCCAGATATTTCAAATAGTTTGATCTACTAAATGTGCGTAATAGTCACTCCATCTCTGTCACTTTTTTTCCTCAAGCTTTATGAAGGCCTGTGGGGTGAGTCTGGTGTGTTTGGAGCTGTCGTGCTGTCATTTCCTGACTGAAGCGTGTTTAGAGGTGATCGCCCAGACGTGTCCGTGCCTCCAGGAGCTCAATTTGGCTTCCTGTGACCGTCTGCAACCTCAGGCTTTCAATCACATCACCAAACTCGCTAATCTACGCAGGCTGGTGCTGTACCGCACTAAAATTGAGGTGAGAGCAAGACTGAGAAAATGATGACTGATTTTCTTGGGAAAAGCATCTGGTCTACACTGAATTGTAGCTTGAACAAAATGAAATTATGAATTTAATGTGCTTTTAATTTGTACTTTGATAAGAATTTTTAAAAATGTACATTCAATATTTAAAGTTCAAAACAGTCACCAAACTTTAGGTCACTTTTGCATCCATTCCTTTTTTAACATCATTTTAAAATCATGAAATCAAAATGGATTAATCTTTGTGGAACATTGCAGTATCTATTATAAATATTTTATCTGCACACATCATTGTTTTTTTATTTTTATTTTTTATGTGGCCTTGTAGTATTTCATCAAAATTACTTCCCTTCCCTCTTGCAACGAGTTTTCTAATGACGTGTTTACTGGCATGAGTGCGGGACAAGCTGTCACTCACTTGAGATCACAGCAAAAGCAAATGACAATGATCAAATTCATTATGGATATAAGTCCCGTCCTACTATTTTTTTCTTCGCGAAGCTGTTTTTACTCTGATATATGTTACAATAGGGAAGGAAAGACTATTGCAACTTCTCTTTCATGCCGACTTTAAACAAGATTCACTATCAGCAATCCAAAAACAATCTTGTTTGCAATTTTTACCTGCTAAAAACAAGTGCGCCAAGTCGATTTGAGAGTTATCATTTGTGGGAGAGGCCATTGTGAGAAGCAGTCAATCACAACGGTTTTCTTGCTGCAGTACAGCTCACATAAATACACAGAAGACGGAAAGCGTCCCCCTACTCAGTTCTACAGATTAGAACATTGTTTTCGTACCTCATTGTGCAGTCCGTAATTTTGGCAAAATTTTGATTCTGTGATGTTTGTTGTGATTACTTGTTTGACTGTGTCCATGATTAAAGCAATAGTTTAGGTGGTAGTAATGAAGGTTTTTGACATCAAAGCTGAAATTTTTAATTACTGACCCATGAAAATTTGTGTTCCCCCAAATGTTGTCTGCTTTATCATGCACCACCTTTGTTTATTGTTTATACTGCATCATTAAAAAGGCAAGTTATCTTGGGTATTGAATAAGAAAACATGATTATGGCAGCCTGTTTAAGCTGCTATAGTTACCTGTCCTTATCACCTTTAGATCAGTGCTACATGATGGAGCAAGCCCAAGCAGGCTAGGGTCATCCCGTCCCTCTGTGTGATTAACTGTGAATCAGCATTTGTAGGTTTATGCGTGTCTCTGCCAACAGGTATAATGTTTCTGTAGCTTTTTTGTAGTGATGGCGACTGCATGTAAACATACGCAGGAACACACACTGTGTCTGTAGCAAACGCACCTCTCTATCATCATTGATGTAAATATACACAGAACATTTGTCTACTAACTCACACAATACAGTCAATCTTCAGCTGGTTTGAGTTTTAATTCATGTAATTTTTTTTTTTTTTTTAAACCAAAAACAATAATGAAAACAATGGCTGTATTATCTTAGTGATGCTCTCTTGACACTTCAGGTTTTTAAATCCCCCCCCCCAAAAAAATTTCTGTGAAACATCTTATCACTATATATTAGATGTGAGTGTCAGCCATGTGCGCCAGACCGTGAGATCATTATTTTGACACATCTATTTGGAAGAATATTGAATTGCAGAGTTTAATTTGTTGTCATCTTTGATTTGTGATATCAAATGTGCATTCTTTTGTCTCCTTTTTACACTGCCATCTGAATATAAGGATATGCAAATTCTCTCATTAGTGCTGTGTGTTAATTATCACTGTTTTATTTCTTTCCACATGCAGCAATCAGCCTTGTTGAGCATCCTCACATTCTGCCCAGAGCTCAGGCACCTTAACCTGGGAAGCTGTGTCATGGTGAGTCTACTGGACAGATCAAATATGCAGATGGTGTACGTGACTGAATGATGTTCTGGTGCAACATAAAAAAAAAAAAGGCTTTTAAAAATAGTCGTAGCATTATGAGAACCATGTTTAACTTGAAATCTTAAAATAAATACTGTTACATACTAGCCATACTATGCAGTATACAAGATTAGGTTTAGTGTATCACAAATGATAATTACAATACTTTGAAAATGGTTTTTCAATGGTGTATCAAAGGATGGTGTATGGTGCGCTATTTTTATTTTTAAGGAGGCATCCATGCATGTTTATCTGCATATGTTTATATTATAGCCCAAAACCCCTGCTACACAAGATTAGTTGCGTCAGAGTGCAGTTTTATGATGTTATAGTATATCTCAGTACTGGCTGACTTCATACTTATTTCATTGTCAGCCATCTCACGGTCACAAAGTGGCCTAATTTATCAGACTTGACCCTACTTTTCATATTTGTTATGAAGTATGCAAATCGGTATTCAATCCATTTCAGCCACAGGAAAATTGGCTTGTCTGGTTGTGTGTCTTCACATGCAGCTCATAGTATAGCTTAGAGACGGTCAGTTATCAATGAGTGCTTCACTGTCTGTGGCTACATGGTGATTACATCACAGATCGAGGACTATGATGTGGTGGCGAGCATGCTGAGCGCACGCTGCCGTTCTCTACGCTCCCTCGACCTGTGGCGCTGCAGGAACCTGAGCGAGCGTGGACTGGCAGAGCTGGTTTCGGGCTGCAGGCTCCTGGAGGAGCTGGACCTGGGTTGGTGCTCCACGATTCAGAGCAGCACCGGCTGCTTCCAGCACTTGGCCCGCAGCTTGCCCCGACTACGCAAACTCTTTCTCACCGCCAACCGCACCGTGTGTGACTCTGACCTGGAGGAGCTAGCCGCTAACTGTAGCGCTCTGGAGCACCTTGATATTCTGGGTGAGATTTTTTTTTTTTTTTTTCTGTTTTGAAGAATATTTCAGTGTTTATGTGATCGTATATCATAAATTTAAGAAATGCTGCCCTCACGTGCACTCGAAATTTACTAGTCGTAAATTGGACATGAACGTCCTCTCCAGTCGTATTTACAAAATGATCGTCTTGATCATTTTGATTCCCGAGTTGGGCGGATCCATAAACTTTAAACGTGGCAGAGAGGAGAAGGATTACAGCTGTGACTGGTATTCTTTATTAGTTTATTTCACAACCGCTACGTTGCCTTGTCTTGTCATTAGAGAAGTGTATACTTACATATATGCTTAACCATTTGAAGCATATTGTATGTTTTATACACTGAAAATAGCATGTATTTAATTGAAATTTCAGAATTGTCAGCAAGCTGACTATATAAATAGCGCAGTTAATGTTTATGGTTGCTAACTAAGTTTTCTTCCAAATTAAATATCTTCAATACATTTAGGCTTTAATAAGATTTCCCCACGAAACAGGCAAAAATAAACCTGGTGTCCTCGTTGATCCCTATTCTTTCTGACAACTAAGCACTTGAACGCGACGCGCTTGTAATCACGACTCCAGAAGTGGGAATTAGGAAATTTCCGATAACACATGAAGGCAGCATTATTCCTGTGATAGCAAAGCTGAATTTTAAGCAGCCATACTCCAGTCACATTATCTTTCAGAAATCATTCTAACATTTCTTCTTCTTATTATTAGTGTTGATAACAGAAAAAGAGCATTTGTTTGAAATAAAACTATTTTGAAACAGTCACATTTGATCAATATAATGTATCGTTGCTTATTAAAAGTAATGATTTCTTTCTAATAAATGACGACTCAGCAATCAGGTGTACTATCCCTTTAACTTTTCTTTGTTTTCTCAGGCACACGGATGGTGAGCTCTGCATCTCTGCGGAAACTACTGCAGTGTTGTCCTCGGCTAAAGCTGTTGGACGTGTCCTTCTGCTCGCAGATCGACTCTCGCTTCGCCCAGGAGCTCAGTGGCCTTTTCCCGAATGTGTCCATCAAGAAGAGTTTCACTCAGTAAAACTCGATGGGCCCTCCTGACCAGAAGCAGCTTCATGGGACGGACTTTAAGACCCTTGGGAGAAGGGTGGTGCAGTGTATTCTGGTGCTGTGGACTTGCTGCCTTGAACTGCACAGAGCTGTGAACTGCCGCTTGGAAGATGTTATGGATGTTTCACACTCTCAGCTTGAATGGTCTCACTATGTATTGATTCTCACACATTTCAGCAGACCTCAGTTTTTGATCTTAATCTCAGGGTTTTATTTTTGTCTTCAGATAGAGACGTTTGTAGGATGCTGTACTACAGCCGAAGGGTTTTGTTTTAAACATACTTATTCAAGTGTATCAGTACCAATGTTTTATTTGCATTGTTAAATGTCGTCAAATCGCTGTTGAATATTGTGAAATAGTAACATGGTGTACTATGATTATTTATTAATTGATTGATTATAAATTCAGGGCCACATTGACTTGAATCGTGGGCACAGAAATCTTTTTGTGGCAATACCTAGTTTGTGTGAAACTTATTTAGAAACTGCCCATATTTTGAGTCAATCCTGTTATGCACACAATAGGGCAAATACCAAAACATAAGCTTTTCTCTATTGCAAAACTTGACGTTTTCTTTTACACAGGCGCATGCTAACCGTTAGATGACATATCCTTGTGCCTTAGGTTTAAAGAGAGAAGTGCTTTGTAAATTTGCTGGTCGTCTGTATTGTGCTATGCTAAATTGCGATTTGCCAAAAACACCCTAAACCAAAGGGTTTTTCTTTTTTTTTAATACACTTTAATTTTGAAAAACACAGATGGCAATGTGCTGTGTTTTCTTTAGATGTGTAAAATGATTCGTGTCAAAACAAGGATAAGGAGAAATGTAGTGCTTTTGGTAAAAGTTTAAGTGCCATATTTTTTTTTTAATTGTTCTTTCAATTTGACTTACCTGTTCTTCACTAGCACCCTGTAAACAAACTCTAAAGTTAGATTGTATTTATGTTCAATTCTACAGTAGCTGCAGTGAATTAATGTTGTCATTTAGGATATTGTATTACATTTGTGCTGTTTGGAAGAAGCAGGCTTTTAGTGACTGAGAGTGACACTCATGAGGTCTTGGTTCAATAAAGTGAGGCTTAATATTTTGTTTACTTTTTTTCCATTTGAAAATACCATGCTCTGTCTATTCTGTGATTATAAAATAATTGATCTTATTACTAGTGCCAAATCTTCTCACAGATTATGTTTGGTATTCGGTTGGTCTATACTATTTCCACCAGTTAGAGTCAATAGTTTGGTCAAACTAAAAGTCAAAAATGTCCTTAGTCTTAATCCCTCTGAGTTTAAGGACGTATTAATATTGCATCTGGCAGTGACAGTCTCATTGGACTAACAGTGATGTAATGAATTGTTTATGTCTGCTTTAATGATGGACTGAGGAGCTCTAATGTGCCCTGAGGAGCTGGAGGGATGCAGTTAATTAGATGAAACGATTTCTTGATTTCTATACAACTATTGCTAGTCAGTACACGCAGAAAACTGTCATTACACCCCTGTAAATAGATCAACAGTACAAAGCATAAAAACACTGTCAGCCTCTGCCTTTGGACCCTGTAATTTAGAAGCGGCAATGCACTCCTGTTACAATGGTTTTAGCATCAGTATGCATTTGAAATTTTCTCTGTTTCATCATTTAGTAACAAAAACCAGTTTGAGGAATCTTATTAACACCTCATTTGTGCATGTTTGATTCCTGACATTGTTTTAGTAAGCAATTTTTAATAAACGAACCCTGAAAATGTAGTGCATGCTTTTGCAGTAAGCTTTAACCTTATTATTTTTAGAACATGAATATAAAATAATTAATTTGCTAATATAAAAGATGTACCCATCATAGGTTTGGTTTACATTTTTAATGCACTTTTCAACATCTAATCAAGTTTTAAAGAGATTTTGTTAAAAATGCAACATTTATAGGCCTTCAAAATTTTAAAGATGTGAACGCTAATATGGTGGACATTTAAAATATTGGATTCAGAATACAATTTCAAGTGTTCGTGTCTTTTATTTGCCTAACACCTCAGCAAAACTAGAAAATTATCAAAATCTTTTGGTATTTTCAACCAAAGTTTTTTTGGGGGGAAAACAGCAACAGCTATGACTCATTATGAGCCAGGGTGTGTGTGTAACGTAAATGTGCAAATGAACATGGCTGCCTACTGAAGAGCATCGAAGAAAACCCCGGAATGTTGAGCTACACTCGCCATGTGCTGCTGTTGTTACGTTTAATCAATGTTGCTTTAGGTGTCCTAGAAAAAATCTCACTAGGTGGCACTAGAGGATTAGGATAAGCTCTTACACAACCACGATTTTAATACACTCAATTCTAGACTTAAAATGTTTTCTCAAATATGGAGGAAATTTTTTATCACTTTTAAACTTTATTAAAAATCTAGTCTAGCTTTAAATTGTCTATATTATGGAAGGATGTCTTGACTTTATTGAAATATTCTCTGAATTGTAAAGAGATTGAAATTTGCACGATTCACTTCCAGGCAAAGCACCACGGAAGACTCATATAAGAGCAGCCCAATTCACTATCACTGGTCATTACAAAGACGGCGTAATGTCTCACATTTGATCCGTAAAATATAGTATTTTTTATGGCCTATTATTGGCAAAATTATAATGAAAGTAACTGCATTCTTTGCCACAAGAATAGCAAAAATACGCAAAATAGCATACACGATAAATAAGGCCTAATGCCATATGGGGGGGAATTATATAGCATACATCGAGGTCCACGTTTGGATGCCACACGGATGACACTTTCAAAATAGTAGGCTACTTCATCCATAACTGTTTAAATATACCAAAAATTAAGTGTTCAGTTTTTCTAAACAATGGTCGAACATTTGTATAGCCTAGCCTAGTGCATTTACCACAAAAAATCAGCGTTTTATTAAACACAAGAATAGGCCTATAGGCCTTAGTAGTGTCAGTCCTCAATATCTCAGAATAGCTATATCGGCCTATTTTTCCCCTTTCAGGGCTAAATAACAAAACTTCTCGGTTTGCATTTGTTGTGGCTTACACATTTCATGCTTTCAATTTCACTTGAGATTGAGTTGACATTTCAAACCATTTGAAAACGCAAGACTGTTGTGTTACTTCTGTTTTACATTTTCAAATTTCGTTAAAAAACATGACCGAGACGTTGATAAATAAATTTGTACATCCCACGCATATTTTTTACACCCGACAACATACAATGTCAGTTTTGATTCTGCGATGTAGTAAAACATAATTTAGCCTACTACAAAAACAAATTTCTATCACAACCTCTGCGCATTTTATTTTACCCACAAATTCATCCAGTTCAAGGGTTGATGGAGTCTTTCTGACAGAGGAAATAAAACGACAAATAAATAGCTCCCACAGTCTTTGTAGAATTACATGACAGTTTGATCAATGTAAATGTTTCTTTTGAAAAAACAAAAAAGTAGAACGATAATAACAGATGTCCCTGGAATTTCTGTGGAATAGATTTACACAAAAACATGAATAAAAAAAAAGCTAAATAATACAATAAGAAAATAATAATAATAATAATATTTTCTGATTGTTGTATTGTATTTACACATAGTGACGTATAGCAAGCCCCTTGGACAAATCCTTCCATTTTTCAAATCTTCCAGTGTTTACATTTTCAGTAAATCATCACTGCATCGTGTCCCATTAAAAGCGAACGCGGGACTAACACAACGAAGAACTATAAAGCAGAGAAAAACAAACAAAAAAACAAACAAACAAACAGTTGAATCCAAAATCCAAGTAGGATATCCTTTTACTATGTAGGGTAGGCTATAGCTCTGATGTTACGTGGAGAATATTTATTAACAATAATAATAATAATAATAATAATAACAATAATAACAATAGCCTAATAATAATAATAATAATAATAATAATAGTGCTGCTATGTTTCAAATCGATGCTTGATAAATTATGGAAATATAAAATACACAAAACCGCTTTGTCATATGAAACAATGAATAATCGTTTGACTTTAAATGAAAATATTGCAGGTCACATCACTTGATTTTCCCATTCTCCACGATATTGTGTAAATAATCTCTATTTCAAAATAATTAAAAAAGACATTCAAATGATTCAGATATATAATATTATTGAATTCGTTGCGTAGAAAATAGTGCTAACATTGTTGAAGACTGAACATTGTTTACTATACATAAACATATAGTAAAGTCAGCTCATAATTTATAAAAAAGCAGCTGAATGTGGGTTAAAAAGCAATTGACTCGCGCAGGAGATAGCAAGCAAAATTCGGCTAAATGACTATAAATATAAAGGCAAAATATACCAGCTCTAAAGTTAAAACAAATTTGACCAAAATAAAATAAACAAAAGCCTCTAAAATATTTTCAAAATTCAAAATAACACGAAAAAGTGCTCAAGTGAGAGAATAACGTAACTATGTCCTTTAAAAATTATACAATATTTACAGCACTGTGTGGAGTCCTGTGAAACAATTGTATTTTATGGTAATATGACTAAATCGAAGGAAATGCCAGGTTTCTATCACTAGCCCTTCGGTGACCTGTCTGCAGCTTGATGCTAGAAGTTGTATGCTGTATCTTTTTATTTGTCCAATTTAGACCCATCCGTATTGATAAGATGGAGACGGATACCAGAATCAATTGTGTGAGACTAATTTCTTGGCGCCAAGACTACAACATCTGTTTAGTGTGACCTTGCACCTCACTCTATGAGTAAGGGGACTGGGTCTGGTACATAACCATGCTGTATCTAAAATAATAATAATAATAATAAATAATAATAATGTTTAAAGGCCTTTGATCCCAAGAAAATTGTTGACTATTGTGGGTGGATGCATGTCACACTGTTGCTGGTTTTTTCTCAATCGAATCGATGTTCACCCTCAGTCGGCCACAACAAAAGTAAAAATGGCGTGTATTTGTCAAATGCTGCAGCACTAGTCACTTTTCAGGCTAATCCTGCCAAAGAAAATGCAGTGAATGTGTCTAGATGTAAACAACTGTCTATGGGACACCCATGCTCGCGTTTGAGGGACATTTCGCTCGTCTCAAAGTGTTTGATAAATAGTAGGGTTACACCTTAAAACTGCGTCTTTTCACAGTGCTGGGTATTCACAGAACAACCGTTCTCTTTGCTCGCGCGGGGAACGCACGGTCCCCTCTGTTGCAGCGGTACGAATTTTGAGTAACATTGAAGACGGATATAATCTGCTCTCCCGCCTCAGTAGTCTAAACCGCAGCTGCTTTCACTTTGGATAGTTCCAATGTGAACATAATCATAAATGAAGACTGAGGCAGTCAATATGATAGATATGTCCTTGTTTTTGAATTGTTTTTGTGTTTTCTCTCTCTCACTGAACTGGCGTCTGAACCCCGTGATGCGGCGGCGTGTCTCCGTATACGTCCTCGGTACCCGGTAGAGGTCCGCCGGGAGGAGTCATCCGTTTCTCTTTCTGTCTCCTGTTACAAAACCAAACCCTCACTACCTCTTTTTCCAACTGCAGACTGTCCGCCAGTGAAGTAATTTCCGACGCGGCTGGCTTTGGGCACTTAAGGAAATGGCTCTCCAAAGCCCCTTTGACGCTTACCTCGATGGAAGTCCTCTTTTTCCGTTTCCTCCCCTGCGCAGCTATCTTGTCCAAGCTCGTGGGGCTGCCAGATGTGGAGTCTGCCTCCTCCAACCACTTGTTCAACAAAGGCTTGAGCTTGCACATGTTTTTGAAGCTGAGTTGCAGGGCCTCAAACCTGCATATCGTGGTCTGCGAAAACACATTTCCATACAGCGTTCCCAAAGCTAGTCCGACGTCCGCCTGCGTGAAGCCCAGCTTGATCCTCCTCTGCTTGAACTGTTTCGCAAACTGCTCCAAGTCGTCCGAGGTCGGCGTGTCCTCGTCCGAGTGGTCGTGGTGACTCTGGTGCGGCTGGTGCTGGTGCTGGGACGGTGGATGGCCGTGGTCGCTGAGATGCGGGCTGTGGTGGTCCTCGTGCGCATCGCGCATGCTGTGGTGGTGGATGCTCTGGCCGCTACCCGGGATAAGACCGTTCACGCTGAAGCCGGGCTGCGAGTAAATAAGGCTCTGTCCGTTCGAAGTGGTCATACTGGGGATGTGAGCTGCCGTCGTTGTTCTCCATGCCCTTGAATCGTGATGGTTCCCGTGCGTCTGATGTACCAGGTGGGGTGGCCGCGACTGATGCTGTAAATTGCTGGAATTGTGCATGTCGTCCCGGGGGCTCTGCACCGCTGGCTTGATGTCCTGCTCGCCGAGGGGACTGGACGACCACGGTCCTCCTTCTCCGTGTGACAAGGCTGTTATCCACTGGTGCGCGTGGCTGAGCGGGTGACTGTTGCTCTGCAGTGAGTAGTCACTCTGCAACAGGGTTTGCGCGTCCCTGTAAGCCGTAGCTTGCTGCATGCTCCCAGGCTCCGAGTGTACAATAGATGAGCTGGAGGTGAGGATATTGTAATGATTGGATGCTGTAGTCGCCATGACTCTCGGAGCCGGACTGATCGCTCCTATTAAAGGAACCTTGCATTTGACAGTTACTCTTTTGCCACAGGCGTCTCCCAGGCTCTTTGCCAAGTGGACGCAGCGGCGCGCACCTGAGCTCCGCCCCTCGACGGCGCTCATTGGGTGGAAAGAAACGATGGACGCGCTTTTTTGGAGGCAGCCTTCAGTTCATTGGATGCTCGAGAGTCTAAACAAACACTGCCTCTTTCCTTCAAAAGAACTCCGTGTCCTGCAGCACCTCTGAAATGTGAGGGACCGACGGGCCACCAAGACCGGAGCGAAGAACATCAAAGGTTATGATTTTTATAACTTGAAGAGAAATTCATTTCAAACTTGTCTGTTATGGAATTTGCAATTGTGTGCGTATGTATGTGTCTTATTTAATAGAATTTATGCAATGCAAAAAATAATAAAAAATATATTTTATATGATGTCATTTCATACATTTATTGATTACAGGTTCTGGGAATTCATTTGTCAAACAAGGGAAACTATTTAATTTTTATAGCGCGATGTTTGCTGGCCTAACTATGAGCAAGGTATTTGGACAGAGTCAACTTTACGGACTTTACAGCAAATGATAAGGGAAAAGGTGTTAACTAGTTTTTAAAATGTCGTTTGCCTCAATCAGGTGTTTGATTTTGAAGAACTGCCACAAACAAGGCTTTAACGAATACCTGTTTTTTCACATCTTAATGAAATTATGCTGTATCTGAAGAAGATTAGTTAAAGTGAAAATGTTGTAGCTTTGTAAAATTGGTATTTATTTTGAGGAACATATTTTATTAAACATTCGTTTCTATAAAAATATATTAAATATATATAAATATATAGGCTAGGCCTATATATAAATGTTGCTATTTACAACAGTTTAAAAGTAATAATGAGAACGAGAAACAT
Organism: Semotilus atromaculatus; assembly: GCA_031834385.1. Classification (NCBI taxonomy): domain Eukaryota; kingdom Metazoa; phylum Chordata; class Actinopteri; order Cypriniformes; family Leuciscidae; genus Semotilus; species Semotilus atromaculatus. The sequence continues at coordinate 5,519,277 of JAULUF010000019.1, read as the reverse complement.
GATATGTTTTATGTTTTCTCAAATTTTTGTTGTTTGTAGCAGTAGGCTATAAGTTTTACTTCATCTCTGCAAGGAATTAACTAATTATATAAGTGTTTATAAGGACGCGTAAAGTGAAAGACAGCTGCACTCAGGCTACTAGGTAAAAAAATAAAAATAAAAGATTTCAAAGGGGAAAAAACTCCCAAAATATGAAACATTTTTAAGTATAGATTGCGTTTCCAGATAAAACAAAGATGCCAATTTGATTCAAACATGATTCAATTGACAGACAGAAGCACATGTGCTGCAGAGCATGGTTCTCTTAAACATGCCATTTATTCGGAGTATAGCAAGTAGGTTTATTTTACTTTTTATGTCTAATTTAATTTAATATTTAATTATAATTACTCCAAACATCTAATGGGCATTTTCAATATCTAATTACAAATCTCTTTTAGCCAACTGCCTCTATAAATCTTATTTTAAAATCCTTTCTTTTTTCTTTCTGGGTTTGCTTGGTGTAGCTACACATGTCAAAGGAATATTTCCGAGGGAAGAGAGTGGGCCGTTTGGGACCGCAGGTGTCTAAAGCTGACCAGCTGGCTCCTCTGTGAGCCTCTGTAAAGAAAAGCACACGACATTGTCCGAGGAGGGGGACATTTTTTAAGCAGCGCTGCTGGTTGCTATAGAGAGCAATAAATTAAACAACGCCTCATACGTCACCAGTATCGCCTCCTCTGGAAGGCTCTACGTAAATCAGAATGGGTAATGGACAAAAGACAAAAAGAAACAAAACATAAAGAGAGAGAGAGAGAGAGAGAGAGAGAGAGAGAGAGAGAGAGAGAGATCAACTGATTTTAAGGAACTGTTCAAAGGCAGTAAATAAAGTGTGATTTGCACAACTAATGAACTTTAAAGCAGGGCGTACAGCACCGTCCAATTACGCATCACTGAACAACAGCCAACATGATAAACAAGCTAGAAAACCCAATAAAGTAATTGACATAGGTCTGCAAAAACATTCAACACATCTAGGCTAACTTAAGCGTTATAATCTTCAGTCTTTTATAGCCTAAATGAAACATATTATTTAAAAATGTGGCTACTAACAGACGAGGGCATTAGCCTGATAATATTTGGTGTTTATAGCCTGCATGTAGGCCTAAACGTGTTTATAGGCACACACACTCATTTCGTTTGAAATGTTTCAATTTATTTGTTTCCACAAAAAAAAAGGAAGGCCTTCTAAAGTTCCTGTTGTAAAGGGGTCTATGACTAGTTTTATGATTTTCCGATATCAAAATAAGATATAAAATTGGACGAATAGTAGGCCTAGCCTACACAAACACGAAAAAACAAGAGGCACATATCAGTCAACCAGGGAAAACCGGCAAAAGACGCAAAAACAATCTCCACAGTAAGACTAATTGTGTTTAAGCGCGTGGGGGTTAAAGGGTGTTCCAAGAAAACGAAAAAAAGAAAACTTTAAAGACACGTTCCGGAAATTCATCCGCGTAATAATGAACATCATTGTAGCGTAACAGTGAAATCACCCAAATCAAAAGAACATTTATGGCAATTAAGGTTGTAATTCAGAGAATTACCACAACGCCACAGAAGCTTAAATAGTCGTGTTGGGAGAAAACCAAAGCACATTACTTTAATGGTATAATATGCAAACTATGGATCGTTCAATTACATGGCTTAACAACGTATAAATGATGCGAGTCTTGTTATTTGGACTGTGGGGTCTATGGTAATTCATTTGGAAGGGCCAGCGCGCTCTCAAATACAGTGAAATCTATTTCTGAGCTCCGGGAGCCGCTGCCAAACTACATTTAAGGGAATAAAAATTAATGACAGAGAATCTGAGCGTTAAATTAACAGTAATTATATGACCCGCATGCTACAAAGATTCCATTTTTTATGGTCTAATTAGGTATCTGTCTCCACATACATCAACATATTTCCCTCTGTGGATTTCACACAAGATCCCGATCATGTTCAAATGATTGGAAATAATTAATTACATTTTACAAAGACATGCTTTAAATCACACAATAATCAAACTCTTCTTATAGTTAACGTTACGCGCTAATCATTGATGGTCTGGTCACCTGAAACGTAACGTTAGCAAAAGCTAAGATTAACAAAATATATTGCAATTAACGCAGATAGAAAATTGGGGGTGGGGGGATGTCTTAGAAGTTCATATTGTTTCATACAGGTAGCCTAAATAGAGGGTTAAACATAGTTTAAACAAAAATAGAGCTTTTAAACGTACAATATGTTTTAGTTGGATTACAAGTTAGTCTGAGCATGTAGGCTACTTTAAAACTGTTGCCAAATCCGCAAATAAACAGGTAACCATAGCAACAGCACGCCAGTCACGCGCTTTCCTTTTGCGCTATGCGGTCAGTGGTGGAAGTCAATAACGCACCACAAATCATTAGCCTATTTATTTTTTAATAAAACATTTAATAAAAACTTTAGTTTTTTGTTCAAAAAGTATTTTCGTTGAAAAAAAAAAAAATGGAAAAAAAAGAGCCTCAACAGATTGCGCAATACATTAGGCGTAGCCTAATTGTCAATTTGTCAATAAAAATCAATTTAAAAACAAATAGTTGGTCCCTGAAAGTCAATGAATAATTCGCATACTGAAAACTGGGTTACATGTAGCATTCTAGAAAAATGTGAATTAGTTGTTAGTTCTAAAAAGGGAATTAGCCCGTGCGCGTGTGTAGGCCTATGATTGTTTGGGAATGGGGAGAACTGTCTCTGTCAGTGGGGGAGTAGAGCTCTTGTTGAACAGGTCTTGCACCGAGAATCTAGTAATTCCATGCAATTAATCCACACAAAGACATCGTTAAATCTGTCCCTCACTACAATTGGCTTCCGATTGTCTGCATCCATTGTGGGGGGCGCAAGAGACCACCCCTGTGAGGCAAAGTGGAGGACCTGTTAGGCGATCCATACACGCACCAAAAGTGACTCCAGCATATTCAAATCTGAGTCATTCCATTTGAACAGGATCAGTAGAAGACCTGTTGTATTTTTCCTCTTCACACAAGAGCCATGATCAAATGGCACATCCTATGAGATGGAGAGATTCAAGAGAAATCATCTATAGCCTACTGTGCTTTATTTACTCTTATTCCTGAATAAATAACAATGCCAAATAACAGACTGACTCCCTGAATTGATTTGAATGGAGCAACTAAACCTTTAATAGCTTCAACATCCAAATAACAACAGGTTGCGGACAAATCCAAATTTTAAGGATTCCAAATATGCACCTAATTGCAATATTTCATTACATTACATTTAACTTTTTAAAACTCTGCTTTAAAACACTGAACTGGTTTTAAATTATTTTAATATTATTATTTATATTTTAATTGATTTGGAGAAATGAACAGCACTTGATGTACACTTATGTGAGACATTTAAGCATGTCAGTCCAAGGAAAGCTGTTTTATTCTACATGGAGCTGGGTTTTCCCCGTCATGGGTGCCACTATGTTGAAATTCATGAAGTTACTAATAATAATAACATCAGTAGCACACAAACAAACTTCATGCAATCAGTCCTATAGGAATCTGTATAAAGGTCAAAACCACTGGTACTATTGGGACGAATAACAGACTAAATGGCTAAAAGTAAATAAAAACTTACGGAGTGCACTTTTAAGGCCGCCTATGGTGACATTAGCAGAGTCAGTTAAGACTTAGAATCCTAACAAAAAAAACATATCTCAAGTGGCAACAAGTTAATTCAGTACAATGTCTTTTCCACAAATAGGGTTAGCAGGACAAACTCCAGGACAGCTGTCATGCACCCAAGCACATTAACTGGAGGGATTGTAGGCAGGTTGCCTATGATACCGGTCCTACAAACTCCTCTCAATCTGTATAGAGACATGAGCGAGCTGCTGGTCCCATCGCTCATGTGCAGCTCGATTAGCCCCACGTGTCTCGTTCTTCATATGTGGAAGTGCAGCAGATGGTCGGAGATGCACCGTGTTACGAGGCTGTGGCGGTATGTAACGCTGTTCTAATTGAAACATCAATATTGCAGCAGAATCCAACAGTGGAACAACACTGCAAGTTTGGACAAAGATTACAGATGAAAGTACTCCTGGAAATTACATCTAGGAACAGTTTTCGTGTAAATCGCTTTATGATCCGTAATGTAGTGTGGATTGCATGTTAGCATTAAGTGATGGGTTACCAGCAAGCTTAAAATAGTCATCCTGGCCTGCAAGGCTTTTAATAGTAACACTTTGCATGCACCTGTTTGTCACTCTAATAGTAATCATCATATAAATGCACAAAAACTTCCTAAGACGGTCTACTTGCCCATACTGAGAGATAAATACGATTTGAAACGTACAGTAAGGTGTTACTTTTTGATGTTCATGTAAAAAAAGACCTAATGTATGCAAGTCTTAATAAAGGGAAAATTCTGACAATTTACTTGCACTTGTGTCATTCTAAACCCATAAGACTTTGGTTAATCTTCAAAACAGATAAGACATTTTAATGAGACCTGAGAGGATTTTGCCTGTCCACTGAAAGTTCATTGACTGGTTGCATAAACTGCTTAGACTAGTCTCACAAGTTAGCAAGGCGGGTGATATTTTTTTAATAGTCAGTTACATAAAAGGCTAGATTGGTGTAATTTGAGTCTGAAATGTAAGACTGATCAACTCTATTGATCTAACTAATTGCTAGTTGGTCAAACTAGTTCAGACTAATTCTTAAATTGGTATGTTTATGAAACTGGAAGCAGGTCACCAAAACATATGAATTCATATGAATAGAGCAGTCTTGTGAAGAGATGTAATTGCTTGAAATGATAAACAGATTTATTTAGTTAATGAACAAGTTTTTACATCAATAAATTATACATTTGTAGGTTCATACCATCATTAGGAACACGCTCTGCATCTCATGCACTCACGCACAAGCAGACAAATCCACACATGGACATAGTTGCTCTATAAATTTTGACCTTTAGGACAAGTTTGCTGTATAGCAAAGACCTGAGATTTGTACTTGCACCAGTTGATCTTGACTGTTTACTGTAGTGGTTTGAGTGTCACTGTCAGCCCTATATATGGGGTTCAAGTCATGATTTAAATGCATTTCTTCTGATCCATGAGGACGATATTCGTAAGCTATTTGAACACAGACAAGATTCAAGAATTGTTATCAAATCAAATGGCGTACAGTGAAATTATGCCCTATATGACATTGCAGTTTGAAACTCCAGACACCCTTCCCCCAAGCATGGACCAATGTCCACCCCAAAATGGTAAAGGTTCACCCAACGTTAATGGATAAAACAAAGGACATCATTTGTAGGCCAAGTCTTGTCTGAGCCCTCTCCTCAGCCTCCGTCAACCAATCCAATACAGCCCTAAGGAAAATAACCAAAGCTCTGCATTTGGACTGAGGTTGGAAGGTCTATTTGCCTCTCCGTCAAGCATCGATTTATCCTACTCTCCAATTTATTTCTCCTCCTTGTTCCTGCGATCCATAAGGCTCCTGCCTCTGGGGGAAGAACCAGAGGAGAGACGGCGAACAGCCCCCCCAACACATTCAAAACCTGATATACAGCCTTCCACAACATAAACCGATATGTACCTTAACTTTACAGAGTAGAAAACATCCCTGAAATCATCTGATATAGGTTATCCCTAATGTTACACAGTGTCATAAATTACAAGGCGCTACACATGGTTTTTTACTGATTTATATATTGATAAAATGTTGCCAATATTACAGAACTTTGAACCATCAAGGGATGGTCCTTGATCCTCATAATGTAATGCCAATCAACATAAATCTTGCATGCCAGCTGAAGAAAACAATCAATACAAATTCAGAGACACGGCTTGGAAGGTAGTCCACATGCTCCAATATGTTGGGTGGTCTTGCATATTTGCAAGATGATCAGAGTTTGAATCCACCAGAGGTAATTTCCCCATTCCATTTCCCCTTTTTCTGCTTATGGTTTTCTGTCAAATCTCATCAGTCCTGTCAATAGAAGTGACATAAATTAATAAAATAAAATAAAGAAATGGGTTTACTACTATTCAAAAGTTTGTGATTTGTAAGATCTTGTTGAGCAGAAGACATTTTATGCTAAGGCTGCATTTACTTTGATCAAAAACAGTAATATTGTGAAATATTACAATTTAGTAGCCATTACTCCAGTCTTCAGTGTTACAAAATCCTTCATAAATCATTCTAATTTAGTGCTCAAGAAACATTTATTGTTATTATCAGTTGAAAACCGTTGTGCTGCTTAATATTTTTTGGAAAACGATACATTTTTCAGAATTCTTTGATGAATAGAAAAAAAAAAAAAAAAAAAAAAAAAACTTGTCTTTCACTTTTCAAGTCAAGTGAAGTCACCTTTATTTATATAGCGCTTTATACAATACAGATTGTTTCAAATCAGCTTAACAGTGGTAACAGGAAAATTATGCATTTCGGCTGTTGCTCAGCTGAAGTCGTCAATTAGTTAATTTCATCTATGAAGCAGTTCTGCAAAAAATGATGTCATCGTTTATCTCAGGTCAGTTCTCATACAAAAGTGTCAGTACAGTCAGATCAATAATATTGTTGAATATTAAGTGTCCCGAACTAAGCAAGCCAGAGGGGACAGTGGCAAGGAACCCAAACTCAATCAGGTGACAGAATGGAGAAAAAAAAAACTTGGGAGAAATCAGGCTCAGTTCCCCTCTGGCCAGTGAACGAACATAGTGTGATTATGATTCAGGCTACATCACAAGTCAGAATTCAGATTTGGATCAGTAAATATTCATCCAGTTCTTTTTGCTTGAAAATCAGGTATCAAAAGAATTGATAAGAAAAAAATTATCAAAAAAATTCTAGGTATCAAAATACATGAAGGACTATAATGCGTTAAAGGGCACCTATTATGGCATTTAAAATGTTCCTAATATTGTTTTGGGAGTCCCTAACAACAGTTTTACAAGCATGCAATGACAAAAAAACACTTTTGTTGTTTTATAATATGCATTTATTTTTACCTGATTTGCTCAGTGACTCCCATATGAATCGTTCAACGACTCATTTTTCCAAACCCCGCCTTTGCGTGACGCTAATCTGCGGTGATTGGTCAGATGACCCAGTCAGTTTTAACATGGAGTCAACAACCAGTCAGTTGGTTAACACGGAGTACAGTGTACAATGCTTTTATCAATTACATTGTTATAATAATGATTAATTATAGTGCACCGCTTTGTAGTAAAAAATTCAAAATAAGAGAAGGAATTTAAGTTGAGTTATGTTAGCGACCATAGCCCAAAGTTCAGTGGTAAAAGCACATTCAGTCTTTGTTTGCGTTAGCCCAACGCATAAACATATTGATAATGCAGTACTACGAAGTATTGCTCTATTCTTTATGACAACTCCAATAACAACGACAAACACTTCATATTTCAATACAATTGACATTGAAGACTAACGTTATAGAAGCTGCGCTGTGCGTAACTTACACAACACACAAAATAATTATTGAGCATGCTACATAAAAGCAACAATTATTAATATTAATAATACTTACAGGTTGTGATTCGTAGGAGGAAGCTGATCCAAAAAAACTTGGTACTGAACCTTCCTTCAATATCAGCCGGCTTGCGAATCCATAACGTTATTTGATAGCATTTATGTTTGTGAAGCAATCATCTTCAAAATGACGCGAACAAAGCACAAGGTCCGGGCTATACCTCTGTGGTATAGTTGTATATATGAACTGTAGCCACTTAGTCTTCAAATGCTCCTTCCTGGGCAGATGAAAAAAGTTCTCTTTTGTGTCGCAATTCAGAACAAAGCGTCTCGTCGACAGGATGTTTTCAAGGTTTCCCTGCATCTACGAGCGCAATAAGTGGGCATATCTTATTCAAATAACTTGTCAAGTTGACGTCATCTAGACAGAGAAAAAGCATCGTTCGTCTATCGATTCATATCAGCGACTCAGAGTCGACTCTTACTTTTAAGAGACAATAACTTTGTATACGGTGAACGTTCATATTTAAAACTTTGCAGGATGTTTTCGTTCACTTAGATCTATGTTACACACTACATGAAAGGTAATTTTCAAAATTCCATAATAGGTGCCCTTTATGAGCTCGCTCAAGTACTGCGGAGCTAAACCATTTAGTGCTTTTTAAAGGACAAGTTCGGTATTTTACACTTAAAGCCCTGTTTTAAGATGGTTTCTGATGAAATAGAACGGTTAAGATTGAAATTTGGACATGCTGCTGGCCCGAGAATTTTTGGTTTCTGTGGTAGCACCCCCCCACCTCCACAATGGTTGCATAGGTGCACTGGAACAATCCTTCATAAACGCATTAATCTTTAGTTTACAAAGACGTGAAACTCACCGAGTGGTCTGGGGTGTTCACTGATGCTCACACAAAAATCGCTGCAAAAGATGCTTTCCAACAGGTGTTTTACCATTCGTTGTAAAACCGTGGACCTATTTTTCCAAACACCTCACACCCGTACATTCTTCCGTAAAAAAATTTGGATAGCGTAGCCTAAGTAATTAGCAAGATTTTAAACTGCATGCAAAATTTAATAGGGAGCCAATACAGTGTTGAAAAAACCAGGCTAATATGGCCATACTTCCTGGTTCTAGTAAGAACTCTAGCTGCTGCATTTTGGACCAGCTGGAGTTTGTTTATTAAGCGTGCAGGACAACCACCCAGTAGAGCATTACAATAATCTAGCTTTGAGGTCATGAACGTATGCAGAGAACCAACTTTTTTCTGCATTTGTCATTAAGAGATATATTTTTAAGATGGAATAATGTGGTTTTACAGATGCTAGAAATGTGGCTTTCAAATGAAAGATTGGCATCAAAGAGAACACCCAGGTTCCTAACTGATGACGAAGACTTGATAGAGTAGCCATCAAGTGTTAAACAGTATTCTCTAGGTTATTACGTGAGGAGGTTTTTGGTCCAATAATTAGAATCTCTGTTTTTTCAGAATGAACTTATTAACTTATAATTAAAACTAATGCCATGCTTCCTAATGATATATCCCAATGGTAGCATGTACAGCATGAAAAGCAACAGTCCTAGTACTGAGCCTTGCAGAATTCCATACTGAACTTGTGATCGTTATGACACCTCTTCATTTATTGCAACAAATTTGTAAGTATAAGTATGATTTGAACCATGCCAATAAAATTCCAATAATGCCAACATAATTTTTGAGTCCATAAAAAAGAATGTTGTGGTCAATAATATCAAATGTATCACTAAGATCCAGTAACACTAATAGAGAGATACAACCACGATGATAAGAGCAAATCATTTGTAACTCTAATGAGATTCCATAGTCTAAAAAAGGAACACAGTTGTGAGGATATAGCCTTTTCTAGTTTTTTTGACAGAAAAGGTAGATTAGAGATCGGTCTGTAATTAACTAATTCTTTAGGATCAAGTTGTGTTTTTTTAAATAACAGGTTTCATAACAGCCAGCTTAAAAGTTTTTGGTGCATATCCTAACGACAATGATGAATTAATATTAATAACAGGATCTATATAACTTCTGGAAGCATCGCTTTCAGTAGCTTAGTAGGTATAATTTCTAACATACATGTTAATTTTATAATTTACGAAGTTTAGACAAATCTTCCTCTCCTATAGCAAAGAATGAATGGAATTGTTCCCCAGGAACAACTCTGTAGCATGACGTCTGATGCAATACTGTAGTCAGTGCTTCCAGAAAAATGCAGAGTTTTTTTGTGATTGTTGCGGGCAAAAATCCTTGATTACGCGGCACGTTTTCTTAAAAAATGCGATGGAATATGTGGGATATTTATGCAATTTTATGCGATGAAATTGCGGGAACTTGCAAAAATTGCGGGAACTTGCAAAAACTGCGGTTTGATGAAAAAGAGAAAAAAAAAGTGATTCCCCCAACACCCTGTTCTCACTAGGCTACTGCCTTAATGTAAAGAGTAATTTCTTATTACTCCGATGATAAGCAAGCACTACATCACAGAAAGTGCTGGGAATATTTAAGATCTCATCTTGTTTTATTTCAGACCTTAATAAACATGGCAAACTGACAAAACATTGAGTCAAACAAGTTCTTTAGCTTTACAAAAGGAATATGCTACAACTTCTGTAAAAAAGAATAAATAAAAAATAAAAAATAAAATGTGCTTCCTGTTTTACAGAGGTAGCTATACAAAACAGACATCTTCTGTTAAAATAAGTGCTTCCAATGCACAAAGTGCAATCTCTTACTATAACAAATTTACATACTAATATACTTACAACTGTAAGGTTTTTGAAACTAGTATGATTTAACCCACTGGTAACAAAAAAGTGCAATCTTACAACTGAAAAGACTGGGCTTCATCATGGCTCATCGCGGGGTTTGCTTCTATGGGTTTGCAGCTTTTCGATGATGTTCACGTCACGTAATTACGTCACTTCATAACGTTCCCATGGCAACAGGGGGACCGGCTGCTCGTGTGTGAAGTAAAGGCAACATTTTCCACCTTTCTGCTAAGATATGTGTGACTTTTTTGCGACGAAAATGCGGGGATTATGGAATCATGCAAGTTCTGCATATTTTGCGTGGAAATCAGCAATTATGCGGCGAGATTGCGGAGTATTTGAAAAAATGCGACCCCCGCATAAATATGCGGACTTTGGCTGATTTTGCATTGAATTCAGCGATCGCATAATCGCGTTTTTCTGGAGGGACTGTGTAGTAGACGGTTACATGGTTATAATTTTTTTGTAATAGTAATAATAGTATCAATCCTGCAAGTAAAGAAATGCATAATGTAAAAAAAAGTCATAAATAATTAATTACTGCTGTGCTGTTTGGAAATGTCTGAAGTTCAAGTTTTATTCTTGTTAATTTAGCCACTGTATCAAATAAATACTTAGGGTTGTGTTTGTTATCTTCTAAGAGTCGAAAAGTAAGCAGATCTAGCAGTTTAAGGCCTTTCTGTATGCAATAACACTTTCCTTCCAAGAAATGCAAAAATACCTGTTTTCAGATACTTTGTTTTCTTCCAACTGTTCTCCATTTTTCAGGCTGCTTTCTTGAGGGCCCGAGTGTGCTCGTTATACCACGGCGTCAGACTATTTTCCTTAATGTTCTTTAACCGCAATGGAGCTGGAAAGGGCTGGAAAATAGAGCGTCAATAGTTTCTGTTGCAACATCGAGAGCTTCTAAGGTTATCTGGTATGCCGAGGAATGGACACTGTTCAGGAAGATTATTTATATTTATAAAGCAATCTTTGGTGGTAGAAATGATAGTTCTACCATATTTGTAACAGGGAAATTATTTTGCAGCCTTGGCTAAATGGAGTATACACGAGACCAGATAATGATCTGATATGTCATCGCTCTGCTGCAGAATTTCAATGCCACCAACATCGATTTCATGAGACATTATTAGATCTAAAGTATGATAACGACAATGAGTGGGTTCTGACACGTGTTGTCTAACTCCAGTTTAGAATGCATGTAAATGCCAATCCCAATGTGTCTTTTTCATTACCTACATGTATATTAAATGAACTTTTGATCAATTTAGAGCATCCATGCTGAATAAATGTTTTTATTTACAAACCCCAAATTTTTTAACAGTAGAGCATATTAGCTTGCCTGGTCCTACCAGACTCTCGTACATTTCATTTATACAGAGAGTCTGGCCGCTAACGTTTGGTCGTGACGTACGACTAGCGCGCAACCTCAACATCATCGTTCTCAGCCACTCCCTCTGTTCGCTGATTGGACTGGTAAAAAATTTACCGTAGAAAACTCACGAATATATCACAAACCCAGATGTAGTACTGAAGGAAAATGAAAATTGAGCGGAAGTACGTAGGAGGGCGGAGCCAGGCTACATATTAGCACCAAAAGACATCTAAAAATACATCTAGCTATGACTAATACTAAGCCATTACTCTAAATTACAATAAAAGAGGAGTGGCATGGAGTATATTAATTGTTGATTGCTATCAATATGAGAAGCATTTTGATCATACATGGTTTTAGCTACTGCTATAAGCCAAAATATTCCAAAGTGTGCTGTATTCATTACCCAACAAGAAATCAGATTTATTCTGGCCAATCTATTTTTCCAAAGAACAGTCCTGATGTTCAGATCTAAAAACAAGCAGCTCTCATTCCTGCAACAATCCTTCACAAAAGAGTCCTGAGAGAGGCCTGAAATGTTCCTATACCTGAGATCGATCAATGCCGATCTGTGCTGGGGAAATTGAAATCTATAGGAAATTAGATGGTTTCAATGATTTATTGGAATACTAAATCACTCAGTGCAATCCAGGCTGCCGTACTGTACCTTCAATGGTACTTCGAGGCTGCTGGGATGTCGTCGGTGCAAACCTTCAAATATCATAGGCCAGTCAGATGTATGCCGAGAAATTAATTCTCATGACCTTGAGAGTTAAAGTCACCAACCCCCCTCTGAAAGAGTGACACAAAGTGAAAATACAGAGAAATTCTATGTGCAACCCACCCCAAAACTAGACTAAGACAAGAAAAGGAAAGGAGAAATTGCAAAATGAGGCCTAAAAACTTAGCTTCTCGATTCGTCGGAGGAAAGGAGGGCACAATTCCATCCTCACTTGCTTTGTCCACATTTAATTGCTTTTTTTTATAAGACGTGAAGGGAAAAATAACAAGACAACAAACCCCCCCTCCAAACATAGCAGCGACAGCAGCTAATGGAGGGGGTGTAATTGTGAATGGAGGCATTCATCTGGAGATGCGGCTGGTAAATTGCTGCAGACAATGCATAGTGCAAGGATGCTCAGATCGCCGGCGTTTAGAGACGCTGGGGTAATTGCCCCTCCGCAGAGATGGAGGGAAATGAGCGGGAGAGAAAGGAGGAGATGGCGAGAGAGGGAAGGTGAAGAAAAGTGGATATCAGAGATGGGGCTGGCGAGGACGAGTCTAGAGACTGAAAAGGAGAGGAAGAGGAAAGCAAGTGTGTGTTTACATGGAGAGAAGATGATGTGGGGGAGGGTGAAGACTGCGGTGAAATAGGTTCTCAGCACTGTAGTTTGCAAAAGAAATAGCCTTCAACCCAAAGAAAATGGTAGAAGGCAACACTGTGTACTCGAGTGCAAAATGTCCTTAGATGCACGCTACTGAGAACTATATCTGAAGTCTAGACATTAACATTTAAAAAAAACATCCAAGGTCACAAACTCAGGAAGAAAGCGTGTAGTCACGCGCAAACAGACGCACACAGCAAGGGATGAAAAGAAGAAAACAACAACAAGCATTCACAGACAAAACACATCTGTCAACAGAACAGCATCCTCACTAGAGAAAAACATCAGGGAGTAACAATTCAATTAAACACATCATCCTGGTTAAATTATGGCTACATAATCACTGCAATTCACCATTGCCTAGAATTACAAATTCACAACACAATGAGCTGAAACACAGCAAGATAGACAGGACCATTGATAGCTTTGGCAGAAATGAGATGGTGTGTTTTGATACCCTGAGCCGCTTGCAGCTATTAAAGTCTGAGTTTTGAACTTCTGAAGTTATATTTTCATCATAAACTGGCACTAAATGCCTCTATCTGCTTTTAATTAGCCAATATATAGAGCTGTTCTGTTTGTAGTCCTAAGTTGTGGAATGGAATTAGCATTTTCAAGCCATGGCTTCCCTTGGGAAATCCCTTAGAAAAAATATAGGGTTTTAAGAATGGTGGTTTTGGATTTATGAGTAAAATAAGGTCTGTGGTTATCATTATTGGAAGAGATATTCTAAATTTTGTCCTACAACATAAACACATAAGTTGTAGTCTACTGTTGAAAAGTTTGGGGCCGGTAAGATTTTAAGAAAAATTATTCTTTAATTCAGATAACTCAAATAAGAGCAAAGCCTTTGTGAGCATTAGAGATAAAAAAAATAATTAAAAAATCCTACTGACCCCAAACTAAATGACTTTGCATGACAGTGTACTTTGTAAAACAAAGCAGGAAAGTTTTTTCAAATAATTTTTACTAATCCAAATCAGCAATTTATAAACCTCAGAGCCAGACATTGCACTTAGCACATATCCTTTTACATATCAAGCAGCAAGTCTGACTTGTGATTTTTCCTGACCCCTGTCTCCCATTAATTCCTGTCCACACTATTCTACTCCACTCAACTATAACATATAATGAAAGGTGTGATAGGAAATGAATGTTGAAGATGAAAGACTATTTAAATACTGTTAAAAGCAAAAGATGGCTTTGCTTGTGTAGAGCTGACAGAAAGTTTTCAGAACAACAACATTTGTTTGATTTTTGTATCATGTTAATGCTTTACAACAACTGTTTATAATGGTACATTTAAATTTGAAAGATTGACTATGTTGTTTTTAGGCTTGAAGTGTATGTGCTGTATGCTGGCTATTTTATGACAATTTAAAAAATAGTTAATCCAGTCAGATTTCTCTTAAAGAAACTGAACCTATCAGAAGAAAATAAGCGGGTAATAAGGTGAAACTCTAAAAATTTGAATATCGTGCAAAAGTTTGTGTATTTCAGTAATTCAAATTAAAAGCTGACACTAGTATATTTAGTATATATAACTATATACATATGCATGATTATACTTTTCAGAGGGCCGACATTTATGCATTTAAAATCCTTTTTTTTTATCGATTTCATGTAATATTAACATTTTCTGAGATTTTGAATTTGGGGGTTTTATAAACTGTTAGTCATAATCATCAAAAATATAACTTTTGCACAATATTCAAATTTTTTGAGTTTCACCGGTATATGTGTGCTTAGAACAGTTGGCAGATGGACAAGCAGTGTGAACTGTGCTAATGCTCTGCTGAGTGTCCATGTCTCACCCCTAAATACCGTCCCCTCCTCGGCATTGTGGTTAACAAGAAGGTAGTTGGCGCGGCACGGCCGACACACACCGCTGACACGAGACGGCCGGGGTCAGCAGGGGTCACACAGTAATTACACATATAACTCCCTCTGTGAGCAGCAGGCCGGCTGAGCTTATAGCCACTGGTTACTGTGACACACACACTCTCACGCAGAGCACCATATAGTGCTGAAACACGCTGAGAGTGGCCGGTGCTCACACAGTGAGAAAGTGATTACAAGGCAGGGGGAGACAACAAAGCGAGCGGAGACGAAGAGGTGCTGAAAAGCGTGATTATTAGCAGTACACACCGGCAGGCTGGAGGTCTGTAACTCTGCCGGTCCCAAACAAGCTCTCGAAAACAAACCTGAAGACTCTTTAACCTGAAGATTTCTTCTTGTTTGTGCTGCCTCCTCTGTGTGGTCTTGCTCACAGGCCATTATTGTCACCTTGTTATCTGCCACCTGTAAAAAAAAAAAATAAAAATAAAAAAATGCACCAAAATATGCCATGTCTGTTATTTCCTGACCACATGTTTATTAGTTCATGCATTCCTCAGGATTCGAACCCATGACCTTAGTGTTGGTAGTGTCATCCACTACTGTTACTAAGAGTTGAAATTTTCCAATTTCAAAATACTAGTGGCATGATAGTTTTATTATTTAGCAACAATACACAAATGTACAGAAAAAATATTTAAAAATCAGTAAGATTATTAACAATAGTAAAAATAAATCTATTATTACTCTTGAAATGTTTACAACCATAATAGTACAATATGCACTATAAGGTAAAATGCAATACAAATAAACTCAGAAAAAAATTAATTGGCATACTACTCTTTTCTACAGACAGTGAATGAATTACTAAGCACTAGCGACGCCACTGGCTATGTCATGGGTTTGAGTACCCGGTAATGTATTAATTTATCAAATGTATGGTATACCTTGAATGAAATGTAATCCGCTTTGTAATCTAAATCGCTTTAGATAGAAGATTCTGCCAATTGCCAAATTCATAAAAGTAAATGCAAGTAGGATATGTTCCTGGATCAACATGCTTGATTAATATTCCTCTGACTTTATTGGTAGTTAATGATTAGGTGCGAGATACGGTTAGGACTGTGCTTGAGCATTCCCGCTGCTCCAGCACCAACAAAACATGTTGATTCAGGAACTTTTATTTCTTGGCAAAATCATTGCCACCAGATGGGTAAAACTGTGGGAGGTGTAGTGGTTAATAACAAGCCCTGGTAACCAAAAAGTAGCAGGTTTGATTCCGGCAAAGAGCAGACTATGTGCTATCACCATTGTGCCACTGAGCAACAGCACTTAACCCTGGGTTGCCCCAGCGGGACTATTCCGGACATGAATGCAGCTACTGTAAGTCGCCTTGGATATAACCATATTCTAAATGAACAGAAGCAGAAGGAAACAGAAAAATATATTATATTTTAATATAACGAGGTAATAGAATGCTTCATATATCTGCAGAGCAGAACACTTGAAGATGCTTGTAATACAAGAGTATCACCACATGTTTTAAGAAGGATCAGGTCAGAAGATCCCACAGCTGAGCACAGTATTGATTTGTTGTGGGTAAATAAACCACTGGACACCACTGGTGGATCAATAACCTTTCTAACCTAACCAAGAGAGAAGCAATACATACAGCAACGCGGTTCTCTTCCTTTAGCATTTTGTGTTTGTTAAAGATTTCAGAATGCATTTTAAAAACTGGGACTTCCATCCCAAATCTGTATGAACCCTAATGATGTAAATAAATGAACAATATAAATTTACATAAAATTAAAATGTATTATTTTTAGTTATATTTTAATACATTTTAAAAGCATTTTTAAATGTTTTTGAAATGTATTTTGAAGTCTCTTACGCTCACCACGGCGACACTTTTTTGAAACAGTAAAACTGTAATATTTCGAAATTTTATTACAATTTAAAATTGTTTTCTATTTGAATATATTTAAAATGTAAATGTATTACTGTGATGGCAGAGCCATTACTCCAGTCTTCAGTGTCACATGATCCTTCAAAAATCATAAGCTGATTTTGTGCTCAAACATGTATTATTATGAATGTTAAAAAAAGAGTTGTGCTGCTTTTTTTGTGGAAACCATGATACTTTTTTCACAGTTCTGTGATGAATAGAAATGAAAAAAATTCTTTAAACAATTCTTTAAACTTGCACCACAAATACGGCATCACAGTCCATGAAAAGGGCCCGTTGTAGAATGTAGATATGCAACGACTCTTTGAATTGCTTCTAGGACTGTTTCTCATTCTCAAACATGAAATGTAAAATGGAGTATGAATTTATCACTCAACATGAGCAATACAATATTACGTCATGGAGGAGCGCTACATCTAAAGGCACTCAGTGAACGAAGGAAAACAGTAGCCAAAGGGTCTGAAACAGATGAAAGCAAGGGTGTTTATAAATGAGAACGCAGACATGTTCATGGAGCGAGTGAGAGATTGCGGGAGATGGATGGTGCTACAGCGGGAACGAGCGAGATTAGGAACGGGAGAGATTGGAGGAGATAGATGAGGAGAACTGTGTGGAGTTCAGGCAGAAATGAAAGAGATATCATGAGAGTGGATGAGATGGCAAGGTAGAGGCGGAGAGAAAGAGGATGTATAAGGTGTGATGGTCATACGGTGAGCGGCAGACGAGAAAGGAGGCGGTAGAGGTGGGCCAGCAAGGCTCTTGCTGGGTGTACATATGTAGAGCAGCAGGGGAGCAGTAGTGTTGACGACTATAGCTCTGGCTAAACCCCAGCTTTCCCTTTCTTCCTCAATCTCATCAGTCACTCTCCGCAGGGCCGCGTTCTTTACTCAACTTTATCTCTAGAATGACATATAACAGGCTTTTGCACCTGGACTTCATCACACGTACAATTCATATCAAATAAAAAAACTAAAACACCACATCCCTAAACTCATTAGCTATGCAAATACATGCAAATATATGCACCTCTACAAATCCACTTTGGGCCAGTGTGTGCTTTCCCGGAAGTCATGTATGTGAGTGAGGGGGAATTCTCTTTTCGCTATACCGGAGATCATGTGGGTATTCCCTCCCTCCGCATGGGAGATGCTGCTCATGTGACGGTGACGGTGTTTGTGTGTAAATACGGGTGCTGTCAGTCACAGACATCCCCGTGTGGGCCTTGCGCTTTAGGCTTCACATTATTGAGTCTCACAGACCGGGAACCCTTGGAGTCTACCCAGGATTCTGTGTAAACACAGCGGGATGCTGGAGCACTGGCTCAGAGCCCTGTCTTACAGGCACAGTTCTGCAATGGGAGTGGGCCGTTATGGTGAGGGGCTGATGGGGAAGAAAAAGGGGGTTGAATGTGCATTAAAGATGTATTGTTTCTGACTGGAATTTGTTTTGTTTTTTAAAGGGATAGTTTACCCAAAAATGTATATTCTGTCATTCCCTCACCCACATGTTGTTAAAAAACCATGTGCAGTATTATTTTGGTATAATTTACCTAAATACTATTACAGTACCCTTTACCCTTTGTGTTCCACAGAAGAAAGTCAGCTATATTTGTTTAGAACATAAAGTTTATATATTTACCGTATTATTTTGCACAAGTTATGTAAACATTTCACATCATTTGAAGGTAATGTTTAAAAGAATGTAAACTTGTGCCATTTA
Organism: Semotilus atromaculatus; assembly: GCA_031834385.1. Classification (NCBI taxonomy): domain Eukaryota; kingdom Metazoa; phylum Chordata; class Actinopteri; order Cypriniformes; family Leuciscidae; genus Semotilus; species Semotilus atromaculatus. Next base: position 5,500,673 of record JAULUF010000019.1, on the reverse strand, counting down.
TAAGTTTTGATCCAATATAAATGGCAGTTGATGACATCACAACTCGGACCCTCTGTAAGTCACTCAAAACACGCATTTTAGGCTTTGTCTTTGTATTTGTGAGGGGAGCTCCAGTCTCAGTCACAAAGGCAACAGTAAATCTTTGGGAAGGGGGTCGGCATGTGCGTGTGTCCATCTCTTTAATCTTCAGACCTCTATTTTCTGTGAACCACTGGCCGTTTACTCTCATTTCTCTCCAAATATATATATACACGTAAACATTCACATGTACACTTAAACAGACACACACACACACAATCTCTCTCTATGCAACAGTGACTTTATGTATCATGTGATCCTGATGTCGCCTCCATCTATTGGGTAATAAACAGAAAAACTGAATTTCCATTTGACATTTCACAGCAAAGGAGAGAGGAAACAAAGGACACAGAGTGTGAAAGTGAGAGAGAGAGATATTGAAAGAGATACCATTTTAGACCGTGAGAGAGGGGATCAGGACATAGCGAGAGACAAAGTGCCACATAGGTGTTCTGGACGAAAATCTCACATTACTCCCGCACCTCACAACAGATTTTGTGGCTGCTTGCAGAAAGCAGAATAATAAAAATAAGACAAGAACTGCTTAATCAGACAAGCTTTACAGAGCATCAAGTAAAAAAAATTGCTCATAAAGAAGTACTGAATTAATTTTATTTGGGCTGAAATGAGGTGTGGCATTGCAAAACATTGTTATCTGCGGCTTTCCTTAAAAGAAATCACAGAAAAATATGGCAGAAAGCAACTGTAATGTAGAATCCTACTAATGTAGGATCGGTCAGTAAACTAAGCTACTATCTTCTATTGCCAATGGACATTTTTGCTGTGCACCAACCAGCAACTTTAGATCCTGTTGAAGCACCAGGCCAGCAAATAACACTCCAAAACTACACCTATAAAATGTAGGGTTGGGGAAACAGACAGCAAAGCTAAACTGGTATCAATAATTAAATTGTGTGTTTGTGTTTGTAATTGGACTTGACTGTAGCTTTCCCGATGTGTATACAGCCTGATAAGCATCTATTCCGATGTGTCTACAAATAAATCACTATCTTAGCATGTCTGCACTCTCTAAGGTGTGAATATGTACATATGAGAACGAGTGTGCTGAAAGGCCTCCTGACTAATATTCTGCCACATCTAATGGCCCTATATGAAGAGGCAACAAGTCATTTGCAGAGATGATGTTGTCCTTTGACACAATCACTTCCTATTCTGTCCGGCAGAGAGGGGAGGCGTTTGCGGTGGGTAATTGCATTGAGAATTGATTTTAAGCAATGTGCCGTCTCATGGGCTGTAATCAAGCACCATTATTCACTGTTAACTAAAGCGCTCCACGCAGGCCAACACAAAGACATGACTCCTGTTAAACAGCCCAGCTCCCTTTGCACTCTCATTAACACACACACACACATCTCTCGAAGAATGACTAAGAGCTCTCACACAACACAGAGAGGTAACATTTGAACAACATACCCACAAATGTACGCCAAGAATATGAAGTGATTAAGCTGAAATCAGGCCTCTCGTGGGCTCTTATCGGCTGGAAATGAATTGGCTCATTTGCTGCATAGCGTGAAAGGAGAATGTTTGTTGTGGCTGTGTGAGTGGGAGCTTCCTGAACGGATTCCAGATCTGAGTAAACTTTCATCAACAGAACTGTTACAGTGACCTACACTTTTCACCGATCAGAGCTTGAGATCGGCCTGTAGAAGCTTGTTAGCAACCAATCTGTGGTCTCTGTCAAGTTATTAAGTAGAGAAACACAAGAGACAGGAGTAGCGAACGTCATCCATCTTGTTTACTCTTTCACTTCCGTTCTCACACACATTACGTCAGAACACAACACTTCAAAAGTTCTGACTTCCTTTTCAAAATAGGAGTCCACAATACAATTCACTTCCGAACACAGCACAATCATATCACAACAGTAAAGTGCACAAAGGCCTGGGTTCATTCATCAGCCTAAGAGATAACGTTGGGACAAAGTTGTCGCATCTGCGCTCTTTTGTAAAAAAGGTTTTACCTGGTGTGCAAGATAACTTATTGATAAAAGGGTGACAGTCAGATAGGATGCTGTGCCATCAGTGAGTAAAAATATTTCCTTACATCTCACACCAAACCACCAGCATGGGCTATTTAAAGTTCAGGGTTTCCATCTAGCGGATCTCTCCACGCCAGTAAATGCGCCTGGGCATCTGATTGAGGGAGAGGAAAGGATTGACAGCAGAAGGAAAAATGCCAGTTAGGAAAAGAACGTTTTTCTTTTACTAATGATGGTGTATGTGAAATCTCTGGAGACCAAGCTGTTCAGATAAAATGAGTGACCTGCAAAAGCATTGGTAATGGTAAATGGACTTCATTTATATAGCGCTTTCACAGACCCAATGGCCACCAAAGCGCTTTACATATTGCCTCACATTCACCCATTCATACACTGACGGCGGTGTCAGCCATGCAAGGCGCCATCCAGTTCGTCGGGAGTAGCTGGGGTTAGGTGTCTTGCTCATGGACACCTTGACACTTGGTCATGTGGAACCGGGGATTGAACCACCAACCTTCCGGTTTGTACCTACATGAACCACTGAGCCACTGCCGCCAGCTTGGTGTGGAACTGAGTGTATATTCATCAGAATTTGATACTTTTGACAATTTCTGGTTTTACTATCCTTGTGGGGACATTTGGTCCCCATAACGTATGGTTTACCACAGGGTTCCTCAAACTCGGTCCTGGAGGGCCACTGTCCTGCAGAGTTTAGCTCCAACCCTGATCAAACACACCTGAGCAAGCTGATCAAGGTCTTCAGGATCACTGGAAACTCACAGGTAGGTGTGTTTGATCAGGGTTAGAGCTAAACTCTGCAGGACAGTGGCCCTCCAGGACCAAGTTTGAGGAACCCTGGTTTACCAGAACCACACACACACACACATTTTTTTTATTGAATAACATATATTGGTATTAAGTTTTACCCTATATAAATGGACTAATCCAAAATACAATTATTGCTCATTGAGTGGAATAAATAAAGTGAAAAATAAAGATCAATAAAGTGGAATCAATCTACAGGGAGAGAGAGAGACAGAGAACGAGAGAGAATAAAAGACAGTGAAGCCAAGTGAGTTGGTGACTGACAGCAGTAGTGCTGTGTACCCAGCATGCAGCTTGTAAAGCTTCGACCCCCTGCCTTCCCACGTATCGCATCTGCAGCCCGACGCTCTCTGCATCCTCTTTTAGCCTCTCACTGACCAGTGCTTTGAAAAACTTCTCTCTTTTCTCTCCCCTTTTCTTCTCTCTCTCTCCTCCCCTGGCTCCTCCCTCACGCTCCGCAGGCCTTTTCTTCCCCCAACTGTCTGGGGACCCTTTCACTTTTTGTCCCTCCCTGACCTCCCCTGGACCACATTCTGTGTTGTTATACACACCATCTGCTTTGGGAGGGGGGATCGGCGAGCCTTTCCGAGCCACGTAAAACGGTCAGTGTGTCGGCCCTCCTCCCACCTCGTCCTTAGTGTCACTTTGGATTTCAATGCAAACGACGAGCTCGGCCCTCAGAACGGCTTAGAGAGGGCGATTAAAGATGGACTCATCTCAAACTCACACCCCTCGGGCTGCAGTGGTATGTCCCGTTAATTCCCTGATAGAAGTCTCTTTTAAGAGGCACTCAAGCCGCACTAAGCAGCTGCCTGCAAGTTAGGTCATTTTCCCAGGAGCGGGACAGTGGGCTTTGGCAGGACCTCAAAAAAACAACAAAAAAAACCACCATCTGTTATTGGACTGAAAAGGTTGGTGACACCTTCTGTGGTACCAACAACCCCTAATTAAGCAAAGGGGAATGCAGGCGCAAGCTGCGAGCCGACTGGCCGGCCAGCCTTACACATTGCCCTGGTGACAAGCCAAGACCATTCCTCATCCGACCCCCTCTCCCCAAACACATCTGTCCACCGGGGCGCACCGAGCGGCCGTGACGGAGACCCTCCGTGAACCTTCTCTAGTGCTGATGCTAGCTGTGCTTTTCACCTATAGGATGACAAACACAGCAACAAAGTCACAAAGATTTAAAAGAACAGGGTTTTTTTGCTGACACCCCAAGAAGACAATTATGAAAGAGAAACTTTGATGAAATGGAGAGAAGGGAGTCAAATAGCCTTTTCTGAGGCAACAGACACGATTACAGATCTTGTAAACATAAAGCCTCCTTAATGTTGACATGCACTGATTGGTCTCTTTGCATTTTTACCATACTTGAATTTTGATCTGTGGACTATGATATTAGTCTATTAAGTAGTTTACAATCATGGTATAGATATACAGTCAATCAACAAAAAAACATAAAAAATCATAAACAATTGACAGATTTCTACTATTTTGAGTTAATGATTTTCAAGAACATTATTTTCAACATATTATCAACACATCTTAATTATTTTCATTAAATCATTTAAAATCATTAAATTATATTTTTCAAGAAAAAATGTAAGTCATTAAAAAATAATTATTAATTCATAAATATAAATACATTTCAAACAACATGACAGTCAAAAAACATGACTTTGTTATGGCAAATTATCTTATATTTTAAGAGACTTAAGACTAAATGATATTTAAATAAAAGCATTTTAAGAAGTATATGATTTTTTTGAAGACAATGATTTCCAACATCATGTTGTAATTACAGTATTGACAACATCTTAATCACTATTTTTTATTTATAATGTATATATATTTATATATATAAAAATTATTTTTTACAAATAGTGTGAATTATTAATTAAATAATATTATTACGTTAATATATGACCTGACACTTTACAACTTTAACTAATTGCCTCGTTATATATAAAAAAAATATTCAACATTTTTCAAGTGATTTAAGCCTTCAAGATACTTAAATAATAGCAGATAAAGTCAATTTATTAATATTTTTAGGAGCCAGATATATGTTCAAAATATCTATTAAAACAAGACTTGATTTCCAAGAGCATGTAAACAACACCATCTTATCATTACAGTCTTATTATAACTGTACAGTTACGGCTCTGTTTCACCTTTGTGACTAATTAGTGTGATTAAGTAATTAAGACAAAAGGTCTTAATTAAACACATACACACTGGGACCTTGAAGGCGTTGGCACTACAGAGACTGAATTTTGGCGTTCTCTCTTGCTGGTTTAATGCTTTAATGGCAGCCTTTAAACAAAGAAAACACATTCACTCAAAACATTCACCTTGCAAGCTGCATCCAACCATCTGTGGCGCTTTAGATATTTGTTAACACATTGCAACATTAAACAATGCTGAAGCTAAATCACACTGTAAAGCACTGGGACTTTTTGCTGGGCTGAAGAACAAATCAGTCCATTTGACAAATGACCAATGGCTTTCAAACAGCACAGATGAAAACAGAGGTGGTGCTAAAAACATCTCGCCGAAATGTCAAAGCAAATGATATTGCGTGAAGTAAAGGCCTTAATGAAAAAGCTGGCGGGGGGAGATGACAGTTTTGGCATGGCTGGTGATATAGTGAGCGCTCTATTGCCTCACACCTGCACTCAGATCAGTGGATTGAGCTGAAAGTGACTCCATTAGAGGGACCGTCACTGTGTCGCTGCTCACTCTCAGTCAACTCTTAACTGCACAGTTGAAGTCGGTTCAGAATCGCCTGTCCAACCACTTAACGAAAAGCAAGAACCCTTGCAATAAATTTGTTTCGGGAATCACATTATGAAAAACAAATACATCTTGGTGCTTTAAAAAAAATATGTCACATAATATGCAGTTGAAGTCATCATTTTGTGTTCAGTGCCATAATGAGAATCTACATTCTAAAAAATACTGGGTGGTTTCAACCCATGTTTGCGTCAAATATAGACAAATCCAACTTTGGTTTAAAATTTGTAATGACATTTTTAAGCCAAAGAGTTGGGTTTGTCCATATTTGACCTAAAAATGGGTTGAAACAAGCTAGCATTTTTTAGAGTGTAGAGTAAATTAGCAAAATATTTAAAATGTATATATTTTTAATATATAAAATTAACTTATTAATCCAAATATTGAAAAAGATTGTCACATGCTGTTGCAGTCATCATTTTGTTTTCAGTGCTATGAATAGTTGTTATATAATAAATTTGACAGAAATACATAGCAATAGTGTAAATTAGCCATACATATATTTTTAATGTATAGTATATAGTTATCCATATACTGTATATGTGCCATATATGTATATATCCATATATATATACACAAATAACAGATTTTAATATATAAAATTTATAAATATAAATATTAAATATAAATATTTTAATAATTTATTTATTTTTAAATATAAATATTACAAATAAGTGTAAATAAAAAAAATGTACACACTTTTGTGTAGAGTATATTGCTACAAATACTGAAACACCTTGATTCTTTTTCAAAACAATGCCATTGATGTGATCATGTGTTCAAAGCCTTAGACACAGTCCACAAGCTTCCAAGTATTTAGGAAAAACAGTGCAGTTTCTCTGCTCTATTAGAAACTGAAGATCCTTACAGGGATAATAAGAAGATGTGATTGGATCAGAGGACTTTTGGCTGTCCCATAGGGCATCGAGGTCCATTACATGAGACAAGTGACACGAGACAAGCCTCTCCTGTTGGGGAAGCCTGACCAATCTTATTGGGTCATTTTTCAGCACGTCTCTCTCGGTAGAACAGGCGCAACTCTAGGGGAGCCATACATCCAAGGCTCTGTGTCAGCTAATTGTGTGATAACATAAATTAACCAGAGATGAGAAAAAAGGAAACTTTATTTATGAATTTCTTGGATTTCTTTATCCCTCCAGCAAAACATCAAAATTGCTACTTAGCATGAATTATACATTAGTGGAGGTTGAGAAGAGGGGCTCTCTCTCCCCCGCGGGGGTGGGGGTGGCGAGGCTGCTGCCCGCGCGTGTGCCAGCTCAAAAACCCCCGCAGAGAGGACCCCGCCCCTCCGCAGGAAGTGCAGCGCTCCACTTCCCCTGTCCCTCTGGGCAAAGCGGCGTGTCATTGAGACACAGACACATGCATCCCAGTTTATCTGCCCGCCTGTCAATCAAGAGCATGCAGGGACTGATGCACACACACACACCGGATGTAAACACACTAAAGAACGTCCACAACAACAAATGCATATGAATATGCACACTTGCAATAGACATTCAGTAAGCTCTCTCACACAAAATGACCAGAACACTAAAAGACTATAGCTGTGCACTGAAATTGAACGAAAAATCACAAATGAGATTTTCTTGTACTTCAATCGTTTCTCCAAAACAAATTGAATGTAGAGCAAATGGAGAATTTGCTAGAATTGCCTGCTTCTCAGAACATTCTCCTGAGAAAAAGTTAAACAACCATGATTCAGTACGCTAAGATACAAAAGTCTACAGTAGAAAGTTAAATATGAACTCAAATATTTCTCACCAAATTCTCCCAAGACCAAATGATCTGCAGGACTATGCTATGTGGGTATTTGTACAGTACATGATGTTAACGTTTGGATATGCTGAAACGAACAATATGAATATATATCTAACAGCATTTAAAAAAAAAAAAAGTACAAAAAGATTTTAAAAATGTAAAAGTCACTTTATTAGGTACACCTGTCCAACTGCTCCTTAACACTTAATTTCTAAGCAGCCAATCACATGGCGGCAACTCAGTGCATTTAGGCATGTAGACATGGTCAAGACAATCTCCTGCAGTTCAAACCGAGCATCAGTATGGGGAAGAAAGGTGATTTGAGTGACTTTGAACGTGGCATGATTGTTGGTGCCAGAAGGGCTGGTCTGAGTATTTCAGAAACTGCTAATCTACTGGGATTTTCACGCACAACCATCTCTAGGGTTTACAGAGAATGGTCCGAAAAAGAAAAAACATCCAGTGAGCGGCAGTTCTGTGGGCGGAAATGCCTTGTTGATGCCAGAGGTCAGAGGAGAATGGCCAGACTGGTTCGAGCTGATAGAAGGGCAACAGTGACTCAAATAACCACCCGTTACAACCAAGGTGGGCAGAAGAGCATCTCTGAACGCACAGTACGTCGAACTTTGAGGCAGATGGGCTACAGCAGCAGAAGACCACACCGGGTGCCACTCCTTTCAGCTAAGAACAGGAAACTGAGGCTACAATTTGCACAAGCTCATCGAAATTGGACAATAGAAGATTGGAAAAACGTTGCCTGGTCTGATGAGTCTCGATTTCTGCTGCGACATTCGGATGGTAGGGTCAGAATTTGGCGTCTGCAACATGAAAGCATGGATCCATCCTGCCTTGTATCAACGGTTCAGGCTGGTGGTGGTGGTGTCATGGTGTGGGGAATATTTTCTTGGCACTCTTTGGGCCCCTTGGTACCAATTGAGCATCGTTGCAACGCCACAGCCTACCTGAGTATTGTTGCTGACCATGTCCATCCCTTTATGACCACAATGTACCCAACCTTCTGATGGCTACTTTCAGCAGGATAATGCGCCATGTCATAAAGCTGGAATCATCTCAGACTGGTTTCTTGAACATGACAATGAGTTCGCTGTACTCAAATGGCCTGCACAGTCACCAGATCTCAATCCAATAGAGCATCTTTGGGATGTGGTGGAACGGGAGATTCGCATCATGGATGTGCAGCCGACAAATCTGCGGCAACTGTGTGATGCCATCATGTCAATATGGACCAAACTCCCTGAGGAATGCTTCCAGCACCTTGTTGAATCTATGCCACGAAGAATTGAGGCAGTTCTGAAGGCAAAAGGGGGTCCAACCCGTTACTAGCATGGGGTACCTAATAAAGTGGCCGGTGAGTGTATATATATATATGTGTTTTTTTTTTTTTAACCTCTAAACATAACTACTTACAGCTGTAATTTTTCACCACCAGAGTTCACATTTTTAAAACAATAACAAAGCTATGAAGGAGAGTGGAGCGATAGGAGATGTCGTTTTCACCATCCAGAGATACGGAATTCACAAATCATATAAATTAAATATCAGCTAATAAATTATTTTTTTATTACCTGTACGTTTGATCACACTATTTCATGTCATCGTAATGAATTAGTTGCAAGGAACATGAAATGTAATGCTATATTAGCCTGTTACTGATAAGCAGAGTTGGGTATAACGCGTTACAAAGGAACGCGTTACTGTATTCTAATTACTTTTCGTGATAACGCAGTAATGTAACTCATTACATTTAAAATGTATGTAATTTGATTACAGTTACTGATGTCAATAAAATTAAGTTACTTGCGTTACAAATGTATTGTTAGGAAAAAAAATATTTAGCAAAATGCATTTCTAATAACGTTTGGCCGGCTGCGTCAGTTAATGAGCATGCGCTTTAATGAATAACCGGAGAAAGCGCTTCATGAGGCACACACACGCAATGTCTCTTGCTCTCTCCCTCTCCGCCGTGCGCGCGCTACACGGTTTGGAGCACAGTCTCTTCTGTCTCGCATGCGCGCTCTTGCTCGCTCGTTCTAGATTCCGGGAGATTTGAACTAATTTGCGGGCATCCGGGAGCCGCTATTAATGGGTGTTTCTCAAAACCAAGAATGCAAAGAACGGACTTGTGTTCTTGGGGAGAACGCTCTTGCTAGTTGTTCTTGGAAGAATGAACTTACAAGGTGACGAGCACACAGAACGCTGCTGACAGTTTGAGACGATGTGTTCTTGCGGGTATTGCGCAATACCCCCGCACAGACGCCGTCTGCAGAACCCAAACATTTACGACTCGCCATACATTTTCGTAAAAATGCCAATGTTTAAAATCTTTACAGTTGATTTCTCGCATCAAATGTTCTCAGAAGTGAATTTAGTGATGAAAAAGCATACGAAATTTTATATTTTAGGCAACAATCAAACGAAATATGCTACAACTCTGCCTCTTTTCGTCAACAATAAAACGAAATATTTTATAAAACACCACTCTGCCTCTTTTCATAAAAATAAAAAAAATCTTAAACATATTAGCCTAAATGGCCACCCAATTGTGGTTCAGGCAACGTGTACATTAATTATCTTCCCTGCATATTTATAACGACATGAAATATTAAAACACAAACTTTTTTATTTCATTTTAAAAATATGAAACATTCTTGATTTTTATTGACATTTGTCAAAGAGAGACAGGGTTGTGTCATTTTATTTTACATATACTGTAGTGAAGAGAATGTTAATAAATATAAAAAATATATCTAGTAGGCTATATAAATAAAATTACACAACCCTGTCTCTTTTTGTTAAATGTCATTTTTACTGATCAATAATATCCAGTATAAAGGTATAAGTAAAAGGTATAAGAAGCTAACTTACAATGAGAAATTAAGCAAACAATTAGGCTACAAAGTTAAAGTTAAATAGCCTAAATATATAAAGTTATGAAACTTCACTTTGCCCTCAGCCAAAACGATTTGCCATGGAACAAATATAGATTAATGAGTGAGACCAAAGATCGACACAAGACGAATATACGTCATGTTTTGGCACACGCCAGAAGCACTAGCCAAGGAAAAGCTGTTCCAGTCGGGGTTAATGAGCGTTGAACACCCGGTGATCGCCTGGATCTTACAGCTCCGAAAGCATCAGATACATTTTTCAAATAGGCGCTATCTTTATAAACAAACCACAGATTTGAGCTTTAAACAACTACATTCTCGCCTGAAACACTCTTAAAATTACATTTCATGTCACAATAACAGTAGTATTTTGATATTACACGGGTTTTCTCCTCTGGTATTGACGCTTGCTGGTTGGTGCGAGATGCATTCTGGGATACATGGCTGTCTCAAGTCCGCACCAAGGGGGTAATCCATCGACCGGAAGTTGAAGCGGCCGCGTGCCGCCATCTTGTAGCAGAACTTCACTTGCGTTAGCATTCCCATTGACTCCCATTCATTTTGGAGTCACTTTGACAGTGAATAACTTTACATCTGAGCCGTTTAAAGACTCAATTTGTCCATTATTTATTTCTAAAGACACACGACAATGTATAAAGGGCTCCATTACCTTCTATGTTACATTATGGCCCCGTAGAAACAGTTTTTGTAAAAATAGGCTAACGATTGCGTCATAACCACTCGACGCCCTGTCGCACAGTAGAGAAATTACCGGACAGACAGGAGGAGAAGCTCGCAGGCAATCAATGCATTAACTTAATATGGCGTACTGGCGTTAAATTTTTAAATAAAAACTATACAAATTACTTACTCCTGCTCACTCACGCCAAAGAACTCTTTGCTCAAGCTCGCCGTCTCTGCAGATCATTAGTTTGAGCCGGTTTGAGTCTGCGCGTCAGGAACGGAAGTGCTAAAAATAGCTAAAAATGGGCTTCAACTGTCTCAACTGAGTTCCAATGAGATGGCTCTGTCCACTTCTTATACTGTCTATGGTCCGCACAAGTCACCTCTCGATGCATCCTCGGTAAAGGGGGCGGATCAAGAACACATCCGGGGATTTGAACTGGACTTGGCTAGATGTGAACTTTGAATTGGGACAGTACTTGGGCAGCGACTGATGACGTTTCACAAGTCCACAAGAACACAAGTACAGACAAGAACGCATATTGAGAAACGGCCAATATGCGGGAGACTCCCGGAACTTCCGGGACTTGGGATGTCTGCAATATTAAATTACGGAAAGAACTGAGTTTCACTTTGTAGTGTATTCTTGTGGTTTTAATAGGTTTTCAAAGTAACTTGAAAGTAAAGTAATTAGTAATCTGATTACTTTTTACATGCAGTAATCAGTATATGTAATCAAATTACAAGTTTAAAGTAGTAATTAGTAATTTGTAGTGGATTACATTTTTTGAGTAACTTACCCAACACTGCTGATAAGTGACTATTTGTCAAATGATTTCGTGGGTTAATCCTGCGCAGTTTTACACGTTTAAAACAATCGTACTAAAAGTAAATTTGAACAAACCACAGTATTTGCAAGTAATGGCTAAATATTTAGGTGCAACACATACTACATTTAATTTCACTGCCATAGACTTGGTCATCAGACTTGATAAAGCGATTCTGAAGAAAAACAAAGTGCAATATAACTGTATGTGTACAATAAATAATATATATTTGCTTAATCTCTGCAGAATCTCTGTCAAGACCAAGTTTGTCATGAAGCTCTCTCCATCTCGAAAACGCCACGGCGATTTTGATCCTTCTTTTATTTCTCTGTTTTCCCCAAAGCCTGCTTGCCTCAGTTGAACTAAGTTACCCTTACGTTTTTTAGGATTTTCTGTAGTCGCCAATTAATAATCGTGATCCATGATGACTGAACAACACAACAGCGGCGTGCGAGATACTGTATCAATAAACATGTACATAGATGTCTTTGGCGGCTTATGTATCGAGACTCATTGAAACGGCTGCTAATAATGAGGAATCCATGTATTATATCTATGGTTTCTACAAGCGGAAACCGAGGATAGCGCGGATATTACGTCACTGATATGCGACAATGAGGGATGTGCCATTATTTAAAACTGGAATTTCTCAGGATTTACAAATGTACAAAATACACACACTGATGATGGTTTAGAATGAAACGTGTCTGTGTGGACATGGTATAAATAAATATATGAGATATAACTAGAGAGTCCGGTTTTTCATCTTTATTTGATAACTTTTGGAATAATCTAAGTACACAACTGCATGAAATGTCACACTGTGAGTGGTTTTTGAATATTTTATTACAAAAATCTTACATATTGTATCTTTAAATATATTTAATTGTGAAAGAGTAAGACAAGCTGTGTTATAGCTTCGGTAGCAAGGTTTCTCAGAATATCGCATATATACGAATATGTACAACTGGCTAATCAGAGGTCTGTAATCTGGGTCTGTATAAAATGTGTTTATTGTGTTTGAACTGGTTTTGAGAATAGCACACTTGGCATTGCTTGAGGATCTGGCTAAAAAGCGCATTTGCAGAAAGCGACAAGAGCGGGTCGAGTTACATTTGGTGCTGTGACCCAAATGGGAATGAGGTTTAGGGGGTGAGTGTAACGGACGTAAGCAAGTAAGAGCTGTGTGTGTAAACCTCTCACCTGAACTCAAGAGGTGCACTAGCGACTGATGCTAGCGCCCGCGGTCTTTCGCGTCCTTGTTAGCGTGCCCGCCTCCCACGCCAGAGACCCCAGTTCGAATTCCTCTCGGAGCGGGTCGAGTAGGACCTGTTACACGGAAAGCCCTTATATGGTGTTTTATGCAAATTACTAACCTCATGAACGCAGCCATTCATTTAGAATACTCCAAATTCCCTAACATTAGAACGAGGTTAAGAACAAATTCATGTGCATACACACTTGTGTGTTACAGAGATAAGGAAATTCCACATTTGACCACTCCATACATGTCGGCCGCGGCGCACCCGCCATCGCCCGCCCGGGCAGCTTATTTTTTTTTATACAGTGGCCCATAAAACAGCCGCTAATGAGGCATCTATGTACATATGCTGTGTCTGGTGAATTAGGCAGAATTTTTTTTGAGAGAAGTTCTCCTGTGTGTACAAATACAAAATAATCCACACAATTGTTAGTGAATGAAACCCAATGATTTTAGTCACAAAATACTATTATATTCACCTTGGTTTTAAGACAGCGTGGAGCAACCTTAAAAATGGTATATGCAGTCGGTTCCAGTTATTTTCATTTATTATCAGAGTCATAAACAAAATTTATGTTCAAATGATCGCTTTGATACGTTAACAATTTGTATACTTATTGTGTGTTAAGAAGTGTACAAGAAACATCTTGGCTCCATTCCATCTTTTGAGCAACCAGTGACCAACAATTTGTCTTTATGTAAATCTGTGCAGCTTAAGCACCACCTAATTACAGAGAGAGAAAGCCAAAGAATCATCAGGTTCAAAGTTCAGAGTCATCTGCCACAATCATATTTAACCTCTCAATATGTCCCAGAACACAATATTTGGGCCAAAAGCAATGGGTGTCCTTACATATGGATAATTACCATAAACTGTCACAACAACACTCTCATATCCAAGACAAACTCCCACACTGCACTAAAGAAACGCTCAGTCTGACATATACGAAAACAAGTTTCTCTCTCGCTCACATTCTCAGTCTAGCACCCTCCTACACCACTCTTTAAAAGTGAGCATTTATGATTTAACCATTAATGGTGGAGGCGCATTTGTGTTTGTTTTCAATCATTATCTCTATCCAGAGCCACAGGATCAGGTTAGAGAGGCAGAAGTGCTCTCTCTGTCCCACGCCATATCTTTAATTAGCTCGACACTCTCTAGTAAAACACACACAATCCGCCAGCTCAAAGTAATTGGCTCAGAGAGAGAAAGTGGGAAAAAAACGGATTTCTTTAATTAATTTATCTGCCCGCGAGAACATCCAGAGAGCAGCCGCAGGCCAGTTTACAAGCCCGCCAGGGTGCTCTCGCTCACACATACACAACACCACCACCTGAGAATATATGGCCTTGTGAGAGAGCAGAGGAAATCTGAGAATGCATTAAAAGGAAGGCACTTAACCTCACACACAAACAAACACACACACACACAAAGCATTCACGGTATATAGCAGCTTTGATGTTCATTTGCAGTGTTCGGTTTCAAAACAGTGCACGCACCTATTGACTGACAGCTTGTTTGAATTTGCTATTCATTTGGGCAGAAATATTTATATGGGCATATTTTAAAGAGATGCATTTTGTGTTTCTTCCAGTCTAAAACTAATATTCCTCATTGTTTTGAGCACACAGCGAACACATACATGCACACGCACAGTAACCTAAGCCGTAAGATGTACTGTAAACACTTTAAGAATAAAAAATAATACCATAATTATCAGATAATGTGCGAGAGGAGTCATGTATCACTTTGAAATCACAGATTTTCACCCAAGAGGCAAAATGAATATGAACCCTAAAAAGACGTATCAAGTGTACAAACGTGCAAATAAACCTCAATATCTCAGGCAGACAGACTAACAGGCAGGCAGACAGACTAACAGGCAGGCAGACAGACACACACACACAGAGTTGCCAATGCATGATGCCACCGCTCTGACACAGTAGATCTCCTAACACCCTCTCATTATCCAATCAGAGCACTGAGCAGTTCGGTGACAGACAGTGTGTGAAACTGCCACTCTCCAGAAGCCAGAGGAGGATGTCTGCCATCTCTCCTGCTGCAGGGACGCTGTGATTGGGCCATTGCTGTGATTGGCAGAATTTATTATCTAACAGGCTTGTGACTGCAAATGAAGGCGGAATGTCTTGGACAGTGATTGATGGGCCAAAGGATGGATGTAGACTGGGGTTTAAATATGTCTTCTGTTATAATCCTTTTTTTTTTTTAATGTCTAATTGGTGAAAATGGACACTGACTGTGCTGGCATGCTTTTTTTGCCCACAAGTCAGTTATCATGCTATCATGTCAGGTTTTTTTTTAAAGAAATTAATACTTTTAATCAGACATATCAAATGGATCTAAAGTGAAGGTAAAGACTTTCATATTTACAAAATATCTCTATTTCAAAGAAATGGTATTCATTTGATCTTTCTGTTCTTCAAAAAATCCTGAATTTTTGCATGGTTTCCAGAAAAAAGAAAAAGAAAAGAAAGAATAAGAGGCACTTACAAAGTGTTTTTAACATTGATAATATAAATATATATAGGATTTTAAATGTTCTTTAATTTTACTATATATAACAAATAGGAAAAAATATAAGAATTCTGCAATTAAAAAAAGGAATATGCATGCAAAAACTAATTCATATTAATTTTATATTGATATTATAATAATTAAAATATTATTATTGTTATATAATTATATGTAAAATTCTTATATAATTATAATGTTAGCAACCATTAAAAGTTCAATATCACCAGCAGTTTCTGTTAGTTTTTAAACAGAAACTCTATAGTGTCAATGCTTAATTCCCTTATATTTCATACAAATTTGTAGTAGTTTGATTAAAAAATATATAATAATGAACCTGGGAGCAATTCCAAATCTCTGCCTGTGTTCAGATGTTTAAAACATCCTTACACTATATACAATAATCAAATCTCAAAGTAAAGCAGTTGCATTAATTAATTAAATAAAACCACGCTTCTATTGTACATGCCCTAAGTATGCACATTATGCACATTCACTTACTCACATGCAACTAATTCAGTCACACACACACACACACACACAAAACCTCATGCACACAAGGGTGTTTCTTCGGTCTCCATGTTGGCTCAGGTTCATGTTGGCTGTGGTTCAGCCTCCATTGTGGCTCTCTTCCAGAGCCCTCTGTGTCTCAGTTTCAGGGTGCTGGGTTGCTGGCAAAGGCCCACGTGGACACTCTGCTCACAGTGGAGCCCTTTGTGTGAGGTGCCATTCCTGTTTTGTTTTCCCATTCCGGTCGTAATTAAACCACCAACAGTGCCTCACCGGCTACAAATTGGGCAGCGAACGAGGGAGCACGCAAAGATAAATGGCTCCAGGCATCTAAAACTCTGACAGGACTGATGGCATCCGACTGGGCCTGACCTCGGAAAGGTTAAAGACATGTTCGCTTAGAGAGCAATCAATTACCATGCAGGCATAGCCACTCTCACAGAGCAAAACGTGGCCAATCTTCAGAAATGCCACTAATTTGTGGACAAATGATTGAAACGACAAAGCTACCAAACTCCTACAGCTTCGTAGCGGAGAGCTTAGTGAAATCCAGTTCATTCCTCTCCCTATTTGCTCTTTCTTTTCTTCCATTCCCTTCTACCTCTCTTAATTCTTTTTTGTCCTTGTTGGCTTGGTGGAGCCTCTCAGCTGTTCTGCTGTGTTAGTAATTACCATTTCATTAAGGACGACAGTTTTGAGGGTAGAGGCACCGTTTCAACTGGGTCTAGTGGGAGAAGTGCATGCCAAATTCATTGCATGAAAGGCAATTATCCCTCTACGACAGCAATTCACCATTTTGTACTTGGCGAGTTGACGACATTGATCAGAATTAGTGGAAATTGTGCTGAGTACATATCCTGGTATCAATAGGCATTCCCTGGATGGTTTAGCAGCTACATGGTAACATAGCAGACTCGCAGCGAACTCGAGCACAACAGTTACACTTTCTGCTAAAACTAATTTACTGACATACAGCACTGGTGTAAGCACTAGTGCAGCAATACAGCACTAGATTTTAGCCTTTCCCAGGGGTTCTTGTGCAATATTTTAGAATCATTTTATTTTTTAACCCAGGACTACTGAATAATTTCATAATTCAATATATTTATATTCACTACTGGTCAAAAGTTTGGAAACATTAAGGTTTTTAAACGTGACAAAAGTAGTCAATTGAGTCCACTTTTAAAGTAGTCAATCTCACCGAGGCTGCATTTAATACGGGCAACAGTAATACTGTTTTTACTGTATTTTTGATCAAATAAATGCAGCATTGGTTAAACATTACAAAACCTTAATGTTTCCAAACGTTTGACCGGTACTGAATATATATATATATATATATATATATATATATATATATATATATATATATATATATATATAGCATATAGCACAAGTGCTGTAAAACAAGTTGAAAAGCGTGTTTTAGAAGAAAAACAACCCCTACCTTTAAGTATGAGCAACAGTAATAGTGATGCTCAACTTAAAAAGCAACACTTAGCAAGCACGACTACTAGTTCAACAGTTTTATGCTAGTAAACAAGTCAGAAAATGTCTTATTTTAATTTCACTGAATATGCGAGTGTTTGTGTGTATGTGCGTGTTTTATGGAGAAAGGAGGAAAAGGAGGGGGAAGGGCTGAGTTATAGTGACAAGACTCTGTGCTTGTCTGTTGGAAACTGCCGCAGCTCATCTAATTGCATGTCTAGTCTGAATGATGGGGCACTTAATTCTTACACATTCCACACAATTGCTTTCCACTAACACGGGCCTTGGGAGAGAGACAGAGAGAGAGAGTGCGAGCGAATGTAAGCATATGGTGAGATATGCAGGTATAAATAGGTTTTCCCAGCTATGGTCAAGGAGATTAAGCAGCAGCTTTAATGGACAGTGTTTCCGTCCTGAGAAATGCAAAACCGTTACACAGGTGAGGCGTTCCTGGCGCCTCAACCAAAAGAACGGTCCAAGGGTCCTCAGTGGGACGACCCCGGGACCATCATCTCCAACTTCAGCTGGGAGGAGTGTAACGAGTCCAAGCTAATATATTCACCAGCCAAGATTAATTTAACCAAAGCACTTAATTACTCTAATTGATCTTTATTAGCACCAATTAGAGTAGGACACTGGGGGGAAAACAAGGTCCTGATTCCTGTAGGCAGGAGAGGTGAGAAACAAGTTAAAAAGACAGAATTTGATAGCTGGGTTTAACCTGGTCCACAACTGGAGACTCGTTTATAAAGACGTGCACTGAATGATCCTAAATGTGAACGTACAACAATATCAAAACTGTTGCAATGAACGATTTATAAATAGCCATTTGCACACAAAAAAAAATCTAAATGCATCCCACTTTTATAAATAGCAGTTTATCTTAAATTCAAATGCAATGTGAACTAGCGTATCAACTCCATAGATATGAGTGCAAAAATGTTGTATGCATGCTCTTCAATTGGCACACACATAATTTTCCCCTTCAGTCAACATTCAGTTTTTTCTTTTAGAAATCCTGATTTCTTCCTCACTTCTGAATGAAATCCATGAAATGTAGGATAAAATCCGATTGACACACGTTTATAAATGTGGCGCCTCGTCTATTGTGGACCAACTTAAATCTCCCAGGACAACAGAAACAGGACTCGGACAACACAATACCGATCTGCCTTCAACCTGAATATTATCTGGTCCACTAGCATATATTAGTGTTTTTTTATTATTATTAACTAACCTGGAGGCATCTGGGTGGGTTTTAAATGACTTTACGGGCAACCAACATCCCTTTCTCCCCTGAATAAGCATATTATTATCCCTCACACGGTCTCTCTCTCTTTTTGTCTGCATAAAAAAAAAGGCTTATGGAAAATAATAAATTATCCGTGGCTGCATTAACAGGGATGTAAATCGTTCGGCAATTATGTTTTAATAGCCTTTTAAGAGAATGAGTAATTGGGGGTGACATTACTGGGGTTGATTACACTAACCCATCTCATTCACTCTGTCAGGCCGCTGGTCAGCGTGTGTGTGCATGACGCTGTGCTGTTGTTGTGTGTAACCTCTGACTCGCAGTCAGTCTCAGCCATGTGGGAGCCGGTCTGGAAGTGTTTGAGAGCAGGAGCTGGTCTCTGATCAGTGAGAATGCATTTACACTCGGCCACCGTGATTTTAACAAGTAAGACAATATTCCTGTCCGAACCCTAACCCTACCCCTACCCGTAAACCTAACCCTACCCATAACTTATCTCTAAAATCAGAGTGAATTTAAGGTGAATAACGCTGATGAGCACCTAACCCTGGTTGTAAGCCTAAACTTGACAAACTGTAAACTTGTCCCTCAAATCTGATGATTGATTGTAATGTTGTTCAAGGATCAACAAGGATGTTGATCCAGGAACATGTCGTACTTGGTGAAATCACATTCTCTATTTAGACTCTCACACCCTTGCGAATCTCCACTGGAGCCCTGACTGATGAGAAGAAACATGCTCGCTGCAGGGGAGAGAGAACAAGAGAGAGAACGCAATGATGAAAGGAGGTTAGAGGAATATGAAGGGTAGTTCATTCACTTTACATTACTCTTTCACTTTTTAGTTTGTGCTTAAAGTGAAGGTGCTGGAGTCATGGGTAATGCTTTACAATAAGGTTTATTGGTTAACTACCTTAGTTAACATTAACTATGAACAATACTTCGACAGCATTTATTAAAATTAGTTAATATTAGTTTCAACATTTACTAATACATTATTAAAAAATCAAAGGTTGTATTTGTTAAAATTAGTAAACCCACTGTGAGCTAACATGAACTAACAATGAACAGCTGTATTTTTATTAACTAACATTAACACAGATTAATAAATACTGTAACAAATGTATTGCTCATTGTTAGTTCATGTTAGTAATTAACTAATGTTAACTAATAAACCTTATTGTAAAGTGTTACCGAGTCATGGAATAGTGTTTGCACATGTGCTCTGACACATGACTTCTCTCCTCATTTCTTATTCTGTCTCTGAATAAAAATGGCAAAAAGCCTAAAATAAATGTACTGTACTGAAACCACATATTGGACACCCTTGTGAACCACTGGGCAAAGCTCCACCCACGTGCAGTGATATCATGAATGAAAATCTGTAGCTGATAGTGACACTGATGGAAACAAAGTACAATCGAAAAAATGTGATTCCAATGTAAACACATTTATGCCACTTACATTAATTAAGTCTGTTTTGTGAAAAATATTCTGCTTCGGATGTAGCTTCCTTGTAATTTAAAGATGGATCTTTATAAGAAAATTTCATTGGTGCTATCCATAAATACATTGTCCACAAATAAAATGACAGGTAATACTAATCACAAATGCAGGTACTTCATAAAAGGCTTTATAAAAGTGTTTTTTTTTCTTAAGGTAAAACCAGGTTATGGTGGTAATCTAATCCTGAATATGTTGAACTAATGTTCTTTAAAGTGTAAATTCACCCAAAAATGTAAATTCTGTCAGTAATTACTCACCCTCGTGTCATTCCAAACCCATATACTTTGTTCATCTTTAGAACACAAATAAAGATATTTTTGATGAAATCTGAGAGCTTTCTGACCCCCCTATAGACAGCAACGTCATAACCACTTTCAAGGCCCAGAAAGGTAAATAGTCCATAATAGAGATATTCATAATATGTGACTACAGTGGGTCAACCTTAATGTTATGAAGCGACAAGAATACTTTTTGTGAGAAAAAAAACCCAGACTTTATTCAAAAATTTCTTATCTTCCGTGTGAGTCTCTGGCGCTGTTCACGTGAGCACACTGACACATGTGTGATCCGATATCCAATACTGAGCCGGTGCTCACGGAAGAGAACTGTTGAATAAAGTTAGGTTTCTTTTTTTGCTCTTAAAAACTATTCTCGTCACTTCAACATTAATTAAGGTTGAACCACTGTAGTCACATGGACTATTTTAACAAAGTCTTTACTACATTCTTGGTCCTTCAAAGTGGTTATGACGTTGCTGTCTATGGGTGGGTAACCCTAACACTGGCTCATTGTGGTGCCCGTTCTTTTATGTACATAGTACTTTTCTGAATAAGCCTTTATTTGTTGTTTTAGTAGTTTTAATAGATTAAGGGCGTTTTCAGACTTTTGAATCCCAAAAGACATAATAATGATGTCTTTTGAAAATAATGATGTTTCCCTGAGGGACCCTCTTCCTAAAATATAAAGACAGCTAAATATTTTTATTTAAACGATTTAAACGGTGCGAAAAATATTGATACTATAAACATGTTCATCTGAAAAAAAAAAACTGACTTTTGAACTGTTTCTGTAGTAAAGACAAAAACTAATTATTAAAATATTATCTGGAAAATGTTGACTTTGAATTAACTGTATCTTTTTTCTACCCACACTATGTGCAGCATGTTCCTAGATCAATATCTTTGTTGATCCTGGAACAACATTCTGAGCAATCAAATCAGATTTGAGGTACAAATTTACAGTTTATGTCAAGTTTAGGCTCACAACCACAGGGCTTAAAGCAAGAAAAGATTTGAGGCCTGAAAAGTTGTCCGAGAGGAAATGTGCACAATGTATTGAATTCATTTTAAAAGTGCTTTTTGTTTGAAATCAGGAATGGTGCCTGAGAACTTTAAGCCCTGCAATCAGGGTTTAGTGCTTCTACATCAGTGTTATTCACCTATCATTTCCCTCTGATTTTAGGGATAACTTATGGGTAGGGTTAGGTTTAGGGGTAGGAATATGGTTGGGACTAAATTTTCAGACAAGAATGTTGTTCTGGGATAAAAAAAAATAAAACAAAATATGTTGACATAGCAACATGTCTAACTCTGCATAATCAGGAAGTGCATAAGGGCAATATAAGAAGTAGCCTCTGTAGTTGGGATTCAGAATTACTGCTTAAAATTGCTGACATTAGAGTTAACTTTGACAGCCCTAAAAATAAATATTTTAAAATATATTTTATTTCAAATTATCAACGGACCCCCGAGAACCCTCTTGCAGACCCCAGTTTGAAAAATCCTTTGATTCATTCTGTGTCAAATGAGTTATGGCTAAATTGTGCTCTCTTCAGATTCAGAGAAATTGTTAAACCTGATATTAAATTTGAATCAAAAGCAGCCATTTTTATCTGTGTTGCCATGTTGCTGTGTTTTGCAAAGGAAATTAATCCTAGACTGAGGTGAAAAATCCCTTTCTGGGTATTGTTTTTATTTACCTGATGATCCTTATTATGCCATCATTTTATGTCCAATTATTTACATTAAACATCAGCAGCTACTAATGGCATTTCATTAATCTATAATCAGCATTTGCCTAATGTAATGTGATATGTTTAAGCACCTGGCCATAATGTTCTTTGAACATGCAAAGCGAGTCAGCTGATTGTCCTTCACTGCTGTAACACAGGGTCACCCTCTCTTGCTCTTTCTATGTTGTATTGGTTTAGCTCTTTGCTTCTCCTAGAGCTGCTGTGCTCCAAGAATGCGGCGTTTTACTGGATCAAAAATTTACGAGCAATTAAAAGGCAGGCGACGTGGGGCATCCATCAGCAGTGCGTGCTGCTGCCAGGCAAGGTGAAGGGGTGACAGTAAAGCACACGCTATATACTTTTATATCTGTTTTCTCTCTAAAGAGGGAAGGTTATGGCAAAAAATGATACTTTATGGGCCGCAGTTTGGCTGTGATATAGACGTCGTTCCCCATACTGCTTCAGCAGCTGAGAGCGAGCGTGCCAAGAAAATACAACACCTGTTTGAAGTGTTGCGTATTGACTTGTTTGTATTATAACGGGAAGCACCTATAGATCAAGAGAAGATCAGGGTGAATGTCTGGAATACTTCACATGAAATATCTGATGCAATAGCAGGGTAAAGAAATGGTGCAAAATACAAAGTGGTATCATTAATACAGCCCTGACCCAGATGATCCATAACCACACTAAACCAATGCTTCAAAACAATAACATACACATCTAATAAGATAATGCATTGCAACTATTTAACTCGAACACATTTAAAATGTACATTATCTATCTCTCTCGCTCTCAAACTCTTGTTCTCTCTGGATGCTTTAGGGAAGCTTGGACTCATTTGCTTTCTTAATTACGTTGTAATGTACGTTTAATTTGCAAACGGTGGCAATTAATTATTTTGATACATAACAAAATGCTGTAAATATAAACATTTTAATAGTCCCTCATAAATCGTGCATCATTTTTCAAAAGAGTCATTGGCATTTAACTTCATTTTTTATCTGCCTTTTTTTTCTTACTCTAAATGTCCCACCTCACTGCTCTCACATTCTCCTTGATATTCATTTTGTCTTTTCAAGAAAGGACAGGCTGCTTTGATCTTTTCTTTTCTCCAATTTCTGCACACTTCTGACACAATAATTGCCGTGGTTTCACCTATTCTATCAAAAGAGATTAAATGAAATTAAGCTTGTTTGTGCGTGCTTTTCTTTTCACCGCTGTACATTCTTTGGTTTAGGTCAAGAAAGAGTTGTAACTAGGATTTGTGTGCACTTTGTTTTTCATCAGCTGAAGAAGTGACTGCAGCGTATTTTGGGATCTTTCTCCGGGCTAACTGAATGTGCAATACATTATTTTGTCTGAGGAGTTATGGGAGGCAGTGTCTGCAAAAAAAAAAAAAAAACCTTATTGCTGTAAAACACTTATTGTTCTTAAAAACATCTTCTAAATCTGAGTGATGTAATAATAATAAATAACTTCAGGCAAAAAGTCAAGTGAGAGTAGACAATGTCTCCATGTCACGTTTTTTGGCTGATCACCATTGTCAATTAGAAGTTCTTTCCTTTCTAAAAACAGAAGTCAGATTACAGAATGAATGAATCTTATAAACTGGTTATTTTTACTAAATGAAAAACATACAGTGCAACCAGTGTAGTCTGATTCCTAAACAAATGAATTCAATGGATTGATGATTTGTAGTGAATAAAAAAAAAACAGTGCAAACAATGTAATTCGACTTCCAAATTAAGTGCAAGATTCCTGACTTAATTATTTAAATAAATCTGTGCTTTTTAGTGAATCAAGCACAAACAGCTTAACTAACAGAGAGGATCAAATCAGTGTAGTTACTGATTTGTTGTTCAAATGACAACATATAGCGAAGGAAATAAAATGTACTAAAATAATTTATAATGGAAATGTTATGGAATCGGAATCATTAGGAGGAATCAAAGCCAGAGCCATTACTTTTTGTTTTACGATTCCCATCCTAAATATTAATTCTCATTAAACAAAAGCAAATTTTCTCAAATGGTCCACTAGTAAAAAGTCCACCACACATGGAAATGAGGATCTGAGGAAATTAAATGTTGTGGATGTGTGTGTGTGTGTGTGTGTGTGTTTGTGTGTGCAAGACATATCAGAAAAGAACTATGACATTGACAAAACACTAAGCCCTTCATGAATGAATCCGATTCTCTCTCCCTCCCTCACTCTCTTTTTCTCATGTTCCTGGCAGGCACAATTCACTGACATCACAGCAGGCCTAGCAACAGCCAATAAATTATGAGTGACAAGTATTTGGACCAATAAAAAGGCTGCCATATTTCCTGGGCAGTAAATCTGGTTCCAGATTGCAGCGGCGTGTGTCGGCTGACGTGTTTATAGTCGCAGGGAGATGGGAGCTAGGGGTTCGCCCCTCCACATCAACGCCTTTAGAACACACTCTCCTCTGAGGTCACAAACACACACGAACACACAAGGGATGCTGGGATATGTGGCCATTCTTTTTTTCTTTTTTAACAAATTGTCACGCCTCACAGTTACCGTGCCCCTCCTTGCAGCTGAGCCATCTGTCCTTCAGCCAGGCAACAGCCCAAATGTATAAACACGGCTAACCCACTAGCATATTTTTTGTCAGGCTATTTTAAGTTCCCCTTAATCTTATCATCCAGATTGCTATCAGCTGAGTGCAAAATTAGCTCTTTATCGCTTCTCGACCAATCAAAGACCACTTATCCTTAACTACTACACTAAAATCAGCCAAACAGAATCCAATATTTCACAACCTTGCGATACAGGTATTTGATAATTTGGCAGAAAATGACCCATTGCATACTTTTACACCGCTTTAATTGAGCTAGCAATTTCCAATCCTCCATCATCCATCCCAAGCGGGCCTGATAAAACATCTTATATCCTGCCGCTATACTGCGAGTATCCATGACATTATCACCTCCATATAATTAGCGCAATCTGCATGGGAAAGCAATGTGATCGAGGTATTAGCAGGCCTCCGCTACATCAGACAACATCGATACATTTCAGGAAAGGCGCTGTTTGTTCGGAATCATCCTAATCTGATTAATCTATTATTTCAGCCCCACACTGTGATTACCAGGGATTCTATTATATGATTCTGCATGGAGAAAAAAAAAAGAGGTTGGGAGGGAGGTAGAGAAAATCATTCACTGTGTGCTGGAGGAAAATCCATAGCGTCAAAAACCCGGCGTCTTGACAGCGTGACATTGTAAAAACACTGTAAAAGTGTTTATGTGATGCCTTGAGGAATGTGTGCTTAAAACGCCCTTCATTTTGATTTCTTTGAGAACTACGTCACGTGAGCGCTCCAGCTATTCTCTAACTATAGTAAATCAAAGTGAGCAAATGTGCTTGGATGGGCTCACATGCCCTTGCAATGTCAACTGTTACAGAAAAAGAAGGACAAAAGAAAAATATATTGTATTTTGAAATAAATACCACCTTCGTGTCAGAATACGGGTTCAAAAGCCAGAACATATTGGGATTTAAAATCAAATTTAAGTATTAGGCTTTTGATCACTAAACTAAACAAATGTAAGAAATGTTATGACATTGGTCATGTGATTTATTGTACAGATGGTCAGATGTTCTTCCACTTTTGGAACTAACTTTTTTTTTTAAACTAACTTTTAAAGCAAAAGGATGACAAATGAATACTAAGAAATTAAATTAACTGTTTACTCAAATTGATAGGCTGAGAATATAATTTGTCATTTTAAAAACGTTAATTTTTTTATATATATTACACATTACAAATATTTGTAATGTATTAAATTACATTTATGCTAAATATAAATATTTTATCTAACGGTCTCAATCTTTAAGACTAATTTGTATCATATAACATCTAATGTGGTGCAAGATGAATAAATAAGGATCTGGTAAACCAAGCCAAGTCAAGTCAAGATTAGATTATTCCAGCCATATATATATTTTAAAAAAGCAAATTACCAGGTTACTGGTTTTAAACCATGTACAGGATACTACGTTGTGTCTTCATGCAATGCACTAATCCAATTTTACTACAGGTCTGCAAGTCACTTTGACCATAAGAATTCTGTTAAAAAGACTAACTGTACGTCAATGTATCTTTACCAAAGCCTGCTGAGATTTCAATACCACCTGCTGTATAGGAGTTCTAATCATTCAATATTCTGTAGAGTGTACTATAGATGCATTGTGCCATGGCGTACCTGTCATGGATGTGGTACGCTGCTCCTTTTATTGGGCCAGGGTCAGGCACGGGCAAAATCAAACGTCTCTCCATGTCAGTCAATAGCCATGGAACAAAGAAAGAAACAGGAGAGTGAGAGAACGACAGGGCTGACTGTTACTCAAAGCCTGGCAGCCTAATTCTATTTTAATAACCTAGTCATTTGTACCTTTCATACATATACTTACAAAGTTTTACACTCGAGTCGGCCTACAGAGAGCAAGATACTTTATACCGACTCGTGTGTAGAGGTAACGTGCTATTTTCTCTCTTTCTTTCTTGACATTCACTTCATTTAAAACATGCTTTTGCAGTCCAATCAGGCTTAAATAATAGCTCTGAAAACCACCAATTTAGCCAAGAATATTCACGACATTACAAAGCCTGATGGAATGAATGAAGCGGCTTCCCTCCACAGAGTAGAGAGGGAATGTGGCAGACCCGAGGTCGTGTCAAGCAATATATTGATGGAATCCAATTAAGACCTTTAAACTGCAGAGAGAGCTTGAAAGATATTGGATAAGTTTTGTATAACAAAAGAACTGAGGCTAGTCAAGGAGAGCTTTCTCTGTATATTTTTATATATATATATATATATATATATATATATATCAATAAAAAAATGGGCTTTTGCTTTATTCACTCATTATTTCTTGAATAGTCTTTCTATTTCTAAATATAAAAAGTGGACCACCTTTTTTTATATTGTATTCCCCACCACCACCCACCCATTCTGGTACGAATTGAAAACTAAAATGCTGTTAAGTACAGCCAAAGTATGTAGGAATGAGGGCTGGAGATACAAGTTTTTTAGGTTGTGACCTTGGGGATAGTTTTTGTCTGTTTCATTATAGAACCGCCATTATCAAGGGCTGTTACTGAGAATCCAACCTGAGTGGCTGCTTGTACTGCTCTGAACGAGACAATTCACAAACAGTAGACTGCGTGACCCTGAAGAGAAAGCCTTGCTATATGGGCTAGAACACAATAGAGAGCAGTCGTAAAGGTTTCTGAACCGTGCACAATAGATCCATAACCACAGCTAGACACACAACCATAAGATTAGCTAAGCATATTAGGAACCAGGTAGTTCTCTAAAAGCAAAACAAAAGAAGCCAGAATTGCTTTCAATATTAGTATGAAAAATACAGAAATAAGACAACATAGACAATTACTTCAAGGCGTGGAAGAGGGGAATGGGTGCTGTACTTTTGAACCATGTGCTATATTAGATACCGAATCCGTTCGTGAACATGCTCCTCTCACGCTCCCATTAGAACCGGATACCTCCCCCACCCCAAAGCCAAATCAGAGAAAGCCCCTTCGGTCCTGGCTGGTTTGCATAAAGCAAACAAAATTAAATTTGCTTTGCTAAATCAAAGCTTGTATGGTATTCCAAGCCACTCTCACTGGGACAAATTACTTCAAACGGCCTCCTTTGTATCATAACGGGGGGGGGGGGGGGGGGGGGGGGGGGGGTAGAAGTAGAGAAAATCAGCCCAATCAGCACGTCTCTGAAACTCTCAACACAGGAATTAATTATTGAATCCTGGCGTGAGTTAGGCTGTCTCCTAGCAGAAGCAGAGACACAGATCTATTTATTTGCAAAAAGCATTATTCGCTCTTGAAATTACACTGTTGCCAACTATGCTACTGTTCTTTTTCAATCTGTTTTTCTTCCAAATGGAAAACAAGAAATGGTTCTCAGGAAGAAGTTCTACACACCGCTTACACCTGGTAAAGGTGTACAAAATCTTTTGAGCTTCACCACCACATACTCATCTGTCAATCAAACACCACTTAAACTAAGGTTTAAATTTTGCAGAATAAATTAGGCTTTACGAGGCTTTTAATCCATACAATGATGGAGCTATACTTGACTCTTTATAGGAGCATAAAACAAAAAAACAGCTAAACAGCTAGCACGCGCCATCGAATTTCTTTCATATAATATGCATAACCATGTGTGTTACTTTGCATTTAACGAAATTGTGTAGCCTACATTTTAAAATGGACAAAAAACACTAACAAGTTCATAACACTTCAACTTTTGGTCATTTATCATGAAATCAAAATCTCATCTCATGTGGTCAGAGATGCACTTGAGATGTTACTACTAGGTGTAAAAAGCATGGTGGTCACCTGGCCACTTTACGATCATCTTAAAAGGGATAATTCACCCAAAACTGAAAATTCTGCCATCATTTACGCTGATGTTGTTCCCAACCTTTCTTCAGTGAAAAATTAAAGAAGATATTTTGAGAAATGTCTCAGCATTTTGTTTTTGTCCATACAATGAAGTCAATTGTTACCAACATTCTTCTTTTGTGTTCAGTAGAAGTCATACAGGTTTGAAACAACACGAGAGCAAGTAAGTACAGTGTGACAGAATTAAAATTTGTTGGTGAATCTCTTTAATACCAAGTGGAAACAGGGTTGTAAAGAGATTCTAACCGGTTCTGGTTGTCATATGCTAACATGACATGGCCTTACAGCTAATGGCAGATAGCCCTGATCTGACCCTGATCTGGCCTGAGCGAGCGTCAGAAAACCTATTTTTTTCCCCATATCAACTGTTTACAAATCCCCGGTTAATAGGATCACCACTCATTGACTTCAGCACTCAGATATGGCTGATGGAATCTATTAGCTGCATGACAGTCAGCTCGCTGGACAGATCAATATCCCGAGGCTCTTACAGCTCCGCTGTGTGCAGTTTCTCCTCATCAGCTCTGGTTTGAACCTCAAGGTTTCCTCTCTGTGTCCGGGTACCTTTTATGACATGAAAGTGTTAATGACTATCTCCAGTACAGTATATAGCATAAGCACAACCATCTCTCCCTCTCTTTTCCTCCTCTAACCCCCCCCCCCCCCCCACCCCCCCCCCTTCCCTCCCTTCCCTCCTCCTTGTACGTGCATACGTGTCTGTAGATGGTGTTACTGTGTTTCCAATTAAGTTGAACTGTGGGCAGATCAATGAGGCTCGAGTGTGTGTGTGCGAGCGCGCGTGTAAAATGAGCAGCTCTGGGCCCTGCGAGCATGCAGAGAACTAATTTATTGAAGCGGGGTTGCGCTACAACCAGAGAAGGTGGGGCTGGTGTGGGATGGTGATGGTGAGTGGGGGGCATTGCACGCCATTATATTATAGTACATTTAAAGAAATAGAAATCACACTTGCCTATTTCACCATTTAAATTAGCAGCCTTCCACAATCTTAACACTTCGTCAAATATTCCAGGTCACTGCTATTTCTGCACACGCACAACACAATATTAATATGACTTTTGGTGTAAAATGGGTTGAGGTACCAGAACAAGAGAAGAAAGAAGGAAGTCACACTCTTCTTCTCCTTTATCTGGAAAAGGAATCTAATCTGACTAGATACAACTCTAATTTGTTTGACTTTTCTGTACAGATACAGCAAGAGAATGGAAAAGAGAGAATGAATTAGTCATTCATTTTCAAGTTGTACAGCTATGAACCACACAGTCACAGCTAGCAGCAAAGGTTCACATAAACCACACTTTTTTTTTTTTTTACTTATAGACCTGTTAAAAAATATGTTAGAATGAACGAGGCTGGTCTTTCCAATTAAGTGGGAAATACTGCTCCTAAAATCATCTTGACTTACAGTACATGGTGCCAAATTAAGCTAAAAGATTCTTTAGTATCATCCTTCATCTTTCGGGGAAAAACAATCTTGTAAAATTTATATGAACATATCAACCCTTTACTATACCATATCTGTCATGTAAATTCATCATATGGCATGGACAGAAGTATATTTCTATACAGTGATGAAAATTTATTAATATTATTTATTTTGTGTAACATTAAATTGGGGCATATACTGTACATATTTATATATATTATGTTTATATATAATATGTTTTTTTTTCTTATGCTCACCAGAGCTGCATTTATTTGATGAAAAAAGTAAAAACAGTAATGTTAATATTATTACAAATGTATTTTCTATTTTAATTTTAAAAGTGTAATTTATTCCTGTGATGGCAAAGCTGAATTTTCAGCATCATTACTCCAGTCTTCAGTGTCACATGATCCTTCAGAAATCATTCTAGTGCTGATTTGGTGCTCAAGTAACATTTCTTATTATCATCAATGTTGAAAGCAGTTTGAAAACTACTTAATACTTTTTTATGGAAACCGTGATACGGAGTCTTTGATGAATAGAATGTTAGAAAAGAACAGCATTCATTTGAAAGAAAATAATTTTTGTAAAAATTCATTACTGCCATTACAGTCACTTTTGGTTAATTTAATATGTTGCTATTTGAAAATGTAACTTTAAATTGGTTGGGAATTTACTGTAAAACAAAAAAGTAATGTTTTAAAAGCACTAGAGAGAGAGCAATGGCTTCCTTATTGATGTCTCTGCATATTAAGCTCGGATAAATGAAAGCATTTAACATCGCAAAAATGACACATTTCACCTTTAATAATAGGAGCAACATAGGACAAGTGACTTCTTCTTTATAATTATTAGGGAACAGATTGAATAATTAGGGCCTTGTTTCATGTTCATAAATTTGCATGACCATCATCTTGATCTGACAGGATACTATATCCATCTTCATTGGACACAGTATTTGCATGGCCAGACTGACTTACATACACACACACACACACACACACACACACACACTCTCTCTCTCTCTCCCTCTGTCTCTCTGTAGCACGCTCTCATTAACTACACAAATCAGCGTGCCACGGATGGTGAATGTTTAAAGGAAATCAGGGCCATGTAGCTATTGGACTGGGCTAATTGATAAAGTCATTAGCGAAGCTTGTGTTGATAGCACATCTAAATCACCTCAAACAGAACAGACACTTGCAGCTATGGGTTATACTGTGAGATGGCACAACAATGAGAGCTACTGCAGCAATATTAGGGAGAAATATCAGTAATTCAGGAAAAATGATGATAAAACGATGATTGCGCCATGTCTGAAGCGCTATTGACTTTTTTCGTCAGTGTGGAGACATTGTGTTTGTGCAGAAAGAACAACAATGGCTGAAGACACTTAACCTATTTCATTTTTAAAAAATTACCAATACCACCTCAGAAATAAAAAAAAGAGTCAAATTGTGAATGCATAAAAGAAACGGCTTCAGATATCACTGAGAATGAGAAGCAGAGAATTCTGACACGACATATCCAAACCCACAAAAAAAAAAAATCACAAGCAGGTCTCGTTTTTGTGTGTGTCTGAGGGATTGGCTGTGCTGGATGTAGTGTTAAAAGCGATTAGGGAGGCGGAGCGTGGCACGTGCGTAGCATCTACAATGAGATTCTAGCATGATTAGTCAAATCCCTAAAGAGTGGCCTTACTCTCTAAGGCTCCACTGACAGAATGATTACATCCCAGAGAAAAGACTGAGAGAGAGAGAGAGAGAGAGAGAGAGAGAACATCACTTCATAGTGATAGAAAAAAGCTGGAGAATAAAAGACAATGAGATGATAGGAGAGATATACAGAGCATATCTGTGGAAAAGTAAACTGGTGACAATCACCAGTCGGAGTGGCACAAACAAGCAGGTTGGTTACAGAATCGCTATCCTAAAATGTCACTACATCTAACATAACGAAGTCTTCATAATCTTCACAAATCCAGATTCATGTTATACACAGAGTTGCAGGGAACGCTATATTAATAAAATTGAATCCTCAAACCAGCAGCTTTGATTATCAGCCTTGAGCTTTAACCACTACACCACACCAATAAAACCTGATGAATCTAGCACTTTATTGTACAAAAGTAACAAATATGTTCTTAAATAAAACATAACATTTTTGCATATTATTTGATAAAAAAAAATGTAATTTGATTTTCCTTAAATGTTCAATTTCAGACAGACAGACAGACAGACAGAAAAGGCAGGCACAGACAGAATTAGTCTATAATAGTAATATGAATAAATAAATTGTTAATTATATTATATTAATAGTATGAATAAATATTAAGAATAGTAACTATAAAGTAATACATAACTAGAAATAAAATAACTATAAAATGAACTACAAAAAATAAGATTAGTGGCTTTATTAAAATGAGTAAAAATACCAAATCTAGTGTTAAATGAAGAGAAAAACTTTTCTGCTGTTGATGTCAGTGATGAGGCTTAGGTGGTAAAGGAAAAGAAAAAGGTAAGAAACTCTCTGTTAGAGCTAAAATCTTTACGAAATACAAGTCTACAACAGAGAGATCAGAATCAGATGATGGAGGTGAAAGAGAGATGGGAACAGGTGAATGAATGTAAGGCTGTGATAAACAGTGTGACAGTGTGGAGAATGAGAAAGAGAGAAAAGGGAATGTGAGAAAGAGAAAATCTCTGACTTCGGTCCAAATAACAGAACCTCATGCTGACAAGTTCGGCCCAGAGCCATCAACATCACAGAGGAAGTGGAACTCCGCTTGGACACACATGCCGGAAATCCTGTGGCGCAAAAACATAAATACAAGATTGATTTACACACATACTTAGAATCAACTAAAGCGGAACTGATTAAACAGCTAATCAATTAAAATCAATAGAGGATCATATTCTGCGCATTTCACAAACACTGAAAAAAGCACCACTGGATGAGCACATTACAGTGTGTGATGTGCACAATAATCGAGTCATCGTACACACGAGTGGGACGACGACATAAACACAATGTCTTATCATATTGCCCACACAAGCCTATGGACAGGAAAATAAACTAAATATTATTGTAATTTAATTCGTTCATTAGCATGTTCCACAGGTGTCGCCTCTAGCATGTAAATGAGGGAAACTGTGAGAGCAAATCAGATTATTAACAATTCTAATTCCCTCTCTCAAGTGGAGAGGATCTCTCAGCCGACTGCTGGAGAGGCCAAACTCACTGTGTGCTCGTGTCCACAGCTGTCAATAAAAAAAATCACTTGAGCGACCATGCAAAGCTTTTAGTTTCCTGCAGAAAACGAGACATGAACAGCTGTTGCACTGTACTGAGGTCAGTGTTTCAGCTCTCATAAGCAAGAAGCAGGTCTACTCAAGTTTTGAAAGCTACTAATTTAAGGGGACTCAAATTGTAGAGTCATTTTTTGTATGCTTTATATTTGCTTTTTACACAATGTGAGCAACAAGGCTACTGTATTCTTATTGCGTGCACAGGGTATACAATAAAATATATGGCTACAATTTACAAAACCATATTAGGCATTGTATTAAGATTAATACAAAACTGTACCTGATAGAACCTGATAATAACTAATGCGTAGGTTTAACATTTTATTTAGACTTTCTTGAATGATATTTTTTTCTTTTGTAGAATACAAGTCACTGGGGATCGGAAAACATTGGACCCCTTTTGACTTTCACTGTACACAGAGAGAGAAAAAATCCATTTTAGGGTCAGTATGTTTTTTCTATGTTCTGGAAAGTCTGCTATGCTGATGCTCATCAAAAATACAACAAAACCGAAATTTAGTGAAACGTTACAATTTTCAGCATCATTACTCCTATCATAATCCTTCAGAAATCATTCTAATATACTAATTTGGACCTCAATAAGCATTTATTATGGTTATAGTCATGCTGCTTAAAGTTTTTATGGAAATATATATGGATATATTTTCTTTTGTGTTCCATAGAACCAGGAAAGTATTAGAGGTTTAAAATGACATGAGGATCAGTAAATGATAGAATTTTTGGATGAACTATCCCTTTAAGAGATCAGATAACAATTAATTTCAATGCTTCATCACATCCCGTTTTTACCAGTATATTAGGTCTCAGTACTAGTGATCAAATCACCCAAAATAAATGTTACAGTCATGAGTAAATGAGGCAACAGAGATACAGTATGTAATGTTTACACCATACAGCCATGTCAAGGGCTATGTATCTATCTGACCTCCATACCTAGTGCCAGGACAGAACACTGTAAATAGAGTCACCTGAACAACACACACACACAAACACCCACTTTAGCACCTTTGAAAGCCTGAATGAATGTGAAAGACAGTGAGAGAGACCGAGAGAAAGAGAGATAACACAACAGAAAGGAGTAATTTTGGCGAGACTGCCGAATTGCACTGGATGTGCGTCTCCAGTCACAGAAGCGTCATGTCACCTGTGGCTCTCTTTCACAACCACACACATGTCCATGCATCAACACCTTCCTTTCCCTCTCACACTGCCACTTCACCCCCAATTAACACCTGCACACACACACACACACACACCACCGACCTGGTGCCACCTAGGTCAACCCGAACGCTTCGGTAAATATCACACACTGTCTGTGCTCTAACTGGAGTCAAACAGGAGCTAAACCAGAGGTGAGTTCTCCTTTAGGTGAATACACACTCCACTCTCACACACACACTCCACTCTCTCACACACGTACAGTTAACTGTAGCTGTTCACATACAGGCCGCACAGTAGGGCAGGAGATACACGACTCCATGTTAATTAACAAGCTCACTAAATGTGTTAAACATAGCTGACTGTCAAGACCAAGGAACTAAAAATGGTCCATCAACTCAGTAATCAATGGCAGATGCAATCTAGAGCTTTTTTTTTGCTTCCGCTGTAGTTTAGTTTACAAATGAAAGCAGGAAAAGAACTGGCAAAAGGTTGAAATGCACTTCCTAACCTAATCAACAGATGACTCATTTTTCGTTTCAGTACCGCTTTTGCCCCTAGGGACCCCCCTGTTGCCATGGTAACCTCACCAGTCGAGAGTTTCCGTCATTGGTGCCAATCAGAGTGACCGCCACGATGGCAGGGCAGGGGCTCTTTGAAGAAGGTGGGCTGTCCAATGTGGTGGTGTCGACATTATTGCGAACATGAAGGACAACACCCTTAAAACCAATTAAATAACTGGAAAATACTTCATATCATGAAAACCAATTGATCAAAAATTATGCATTTGTGTCATATCAAAGCAAAGAATGAAGCTGACACATGTACATGTGCATACAGTCCAAATTCCCTAGCCTCTCTGACCCATCATCTCTGGTGCAGCAGCAGTAGTTGTAGATATTGATCGAGTTGTTATTGAGGTATCCTCCATTGAGTCATCCATCCATCCATCCATCCATCCATCCATCCATCAATCTTTCTATTCTTAACTTAATTAAAAATAGACAAGGAGAGCATAATTAAGCTTGTAATGTGACAATATCCTTATTGAATATATGCATTTTACAATAAATTCTATGGCAAAGAGAAAGATACAATACCTATTTTCCTTGCTTCATACAGGACGCCACACAGAACAGACAAATGAGTCCTAAAAGTAGCCAGAGCAACATTCAATTAGTTGTACAAGACAAAATGGTTTAGATTCTGTAATGTGCCTTAAAGACTTCAGGACTTTAATTATAAGCTTTCTGCACACGTCGAGTCATCAAATGACCCCATCCATTCAGACAACCAGGAATACAAAGACAAATCATAAATTTCTTTTTATTTTGAGATATCTATTTTAGCATGTAACAAAACAGGCCCCCCGTGACATGTCTGACATGCATGAGTCTCCCATCTCTCGCCCCGTTGAGAAGACTGTTTGTTTGTACAATCAATAAACACTTTTAGCGGAGAGTGAGAGAAAAAAACAAATAAAACGTTGTGTCACCGGCTTTGATCTTTAGAATGGTGGTCAGATTACGAGTGACAGAAATGGAGTGGTGTCTGGCGGTCGTCGTGCTGTTTGATGCATGGCGCGAGATTGGACGAGATGGTGTGTGTGAGCACGCCACAGATCTCATTTCTCAGTGCCGGCTGTGCCTTTCTGATGGCAGACTTTATCGGCTGTGGAAATGTGTTGAGCTGAATAACGAGACATGGGGGTTCCATGCAATAAGAAAAAAATAGCGAGAGCAAGGGGAACCTTATGAATTTTTAGCTTAAAGGGTCAACTAGCTTGCTCTTGCCATTGAAACGGCATAGTAGCAGGTGAGTTAGTTTGTGTATTTATTGAGACTAACCACAAAAAGGAGCACACACATAACCAGATATAAAAATATAAACAGATATAAAAACTAGATATAAACATGTCGTCTGTATGAGCACCACAACTCAATTTGTTATGAGTTGCATGCTAGTTTAATCCTAGATTGCATACCACATACCAACCAAAATACATTCACTAACCATATACATCTAGACCAATGGTTCTCAACCTTTGAATCTAAGGCCCCCCTTGGTCACAACTACAATTCAAAGCTTCAAAACTTCTTTTTATAGTTCATGATTTACTGGATAAAGGTTAAGGATTTTTTTAAAAACATTTGTTACTCACAATTCCTACAAGATAATATATTCATTATAAAAATAGACACGGGGTTAGACAATTGTATTAATTTACATGGCTTTTTCAGGTCTAGAAATCACACTTTTAAAATAAGGGTTCATATATCCTGGTTCTACAAAGACAAAAAACATTGCTGAATTCAAATGAAATATCTTAATTTTGAGTTGTTTTGTCTTATTTAAATAATTTTAAGTCATCTAAGACCCTTTGGAAGTTTTATGAGGCCCCTTGAGAACCATTGATCTAAACATTGGCTGTATCTAAAAGTTGCATACTTTCCAATAATATAGTAGGAAAAAACAGTATGTGAAAATAGTATGTCCCAATTCACACAGTAGGTGATGACTTATTCGTTTCTGAAGTGTGCATCTGATGGACACTTAACTATTCCATGGGAGAGAATTTGTCAATGCCAGTGAAGTGATGCAACTGACGCTGGTAGGTCACATGTCAATAACAACATGGCAAATGTAGTCTGTCCGCATTACATTCATACTACACACATTCATACCATATATAACATACTTTTTTTAGCGACTGCGAGAAGTACCTACTCAGAGAGTATGTGATTTTGGACGCAGCCATTGTCAATTGCCAAAACTTTGACTTTGAGCAATTTCAAGCTACATGCATGCTATCCGCTTAGCCACAGCTCTGACATCGACTATTATGCTTCGTAGCCCTCATTTAGAGCTGCACTTCACTTGCTTCCTGGCCTCCTAGATAGGCAGCAATCTACACTTCACATGGGATGCAAGAGCCATAATTGATTTCAATAGAATTTGACTTAAGCATGTTGCTAAGCTAATGGTGTGATATTGAAATAAGAATAAAATTAACTGAACATTATTAAGCAAAATTATCTATTACATTTAATTCAAGCTAATTAAAAATATATTATACTTTTGCTTACCCTATGCCTAAAAAAACAACCACTAAAATGCTATTTTAGAAGCACAATAGTATGATGATATAAAGAGCAAAACCTTGTGCACTTGAAACATTTACTGATTTGTTCCCTATTACATCCACAAACCCTTTGGCATGTGGCAAAGAGTATTGATTACAAATCATGCCTTTAGAGTGCTCACTGTAGTGTGCACTAGAATATGTAGAGTATGCATCAGTGTCAATGATGCTGTAGCTTTGAGCAGGATGCTGACACTTTAATCCAGTTGGTGGGAAAGAAACAGAGGGGCATGAAAGGAAATGAGGAGAACCAGAAAAGATGTGGCTCCTATAGGACCAACTACAGCGTTAATGATAAGTGTTACTGAGGTGTGTGCGTGTGTGTGTATGAGTGTGTCGCTGTGTTGCCCGTGAAAGGCTAATGACCTCCTCAACACCTTACAAAAGCACACGCAGTTGATTTTATATCTATTTCAGATATGCCTTGAGCACATACGTTCACCTTTCCTCAAACACTATTTTATGCACACATTCACATACACGCCGACACAGAGGTGTAAGTGGCAGAAACATTATGAGTTACAATGGTAGTTGAAGGTGAACCTCAGTTAAACAGAGGATGAATAGAGGGGTCTTGATTTCAGATGACCCCACCTCAGGCGGTGGAGCAACTGGGTGCACACACACACACACACACACACACATACACTTTTCTTACATAGGAAGAGGAGTACAGCGAGTTATCACCTACACTATACTGGGCAATAATACAGACCAAGGCTGTAAAAGTAGCAATACACATTTAAAACTAATTTGACAGTTTTCATCTTCTAACAAAATGGACCAAAATCAATGAAGACACAATTTAGCAACCACTACAGAGATTTTATCCAAACAAATGGTCTCTAGAATAAAGTTCACATTTACTGTTGTTCAACAAAATTTCACAGGGAACATTCTGTAATTTCAATAGAAACTACGCAGATTTTGCTCATGTTCATGGGAATTTTCTGCATTGACCAACAAAAAGCTGCTTGGTTTGAAAGTGAGCAGTGCTTCATGCAACGCTATTTCCATGAAGGATACACTATTGATATTGGACCTACTGAAATTTCCCCGAAATGATGCGAATGTGCCTGTACCTTAAGAATGTCCCATAAGCAATGTGCATCTGACCAAAGCAACAAACCATGGTTTGTGGAAGTGACATAACTAAAGCAAAAAGGCAGGTAAGCCATTACATTACAAATGTATTTATGTTAAAATTTGATTTTTTTTAATCTGGATTTTAAAGTGCCCCTATCATGGTATTTTACTGCATGTCCTGAGGCTTCCTACACCGTAAACTAAACACAGTAACGAACAATGACGTCGATTTTACCATATTAATGCGAGCGCGAGTCCGGTGATGAAATATTAGAAGAACTAACGTTAGTTATTCAACCTCCATCGCAAGGACGACTCGATAATAGTGGCCCACAGCTGATCAGCAGAAGTATTTCAGTTAGACAGTGATAATGAGAGTTAGCAGTTAGCAGGAGACCTACACAATATAAAACTTAAAACTAAGTATTTTGAACACCATCTTTCAAGAGCAAGCGGTTTGTGAATCCTGCATTGAACTCCCGAGATTTGAGAAGCAGTCGTCTATATACTATAAAATAAAGGGAACACAGAAATAGTTTAGGATTATACTGCTGTGATATCTTGGTAAAGATGCATTTTAACCACTGATTCTTCACATGCTCGTCCTTGGAGAGTGAAAAATAACTGGCTTTACCTTCACATCATGCACAGCGCCGTCTTCTCGACATGATGCTGTCCAGTTCAGAAATCAGCTCCGGTTTGAGGTTTAAGTTTCCCTGCGAGTGCGCGCGCAATAACTGGGCGCGGCCAATATACTAATGTTTCGTATCTACGTCACTACGAAACGGCTAATGACTCGTTTCAAAAACAATTCATTTCATAGACTCAGAGCCGACTCTCACTTTTGAAAGACAATAACTTTATATACGGTGCACAATCAGATATAAAACTTTGCAGGATGTTTTCATTCACTTAGAGCTTTATTACACACTACACAAACAGTCATTTTCAAAAATCCATGATAGGGACCCTTTAAAGGAGAACTCCGGTCAATTTTAACATTGAGCTCTTTTTTTGTACATTTGGAGTGCTGTCAGTACAGAGAACAACGACAAAAATCGGTGTTGCCTACACAGTGTTATCGTCTTTTTAAAATGTGCACCCTGTTGACTTCAATGGGGCAGGTTTTAAACCTGCTTTTAGCCTCTTAACATCCTTGATTTGTCATTACAAGTGCACAGCCATGTGAATAGTGTTATTAAGAGTGAACACAGTCTATCTGACTGCAGTAGATGTGAAAGATATGAATAAAAATGATGTTAATTCAGCCAGCTCACATACCTGTATTTTCTTCCTGCTTTCGGTCGAAGTCTACAGTAGTCGATTGTCGAGTTCGCGCGCGCAATCATCAAACTCAAAAACCTCCTCCGTGTGTTCAACATCTGATTCGGATGAACTATCCATTTGAGCTGATATTCTCAGAACACCACACAGCACCGTCATCGGCTGACAGTAAGAGTCTCTACTGTTGCTTAGTTATCAATGATCGCGCACGCGAACAACACAGTCGACTACTGTAGACTTCGACCGAAAACAGGAAATAAATACAGGTATGTGAGCTGGCTGAATTAACATAATTTTTATTAATATCTTTCACAACAACTGCAGTCAGATTGACCGTGTTCACTCTTAATAACACCACTCACATGGCTGTGCACTTGTAATGACATAT
Organism: Semotilus atromaculatus; assembly: GCA_031834385.1. Taxonomy (NCBI): domain Eukaryota; kingdom Metazoa; phylum Chordata; class Actinopteri; order Cypriniformes; family Leuciscidae; genus Semotilus; species Semotilus atromaculatus. The sequence goes on along the minus strand of JAULUF010000019.1, from coordinate 5,459,918 downwards.
CAAGGATGTTAAGAGGCTAAAAGCAGGTTTAAAACTTGCCCCATTGAAGTCAACAGGGTGCACATTTAAAAAAGACGATAACACTGTGTAGGCAACACCGATTTTTGTCGTTGTTCTCTGTATTGACAGGACTCCAAATGTACAAAAAAATTAGCTCAATGTTAAAATTGACCGGAGTTCTCCTTTAAGAAAGATATATTTAATATACTGTTGAGAACGGTATGATTTACAGTGTAACAAATAATTACATATTATTTATATTGATTCTTACAGATTTTTTTCAAGCGCATACTTCCATGGTTTAGATGTTGTCAATCCATAAAATTTTACCAATTATATAAAATATCCAACATCTTATATTCACAATCGCCATATACATATCTATGAATACTTATGAATAAGATCAAGCTCAAACTCAAATATATATACAGTATGTGTGTACACACATAGATACATGTATACACACATTTCAGAGTATAGTGAAAAACAAATGGTGCACCTGTATACTTTCATTGATTTCCATTGTAAAAACCAATCCTACACCCTTTGCACAGACTTTTCGAAAGTGGACTAAAAATTACAAATTTCCTTTTACTTCCGTGTAATTTTGAACCTTGAGCTTCGACTGTAAAAATAACAGTTAGCCTTCACAATTCCCCCTCCCTCCCTCCCTCTCTCTCCCTCTCTCTCTCTCTCTCTCTCTGTGTGGTGAATCTACCTTCCTGCCCCTGTGCCTCTTGTTAATTAATCACTGTGTTGTTAAAGAGTGCCGAGGCGGACTCCGAGCCTACTGATAATTAGGGATCTGTGTTCAGGGCTGGCTGTGAGAGGCGGGGTGCGAGCAAAAGCTAGAAGGCTGTGTGCATGTGTTAGTGTGGCTGAATCTGAATATGTGTATCTGAGTGAGCCAGCTATGATCGTGCGCCATGCGTTATATATGAGAGTTTGTGTGTGGCGGTGGTAAAGTGGCACATTAGTATTCAGAGAAATCGCTGCGCCCCTGCTGTCCTTCTACTTCCTGCTCACCACCGGGCCAGCATTCAGCCGGGCACAGTCTACCAAAGCTCCCACAGGGGGCACAAACATAACAGACCTCAATGTCCAAAGACCAGCCTGACCCAACTTGACTATCAGTACCTCAGCTTGCTGCAATTCTATATTTTCTCAGGCTTAAAATTGCCTCATGACTGCAATGAACTCTCTAACACTAAGTTTTTTTTTTGTTGTTGTTGATATATTGTTTCAACAAAAAATGAGCAAAAATCATATTCATTTATTCAGATTCTGTGCAAATTTAGGGTATCTGCAGGTTTTAGCACTTCCAATATAATACTTTTTAGTAACATAAAAAAACTTTAAAAAAAACCGGACCTCCACTCCAATCACTATAAGACCATATGATTTCATTTGTTTCCACATGAACACACAAAATACCCTTAAACAGAGTAATTTTTAAACAGACATATTTTTTTTATTTAATTTAGTAATCGTATTTTATTTTACAATTGAATAAAATTTCAATTAACAGTGCAGAAATTTAATTTAAAGGCACAATATGTACTTTTTCTGCTTTAAAAATAGCAAAAATAATTGTATCTATGTTATATATTTCTTTTAGTTGTGTACTTACATTATCCCGACAGTTTCCAACAACTTTCAAATCCGGAGAAATTTATAGTTTAATTCGAAGACACGGGCCGTGTCTTTATTTCCGTTTCGTCGCCCGTCTATGGCGTCATATAACCTTTGACTCCTCCAAGTCTCTAACTTCCTGCGGAACCCGGCGAAACTGCAAACACAAAGCAGGGGAACACCGGACACTAGGGCTGCAGGATATTTTTTTTTCCCTGCGATATTGCGATATGTCACCAGATGTTGATTACTAAGCGCGAGCGTGAGGCAGAGAGAGCAAGACAGCGCTCGTGTTGATTGAAGACGGTGAGAGCGCGCGCGCGGCCGGGGCTCGCTCTCCCTCTCTCTCTCTCTGCTCGCTCTCATATGCGCCCTGTCCAGCGGCAGCAGTCATTCTATTCTACACCATTCACCCATCAAATAATGCTTTAGTGGGACAAAAATTCGATTTGGCAAATTCGAAAACTCCTGCATAACTGACTGTGTTCATGAGGATATTCACCGAGATGGGCATTCTGACTTAATTTTGAATGTTCGTGTCCGTCAAGCTCTGAGAGAAAGAGCACTGAACTTTGTGTCTGCCCGGCTCTGTGTGCGTACACTTCTTGCGCTTGATGTTTAAACTAACAGGGCTTAAAAACACATGTAAATGATATGTGAATGATAAACTTTCACTCTATGATGGTTAAACTTCGCAATTAATCCGTGAATCACAAGCGTTACAGGACAGGAAGCAGCTGACCCGTACTGATCATGAATCAGATCAACTACGATACCTATCGCACGTCATTGACAACGACAACAACTCCCATGAGCCCACGCTCTTTCCCAACGTCATCAAAGTACGTCTTTTGTTATTATTTTGATTGAGTGACCCCTGGTGGCCAAAAATTACATACAGTACGTTTAAGACTTTTTAATAGCCTTATCTTTGGAAAACTGACTTTAAAATGTTTTTAACATACATGATGTGCACACTGAAAAAGCTGACAGAATGCAAATAAAGATATTTTGTCCATTGGGTTTAGCTTAAACTGTTATGACCATTCCTTAAAATGAAAGAACAGTGTTTAAAGAACAATGTAAGGTAAATATAAGGTAATATTTATGTGACTGTAGACCCGTTTCACAGATTCTGCTTTGACACAGACAGTACATGTTGTCAGCTTATTAAACAAAATTGCTGTACACACATATACATGTATAAACACACACCGTCACAAACAAAAACACAATTTCTACTGAAGAAAAACAAGGTATGACTATGAAATGATGACTGTGGCAGAGTGATTAGCACATACTCTCCAGTCATGTTGAGCTCTGGTGCTTATTCAAATGACAAATGTTCAATGTTCCGGCCTGCAACGTTTCCTGAATCCTCTCTTAAATTAATTCCTGTTATTCCCTCTGATCTGTCTGAGAAAAAGAAGCAAAAGCGCAAAAATAACATGAGAATTAGTCTTTGCACAATAGTCATCAGAACACACGCAGCAACAGAGATCATCTGTTATTGCAGGTTCTCGCTGTGACGATTCCCTTTGTGCTCTTCTATTGTCAGAACTCTAAATATTCTCCAAATTAATCGCTCGCTCTTTCTGTCGGTCTCCCTTCTCTCTCACTCGTGATTGCGCTAGATGAGTGATAATGTTTTTAGCAGCTAGCGTCATGTTCAAATCTGTAATAACATTACACCAGCAGCCCCACTGATGGCAACATGCATCACCAAACACAAGCCATCTCAGTCATAAGTAAACAAAACTTCCATATGCAGAGTAAACACATCTATACACTCTAATGGCCTATAACAGCCCCCACACAGAGGCAATTTGCACACTAATTCATACACTTTACAAAGAAGAAACAGCGAGAACTAAGAACACAAGTGCATTGTTTATCAGGGTGCAACTGTGACCTTTCCTTCACATCATCAATAAAGCCAATATCCAATATGTTGTAGTATATCAAATTAGCCACAGTAACTTGTTGTATGCAAACGACATGTAGATTAAAAAAGGCAGACAGTGATAGTCTGAGAAAAGTACAGGATTAGTTTCTTCAGTGAACCTTGAAAATTATGAGGGGAAAATACAAAACTGATCTATGATAAGGAGTGATTCAATTAATTCTAGGAATTTTAGGTTTGAAGATGAAACCGTAGCCATCTTAACTCCATCCACTGCTGTTACAGGTCACATAGCAAACATGAACCAGAACGAAGGTCAGGATTTGGCGTAAGGGTTTCTCAAACCCTCAAGAACATCTCTGACATCCACGTTCATATGCACACACTTCAAACACGCCCGGGGTCATGGCCATCGTTTCACTTTTATTCAGCTATTGTATTCACGGCTGCGATGTTGACAAATTCATTTTGAAATCCATTAGTCTCACAATGTGGTTTAAACGATGTACCCATTAATGTCCACCACTTTAATACAGCCAATACCCATCTGATAAATCAGGTTATCTCAGACACCTTCCACATGCCGTGAAGAGCGGAAATTAGGGAATTATTAACTATCTCCAGTAATGTGTGTGAGCGTGTGTATGAGTGTAAGATAGAAATATGAGAAAGAGAGAGAGGGGGAGAGAGAGTAGTAGTAGTAGTAGTAGTAACAGTGCATTTAAGTAAAAGCCATGGTCTATAGTGGATGCCACTGTTGTGAGCAATTAAAATTGGTGATTACAATAGAGAAAGCTCTTTAAATTCTAATGTAATTCTTTTTTTGAATTAAGGTAGCAAACAGGAAGTGGAATTCATATATGAATTTCTGAGATATTTACCATTAGTACACTGATTTATTGAGCAGTGTTGTCATAGATCCATTAATTTTGTAAACTTTTTATGATACTTAAAATGGTTCTATATGCAGCTATAAAAGCCTTGGCTATGTGAAATGTTTTGGAAGTATTCAAATTAATTTGGAGAAATATGTTAATCAGTTGGGGAAAAAATAATGTATTATATCAGGGAATAAATAGGCATAATTAGTGAAATCTAATGATTTCATGATTAGAAAAGTTTCAAGGAACAATAATGACCAGAAATGAACATAATAGAAGACGTAATAGAATAGGAACTAAATTCTATGAAATCCCCTTTCAATTGTTCCATTGAAAAAACATATTCTAAAATTGATGGCAAATGGTTAATAAACGTTATGATTAATTCAGTAAGTAATGTTTCTCTGTAAACATTTCTGAAATTCTCCACTTCCTATAGTTCACCCAAAAATGAAAATTTACTGTACAAACCTGTACGACTTTCTTTTTTCTGTGGAACATGTAACATGAGTTAAGTAATCAGATTTCTTTTTTCAAGTAACTAGTCAGTAACGCATTACTTTTAAATTGACAAGAAAATAGTTACTTTTTCAAGTTACTTGTTTTCCCATGTATTGACTGACACCTCTCATGTCCCCATGTTGAGAGAAATCGTGAGTAAGTGCAGAGGCGTTGTGTGCGCTATGTAAACATGATGGTTATTGTAGCTCTAGACTAAATGTCCTGTGGGCTGGGGACTAACTAAATCAATTTAAATTCACACTCACAAATTAAATGGAAGTCAGTTCTTCGATTCGGAGTTTTGGTTTTTACACCTTGATCCATTTTGCTTATACATCTCCCCATCAAAATCTGTTCTCTTTCTACTACTCTACTAGGAATAAAAATGTCTTATAAAAGCATGTTGAATAATATGAATGTATAGTTGTAATAAATAAAAATGTGTGAGGGGTTGCGTGTGTGCTTGCTCTTCAGAGATTGCCGTCGGTCAGCGCAACTTAAATGTGGTTAATCGAGTCTAGGCTGGAATTAGTAGTGTTACAGTGTTGTGACGTGTGTGCTTGTATAATTATGGATGCGTGTGCGGTGGCTCTCTCCGTTAATGAGGCGCTGGAAGGGGGCTGCAGCAGCTGGCAGGAAGCACGGGGGAGCTGAAGAACATCTGCAGGGGGCACAGCCACGCGCAAACACACGTACAGGAGATCAGCACCTCACGCACACCCTCCGACACCAGCCCAACCGCCGTCGCCATAGCAACCACGCACCGGCCATGATGGGGAGCGCATGTAGAGAGAAAACGAACTACCACAAATCTCAGAGAATAATTCCGATCTTTACTTTTCAGGATTGACGACGAGTCCCTGGATTGGCATATGGAGTATGTGAAAACACTAGATAGGAAGGTCAAAGTTTAGAAAAACGCATCCTTGAATAATGTTCGTTCTAGAGCTTTCCACTGCCAAGCGTTGGGTCAAGCACCAGCTGTATGAGAGCGCTGAAGCATTCACACTACCCGTTTATTTCAAACGACAAAAAGTGCTAGATATGCAAAGTACTAGATAACTGCTCCCACAGGTCTGTGCTCACACTTTCACTGAGAAGACAAAACAAGATATACATACATATATTGATCAATAAGGTTGCCACATAGCCTAGGCTTGGACACAGCCAATCGATGCTTCTCCCCCCCCAAGTCAACACTTGGCCTTTGACCCTCATATGAACTTATAGAGTTATAAACATCTCCATAGAAACACATGCCCTCTGTTCATTACACTTCACGTGTCAGCCTCAAAAGCTAACAGTTATGCCTGCTGGAACTGTAAAAACGAAAATATCATAGATGAAAACAGAGGTGTTGTTTACGGTTTTCCCAAAAAATATTCCTAAAATAAAACCTTTTTATTTTAGGAATAATGTGCGGGGAAAAACACGAAAGATTTCTTCAGAGAGAAGATAAGGTGCGTTTCTAGAAGAGGTCTAGCAGTGGCTTCCATTATGTGTGAAGAACGTAGCTTGGAGGATATTTACCACTGCAAGAAGAACTTGACTGTGTTTAACAGTTGTTCAATCTTTTTCATGAAAAGTTACTCTAAACAAGTTATTTTGAGAATTTGAGGGCATAATTATGTCCATCAAATGTTTGGATAGTATTTGTGCCACTGATTTTTATGGACTTAGCACATCAATTGTTTACTTTCTTAAAGGTGCCCTAGAATGTGAAATTGAATTTATTTTGGCATAGTTAAATAACAAGAGTTCAGTACATGGACATGACATACAGTGAGTCTCAAACACCATTGTTTTCTCCTTCTTACTTAAATCTCGTTTTTGAAAAACACCCCTGAAAAATAGGCGAATCTCCACATAACACCGACTGTGACGCAACAGTCGGGATCATTAATATGTACGCCTCCAAAAATCTGCATATGTCAGCCCATGTTCAATGACAGGCGGAACTGCGCAGCCGAAACATTGCAGTTGATCAGTGTTTGGATGTACGAATGAACACAAAGGTATTTAGTTCCTTCATCCGAGCCTCTGAAGAAACAATGGGTTAATTTTATTTTCTCTGGAAATTTCCAAACATTTCACCGACGAGACTGTTTCCTCAACTTGGGTTAATACAGAGCTGGCCTCGATGAACGTCTGAAAATATATCGATCGAGCTACCAAGCAACACTTTCTTATGTGTAATTGTTCAAGTTCAGACAGGTAATCTTTCTCTCAAAATCGTTCAATACTGTATTTACATCATCGTGTTTGCATTGGTGAAAGCATTAGAGAGAGTGCAGAAACTGCGTTGCAATGATAAGATCTTTATTCTCGCGATCAACACACTGTCATCTGTTTGCTCAATGCTCATCACGGCAACATTTTATGTGATGGGAATAGATCTAAATACTTTAAAAACATCTCACGATTCGTTAATCTCGATAGCTGTAATAGTAAAAACGTATAATATCTGTAGTAAAAGTATTCGAGAGAGTTTCACATGTAATACGTAGCTATTTCATATGCAAGCATGTCAGCTAATCACAGCAGACATGCCCCTTGAAACAGAGCGTTCACATCAGAGGCTAAAATCAGGCTCGGAAAAATGCTTTTTATTTCTAAATTATAGGGCTGGGGTAAACGATTATTAATTAAACGATTAGTCTGGCGATTATTTTATCGATTAGTCGACTAATCTATTTTTATGTATTTGTAACATTTCAAAAAGTTTTATATTTGAAAATCAGCAAACAACAAATAAAACAAGCAGCTCTGCACTTTTTAAAGCAAGCTTATATTCTGAGGCATTTCCTTGCTTATAATGACTATAGTCAATAGCAACGCATAATTACGTACAGCGCATCCGTGTAGTATCACGCGCTCTCATACATTCATTCAAAATTTCAAATACAACATTGAGATGATTTATTGTTTCCGGAGTTTGATCATCACTGTTGTGATCATCTTGTCTGGATGAGTTTTGTATGCTGTAGCTACAAAATTTAACAGGTACGATCTAAAACATTAATCTCAATTCAATATGTCGTAATTGTGTGGTAAAAAAAAAAAAAAATCGGTACAATAAGTGTAAGTTACAATAAATATATACATTATTATCTCTCAAATGTCACTTAATCGTCTTGTTTGAACGTGTTCGTTCGTCTTTGGCTCAAATCCACTTGCTGCGAACTTTTCTTCGCGGAAGCTTCATGTTTATTTAAAGTAAGTGAGATAAAATATTTCAACTCAAAATAACATTTTGTGCCCAATAATTTCCCAGACGTAGTTTTGGTATTGAGTTTAAAGTCATCTTGCCTTGCGTTTGCGATACAACAACAGTGGGTGATGGTCACGATCGGAAGATTTGAGTGTTTCTATTGCAATTTGCAGCGAATGTTTTCGAGCATGTTCTGCAGACAGGGAGACCATCCTCGATTAAGTTTCCCTCAGGACTTTTGTAAAAACCAAAATATGACCACACCTCAGATTTGGTCCTCTTAAAAGGCTGAAAAATCTCCCGAGCACGGTCACTGCCTTCCGCCATTCCTTCTTTTACTGTCTATGGTCGCGAGCTGTACCTCCGGGAACGGTGAAAAAATATATAAAAAAATAGCCTAAAGAAGTGTCGACGAAAAAATATGACGTCGACGAAATTTCTACTAAATTATTACTATTTTTGATCTAAAAAACATACTAACATTATAAGGGCAACCCAGAAAACATTATACAATAAAATAAAAACCATTCTAGGGCACCTTTAATACACATTCCTAGTCTTACTGAGAATAATTCATCGGTATATACAATTACAAACTCAAAATTGTTAGTGTTTGCAATCTTTAATCAAAATATAATAACTAAATTGTATTGGATAATGTTAAGCAATAGCCAACAACCTCACATTCCAACGCATTCTCATCCCAAGGCGTCATATTCTGACACTTTGACAAAGCGTCTAAATCCAACGCCCATGGAACCCTTTAGCGTCAATATAACACGCAGAGAGATGGGTAGGTTTAGGTATGGTGTAGGGTTAGGGTTAGACCGCTAGGAGGCGCCTTCTGACCCATATATTTCGGCGTCTCATATTGACGCTAAAGGGTGCCATGCGCGTTCGATATAGACGCTTTGGCAAAAGCGTCATTATATTACGCCTTGGGATGAGAACGGGCTGCACATTCAGTTTGGCTCCATTCTGGTCTGTAATGCTCACTTTCACAATCCAATCAATTCTCTATTAAGGACAAAATAACGACCAACACTACAGAAATACATCACATTAAAGAAGTAAAATGGGTTGGGAATGACGATTCACATTAATTGCAAATTAATTCATGGAGAGACACACTTTCTGGAAGACTTGACACTACGGATAATTTGGATTCATCTTCATGTTTTTAATGTGTGAATTCTGGCAACTTCAGCTAGTTATTATTTGGTTATTTTTACATTTAGCAGATGTTTTATATCAAAAACAAGTAAACTTACCCAGGAAAAGCTCCCCTAGGAGCAGCCGGAGGTTTAGTGTCTTGCTCAAGGTCACATTGGCATCTCTCCAGTTCATGGATCATTCCTGGGGTTTGAACCTTGTGCCTGTAGGTTACCACCAGCCAATATTTTCTACAACCACATTTCCACCAACCTAGGTTCAAAATCAGACCAGAATTTAAGTCTTTTTTTTTTTCATACTTTATCTTGCCAACACATTAACATCTCCTTTCTTTGAGTAATATTTCATTTTATATTAAAAATGCATTTTTACACCTTAAAATATTACAGTTTGCGTTCAGTGAGAAATACATGCATTTATTCAACAATGATTAATTAAATTAATTAAATCATAAAAGTGACAGTAAAGCATTTGAAATGTAACAAAATATTTCGATTTAAAATAAATAATGTTCTGTCTAACTTTCTATTTATCCTGGACCAAACTGTCTGCAACATTTATAATAATAATAATAATATTATATATATATATATATATATATATATATATATATATATATATATATATATATATATATATATATATATATATATTTATTTATTTATATATATATATTTATTAAGCACCAAATCAGCATATTAGAATGATCATGTGACATTGAAGACTGGAGTAATGGCTGCTGAAAATGTAGCTTTGCCATCACAAGAATAAATTCCATTTTTAAATATATTCAAATAGAAAATAGTTTTCAAATTGTAATCATATTTCACAATATTATTTTTACTGTATTGATCAAATTAATGCTTGATGAGCATAAGAGACTTTCGAAAACAGTGGTGTATATTTTAAAAAGTCAAGCCGAAACTATTTCAAAATATAAATAATTTAAATAATATCTGAATAGAAAAATGTATATCTCAAGAATAACTACTGTAAATGTAATATAAAACTTTGAAAATTCTTAAAAGTAAAACTTTAAAACATTCCATTGCTTTATATATTGTCACAATGTTACTTCACAGCTACATTGTACCAAGCATCTCAACATCACATGTATCAAGTACATGGGTATTAAGGACAAGTTGATCTACTTGATTAATAATAAATGCTAATATTAATAATCCGACAGAGAAATCCTCAGAGGCGTTGATAATGTGGCCGGAATTGTAAAAAAAAAAAAAAAAGTGTGATCAGCCATTAATGATTGACTGCGAGCGAGATTCAGTGCTGGGATCAAATACAGCATACTTCTGAATAATAGAGATGCCAGGAGGTCTACCCTGTTCCCAAGTGGGTCAGACACATCGTGAGGGGCCAAAAAAACAGAGGTTTTAACACACGCTTACCCCTGGGAGTGCACGGCTGTATGCGTGTGTATCTGTGTTGGTGTCGTTAATGTGTCAGTCATCAATAATGCAGATCCTCAGTCGTCTGCTAATCAAAGCCCTGCTATGCGTCTCTGTTCCACATTATACTGAGACAAGGACATGTGAGACAGCGCGTGCCTGCGTTATTCACTCAGCTTTATGTTGTTCCAAATATGTTATTTTTTTCTTTCTATCAATCTTCGCAGATATTTTCTACACAACTCTTTGTAGTGACCAGAGGCAGTATAACAGCACAGAAAAAATTAGTTCACATGACTTAAGCACTATATTCCAAGTCTTGTGTAGCCATATGATAAGCTTTCTAAAAGTCAAAATTCTCCTCCATCACAACTCTTAAATTAAATGGCACATATGACGCGGGTTAGATGTTATTGGCTAGATGCCATATTTGATTTGAGAGATGTAAGGTTCTTTAAAAAGTATTTATTTGTGCTTCACAAGGCAAAAAAAAAAAAAAAACAGCATAGAGGATTGGAATGACATGAGGGCGAATAAATTGGACTGAAAAATCAGTTAACAGTTCCTGAAATGGCTTTTAGACTACTAATTCTATTGAGAAACTAAACAGATCGCACTCATACAGGCTTAAAGATCTTCAGATTAAAGATTACAAACACACACAGGGGATACAATATAAGGTAGATGGGCACGCAAACAATCTTTCACAGCCAAGCATGCTCTAGGGAACAGTCTGAATGCAATTGTGGCTTTGATTAAATACAACTTTTATGTGCTTTTAATTCACACAGAAAAACGGATGCAGTATATCCTCTTTACTCATGGTGAACACACACCTATGTATTAACACGCACACACATACAGGCTCTGTGGATCTGAAGAAAGCCTCTTCTCAGCAGGCAGGAGTGATGACAATATCAGCATCTAATTTTTCCTTTTCAAGAAACTGTTAATGAAGAGTATGAATAGAAGAAAAGCTTCTGCTCAATGCACTAATTGCCTTAAAAGCTCTTCATACAATTTCCCCTGTCAACAGAAATAGCATGTGTGTGTTGGGAGTTTGTGCGCGCATGTGATCGTGCATCACTGAGCTTTGCCATCGGAGGTAGTGAAAAGGCATTGCCCATAAGCACTGTGAAGTCACACTGATGGGAACACACACAAACCTGAAACAGGCTAAAACACACAGCCTCGAGGACGTGCTGCAAGTGTGGCAGGAAAGAACCGCGCTAAGCGACAAAGAAGTCATTAAAACAAAAAGCATGCTGAGTGCTTTAAATGTCGTTAATCAAATCCAAACACACTGAATGCATCTCAATCACCCGCCGCTGACATCAAGCTTATTGTACAACAAAGAACTAAACATCTCATTGCAGCAATGTTCAAATAATTAGATACAGTATATAGTATATATACATATATATATATATATATAGACAGTTTGCATAATATGCATATAATTGTGTGTGCATTCAGCAGTGATGCTGAAAATTCAGGTTTGCCATCACATAAAAAGTTGTATTTTAAAATATATTAAAATAGACAACAGTTCATTTAATTTGTAATAATATTTCACAATATAAGTGTCTTTACTATATTTTTGATTAAATAAATGCAGCCCTGGTGAGCATAAGAGACTTCTTTCAAAATTAATATATATATATTTAAACATTAATATGTTTATTAATTCTTTTTTATGTTAATGTTTATATATATATATATTTATATATATATATAAACAAACAAAATATATAAACAAGATATGTTCCATGATATCTTCACAGCCTCATTTTAAAATGACATCAAATCTGGCATCAAACCTAAGGTCTTTATGCAACGCTACACAAGACCTAAGTTGGCGTCAACTTGTCGTGCATCTGTAATGATCGGCTGTGATTTAGGACACGATGGGCCGTGCAGTGTCAGGTCAAAGGCACTATCGATACAAGCCTGCCAATAACTCCAGGCTGGTGTCAGGGAGAAAGAGGGCGTGCGGTGGGTCAGGACGCTTCTATCACGAGCATCCATCAGTGTCTTCAGGTTGGAGACAGCTGTGATGTGGAGAGTACATATGAGCAAGGGGTCAGTGTCAGAGAGGGCTCCCAAAGGATAGATCTTCCATCAATACAGCAGGACAGGGGAGGGGTTGGCTGTGGTGGACTAGTCAACGGCAGGTCACCGCCAATGCCGATAAGGGCAGGGAGTCATCGAACTAACCCCTGAGCGAGATCTCCAATTAACCCTTTCACTCCCAGCACACAGCATTTAAATGGAGCCAGTAAATGGGGGTAAATACATAAGGTGGGAGTCATTAGATTAGGACTGCAGTATGGATGAAGGGTGGGTGACAATACATGAATGAACGAGCTAGAAGGTGGAATAGAAAGGTTTAAAGATATATTCCAGTTCAATACAATTTCAGCTCAATACAACAGTTGATTACCACATGCTTTTTTCGCTGAAATTAAAAGGTCACTGAGAAGTACTTATAAATGGAAGTGAATGGGGCCGTTTATTGAAGCATTTTAAAGCAGAAATGGGAAGCTTATAATTTTATAAAAACAATTATTTGAATCATTCTGTTAAAAAAATTATTTGAGCGGTTTAAATCATTCTTAAAGTCGTTTTAGAATTTACAATGTTAAACTTGAGACAGTTCTAAATCTACTCAGAAAATGTTAGTAAGCTATTTTTTACAATAAAATTGTGATAACACGATTGTTGAGCATCAACCTCACTTAAAGCAGAAATCATAAAAAAAGGGAATTCCTGCTCTTCTATTGTTTAAAGTGCATGCAAATATCCAACCTTCAATCTTCACGATCAACATGCACATGCAATCTCAATAGACCTGAAAAGAGAATGATCGGTTGGTTTGACACGGAGGGCATCGAACCCCCAATTGTTTATGTCTTGTGGCTACACTATTAAAAAAGTAAGTATTTTAACGTTTACAGATTGGCTCCATTCACTTCCATTGTGAGCGCCTCACTGTAATTCAAGATTTTTGCTGCTTTTTTTAAGTAAAAGGAGGGAGAAGCGGAAATTAACATTACGTCGCCGAATAAGATTAACTTGTAGTGAACCTGGACTATTCCTTTAATAATTAAAAAAGTGAAACAAGTGAAAACCTATATTCTATATGTTTTATTTTTTAGTTTGTAACTTCAATGAGGCACACTCTCACACATGAATGCCGAGCATAAGTGTGTAGAAAAACAATTACCCTCTGCCACAGCCAGCTGGCTTGTTTATAAACACGCAATTATGATTTCACGGCAGTCCATTAAATAGGACCGACTCCGGGGCAGGAGCGGGAACCGTCCCACTACGCAACCCCCAACAACATCTTAAAATCTCACGCTAACACCTACAGCCGGCATGCGCAATTTGCTTGATATTGGCTGGCAACTTTTCAATGTAAAAATCAATTACTTTAACAGGGTGTTACAGAAGCCACACCGGCTCTGCAAGTGACCCTATTGGTTGCAGACATACAGAGTGAAAGAAAACAGACATTAACTTGTACAAAGGACATGCAGCTTGAGCATTACATCCCTAAACAAGCTGGAATTGAGTCATTAAAGCAGTTCTATCAAGCTAAGATATTGAATAGCATTTTAAAAATCCATATTTCTCATTTTAACGAATAAATAGTGCGGATAAGTAAGTGGCAGGCTGGTATTGCAAGTGGAAAAAAAACATCTACCACCAAAACCCCCTTTTTCACCCCCAGACTCCCTTCTGTCTCTCTCTCTCTCTGTCTTTCTCTCATTTCTGCTTTCACAATCCTTCTTTCAGTAATTAAGCGTCCGTCTAAAATGGAGTCTTTTCTTTGCGGCAAGCCCATCTGTGCCAGACACCCTACAGTGCTTTACATGCTGCCGAGCGCCTCGTTCTTTATCTCACCCTGCCGTGACAGTCCCATAAAGATGACATCATAATTAAGGGAGTAGGGACGGAGGTGTGAATAGGGAGATGGGCAGAGGCCTGGAGCGTGGAGGGAGAGACGCACAGTTGGAGGGGGGCTTAAAGAGAGAAAGTGAGAGAGAGACAAATACGGTTTTGGAGGGCAGCAGGGGTGAGGTGAGCTAGAAAAAAAAAAAGAAATAATGTAATGAACCTCCTCAGATTACATTGGGAAATTGCCCCTTCCCTACAAGCACTTTTTCTCTTTTCCTTTTCTCGCTCGCACACACTCAGTGCTCACAGCTGAGCTGCTGCCTGTTTAATTTGGGAAGAGACTGTCTCACAGAGACGGGCCAGACGATGGGCCATTTATCCCAGCAGAGATCCAAAAGCCATGAAAACATTCAGCTCTAGAAACAATCTGAATGACACTCAAGAAGCAAAGATACTTTGAGTAAGGAGAAACACTGCAGACGTTCATGAAGTCATTATGTAGACAACAATGGTTCTCAACTGGTGGGCCATGGATTTGATAGTCACAGACAGCAGGGGGAAAAAATAAAATAAAGAAATAATACTCTTCCACATTTGTCCTGTACATTCAAACAGGCTATGATGTGAACTTATAATAATCATGCATAAATAAAATGCAAATAATAAAACTTTTACATACGTCCTACTGATTTGCACAGCCATGACGTGAACGAATGAATCGGAATGGAATATGTTGAAATGAAACTTCCACATTTACCCTATTGATTTGCCCAGGCCATGTGGATGGATGGATGAAACAGAAAATAACATCCACATTTATTCCATTGATTTGCACAGGCTATGACTGTCAAAATGTTACAAATTGAAGGGCATATGCAGTTCTTTCATAGTTTGACTCTAAGGTATGATATACATAGCAATATTGGTTCTTTGTTGAGTCGTCACTTGATGTCCGAGTAACATCTGGGCCCTTAAACAAAACCAGTCGAGACCCATGGGTCTACACAGGCAAGCTCAGTGTTTGTGTTTTGAGGTTCCATGCAGCAGAAAGGACTCAGTTCCACTGGAAAAATCATGACTGGGTGAGGATTGGATGCATGAGAGGAGCAGGGATTGTGGTGGGAGTCATATCTCAGCAAGGACCTGTGCAGAGAAATGTGAAGCCAGAGAGGGGAGGGGGAGCCTGGGCACAGCATGCCTCTGATCTGCTCCTGCACAGCCAGACTTCCAGTACTCAGCATATCCGACTTTATTCCTCCAGCGCTTCCCCCAACACACACACATCTGCTCAAGCACATTAAGAGATGACATTCCGGCTCTATATCCATACATTAGAGTCATTAAGCGACAACTCTAAGGTGATCTCTTGTCTGAGTTAAACCATAAAATCTTCCCTTTTCCACATCTGGATATGTCTTACACAAATACCTTTTTATGGAATAAGCTATTTTAATTCAGTACCATTTAAAAGTTAGGGGTTTAATTACAACTTAAAATACCTATTTTAAAACGTAATTTATTACAGTATGTGATGGCAAAGCTTTACATTTTGGTAAATTGGTGGCTAATTCGTATGAATTTGTACAATCTCATTCGTACATTTTCGTATGATCTGCTTACCCCCCAAATGACAAGTATGTTTAGGGGTGGGGTGTAGGGGTGGACCTTAACCTTACTTTTTTCCTCATAATTGTACATTTTTGTACAATTCACTTTGTACAAATTCATACAAAATCGCCACCTTGTAAAATAGTCACAATTTCCTGTGAGATCGGGTTGGAATTTTCAGCATCATTACTCCAGTCTTTAGTGTCACATGATTCTTCAGAAATCATCTGTATGCTGATTTGGTGCCCAAGAAACATTTCTTATTACAGGTTTTTTGAATTGCTAAAACACTAAACCCCATTCTCTGAACCAAATTCTTAATAGCCTTAACCAATTTGTCTAATAATAAATCACTTTTTCTGTAACACCTTAAACAAGATCAGGCAGTCAGACACCATTTGCAAATCTCATGCACTCTTTTTGCAAAACTCTAAACACATTCTCACTCACTAAAACCATTATTGCACTGTGATGCAACTAAAACACATCTCTGGTGAGTGTCCTGTAACATCCGTTTCATTTTTTTAATATCTTTTTGGCTATTGCAGTTACTATATTTCTACAGTGTGCAAGTGCTGAATATACAGACATTCATATTCAGTACAATACTATACTTGCAGTGCATACAGTATACAATTTATTCACCTTACTGTAAGTTGCGATAACTATACTTTTACGTAATTGCAAAATTTGTTTACTGTGTTACATTATACTATTTTCTGTAACTGCATGCTTTGGATGCTGTGTTCTGAATTTTTTGATGTAGTGTCTAATGATGAATGATCTGTAGTGCTTATATTTTGACTCGCTGCGTGTATGATCTGAAAGCATTTGATTTTGAGCACAGATAAAATGGTTTTGAGGCAATTGTTTGATTTTGCCAGAAGAGTCAGATGGTCTCTGAATGTAGTTTGAAGATTTGGTTTGGCGTTTAAGGTTTTGAGAACGTGGGTGATGGTTTCGAGAGTTTCAGATAAACTGTATTATCAAAATGTTGAAAACAGTTGTACTGCTTTTTTATGAATGTATTTTTTAGGATTTCTTTTTTTTTATGAATAGAAAGTTCAAAAGAACAGCATTATTTGCAATAGATTTATTTTTGTATGCAATGTAAAAGTATTTAATGTCACTCCTGATCAATTTCATGCATCCTTGCTGAAGTGTTTCTTTGTTTTGATCCCACACTTTTGAATGGTATACATATTGGCAGATATTGTACATTTAATTTGGTCTCATTTCACCTGTTATATTACCTTTGCCTTTGTTATATTACCTATATTACCTGATAATATTATATTATCAGCTAATGCTCACATGAAGTTTATCTTTAAAAACATGAATCATTTTAATCCAATTTTCACTTTGATATTATTATGTTGTGATGATTAAATTGAGCGTCAGCGTCAGTTCTGGCAGGCCAGGTAGTCAAGATGCTGCTAACGCTATTGGCCAACAACACTGTCTCATCAGCTGATCTGCCCAGCTGAGCTGCATTAGCGCATCAGTGTTCAACTCCCCTCGCTGCTAATGACTACGCTCAAATCAAGGCGCCTATTTAAGCAGATTCAGTTCGCTCCTAACTGCTATTGCTTGCTGCTCGCTTCTCTGCAACCCGCCACCTCCCCAGCTCCTCCTGTCGTATATAACGTGGCAGTTGCTTTTCTGTCATCGTTGCTGCTCTGTCCATAGGGGGGAATAGTTCAGCTCTCCCAGTCCTAAACTGTGTGAGTGTTCCCTAATGCTGCTGCTGTCCTCTGACTCTCTGTTATTTCATGGTGCTCATGAAAGGTCAGAGGACTCCCTGAACAGAGCCATACCGCCAAAAATTTAATTCAGAATATATTCATTTGAATTGCAGTTTATTCAATTAAAATTTCCTAAATTTTGGTCATGTGTTCTTGACCTAATGGACCTGACAGAAATGAAGTAGTATGAAATATACGAGTATGATTCTGGATTGCAACATTTCCTAATCCTCTCTCTATATATTATTTTTATGAATGCTCTCGCACCTTTCAAAAGGCCAAAAATAAACATATTTCACCACACTGGATGGATATCTGTGTTTTATTTATCTCGACACCCCAATGAAGAGCTAAATATGCCTTCCATTTTACAGTGCCGTCTCGTCATCTCGCCCTCACCATCCCTCTTTCATATTCCTTCCTTCCCCTCCTCTCCATTTCTTGTCCCATCCTCAATATCTATATCTCAGGCTTCAACTCCCTCGTTCTCCTCTTTCTGCTCCCTGGCGATCGATGCTGCTCTTCAACCTGGCTTCACTTCAAAGCTTCCTCTCCCCACTCCGCACTGTAGGTCGGCAGATCCACAGGTAACCTTTTTTCCCCCCTACATGTTTCGCTCTCCCCCCACTCCCACCCCAGCTGCCCTGGAAGCCCAGGAGCATCAAAGACCAGTGGGCCCGAGTTGGGTCAGCGCCAGGCCCCCTGCCAAGCCCCCCTCAGGCTCTCTCCCATCCAGCCTCCTGTCAGCTCCATACTCAACACCTCAAACCCCCCGCTCCCTTCCCCCCAAATCAGCTCTGCGCAACCCCTGCCGAAATCTCACCCTCCCACTGACAAGAACCCTCACATGTATTTGTCAATATAGCTGAATACAAAGCTGGTGATGCACAGTGACGTACCCCAACAACACATATGCCCTAAATAAGTGCAAAAAGGTTAGCTTGGCTTGGCTGCAGTGAAAAAATAATAATCTGTAGCTAGCAATGCTTGTGTTTTCTTAACATTTGCCTTTCAGCAAATCAGGTACGTATAGAAGCAGTTTCCACCTCAAGAGTTTTTTTTTTTAAACCAACCCTGAAAATGTTTAAAATAAATAGTCACATTGTGAGCTATATGTAGTTCAGCCATGAAACTCTAGAGGGTGCAGGCTGATAGGTACTTTACACGCAGTCTGCAAGCAATCGTATCATTACTGCATGGCATAAGTTGATTGGCCTCCGTTGATCCTCCAGCCAATGAGATTGCTTGCTCAGCATTTAAACAGTCTGGTTCATTGCTTGCTGTAAGCTAGTCCTGCAGCAAGCGATCAGAGTTCCTCTGCAGCAGCAGCATATCTTGCATGCTCACAGAAGAGTGTCTGTGAATTCATTAGCAGTGTCAAGTCCATACTTTCTCTGTAGCAGCAGCAGTAATAATCAACAGCAGTGTAACAGATCTAGTCCACCAAGACCATATACATTATATACATATACCATATAACATTGCCATACTCAATAACATGCTAAAACTATTCTGAGAGTTGTCATGATTGAAAAGTCATACTGGGACAAAGTCATTCGGTGAGATAAAAAGTAGCAATTATGATAAAGTTGCAAGTGCAAGGTTTATAGTCACATTGTGAGATTTAGTCATATTGTGTGATTTAAAGACACAATGCATGCTTGTAAAAAAATTGGTTTCACTTTATTTTTACGGTCCCTTTAAGGCCCTGTGTACACGAGAACGCTCACAGGTGAAACCGTAAAAACATTTTATCAGATGTGACGGCGACTGCGTTTTTGGGGCTTAAAAACGCAAAAAAGTGAAACCACCCTCCAGAGTGGAAATCTTAAAAACGCTCCACCGTCACGTTCCTGTATAAAGGGTAAAAACGCAAAAGTCTGTTAGACAGAGAAGGCACCGATCTGCTCACGGTGGCTCTCGTCGCGTACGCGTTTACGTCACAGGCATGCGCCACCTCCTCATCTGTCCAGACAAAATTGTCAGCTTTTGCTGTTCGATTCGCCATGTTGTGTTTTGATTTTGCGCTACTAGGGAGAGAGGTAGAAGGAAGGTTGTACGCAGCCACGCGGACTTGGTGTTGTTGTGCTTCACACTGCCACCTAGCCGCCTGGAGTGATTCAAACAGCAAAAGATTAAGACATTGTGAGATGTAGTCACATTTGGGTTATTTACTCACAAGTTTGCAACTGTGAGAAATAAAGTTGCTACTGCCAGATATATATGATTAAAAGTTACATTGCTTTATTAGCCTGGCTAACGTCAGACCTAGTCTCAGACCAACTCACAATTGGGACATAAAAAGTGTGAACAATTATTCAAATTTGTGAGATAAAATGTCTCATTATGAGATATAGGATACATTATGAATCTTGTGGTTGCAACTTTGTTTATCTTAATTTCTTTATGTCTCACAATGTGACTTTAAATCTCAAATGTACCAAATGTTATTCATGTTAATTGTGCCAATTAATAATGTTGCAAATTATCCTCTACATTTCAAAACCAAACACCCCTGGATGTAGACCACAACTCACTAAGGGTTAATAACAGCTGAGCCCTATATAAAGTCACACATGAATCCAGCTGTTAGGAGATCTCTACACAGCTTAGCAACAATACACTATGGGCTTTAGAACTAAATAGACTTGATGCCAAATGTCACTTCACAGCCTTGTGGGAACACAGTTGTAACTGTGCCAAAACTTGATGGCATGTGTATCTTGAGAACAGGTTTTTTTATGCACTGGTCAATAAGCGCTTTGATGACTAAAAAGCTAAAACTGTAACTGCAGGAAAACAAGGCCAGTGCATCAACTGCGCTCTGTGTGTATCTTTGTGTACTCAGCGTCTGTGCCGGTTGGCTGTGTGGAGTGATGGCATCAGATGTCGGTGTTGGTGACACATGTAAAATCAGAGAGAACAACAGTCGTCTGACAGGGCTGCTGATTCAAACAGCACTGTGAGTGACACTAGCTATTGATGCTGCGCTGTTGCTCTGCTAGCTGACATTACAGTGAAGCGTCTTATGACAGCGAGAGCTGAGAAAGAGAGCAGTTGCATCATACACAGTTCAGCTACTCTGAGATATATGTCTGATGCCATTATATAAATTCATTTAAGATCAAGGTACAAAAGTCTAAGACCACATTGACCATCTGCTATTCAAAACCCTAAAATAAACAAAAATTTAAATGAATAAGAAATATTAATGACTCTGCATGTCTAAGTCAGTAATCAAATAAGAACATTTGTGACACTGCCAAAAGGGGACGCATTCAGTATCATACCAAATACTAAATTCTGAACTTTATACGTTTGTATTATCAGCATAGCAATTTGAATGTGATGAAATGTATGTGTGTGTGTGTGTGTGTGTATATACACACACACACACACAGATGTTGTGTTTTCATGTTTTATGGGGACTTTCCATAGACAATGTTTTTTATACTATACAAACTGTATATTATATCCTCTAACCCTATCCCTAAACCTACATATCAAAGAAAACCTTTTGTTTTTCTGCATTTTACATTTTCAAAAAACAGAATTTAGTCTGAATTATAATCTATAAGTTTTCCTAATGGGACCAAAAATACATTTTGTCCTCAATGTTGTGTTTACCTGGACCATATACACACACACATTCCATTACATTCAAATTATACACACATAATTATATTACTTGTCTCAGACGGGATATAATTCATATTTATGAATAATTAATCAATACATATGTATAGTAACATTTAGCCATAACTGTGAAATAAAGTAAAAATGGCAATACTGCAATTCCTTTATGTTTGACTTTTGGCCTTTTTGCCTCTTATATTTGACACTTGCAGAATAAAATGACAGGAAATGTTTGGGAGAGTTGAAAGATTGGACTCAAACCTGCTTCATCCAAATGAGCACTGCAGCTTGATGCACCAGGAACACATGCACTGTGCAAATACTGTAATTTCTGTAACAGATAATAAGAGAACAAAGTATTACCACATAATTCTTACATAAATCCCTAGAATGCTAATGATATTTTGATGAATTATACACTAGCATTAAAAAGTTTGAGGTCAGTAAAATGTTTTTAAGAAATTAATACTTTTATTCAGCAAGGACATGTTAAATTGACCAAAAGTGACAGTAAAGACTTTTACATAGTTAAATGATCAAAACATGCTTTGGTGAGCATAAGAAAAAAAAATCTTACCAACCCAAACTTTTGAATAGGAGTGTATATATATATATATATATATATATATATATATATATATATATATATATATATATATATATATATATATATATGAAAAAAGCATGAGACTATATCAGAGTGCAAAGTCGTATGGTCCAGAGTGTGTGAGACAGCTTAAGAAAGATAAGAGGGCATGGATAAGTCTCAGATGGACAACATGTTCATCATTACTGAGAGTATGAGTGCGAGCCTCGCCGTACATCCGCTCATTATAAACTCGCTCAGATTTAGTTCATAAGTCTACTGATTAAGTTCTCCATTCAGTCCTGTGATGGTCCAACTTCATTTTCTCTCTCTCTTTCTCTTTCCTTTTGGACCGTGACAGTTGAGTCGAGTAAATAACGTATTAGGGGTGTTTTGGGCCTAGCTGTGTGTGTGTGTTTGTGGTAAGGAGTGATGAATTACTTGGATAATAAGGACTCCCAGAAGCAGGCCACTTAACCACATGGCATTTTGGATCAGGCACATTGAAAATACAATACTATTTAAGACACACACAAACCCATGACATTGAAAGCTGAGCGTTCAGGGATAACATACAAACACTGAGTATGCGGCTAGAGAGCATGAAATGAACATCAAAAGCTCTCTCCTTTTGACCTTGAGATGAATATTTAAAGACTGAGTGTACAAACACACACAGAATAAAAAATAAAATGAACCACCTTCTGTGAAGAAACTCATCAAAAATATAAGTGTGTGTGCGTTTGAGTGTGTGAGTGAGTGAGTGAGTGAGTGAGTGAGTGAGTGAGTGAGTGAGTGAGTAAAGAAAGTTGATTCTCCATCAGGAAATGTGATATCCTGCATGAGTGCCAAAGGGCAGCTACATGTGCCTTTGTTGTTTCACTGTCATTGGTGTTGGGGAAACTACTTTGAAACTGTAGCTTGTTGAGCTACTCATAATTTAAAGTAGTTTGACAAAAGTTAAGCTACCCTTTTTTTAAAAGTAGTTCACTACACTACACGCAGGTAATAAGAAGTATCAGGGTTCTAGACTGAGATAAATTCGCTCAGTGCTATTAAATTTTATTACAGGTTGTGCCAGTGTGATTTCAAAATTGTTCTCTTCTGGAGAATGCTCTGCCATTTTCTGTTATTTGTGGGAAACACAAAAATGCAAATAGTCCAAAAGTGGGACAAAGCAACTTTCTGACTGAACCAGCTGCAAAGAGAGGTGAACCAGTGGAGAGTGTGATGTGAATCAACCCATTTGAATTCAACAGAGTTCTCGGTTACAAAATCCTATGGGATTCCCAAATGACTCAGTGCTTCTGCTAGTTGAAATCTTATTAAATAGTCCCAACATTTAAAAACAAAATTAATGAGGGAAATAGGAGAAAATACTGTACCAAGCATAAGCAAATTAGAAAAGATTTTTAATCATCACCACCCTTACATACATTTATTATGACTACTGTGGTTAATTGGCATACAATATAATAAAATATAATATAATATAATATATACAAATAAAGTTATACCTGAATGTAAACTCAAAATATGCAATCCTATGGAATATTGGTGGATTATGCACTGATTTTTTTCTAATTACCATGGAACTTTGAATAATCACTTCGAAAACAAATATATATGTGTGTGTGTGTGTGTGTGTTTACATTGTATATTATTTCAGCTTTATTTAAATTTTCACAAATGATTATGTTTTAGCTGATCGCGCTACTGTAATGCTACGTATAGCTTCAATTAGAACTACTGCTATACATTTAGTTACTCCCTATCAATAACGGTCATCATACCATAAAACTGAATCAAGCGCTGACTTGAGGTAAAGGTGTTCATGTGTGTAACAGAGATGGCCACCTTTTCCTTCTATGCAGGCAGTCTAAACACAAGTCCCCTTATTAAACAAACACACAGCAAGTGTCTGTCCTCACCCTTCCATGGGATTTTTGAATGTAGAGATATGAGAGAGAGAGAAGCGATATCTTTGCAGGAATGTTTAAAATGGGAATGCATGAAATGGGCTTATATTTCTCTCTGTCTGCTGCCTTTAAAGTCACAGCTCAAGACTGTGCTCATACTTGTGCTGCCATCAGTCAGTCAGCACTGACATCACGTTCCAGAGTTATTAGTCACATGGCATTTATGGCTCAGCTGATTGGCTCAAAAATTGCTGGCAGCAGAACCGACAGAGCAAAGATTTCAAATCAAGTACTGCTAGGAAGTTCTGCGCCAACCGAGCAACTGCCATTGAGATGAATCCATCCTCCACCACACCATCTCCAGAACCTTCTACCAGCTTCAAGTAAACAACTGTCATGCCGTTTGAAGTTCTATTCCAAACAAATGAGGGGGAAAAGAATGGAGCTGAACCCGGCAATGAGGTTTCTCCCTCTTAAAATGTCTGCGTGTACAAAGGCAAAAAATCACTGACAAAAGCCCTTCCCTCTCTTTCTAGGCTGATGAAAGCTGCTGCACTGACCAGCACTCCCTGCTGTACACGTTCACAGCTGGCACACACACACTTCCACACTCTCAGTGTGCAAGAGTTGAGCTCGCTGAAGAAAAAGGACAAGTCTATTGATTTAAACAGGAGAAGCACCTTCACAGCAGATTCTATCTGACCTGAAGTCTGACTCACAGCAACAGACCACACCACAACTGTTAACTCATGGAAAAAGTAGATGATATAGCTTACAGAAACACAAAAATAAAAACACAAAGTGCATAATTTTAGGCATGGGAGTTCATGCTATATTGTGAGCCACACGCTAATTAGACTGTTAATTTCAAATAAAAATGTCCATCTGAGATTTGTTTTAAAACAATATTGAGCAAGTAGTATTCTTCTGCTAGATATACAAATGTTTGTACTAGGGCTGTCAAATGATTAATCACGATTAATCGCATCCAAAATAAAAGTTTGTGTTAACATAATAAATGTGTTTGTACTGTGTAAAATTATTTTGTATATATAAGTACACACACGTCCATTTATATATTTAAGAAAAATTTGTAATTTATATATAAAATATTTATATTTATATATAATATAAATTATGTATAAATCTATACATAGTTTATACATGCAAATATTTCTTAAATATATACAAGCATGTGTATGTATTTATATATATAAAATAATTATACACAGTACACACACATTTATTATGTAAACACAAACTTTTATTTTGGATGCAATTAATCGTGATTAATCATTTGACAGCCCTAGTTTGTACATAACTTTACAATGTACAAAATGGGTATTCCTTTTGAGATTTGCAAAAGATACATTTAAGTGTTATTAAATTATTATTATTATTATTTTATTTTTACAAATAAATTATAACTTAAAAGACTTCAAGGCAGCATTAGATGACTAAAAATATAAAATTTGAAATGAGCATGCACAATTCATTTTAATAAATAAACACATGCATATTTAATGTGCAAGGATGCATTCAATTGATCAAAAGTGACAGTTCTGTCATGACAACTCTCGGAGTGATTGGCATGGTAATGGATATGACAATGTTGTATGATTGGTCTTGGCAGATTGGTCTTGGCAGAATAGATCTGCTACACTGCTGCTTTTATTGCAAGTAGGACATGCTGCTGCTGTACAATATAGCGTACATGAATTACCTGTAGCAGATCTATACAGGCGGAGCTGGGGAAGGTTGAGGGTTTCTAAAAGCGCGCTGCACTGCTATGGCAACTGCTACACAAGTATTTGAAGGTTGAGCACCGAACTCATTGGCTAAACTGATACAGCAGGAACCAATCAGCTGCGGCCTATAGATAACTATGTAATAATGAACAGCTGAGTTATTAGCCTGCACCATCTAGAATTTCATGCCATAACGTTGCATTTACAATTGTTACATTGTTTTCCCCAAAATAAATCTGTTTTAGCAGTCTATAAATAAGTCTATTTATAAGTTTTAGCAGGCTAAAATAAATGCAGTCTTCATCAAATAAATGCAGCCTTCTTTCAAAAACATTTTACAAAAATCATACTGACTTTGAATTTTTTAACAGTAAAGTGTTTGTCCAATATTGATCGATACTGGCTTTGTATCAGTCAATAATATATGATATAGCCTATAGTACTATTATATTGTGCATATCTAAGTCAGTCCTATCGAGTCACACCTTGCGCAGAGTATCTGCTTTAAATGGCTGCCGGTCCGTTTCCAGATCGAATTTAAACATTTATTGTTTGTCTTTAAGTCTTTGGTAAGGCACTCCCCTGAGATCCTCTGATCAGTTTCTCTTAGTGGTTCCCAGATCCAGAATAAAACTTAAGTGGGGATCATGCTTTTCAGTTGCCACCCCCAAACTTTGGAATTCATTGCCTTTTTGTATTAGATTTGTTCAGACCATTTCCAGTTTTAAATCTTTGCTAAAAGCTCATTTATTAACGACGGCTTTCATTTACTCGGGTTATTAATTCTTAGGTGTGTGGTTGTTTTATGTTGTTTCCTTGTTGTATGTTTGTTTTATTATTATTATGTTTTAGTATTATTGATGTATAGCACATTGGGCAACCTTGGTAGTATTGAAATGTGCTCTATAAAAAGAAATTGGGGGAAAATTTTGAAAATTCTGTCATCTATGTCTCACAAACTACAAAATAAAAAAATATATAAAACCTACTTTTTTTTACAATGAAAAATCATGAGGATTACTGGCTACAGTTTCACTGTTTACTAGTAGAAAAACTACATATTAGGTCAGGATTTTACCCCAGGTCATGCTTAAAAAAACCTCAAAAAGAAACGATACATGACGCCCTGGCTAAGTAGCTAGCAGGTGTTTTGCGTCATAGAGTGTTGACCAATCAGCATCAAATCAAGGACCAGAACTATCTGTTTTATATCCTAAAAACGAATTCTCCTATTTGTACACGCATCAAATCTTTTTTATATGTCTTAATTAGTCTTTCTGCCATCCCCACATTTTTATTTCTCTGTCTTTCTGTTCATTCCTCTGTCAAACACGGTTTGTTGTCCCAGTAGCTGTGCTCAGCGTTAGCATTAGCTCTTTGGGTGTGTGGGCTTTGGGGAGTATGAAGCAGAGCAGTCATATTCATCTGGGTAATAGCGCTGGTGTGGTGCAGGGCCGGCGCTGCCTGGTGAGGGATGGCACTGCTCACTGCTTGCCTGACAACCATGAATCACATGCGGCTACTCTAGAGCCCTGCTCTGCCATAAAACAAAAGATGGAGATGAAAAATGCAGCAATTAAGTGATTTGATTTCTGCTCTGCCCCTCCTGTCCCTTACCGCCACACACATTCACAAACCACACACACACATCAAATCTCTCTTTCTATAACACATTACGAACTATGATACAATCACACTCAAACGGCTGAGAGCAGGGCCGCTGCAAAAACTCACACAATGAATAATCTATACTATAGAACACAGCCTGTACGAACGTTGTATCTATGTATTGTTTTCTTGAACTTTACACCTATTAATGTCAAACAGTACAATCACACTTCCACAATTGCTGACAATTAAAGTCACAATTATTAAATTCTTGAGCATGCTTTAACTGCAAACTAAGTGAACATGAACACCCGTTAAGTGACGTATTGTGCTGTAATGACAATTTCCTATGTTTGTGTAATTAAGAAACGCATTAGCAGCACTAGTGTCGGCCTCTGGGGGGCGATGAGCTGCAGCTAGGGCCATGATGGAGTGCATGAGGACCATGTGTACTCACTCAACCCTGGAAACCTCATCCATCCTGGCCTGCTCCACGCCTCTGCCACGAGCACATCCAAATCACCAACTAGTTAAACACAGAGCTGGCACGATCCATCACTACGCTCATGTATAAAGCAACTTTATACATGATTTTCATATTTAACCCAAAGCGCTTAATCATAATCAATAAAATAATAATCATATCAGGGGATCTCTCCTCAACCACCACAAGTCAAATAATAACAACAAAAAATAACACACATTTATATAAGGTATATATTTAAGTAATTAAAACATAAATAAATAATCATAATATACATTTTAAATTATTTTTAAGTTAATGCACTTTTAAAATTCCAATTTCAATTTTTAAATACAGGAAATGCACTGAACTAAATGCAAATATGTCATAATTTCATATATAATCATGGTAAATAACAAAAACTGTTTCATTTGTGGGTGTTTTCATGTTTGTTGAGGTTCGATGACATTATAATAATAAATAATGTTCTGTTAAACATATACAATTAATTGCATGCGTTAACTTCAACAGCCCTAATTTATATATTGTATCTAAATGGGATGTGTGGCTAGCTTAGTGGATAAGATCTAGAAGTTAGCGACAGACTGGATTTGGATTTGATTCATTAACAGTGTTGCCACAGTTACTTTGAAAAAGTACTTTACAAGTTACTTGATTTTAAAAGTAACTAAGTTACTTTACAAGTTACTTTTATTAGTTACATTCAGCAGTTGCCGACAACACCCCCGCCACCTCAACATACAAATGACACCGGTTTCACCGGTGATTATCTATTGTTTACTATATTTAGCCTACTTATTTATTAAATCCAGGAAATTGGTTGATAAAACATTGATTAAAATTAAGATACAATTAATAAAAAACGAAATTCACCTTAATGAAAGGCTTTGTGCTTTTTGTTTGATGTCTCTGTGAAAGTTTTAAAGCAGTCTTTCAGTGCCACTTTCAGGGCGGTCATGTCGGCGAACTGTCACGTAACACTGTTTTTCCCTCATAAATGCGTACACGAAAAATAAGACAAAATTAATATTTTATGTTCTGTGGAGAGCCAACCCTTCTTCATCCGGTGGGTTGTAGCCTATTACTTTTTGCACTTTTGCCACCTAAAAGTGAGTTTTTTTGTGTCACGTCCGTTACGGATGTATTTCCCTCATGTTAAATATAAAATGCATGTGTATAATGATTTTTTTTCTAATGTCTGGACTACTTTATTAAGGGAGTATGGATAAACAGACGTTTCGATATATTGGTAGTATTAAATGCATTTTCTGATAATTTACATTTCAAGTTTTTTACCTCAAATGTCACGTTCATAACGCTGGAATTGCCCAATTTTAAAGAATTTATCTTCAACTAGTTTTGTGGTGTAGGTCTACGTATTTTATAATGATAACTTAAAATAATACTAATAGTAATTTAAAGATGTGGTAGCATTGGATCTGGACGGGAAGGATAGCTAACTCTGGGAGTTGGAAGGGGTGTGTCGCGATTCTGCCTTCTCACACACATTTCGTATCGGTTTCATATCGCATATCAGCCATCATTTCTACTAAAGAAAATGACAAAAATAGTAACGCACAGTAACTTGGATAAGTAACTTACTAGTTTGGGAATAGTAACGCGTTAGATTACTCGTTACTGAAAAAAGTGTTCAGATTAGATTAACGCGTTACTAAGTAACACGCGTTACTAAGTAACACGTTACTGGCATCACTGTTCATTAAAGGGATAGTTCACCCAAAAATGAAAATTAAAAAGTTAGAAAGTTCTTGCCACTGTACTCACATGGAATATTTAAACATTTTCTTCAATGACTTTCTGGGCCGTCAAGTTTCAATCCCTTAGAAAGCCTATGGAGGAGTGATACAGCTCTCAAATTTAATCAAAAATATCTTCATTTGTGTTCCGAAGATGAACGAAGGTCTTACGGGGTTGGTACAGCATGGGGGTGAGTAATTAAAGCTATAGTATACGATGTTAAAAATCGGTCGAGAAAGCCTGAGACGGTAGGGAAGTTTTAAAAAACTCATCCCGCCCCTCCACACACACACCCCTCCCCTCTGTGCTACCTGATCCCTCCCACCGGGAAACGAATTGAACAACGTCACTCAGTCAAGCTGTGATCACCGGTAGTAAACATCTTGTTCAAATTCCGATCGTCTCGAACAGAAAGCCGCTAGGCCTACTGAAATATATTCAAGGATTTCAAGAAATATAATTACTTTGACCCGTGATAGGCGATGCTAAACGGCTAACATTCCAATGCCGACCGACAGCATGAGCAAGTTGTCAAACTGATAAAAAAGCTATTTGTGTAACACGTCACACCATAAAAGTATAAATAAATGTTTACCTGCTCAACAAAAAGTCAGCCGCGTCAGCGTCGGTCTTCAGTCCCAGATCTTCCTGAAGCTTCCTCCAACAGTCAATGGTGGACCCTATATTTATCCTACTCAAAGTTCGGCGTTCTTCAAAAAATTTTTTTATCTCTGCTCGTTCCTCTGACTTTCTCTTTCGTCCTAACTTTACTGTAGGGGCAAGCAGGGGACGCTTGCTGCTGTCTTTTTTTTAATTTTTTTATCCATTGCTGATATGCTACTTAGCTAGCTACCATAGACTGTCAGCTGCTTACGCACCCAATTTCATGTCGCAGGAGATGGGCGGGTACGGTGGGGTGGAGACGCGAGCGCCAAGCGGAGTTTCAAGTGGAGCTGGTGATTGGATGAGAGCAGTTGACCAATGTAAGCTGTCCGGCCGGACAGCTTACATTGGTCAACTTCTCTGCGGCTGTACAGCCAATAGAGTGAATGGATTTTTTTCATTCTTTTTTCTATTCATATTGTTAGGATTGTACTATATAACCATAACCAGCATCTAAATGAGGATATTAATAATGAACAATCTTTGAAATCGTATACCATAGCTTTAATGACTTAATTTTCATTTTTGGGTGAACTATCTCTTTAATATCACGGTATCACCCTTGAGCAATGCACGTGACCTCAGGTTGCTTCAGATTGTCCCTGTAGTAAGTGCATTCAAAAAGAGAGTTTTTTTTTTTACAAATGAGTAAATTAGTATTATTGCAGGAAATACAAAAGGAAGCATTGGCAAGGCACCCTTTTACAACAATATGTACTACATGTAAACAGTCTACCCACAATTAAAAAACCTCAGTAAATTAGTATAGGCTTTAGGCTATTACAGTAATTACGAGCCAAATATTCCATTTGAAAGCGTAAAGACTTTGGTGTGTAGCTGTGTGTCATCTAATCCAATGGTCTTCACATTGAGATCTGCCATTGCCTCTGATCAATGGTAATAACTTGATATTGGCTGAATTTTGCAGAGAGGTTGAAAGAGCCACAGAAATATCAATACAACAGTGAAAGTGTCGTTCATGAGGAAAGATTTTTTTTCTTTTCTAAAACACATGGCAAAAGTTTAATGCAACCACATGCACGTGCACGCACACACACACACACACATACATTTACACACACTAACGTATACATTTATGTGAACTAATGTGCACAAATGTGACACGATGAGCGGGAAAAAAGAATCGACCAAATAAGAACATCAAGTGAGACAAGCCCAATAGCTGTATAAGAGCAGATTATGTCTTTAAAAGTTGATGCTGTTTCTGTCAGCCAGAGATTAGCACATCACATCAGAGATGTCTTATTTTTCACTTGGAAAATATCAAGTAATGTTTTTCAAACTCTTTGTGAATGTGTATGTGAGTTCTCAGCTTAATAGGCCTCTAATACGACTATTTTTCCAGATCCAGATTGAAAAGTGCCAACCCTTCAAAAAGGACAGATTTCATATGCTCTAAAATGTTGTTCAGATGCTAATAAACTCCATTAGAAAGGCTTTAAAGGAATGAACAGCCACAAATCAGTGTGTGTGCATATAAATGCGTGTGCATACACAGCGGGTATGTTAAATGTATTAGAACACAACCAAGTATGCACCATATTCTCAACGCTGCAGCCATTCTTCTATGGTCAGTTTTCTCTTTCAGGTCCCTGACCTGGCGAAGCAGCAGTTTAAAGAGAATCTTGCAGAGTAAGTCAAATCTAGTTATACTGTCAGCATGTTTATAGCTAGCTACCTTTATATTAACATATCTGGTTTCATAGGTAATTATATCACTTCCTTGAGAACTGATATTAGGAACAGGATTTTACCTTAATAGGAACAGGATGTTAAAGCGATAGTTCTGTCATCATTTACTCACCCTCATGGTGGCTTTCTTCTGTGGAACACAAAAGATGATATTTGAAGAATGCTGGCAGCCAAATCATTTGGTTATCACTGACTTTCATTAGTAGAGAGAGAAAAAAAAATAATTTATATATCTTCTTTTATTTTCCACTATCGAAAGTCATACAGGTTTGTAACAAATTAAGGAAGAGTAAATTGTGAGAGAATTTATACTTTTGGGTGAAATATCCCTTTAGGTGAAATACTGTAAACCCTTATTGTTTAAACCAGGAGTCAGCGACCTTTTTGACACACCTGCCACTGTGTATTTTTCTTGTTATTTTGTGCCAAATTGACATGTAATTATGAGGAAATTAAAAAATATATTTCTAAATTAAACAACTAAATAAAATAAATGCATTTTAAAAAAATCTCTCTTGCTTTAATAGCTTGCATGCCAACTGTTCCCTCTTGTGTCACATAAATCGCAACCCCTGGTCACAAAAAAAACAAAGACCGGGTTTCCATCCATATATTTTTATGCAAAGTTTGAGGCTGAAAAAAAAATGCTGGATTGAAACGCAAAGATTCGTGAAAAAAATAAACAACTTGCATGGAAACATATCTACTGATGGACTGCATACCTGCACATCAGAGGTAAAGGAAGCCAGTACTATATCAGATCATGGGTTGAGAAACATCCACCGAGAGTTCAGGGTTCAGCCAGTGTACTATTGAAACCATTCCTGCAGTGGAGAGAATAGTCAGCATTAATGAGGAGGAACAACAGGAAATGAGTGTGTGCTCTTCCTGTTCACAGGCCACAGAGGTGAAAAGAAAATCCTATTGGCTGAGAAGGGTGATGTCACTGAATTAGAGATGATTTCAGTTCAAACAGACAGCAGAAATGCATAATTCACACACTCATACATGTCGGCGCTGCCCACACACACACACGAGCGAGAATTGTTTCAACACTACAAGCACCCATATACACACACACATATACACACTCCAATGAATCCACCAAAGCGGCAGCCCCTCAAAGTAGCGCTATGAGTAGAGAATGGAGTAAATTAGCTAGTATGTGTGACTGGAGCGCTCCAGAAATAGCCTGGGTAATGTATTATCATAGCGGCCGGTGCTTTGCACAATGGTGCCCTTAATAATACAGTTCATTTCTGCTGAAATAAATAAGGGCTCCATTTCCATCTTATTTCATGCAAATGATTGCAGCCCAAACAGGTAGAGGGAGTACTGTGTGTGCGTGTGTGAGCAGTGAAGGGGGGTGTCATGGTGTTGGGATGCATTCAAATGAGCTCCAGGCCCCTAGAGTGTGGCAATGACTCCCACGCCACCTTGCCAGTCGCTGACACACACTCACACACAGTCGATATGGCTGCCGTTACACACACTGCAGTGCTGCCAATATCAATTTCCTTGAATGCTCCTCAAGAGAACAGCACTCTGAGGAAGACAAAGAACACTGTGTCTCTTTTTCCTTTCTCCATATGACAAACAATCATAAAGAAAACTGCATTTGGTGCGCTATGTAAACAGTGGAGATGGAGGTGTACTGTGGCACTGAGGTGACAAAAAAATCAAAAAAAAAAAAAAAAAATGCAGTCCTCCGAAGGCGGTTCTTTAACCCTTTCATCAAGATGAAACAGCGGTCACAAGCCATTTTACTGTACTTCCGGAATGTGATGTATTCCTGACAGGATCTTCAATGAAGGGAAAAAAAACTACTGGCAACCCCTGATCTAATATACTGGGAATTGATTGGATCATGAATAAGTGTCTTTATATGGCAGGTCTGTGTATGACAGATTTTTTTTTTTTTTTTAAGGGAAGATTACAAAAACATTTTAGATTTTTTTTAAATGAATGGAAGATGGAAGACTACAAAAAAATAATTTTTAGTTGTAATCTATTTTGTAAATAATTTTTTTAGGATGAATGAAATGTGGGACGATTACAAACGAATTATTTTAAGTTACAAATTAAATTCAAGGAAGATTACGAAGGTCATTTTTAAGAAAAACTAAATTTTGAAAAAAAAAATTACTGTTCAGAGAGAGTACAAAAGTAAATTTGCAATTAATTTATGAATGAAATTAGAGAAGTTTAAAAAAATATATCAAATTGTTTTAATAAAATATGATTTTCTTTAAAATGATGCTAAAAAATCAAATTAAGAGAACAATTACAAAGACCTTTTTCTTTAGAATATCTGAATTATTCACAAATAGAGAATGTGTAAGTTTCATGTTCCCACGTCGACGTTAAAAATGTGCGTGTGTGTGTGTGTGTGTATCTATCTATATATATATTAAAAAAAATATATATATTTATTTATTTTCACCCAGATCCCATTTTACTTCTGTGCAAAGAAAAGATCATTCAAATTCATTAAGAAGGTGATTGGATCTTGAAAAGTTTAGTCGGAGGGGGGTGGTCAAAAAATGAGAGGGCTTGATGATGTCAACTGAAAAGGAAAGTCATTTCAAATGCGGAGCAAGTTAGTAGCTACATTTTGATACACATAACGTGCATTAAGGAAGTAAATAGGGTAACAATAAGGCAAGTAAGTTAGGAACTAAAAATACACGCCGATTTGTTTAGCACCTAATCTAAATGGCTCTGTCTGCTACATTTAAAAGAGTTAATGACTCATTCTTAGGCTCCAGCATCCATTTAAATCTTTCAGTTTCAAGATTCAGAGACTATACAACCTTACTTCTTTAGACACCAGTTCTCTCTCTCTCTCTCCCTCCCTAGTGTGACTTACAGCATCCACGGGCTGCATAAGATTAGATCATAAATTACCCGCCCAGAGATCTGCATCTCTTCCTCATCTCTCACTCCATCCCCACACCTCACGCCCCCTCCCTGTTCTTCTCTCCGCCCTATGTGGCCCTCGTCTGCTTTCATCTTTCATTACAGTGCAGTGTCCAAGGCTGCAGGACCGGCGTGTGACTGTATCATCCGCAGAACTGCAGAGAGTAAAGCGTTCTAGTGGGCAGAGCAGGTCTGCTTGACTGAATAAACCTCTCTCCTGGACTTGAAGCTGTGGGTGTGTGTGTGTGTGTGTGTGCAGCTGCCTGCAGCATCGAAAGAAATGAGGTGAGGTGCAAGGTATGTCACGGGTCCATCACACAGGGCTTCCCGCCACACACACACAATCACCAGTCGCATGGGCTCCGTGTCCGAGCCAGCCTGCATTTAAATTGAACTGACCCCTCCTGGCCCGATGCCCCTTCCTTCAGTGTCTCTCTCTGCGTGAAATCAGATTTGTGTGCGGCGCTGGCTGGTGTCTGTCGAACAGTAAGGTGATTTATCAGGAATGCAAAGAGCATGCAGAAACAATCTTTATTGCATCCATTTCCTGCTTGTCAGCCGGGATCATGTTGGCTGTTCATTAAAGGGCCGGTACGGCACGGTGCCGGCACAGAGCAGGTGAGAAGAATGTGTCTCGATGGCGTGATAGATTGGCTGCTCCCCTGCCGTGACAGCAGCTGGATGGATTAAACAGCGGGGGGGAGGAAGGAGGAAAGAACAGAGAAGGAAAAAAAATGCTGACTCCGACGCTCACCTCCGTCACAAGAATTTTTACGTGGCCGGCGAGTGTCATTTTGACCAAAACACAACACAGCCAATGTTGTGAGCTGTGTGTGCAATGTGAGCTGTGAAAGCGCATGTGAACATAAACAATCACACTTCAGTGATGAAGTCCAGAGGCTCTAATCGTTTATTATCGTAATTAGTATTTTTGACTTCTTTTCCAGTAAAAATATATACTTGTCCAATTAAATAATGGCAAAGCAAATAATGAAATAAGATTATTTTTTTAAACCACATTGGCACATTATCCTCATTAAATAAAATTAAGAGAAATAAATGTACAGTATATCAGGAAATACACTACTGTTCAAAGGTTTTGAGCTGGAATTTTTTTTTTAATGATTTTCAAAGTGTCTTATACTCACCTAGACTTTATTTATTTGATCAAAATACAGAAAAATGTTGGATATATTATTATAATTCAACATAAACATTTCCTATTTTAATATTTAGAAATTTTATTTATTCATGTGATGGCAAAGCTATAACTCCAGTCTTCAGTGTCACATGATCCTTCAGAAATCATTCTAATAAGCTGATTGTAGCAAGTATCATTATTATAAATGTTGAAAAAAATATTTGATTAATAGAAAGTTCATAAGAACAGAATTCATTTGAAATCATTTGTAACATTATAAATGTTTTAATTTTTACTTTTGATAAATTTCAAGTGTGCTTGCTAAAGTATTTATTCGTAAAAAAAATTAAAAATGCAAATGTTTGAGCACCCCCACCAACATCCTCTCAGAACACCTTAGCAATTGTATAAGAACAAATAGTTAGCTAAAATGTATAATTCATCAATTCTTAACCATATGACTGAACAGTGACAAATTTAGCAAAATCATGAAATCAATACATCATTAATTGGGAAATTCTGTGGAACACATTATGATATACAGTATGCTTATTTGATTCCTTACAGCCCATTTCCATTCAGCTACATGTGTCAGTATTACTTCCAATGTGCAAATGAAAACGTTAAAATTGAGTATGTGTATCTAACATTCTACTATTTATCTTTAGCTGCTATTTTGTTCGGGCTTTGCAACAGAAGATCAGAAAGAAAAGATAATCCCACTTTGTCTTCCAGTGTCATATCCTGAAGGGCGGAGGTTAGCTTAAGACGACACACCTCCCACTGACACCACTGAGTCTCTGCGCTGGGTGTCTTTGTGTGTACCGATCCTGTTCTGAATCATGATTTGTAGCTAAGAGATACGGTACAGACAAGCAGTGACAGCAGGTTGGCAAATCAATGCAAGTATGCGTGTGTGTGTCAGGGGTGTTCTCTCCGAGGGGAAAATACTCCAATACCCCCCTTGGAAAAATAAATAAATTATATATATATAAACACATATGTATGTGTATGTATGCATGTACATGTGGAGCCTATGTATGCATGTATATGTATGTATATATATAGGCCTATATACATATGTGTTTGTTTGTTTGTTTGTTTGTTTGTTTGTTTGTGTGTGTGTGTGTGTGTGTGTGTGTGTGTGTGTGTGTGTGTGTGTGTGTGTGTGTGTGTGTGTGTGTGTGTGTGTGTGTGTGTGTGTGTGTGTGTGTGTGTGTGTGCGCATTCTACAGCGACATCAGTGGATAAAGTTTCAGAGTGAGGCAGCTTACCTTAAGCTCGCTGTACAGGCGACAAGTCACATGACAGGAGGCCTCCTAGAGACTATCAATGAGTTATCCAACCATCCACAAATCGTCCTGAATAGGGGAAACTGGAAATTAACAGAATAATTACAATTACACAACTCATCAAAAACTGGTCGCATAAAAACTGAGCAAGGTAATACTTAGGGGTGATAGTAACAACAAACAAACAAACAATAATTAAATAAAGAGAGACCAATAAAAAAATTTGAATAAAAATTAACAAAAGCTGCATGTAATATGCTTATTTGTACACACACACATACACAATTACATGATGCAATTAAAAAAAAATTTTTAACTTAAGACCTTGACTAGCTATTAATAAATGGTATATTAACATAAGCATAGGCTGCTACATCACTTGTTAATATAAGTGTAAATATAAGTGTAAGGTAAATAGTGTTACATACATACTAGAAACTGTGTAATCATCATCAGAAGGATTTTTGGCTAAATTCCATTACACACCAATGATGTTTGTGTGATCTCCTACCACACAGACATTGTGAAACTAAAATGTCTCACTCTCTCTCTCTCTAACCATTAGCTGATTAATCTGTTCATTAATCTATCCCTTGTGCATAAAATTATGATGTCTAACAATACACAATTGCAACAGTAATGAGCGTCACTAGTTATTAAAGTAAGGATTGTTTGCTTTGCCTTTTCATTTTTAACTTGAAATGACACAATTGCCAAAAGCTTATTAAATTACAGGCGTATTCATATGTATGAATACACTCACCTCTTCCGAAAAGAAAAGGATCTTGAAGTCAATATTGTATTGACATCATATCAAATCAGATCAATATCAAATTCAAGCCATAATAGACCTAGTGATGGGAAAACTGAAGCTGTTCACACACACACACAAACAATCACTTCACATACAAGCAGACACAAACAGAAAAACATTAGCATGCACACACACTTTCTCAATAGACCCATAAGCATCACAAACGTTCACTCCACACAGAGACATATTAGCACAAACACCTGAGAAAAACAAGTGTGTACAGCCATGTGCATGCAAAACCACTTGCACAATGATAAGTATCAGGTATTAACATACAGCACAGACAGACAGACAGACAGACAGACAGATAGATAGACAAATAGATGGTGGCAGTTAACCAATTGAAATGTTTTAATGGTAGCATTTTTAGATAATTTTTCTTTTAAAACCCCCAAAATATTCTTTTACACATTAGCACATGCACACACACCTGCACCTGACGCGTCACCTTGCTTCACACGTACATAAAAACGCACATACTCGAGAGCCAGGTAAATTTGATTGAGTCGGAAAAACTTGGAACAGTTTTGGCTCTTGATTACATTAGACTGAAAAGAGAGGGAAGGAGGAAGAAAAGGATCAAGAGTGCCAGCACAGGGAAAATAATATATTTCATTGTGATATCAAAATCAATAAGCATCGACTGAAAGGTGGCTAAAGGTGATGTGTGTGTACATGATCCTTCAGGCTCCAAAGACTTCCTGTCAAACGGCCCTGGAGGAGGAAAAAATACGGACCGAGTGGTGCAGTAAGAGAGCGAAACAGGTAAATGGAAAGGGAAAGGGAAAAAGGAAAAGGTGGCAGAGAGCAAATGAGAGTGTAAAAAGGAGGGAACAGGGAGGGAAGACAGAGAAAAAGAGAGAGGCGCAAAATTCCCGCCTGGTGGAATCAATACAGCGAGGTGGAGTGTAGCACAATAGCTCCAGCCCCAGATGAGAGGTCCAGTGAAGCAGGTCTAATGCTGCCCCCCCACCCTCCCCTTGCTCCCTCCGTAGCCCCCGACCCGTTTAGTATGCAGAGCTACCCATGCACCCCCAACAACCTTATTGGTCCTCTGCTCGCCACACACGCAGTCACTTCCACCAGGAAAACATCCCTTGTGGAGCAGAATTCCTCTGCTCTTCACTGGCAATGCTCACACTCGCATTCCAGCTGACAACACAAAAGAAAACACACTCACATACACACACACACACTCCTCCATTTTTATCAGCACTTGAGTGTACCCAGGCCTCAATTAGTTCTTGATGAATGAGCCCATAAGATGCTGCTTTCTCATTTCCCCCCGTAGCTTGATATTCCAGCAGCCATTATGGGCACAGCTCTCATTGTGCTGTGAGTGAGAGGAGATCAGGCTGACTGAAATGTACCTTCACTCAAGCAGAGACACACACAGGGAGAGAGAAATGTAGGAAGAAAACGCTTGTTCTAATATTTTTAGCTCTTTTGATTCTTCCAACTATCCCTTTGTATATTCATTTAATTTTCCTTTTCCAAAATCCTTCCAGAAAGCTGCCTTTTAAACTCAAAAGTAACAATACATGATCGATGTTCCGCACATATATAAAGTAATTCAAGTGGTCTCTGAGCAGTTTATAGCAGGACAAATCTCAGAAAATGAAGAGTGGAGATTTTGTATGAGCAGAGCTGAGAGTTCAGAACAATCTCACAATCAGACGTTCTTTAATCCAGTCTATAATATTGCCTTAGGCTGGATTTATGCATCTTTGAACTGTAATTGAGACAGTGGAGGTTACTAGGGGTCCAAAATTAACACGTGAAGAGAACCAAAAGAGACTAAAATAGCTTTGGTGTGCAGAGAAATTTAAGTAAACCAATTGAAGGTTGACTTTGTGAAAAGTGTTGGTTGTTAATGTTGCAGAAATAACAAAATTCACCTTGAAATCACAATCTAACATGAACAAATGGGGGGATGGAGGGTGCATTAACTGACATAATCCTTAGGTTAAGGCAGGAAAATAAAAATACAAAACAAAAAGACAAGTATAGTAGGAAAATAGTGTATATTTGAGAGAGATCATGAAAATAACTGTTTGGAATGTATTGTTCACTATAAAAAAAAAGTAAAAAAAAAATACATAGTACCTGTTATGGAATAATGCAAGTACAGTTAAATAAAGTAAATATATAAGGCTGAAAATGTTTAGTAAAATTATTGATATTGTTGCATTTTGATAATGAGTCATTTTTTAATTTAAAATCGAAATCATCTATGCACAAAAAAAAAAAAAAAACATTCCTGAAGCACCTTCACCCATTTCACATGATACATTTTAAATTATTTTCCATCTCTCTCTCACACACACACACACAAACTGCCTATAATGTCTTCACGTGAACGCAGGCATCTTTCAAAACACCTTATTTTTCACCTTTTTTTGCACAACATCTTTCACACTGTGTTTCTGTCACAGAACAACACATGTCAAACAAACCTTAACTTTCACTGCTCCCTGGTTGTTATGCCTTCATTAAATGCTTCATACGAATGTTACAGGAACCTGGAAAACATAGAAGAATGAGATAGGGGTTGTTTAGCTTTATTAAAATTTTAATTATTTTTAAATAACTTGCAATGTTTTTATTTAATGAATGTACTTTATTATACTACTATATACTGCATGTATAAAATAGGGCTGCATATCGTGTTAGCATCGATATCGCAATGTGAGCATTTGCGATAGTCACATCGCACGCAGGATGCCAAGTATGCATCATAGTTGATCGGTTCCGTTCGTCAAAGTTTAACCATCATAGAGTGAACGTTTAGCACTTGCATGTGTTTTTAAGTCCTGACAGTTTAAACATCAAGTGCAAGAAAGACTGAATTTGCGCGCTGTTTTC
Organism: Semotilus atromaculatus; assembly: GCA_031834385.1. Classification (NCBI taxonomy): domain Eukaryota; kingdom Metazoa; phylum Chordata; class Actinopteri; order Cypriniformes; family Leuciscidae; genus Semotilus; species Semotilus atromaculatus. Next base: position 5,418,809 of record JAULUF010000019.1, on the reverse strand, counting down.
TGTGCGGGTACACGCAGACAGCACGTGAACACCGAATTCAGATCTTTCTCTTTCTTTTGAGCTTGAATGGATACGTAACGTTACATATTTTTTACAGTCTATGACACGTACACACAAAAGTCAAAGTTAAAATACCCGTCTCGGCAAGTGTCCTTGTAAACACAGACTGTTATGTGTTGAAAACAAGAAAATGAATGCATTGCATATCATGATTATATTGGGTCCATGCGTTCGTCTTAAAGTGACAGCAGCCCATTAAACCAGCGGCTGTTTGTCAGTCGCCAATGTTAATCAAACAACAAAAGAAAGAGAAAATCACTTTAGTAGCTTTAACAAATATGAATTGTATTTCATATTGTATATAAATTAATTATATTAAATGTATACAGTTAAGACTATGCAGTGTTATTTTACATTTGATTATTTAATACCTGTACCTGAATGGTTAGATTTACCTAAAAAACAATAAAGCACTGCTTGTTCCATTTGCATCTTTGTTCTGTTGTATCTATATAATCTTTTATTTTGTTTATTATTTTGATAATTATTAATAAATGCATTCTCAGATGCACTCTCCTACAAAATCACCCCAATCATCCTACACTGTTTAAATCTTTACAAATAGAGCTATTCAAATCGTTTGGTGAAATTGTTTTCATATCGCAATATATATTGCAGAAAAACAAAATATCACAATGTGTTTTTTCCAATATCATGCAGCCCTATTATAAAATAAATAATATACTGACAAACACAACTGTAACCTCTCCCTTTCTCGTTTTTAAAGTGACTGTCATACGTATCAGTGATACAGAGTCATAGGAAATGTTTTAAAAATACTTGCAAATACAAATAAACCTGAAAGCTTTGTTATTTGTGTTGGCTAAATTAACAGAATTTGGGTGTTGCCTCAGAGAAGCTATGAATTTGCTTGTCCTTAAGCTAATAAACTTTTACTATACCCCATATATTATTGCATGCAAACAATGTCTATAGATAAACATATAGGAAAAATGCCTCTAAGCTAGTCACAGTGCTTCCAATTAGAAAGAGAGAAAATCTCAGTCAGCCAAAGTAACTTTAAGAAACAAAAAGTAACATATTATGTTTCATAAAAAATAACAATGTAATGTAATTAGTAATATTGTAACACAACATTGTAACACCCAGAGCAGAAAAGTACGAACCCTGTATGTGGGTTATTATTTGCCAATACAGCAGCACTAATAAACAGTGCACTTAAGAGCTCGACAAGAAGGGGGGGCTGTCTGTCTTCAGTCCTGAACAGAGCTCCAAAATAAACCTCACGCAGAGAAAGACAGAGAGAGAGAGCGAGAGAGAGAGAGACACATTAGTCCGCACCTACTCTCTGAACTAATACAATAGCTGCACAACACAGAGGGACAAAAGGGACCTCGCTTGAAATGCCAGCCTTCAATATGCACCCAGCCAATCTGATATTTAACACGAGTGTTTGGAGATTTATTTTTGTTTTTGTGCACTGTTGTTGATCAGACGAAGTGGAAGGAAAGAGAGAGAATGAGAAAGAGTAAGAGGGAGAGGGAGCACAGATGAGTCTAACTAAACACAATAGATAAATACTGCGCAGCAGGGGAGCTGCTGTCAGGGGAGCAGTGTTGCTTTGTAGTGGAGAAGAAAAGATCTCTGGCAGATGAATGGATCCAGCGTCCAGCGGCGGGACTGACCCGGGGGAATCCACAGCCTCACCCACCCACTGAGGGGGCTCACGCTGGGGGAGGCAGGAGCAGCGAGTGCCCCCCACCTCACACTTCACAAGGTCTACAAATACACAAACATGCAAAATCTCATGAAACCTAATGAGCACTGAAAATCACACCAAGTAGTGTGCCGGTGATGAGTGTTACTGAGTATACAGGAAGTATAACGCTGCATTCGTTTCTGTACCACTAGCAAGTAGCAATACCAAACAGAATCACAAACATTTTTTAAAAGACGTTTCTTACACGGTTTTCCCTCTACTACTGTTCGGACTAACAGGTAGTCCCACCACAAACTCACGCAACTGGTTAAGCCACGGTTGCTGCTTTAAGGCGAAAACAAATAAATAAATAAATATCAAAAGTGCTAGAGGGTACATACTTTTGGGGAGAAATTAACCTAAATAATAATAATAATATCAACAGTTATTATTACTGATTTCATTATTATATTTCAATTGAATAATTTAATATTACAAAATAAAAGTAAAACAATAAATGCTGAATTTAATCAATTTATTTATAAACATTTATTTCATTTTAAGTAAAAATTTATTATTATTGTATAATTATTAAATTAAACATGTATTATTGTTTTCATTACTGTAGTTTTAAATAATAATAGCAACATTATAATAATGTAATATTATTATATTTTAATAATTATTAAATTATTAAATACTAAGTAATACATAATACACACATTAATAATAATAATAATATCGAAAACACTTTTTCAAACAATTGACCCTGTCCATCACAAACATGTGAGCTAAACCCCAACTGACAATTACAAAGCTGGTTCATTCACTTCTAGGAGGAAAGCTCCCACTGTGCCAATTGGAATGTGTGTGTGTGTGTGTGTGTACTAAGGTATGTGTATGTGAGAGGGACCTGTCAATCGCACATTTCTGTCGAACATCAGCTTTCAGTGATGGAATGGCTTTCTCTTTATCACACACACAGAATGTGATCAGGCCACTGTGCTCACACATTCCAGCGCTTACAATGAATGCAGCTGAGCTCTGATGCTTTGATTCAAGCTCACAACAGAGGCCCAGAAAAGACCCTCTGAATAACTCAATCTACATAGCCAGAATCTGCATGGCACTTAAGTTAATAAAATATGTCATTGTTGCTCATGGGACAGCAAAAGTGTTTGAGCCAATCAATCATCTGCGCCATAAATGCCTTCTCACTCTGGAGTCACAGAAAATTACATCATGACAACGTTGAGTGGCTGATGGCACCATAAGAAATCACACAGTCCCAAACCTTTTACTAGCTACCATCCTAATTTAGCATAATTAAATATTAATGATATAATATACAGTATGTTGCTTGAAAATATAATTATTTAAAGAGAGTACTTTTGAATGGCCATCAATGAATAAAAGAAGCTTTATGTTTCCAAATGGGGTAACAACATCTATAGTATCATCAGCTACTGATGATAGTACATTTAGTGTACAAAGAGTACATTTAGTGTACAGCTACTTTTGAATGGCCATCAATGAATAAAAGAAGCTTTATGTTTCCAAATGGGGTAACAACATCTAACATCAGCTGGTGCTAAGTGCAAGAACACATTCTGCGTGAATGACTCCTAATTCCTTGGACAGACAAACTCAATTTTAGCCATGATATATACACTACCATTCAAAAGTTAGGGTCAGTAAGTTTTTTTTTAAGTCTCTTATACTCAAGGCTGCATTCACTTGATCAAAATACCCTAAAAAGTAATATTGTGAGTGTGACACATTATTACAATCTACAATATATATTCAAATTAAAAGTGTATTTTAATATATTTAATTTATACCTGTGATGTTTAAGCAAAATTTTCCATAGTGAACACTCTTTATTTGGCAGTGGTTATGAGTCAAAGAGCATTATAACTTGTGAAGAGCTGCAGACTGAAGCCACCTGAGAGAGTGCAGCACAACTAATAATGCAATAGATAAAAACAGACAGGTCTAAATCAGTTCATCATCCTCCTCCTCCTCACAGTCGCCCCATCATCACAGCGCTTGATCTGTCAACTTGTGTGATGTGTGTGAATGCTGAATTGCTAGAGGAGAGTAAGCATCTGTAATATTCTGTTTGTGGCTAGTGTGAGTGGAAATAACATAGAAATACGCAGGTGTGTGTGGGCCAGAGAGGTTTGTCGAAGTTTAGCAGGGTATTCAGCTTCTCCACAACTTTCTCTTACTGCCTAGCCTCACCAAACTGTCTACAATCAGAAAAATTTGTGTGTGAGTGCATCCATTTGGTGAATGTGCATGTACGTGTGTGTGCGCGTGTGTACAGTGAGATCAGGAGGTCTTTCCTTTCCTCCCACTGGTGAAGGGCCTCACTGAAATCCTCTCACACCGCTGATTTAGAATACTGCTGCTGGATTAGCATATCATTAGCATATCATTACCATACCATTACCTCAGCACAGTTTGTGTTGGCGTGTACGGACAAGGTATCGCCTCATCAACAGACTCACGTCCTCCCTCACCTCTTTCTCCATCTTTTTTTCTCTCCACGTCACTCTGTCTTTCTCCCTCTGCCTCTCACGCAGAGCCGCGCTGGCAACGGCAGAATGAAAGCGAGGCACCGGCGGGGTGATACAGGCACGTTCTTGTCTGCACAGAGAATGGAAGCTCGCCGCAGAGCTACGTGAGTAATCATACCCTTCTGAAAAAAACCGAAGACAAAAACACACACGCACACACTTCAGAAATAAACAAACACATTCTCTCCCAGGTGCTTTACCGTTACCCACGCCTTAATGTTATTAAAATTCTCTCCAAAATATAGCAAAAAAACCACACAAAAAAACAGCCTGGTCTCAATATAACAGTCTAGTGACTGGCTGTCAGTAAGCGCTCGTATATGCAGAAATAATAGGTAAAACAAAAAACAAATACAATTCCAGTTGTAGAGTTTCTTTTAGTCCTGCGGTGTTAGTAACACACCTGTGTGGAGCCCCTCGAATGATGCAATGTCTCGGTACCTAGGTCTGCCTTCTATAAACACACTTAAAATGCACATACTTTTTAGAATACAAGTGGCATAAAATAAAACTACCAAATTTGTATTTGGTTTCTATCCTACAGACATAAATACTGGTTAATATAATTTAATCAAAGATCAGCCTTTATGTTTAAATATTGTAAAAGCTGCCCAAAATCTGAATCATTTTGCTCTTAAAGTCACCATGAAATAAAATTGTACAATTCGTATTTTTATATGTAATATTGTAGTGTTTATTATAAATGATTTATCTGTGCACTTCATTAATTTTTAAAAATTAATGTGCCCTAATATTCTTTAATCAAATATGTTATCCTTCCCTCCCCCCTCAAAACGATTTCTCTTCTCTTCCTGTCATGTGGCGCGAGGGCGTGGCAACTCCCCTCAGACCGTTGTCTGCCATGAGCGAGAGATGGAGAGGAGGAGCGCTAAAGTAAAATCCTGCCCTCTATTCAACATTCCGTTTCACTTGGAAATACGTCACAACACTGGAGAAAAGTTGTTTGTGACTTCCAGTTCATGGCGACTTTAAAGGGACAGTTGATGGTCCCCATTGTCTTCCATAGTATTTTTTAAGACAATGGGGCCCATTAACTGTTTGGTTACTGACATTCTTCAAAATATGTTCTTTTGTGTTCAGCAGAAGAAAGATATTCTTGCAGGTCTGTAACCACTTACGATGAGTAAATGATGACAGAAAGTTCATTTTGGGTGAACTATCCCTTTAAGAACATTAATGGCAAACACAAACCAGCATGCTTACAGTAATTTAAGATATTTTACACCTACGATTTCTGATCAGAATAAGCAAGCGGCCACCAAATAAACATCCTACATACATAAATACACACATACACAGTGATTGAGGGCAGCTCTGAGCTTTGATATGTTAAGTACCCTGAGTAGGTGAAGGTGGGTTTAATGACCCCGTTGATGACCAGGCCAAAACTCGTTTGTTTACCATCCTCTCCAGCTGACACAAGCTCTACACCACAACCCAATCAAAGAGCCTGGCAACAAAAGCTTCCCTCTTTTGTTTTCTTTTCAATTAGACTCAATTAACATCAGCCAAAGGAGCAAGAGAGAGAGAGAGAGAGAGAGAGAGAGAGAGAGAGAGAGAGAGAGAGAGAGAGAGAGAGAGAGAGAGAGAGAGAGAGAGTTATTCCTCTTTTATTTTTATGCGAGAGTCATAAGCTGTTCCAAACCTTAGTAAGCTGCCTACCTAGACAGCAACTGAGACATTCAGAATTATTCAACAAAACTTTCCACTCAAATTATGTTATGCAAATGTTATAATAAATATATTAAACGTACAGTATGTAATTTTTGGCCACCAGGGGTCACTCAATCAAAATAATAACAAAAGACATACTTTGATGACGTCGGGAAAGAGCGTGCGCTCATGGGAGTTGTTGTCGTTGTCAATGACGTGCGATAGGTATCGTAGTTGATCTGATTCATGATCAGTACGGGTCAGCTGCTTCCTGTCCTGTAACGCTTGTGATTCACGGATTAATTGCGAAGTTTAACCATCATAGAGTGAAAGTTTATCATTCACATATCATTTACATGTGTTTTTAAGCCCTGTTAGTTTAAACATCAAGCGCAAGAAGTGTACGCACACAGAGCCGGGCAGACACAAAGTTCAGTGCTCTTTCTCTCTGAGCTTGACGGACACGAACATTCAAAATTAAGTCAGAATGCCCATCTCGGTGAATATCCTCATGAACACAGTCAGTTATGCAGGAGTTTTCGAATTTGCCAAATCGAATTTTTGTCCCACTAAAGCATTATTTGATGGGTGAATGGTGTAGAATAGAATGACTGCTGCCGCTGGACAGGGCGCATATGAGAGCGAGCAGAGAGAGAGAGGGAGAGCGAGCCCCGGCCGCGCGCGCGCTCTCACCGTCTTCAAACAACACGAGCGCTGTCTTGCTCTCTCTGCCTCACGCTCGCGCTTAGTAATCAACATCTGGTGACATATCGCAATATCGCAGGAAAAAAAAAATCCTGCAGCCCTAGTGTCCGGTGTTCCCCTGCTTTGTGTTTGCAGTTTCGCCGGGTTCCGCAGGAAGTTAGAGACTTGGAGGAGTCAAAGGTTATATGACGCCATAGACAGGCGACGAAACGGAAATAAAGACACGGCCCGTGTCTTCGAATTAAACTATAAATTTCTCCGGATTTGAAAGTTGTTGGAAACTGTCGGGATAATGTAAGTACACAACTAAAAGAAATATATAACATAGATACAATTATTTTTGCTATTTTTAAAGCAGAAAAAGTACATATTGTGCCTTTAAAGCTGAAGTCGGCAAGATTTTTTTTATCATATTCACTGAAACCGACACTATGCTCCGACAGAACAACATAAATCAGGCGGTTTTAGAAAAAAAAACTGCGCTTCTACCTCCACCTGGAGCCTGTTATTTGTTTTGCAAAAATCCACCGATCCCGGTTCTTCTGGTCCAATCAGTGCAGGGCTGTGTGAGATCTGACTGTCAATCACAGCTTGTGCACGCCACAGACACCCACCCCTCAACGCACGTTACAATATCACATGCACACGCCTGAAGTTCACAGGTGTGTTGGATTGTACGAAGCGTGATGGCGGAGAGAAAATCTACTAACAAGCTTCCAATCATAGACAGTAAAAGAAATGGACACAGCGACCCCGTTGATTTCAACGAAGAGAGTTGAAGCCCAACATGGGCACTCACTTCCTGATAGCCAAGCGTTCTGCGCAGGCTCAAACTGAGCTGGAGGACAGAGATGTGACGTGAGCAACCTGACTGACAGTTGTAAATCTTCTAGTAGCTGTGCCAAGACAAATCTGAATCACCTAATCTTGCAGAGACGGCGAAGCGTGACCTGGAGCAACAACCAACTATAACACAATACTTGTCTTGAATGATGATCAGAAGTTTCCAAGGTCGAAGTATGTGCTGACTTTAGACAGTAAAAGATTGCTACAAGCTTCTCCTTCTGTCTATACGGTAACTTCTCGACTGTGCGACAGAGAGTCCCGTGGTTATGACGCAATCATTAGCCTATTTTTACAAAAACGGCTTCTACGGGGCCATAACATAAGATACAAAGTAATGGAGCCTTTTATACATTGTCGTGTTTCTTTAGAAATAAATAATGGACAAATGGAGTCTTTGGACGCCTCAGATGTAAAGTTATTCGCTGTCAAAGTGACGCCAAAATGAATGGGAGTCAATGGGATGCTAACAGGGGGTGATAGCCAGCTACAATGGCGGCCCCCGAAGGCAGCTTCAACTTCCGGCTGATGGATTACCCCCTTGCTTCCAATTCCTCGGTTAACAACCAGATCAAGGAGGTCCAAACCAACCAAGGAAAAGGAAATTATGCTTTGATGCTGAAGAGACATAGCCTGGTTCTACCAGACTCTCGTACATTTCATTTGTACAGAGAGTCTGGCCTCTCTCCATTGAGAAACGTTTACTTTCTTGTAGGCGGGTTCTCTGTAAAAGTTCAAAACTATTGGATCTGCCCAGAGTCACTCAGGATCTGCCATAGCCAATCGCTAACGTGTGGTTGTGACGTATGTCATGCGCCAAAACCGGCCGGAAACAACAAGTCCGAATGATCAGAGGATTATGTTTAGAATAAGATGTCTGTCAACGAGAGCTGCAGGTTTTGTTCATCGAATTTAAGAGTTCAAGGAACAATTGACCGTTCGCAAAGACCCGCCCCCCTTAGTTACTGTTAGAGATGCTCCGATCAGCATTTTTGGGGCCGATCACCGATTACCGATCACCAAAATCATGATCTGCCGATTGCCGATTACTGCCGATCACAGAATGGCAGGGGAATGGGAATTTTTTATCTATAATCTAGCAGAGTTTGCACCATTTGTAGAAATGAAACTAACTATGAATTATGAAATATTTGAAATATTATGAAATATGAAAACTGTATTGAAAAAAAAACCAGTAGACATAAATATGCTACAGTCAAGATCTTGAAGAACCACCAAGTGTTTATTTAATTGTATTTAGAAAATGAGATAACTTAAGGCTACTGTAGGCCATCTTCCCCAAATAAGGCAGAGTAACATAAAATTATTCCAAACAAAGAGGGGTCAGGCAGACCAACACACACTAGATCAGCTTAATGGGATGGGATCAAGTTACACTTAGGCATACTTGAAAATTGTAGCCTCTTAATATACTGCAGTGTTAATTTTGACAGCAAATTTTGATTTAGTTTTAGTCATAGTCTTTTGACTAAAATGCCATTTAGTTTCAGTCATATTTTAGTCATCTGAATTGTTTTAGTTTTAGTCGACAAAATACAATAAGAATTTAGTTGACTAAATCTACAGTAGATTTAGTAGACTAAAATATAATGGGTTTAGTTAAATTGTAGCTAATGCATTAATTTAGAATTTCTCTAAAATTTCCAAACCCATTATATATTCCTGTAGAAAACATCTATTAACCTGTTAATATGAATAATTTTTAAAGATTGAACATGCAATACAGACACAGATTAAGCACTGTGACATAAAATAATATCTTAAAATTAAATAAAAACACTTCTCCTAAAGTAAAACAGTCTTTTTTTCTTCAATGAATGATGCACTCTTTAACATACATCATTCTTTATTCTTTCAAGCAGACATATTTATTTGTAGCCTATGAATTAAATATAATTAAACCTTATTAAAGCTATTAAAAGAGCAGTGAATGCTTTTCTCTTTTTATTTTGTTGTTTGATTAATATTAAGTGTACAAACGGCATTAGGTTTATGACGCACTGTCACTTGACCGACTGTGCAGATCCAATTGCACTGATGCACGTCCGATATTCTCACAGGCTGCTGTACGCTCTGTAAAGACATAACCGACTGTGTTTACGCGAATACTCTCCAAAACGGACATTCAGACATAATTGTGTGTGTATTTGCCCATTCAGACGCGAAAGAGGGCTCAGTTCAGTCCTCGCGCGCTGTATAGCGGTCTATGTGCAGGGCTGCACGCTTCGCGTCGGTTGTGTGTGTGTGTGTGTGTGTGTGTAACGTTATGTGTGTGTGCGGCTGTGCGCACAGAAAAACATACCGAATAAAGCTCTTTCGCGTCGTCACTGTTATTCAGATAGATAGATCTATATGTCTTCTCTTTCTCCCAGACGTTTAAATTTTTTTAACGATTTATGAGACATGCATCAAGCGCGTGCAACTCGTGTCCCGCGAACATCGGACATCTAATTAATCTCCAGTTAACTAGCAGAGCGTTCATCAAGCGCATGCAACTCGTGAATAGAATTAGAATACACACTACAAATAGTTAAATCTCGCCGTTAGCAACGTCTCTGTCAGACACTTTGAAAAACTTCCAGAAGGGAGAACTCATGTTGACACTGGCAAGCTCCGCTCTGATGCTGTGTGCCCGTGCGCATGCATGCAGGTGGAAAAAAGTCGCGCGAGTAATTTACGCCACGTGATCGGCTTTTTTGATCGGTGCTTTTGGGGTTCGCCGATCAAGCTATCTCTAGCCAATATCGGCCGATCATGATCGGCGGCCGATCAATCGGAGCATCACTAGTTACTGTCGCTATGTCCGTCAAGCTACGCCGCTCTCACACACACACCATGTTCTCACGCAGTGAAAAATACATTGCGGAGCAGAGAGGAGACTGACAACACGCTGACAGACAGGACAGAACATGTTCATTTTCGGTTATTTTTCATATTAAACATATTAAACAGTCTCACCTTTTAAATTTGGTTATTTTCTTAAATAAATGTAAACAATACCGTTTTGTGGCTCTTTAATGTGTCGTGACAGATCGCTGTACAGCCTCAGTTAAAGCTGCTCGTGAACCGATCATCTCTTCCTTCTAGTTCATTTATAGCATCAAATAAACATGAATGCACATAAGAAGGAATGTTGTTTTAACCGCGGAAAGGCGTCAGTACATTCCGTTTTTCAAGTTAAAATCCTCCCATGTTAATCTACTAACTCTCCTGACTGCTTTGTCGGACAAAATGGCGGATGGCGAAGTATGATTGGTCAGATCACCTGTCAATCAAGCTCCCTGCGAACGGTAAATTCTAAATTCTAAATGTATATTTGACACTAAGGACAGTGATGTATTCAGTCAACTGTCGAAGCTGGGTCTAATCATTAACAATACGCCGCTGCGGTCGTTTCGGATCTGCACCAACGGACCGAATAGCTTTTCTCACGTCTTTCTCCGCTGCCATTAATGAACTCCAACTCAAACTGACGCACTACATCAACGTCATCGTTCTCAGCCACTCCCTCTATTCCCTGATTGGTCCTACAAAAAAAAATATTTCTGGAAACCTAAGAATATACTGCAGTCCCAGACGTAGTACTGAAGGAAAATGAAATTGAGCGCAAGTGCGTAGGAGGGCACAGCCAGGCTAGAAGAGACAGGCGCATTCACAGAAAATCTAGTGCACACGCAAACTCGATGGGAGGGTGCTCTGTGGTAGTGGGGGAGGGGCATGAGAGTTGTAAACATTCAAAACTAATCTGCCACTACCAGACTTGCCGACTGCAGCTTTAAAATATAAATCACAATTGAAGCACTTTCACTAGTGGTGTCAGACTTTCGGATCCAACTGTACTACGAGTTGGCCAAATGCTAAAGGTGAGGTCACATTACAGAATTTTTGCACAATTTCATGAGCAAAAAAGGTCCATTATCAATTGTCAATAGTGTAGCCATGTATAAAAGGACATCTCACATAGAAGTTACTTTCAAACTAAGCAGCTTTCAGTCGGTCAATGCAATGAATTAACATGACCAACTTCAAACCGATTCCTATTGAAATTACTGTAAATTTGCTGAACAATGAAAAATGTGTCTGCACATAGCATGCCATCAGCCAACTGGAGAAGGCAATCTCATAATGCACATTTCATTCAATACCAAAAAGTTTTGGATAAATTTTTTTGTTTACATTTTTAATGTATTATTGTATTCAATATTTGTGTGCTATGTATTTATTTAATGTTTTACTCTGTAGTCTGTACAATGTAAGATCTGGTATGTTTCCCTAAATATCGGTTTGGCTTATGTTTGATATTAAATGTCATTGTATGCTTTTCTAAAAGTTAAATAAATGTTAAAAAAAAAAAAATTTAAATGTATGTAGCCTACTATTTTACAACATAAGCTTAACAACATGCTAATGACCAACTCTATTAAAATCAATTGTTCACTTAAGTTGCTGTCCGTAACATTTAAAAACAGTAATTTATGAAGTTCCATTTCAGTTAGCATTAGCATGCTGACTTTGTTGGCAGCTGTCTATGTAGGCAGCAGACAGCAAAGTATCTCAATAGGGTTTTTGAACACAACTAAAACTTGCACATTAAAAACGGCTTTGCGCTTCATCATGTGTGTGCATCTTTTTGTATGTGTGCATTGTAACTAGCAGAGATATACTATAGTCCCCTTTTTAATTAGAAATGACAGTAATAATAGCTTCTACGTCGCACATTATGTCAAGTGTTTTGTTGTGCTGGCTGATGTAACGTACACATAGTTCCAGATTGTGCATTTAAAACAAAAGCACCAGAATACTAGAGTGCTCAACAACTCTTGGGTTTGAACTTGTACGTGTGAAAGGCTCCCAAAAGGCCCAAAAGCTTGTTTATTTTTTTTAAGTAGGACATGATAATTCATGTGAAGAGCCATTGGTTTGGTCTGTGATGCTTGCAGCGCTGTGGACATTTGGCTAAGTTCCCACAGCAACCCATTAGCAGAATTCCAGCAATAAACACAATTCAGGCCAAACGGCAGAAGACGGAACGGCGCTCACTCAATTCCATCCACATCCAAATACATCCCACAGTTAAAAAGATCCTCTTCGGAATGTAAAATAGAATTAGAAAGACGACGTTGTACTGCCAGGACTCGGGAACGGCGACTGTGTCAATGTTGCTTAAGCTACATTAGAGCTCCTTCAATGGAGCAAATACACCCTTTCTCTCTATGCCCTACACACACACACACACACACACACACACACAGTGAGAATAGCATGATCTCACTGTCTGTCTGGCTACAAAACACAGCACTACATGCACACACACAGACTAATGGGCATTTGATTAGACAGAAGCTTGTGCCTTCCAGTGATCAATAAGAATGATAGAGAGCTAATACGTCTCTGTCTGGGCTGGGCCGCAGTGCTGTTTAATGGCAGAGTCTACAGAGAGAGCGTTCACCACGCTGCTCGCGGAAAAAGGGCAATTGACCATCCCGTCTATGACAGTGACCTCTCCACTGGTCAGGCATACATCATTAAGAGGTGACAGACACACTCAGTCACACACACACAGACGGACATGCATGAGAGGTTAGGACACACATTTACAGATGGGAATAAAATCAGCGTGTGTCTGGAGTGGGTGGGAACCAGATGAGACAAATGAAGGTTCTGTTGTTAGGGGTGTTGAGCAGTTAGGAGCCTTGGCAAAATTTGGGATGTCCTTACTGATTTTTTTTTTTTCAGCCTTTTATGACAAAACTTAATATTGCCTGGACTCAACTCACATTCCTTAAATGAGCAACACAGCTCAACATGTCAAACCAAGTCCTGACCGGTTAGCCACAGGTTCAACAGTGATTGTACTGTCAAGGCAATAAATCACCACAAAAAAATCTGTTAATTTACTCATCCTTAGATACATGCCTGTATGGCTTTCTTTCTTCTGTGGAACAGATAAGAAGATACTCTGAGGACCATCTCATTGTTTTTTGTCCATAAAATGGAAGTCAATGATAACCAAAACTGTATCTTCTTTTGTGTTCTGCAGAATAGTTTGGATTTCAAACAAAGTTTGGAATGACATGCGGGTGAGTAAATAATGACAGCATTTGTATTTTTGGGTGAAATGTTCTTTTAATACCAGGTGTAAACATCTTGATCTGCACAAAATACAGGTGGAAAACAAGGCTCGAAACATTTTGTGATCCAATCACTCAAGCAACATTTGGGACCACATCACATTTATAGTGTAAATGGACTGTCTGCTTATCTGCACTAAAACAAGGGTCTTAAAGTTTGCCAGTTTCATGGGACATAGAAAATTGGATTTGGAAAATGTAGAAAAGCTCATGCAAATGCAGACTAAAGATGAAACGATATATGATTCCAATTTAGACATTCTCCTAACTATAAGTAACTTTGCAACTACGTGTCGTCAACTAACTCTCATTATAGTATTGATAGACTATTAGGTTAATAGAATATTTTAGATGTACTTGAAAAGTTTCTTATAGTCAGTAGAATGTCTGTTAAAGGGCCCCTATCATGGATTTTTTAAAAGTTTCCTAATGTTGTTTTGGAGTCTCCTACAAAAGGTCTACATGCATCAAACGTCCAAAAACTGTTTCATTTTCTCATAACATTTGCACATCATCAGACTTTCAATGTTTCTCAAACGACTCGCCAAATGAATCAAGCTCTCTAAATCCCTCCTTTCCGCGAGCTACTCTGCTCTGATTGGCCATTCAGCTCAGTCTGTTGTGATTGGTTTACCACATAATTCATATTGCCATAACACCAACAGCTCTGCGTGTCCTGAGGCTTCCTACACCGTAAACTAAACACAGTAACGAACAATGACGTCGATTTTACCATATCAATCCGAGCGCGAGTCCGATGATGAAACAAAGATTGCTTCATGCTTAATCTTTCCTCAAAATAGTGAGAACGAGACAATCTGCATTAATAGACAGAGTTTTGTGTAATAGTGGCCCACAGCTGATTAGCTGACTCCGATATTTGAGAAGCAGTTGTCAGTAAAATAAAGGTAGCAGGAAAAGTTTAGGATTATACTGCTGTAGTATCATGGTAAAGATTAATTTTAACCACAGATTCTTCACATGCTCGTCCTTGGGCAGTGGGAAAAAATTTATTTACCGTCACATTGTGTCACACAGCGTCTCCTCGACATAATGCTCTCCACCATCCACAGGATCAGCTGCCGGTTTGAGGTTTAAGTTTCCCTGGTGTCTGCGCACGCAAAGTTGGCGGGCTAATATTTCCTCTTGACGTCACGACGAATCGGCTTACGACTCGTTTGAAAAACAATTTATTTCATTGACTCAGAGTCGACTCTTACTTTTGAAAGACAACAATTTTTGCTGAGGTTTTAATTTTCCATCCTTTATCAACACGTACTGATACTGATACTATAAGTGATGTATGAAGACATGAAATCAGAGGTCCTCCACTCGAACCCTCAATCACATGTGGTCACAGGAGACACATTTGAGACACATGTTATTACCAGGTGTAAACATAATGTGTCTCACTCAAATGACCACATACATTATCAGACCATCCGACAACAATGATAATACTAGGTGTAAACAAGGTTTTAAATGCTTCCAAAGGCATTCTGTACAGTACAACACTCACATTTACATGTAGTCTTAAAGGGTTAGTTCGCCCATTTAAGACATGAAGTTGTATGCAATCCTTACCAGCACTATAGTGCATACACATTGACCCACTCTGTAGTCACCTCCCTGGTCAGAGTTCTGGCCGCTGGAAGTTTTTCAAGAAAGTACTCCCGGTTAGTTTCCGGGGCCACAAAACTGTTTGGTTTTACGTGAAAAAATTATTTGCGTTTCAAAGCTTGATTAATTTACCACACAAAAAAACACGCCGGGACAAAATTCATACCTCAGGTTTAATCGGCACTATTTTCTTTCCATTTCGATCAATCCGCGCTGCTGTCAACGTCAACAGTGCGCACGTTCTGATCAGCTGTTCCATAGTGTTTACACAATCGATTGACAACGACGTAAAAATGAGAAAATGAACAATGGTGCGAACTTGTAAATTCCCAGGCTGTGACCACAAGAATGTGCCGGGATCACCGTTCATGTTCCATCGTTTTCCTGTTTCGGATATATACGAGACAGTTTTGGCTGGTTGCCATCGGCTACTCTGCGGGAGCTAAAATCCAGAATCAAGGATTATCTTGTGTGCAGTGCTCACTTCAGCGAAGACGATTACATCCCCAACCAAGGAGGAAAAAGAAAGAAAAAAAACAGATTTTAAAGAGTTTTGCTACCAGTAGGCCTACGTTACCACGGGTAAGCTCTACTAACTTTATGATCCCATGTCTAAACTGTACGGTAAACAAGCTGATGTTTAGACTCCAGTGGAAAACACGTGAAAAGATTCTAATATAAAAACCGGTATACTCCGGTTCATGAAGGTATCCCTTTGGCGTTGTGCTAAAATTACTTTCATCATCATCTGTTCCGTCTGACATTGTGCTAAAATTGGTTTCATCATCAGAAGTTTCGCAGTCAGACATGTTGTCAGCGAGTCGCGCTATAACAGCTGATCTGAACGTGCGCACATGTTGACGTTGACAGCAGCGCGGATTGATAGAAATGGAAAGAAAATAGTGCCGATTAAAACTGACGCAAATAATTTTTTTCACGTAAAAACGCACAGTTTTGTGGCCCCGGAAACTAACCGGGAGTACTTTCTTGAACAACTTCCAGTGGCCAGAACTCTGACCAGGGAGTTGACTACAGAGTGGGTCAGTGTGTATGCACTATAGTGCTGGTAAGGATTGCATACAACTTCATGTCTTAAATGGGCGAACTAACCCTTTAATTGTTTAGGCCATTTATACAATCAGCACCAGGCAAAAAAAAAACACAGAAAATATAACTTGAATCACGCCAACTACATGAATGCCATGCTGCCTGTCAAATACGCTTCCTTTACCATGTAGACTTGGCAATATCAGTTAAGGCCAATACAATAATGATTAATTTATTACTGAATATAGCCTACTGGTCAAAAGTTTGGAATAATTTTTTGAAAAGAAGTTGTTGAAATAAGTCTCTTATGCTCACCATGGCTGCATTTATTTGAAAATACAGTAAAAACATGAATATTGTGAAATATATTTTTTTATTATATTATATTTTAAAATGTGATTTATTCCTGTAACGACAAAGCTGAATTTTCAGCATCTTTACTCCAGTCTTCAGTGTCAAATGATCCTTCAGAAATCATTCTAACATGCCGATTTGCTGCTCAAGAAACATTTCTTCTTAAATTAATACTTTTATTCAGCAAGGACACATTAAATTGACCAGAAGTTACAGTAAAGATATTTAGAATGTTACTAAAGATTTATATTTAAAATAAATGCTGTTCTATTGAATTGTTTTTTTTTTTCTATTCATCAAAGAATTCCAAAAAAAAGTATCAGTTTCCACAAAAATATTGTAATATAAACACTGATAATAAGAAGAATCATTATAATTAAGTACCAATAATAATTGATATTACTTGAGCACCAAATCAGCATATATTAGAATGAATTTTCATGAGAGTAATGAATCATAAAATAATCATGAGAGTAATGGCTGCTGAAAATTCACAATATTACTGTTATTAATGTAGTTTTAATCAAACAAATGTAGCCTAGTAAGCATAAGAGACTTCTTTCGAAAACATTACAAAATTCAAAACTTTTGACCGGCAGTGTAGAGGTGTGCGCTTAGATGGTGAGAAAGGTGACTGAAAGATGTAGGGCACAGCTGGATATACACAGAGAGACGAAGAGAGAAAAAGAAAGAGAAAATGTGGCAACGGTAAAGCAGTGAGACAGAGTGAGACGGCCAGAAAGAGAGAGACACGTAGAGAGAGAGAGAGAGAGAGAGAGAGAGAGAGGGCGAGGACAGCCAGCTGCAGTGCTGTGATAGGACTCAGGCAGACACCGCGAGAGGAGCAGATATCACCGCTGACATTTCGGGCTCCGCTACCCCCAACAGCCCCCTGGGATCACAGCAAGCGCGCCACAGCCATCCCTGTCAATCTCCCTGTGCCTGTCACTCTCCTTTTACTCACTCTCTCTCTTTCTCCCCATTATCTGCCGAGCAGCGTGCGTCCCTTCATCTGGACAGACCGTTGATCCATATCACCCCTTCTGTCCCCACTCCTCACTGGCCCACTGTCACTCGCCAGAGAAAGAGAGAGAGATAGTGAGGGGGAGAGAGAGAGAGAGAGAGAGAGAGAGAGAGAGAGAGAGAGAGAGAGAGAGAGAGAGAGAGAGAGATTGAAAGGAGGAAAGGAAGGCCAAGAGGGTCAGAGGGCAGCGAAAGTGAGGAACACAAGGAGAGAGACGCAAGGTCGAAGGTACTCTCGCCCCCTAAGTGTAAATGGTAAAATGTGTAAGTGTAAGGAGAATGAATGAGGTAGAAAAAAGGGAAAAAAGAAAGGATGAAATAGAGAGGGGATCCAACGTGCCCTCTCTCGCACCCTCCTTCTCCTCGTCGGTTCCCTGCGCTCTGTGTTGCTGTGCTCGCTCTATTGTGCTAGCTTTCAGAAGTGCTCAGTTTGAGTGGCAGGCCGTCACAGATCAGCTCCCCGCTAAAGCATCCTGGCAGGCCGGGGTGACGGGCCAGGAAGGGATCTAAGTGGGTTTATCAGCGCCTCTTAACGCCTCTCCAGCTCCCTGACACAAAAGAGAGGGGTATTAAACATCTAAAGCAAACCAAAAAGCGTGAAAGCTCCTTATAGGGCCTCGGGATTGCGGATGTGCCTGGGATCTATAAAAAAAAAAAGAAAAAAAAAAAAGAATAGTAAAAAGAATGACACAAAAATAAAACCAACCGAAAATATCGTAAATGATACAGAAGGCAAAGGGAGAATTAGGTGGACGACGTTGTCATATTGGACATTCGCATACTTAAATGAAAAGTAAGCAGGGCTGTCGATTTAAAATGAGATTTAAAAAGTAAAGCACTAACGCAAAACTAAGACTTCATGCCATAATTAAGAATTTTACATTTGGAGCAATTTAAGACTGAGTATAACCTAAATGCAACGAATGTTTTTGTCATTATGAAACGCTAAAGGTGATAATACACAGGGCAACTTTTTGAGCAATGTTGCTGGGCAATGTTGCCGTCAATGGGCAACCAGATGAGACACAAGGCCCAAAAATCAGCATCAACCTTTAAAAAAAGACCAGACCTAGAGTTTTTCCCATTCGACTGCCCGCGTCTGAACGAGCCATAACTTTGCCGATTTTCAACCCGCTTTTTATTGTTACAATGTTTGTAGTGTATGTCTACTCTTTAAACATCATTATGGTATATGGAACACTAAGGTAACAGCTTTATTACCTGTACACGACGGCGTTTTGCTTCGGGGGTTGGGCAGAACTGACAACTCCCGTTAAATCCTTTGAAGTCTTGCACCCAGTAACAATACAAGTCGACAGCATTATAACTAAAAGTTTTTGAAGTAGCATCTCCTACTAAAGCAAGGCAGTAGACTCTGAAATGCTTATCCATAACTGCAGTAGCAGACTGGTGGGAGTGGCCTTGGATGGCAACATGCATTATGGGTGTTGAAGTTTAAAAAAAAATGTATTAGGCTACTCTATTTATTTTTATGTATTTATTAATAAAAAATTATAAATAAAAAATGTGACCCAAAATAAGTAAATAAATAAACAAAAAGTAGAGTTGACTGTTGTTGTATGTGTGTTTGTTCATTGGTGTGCCCTGCACTAGAGTTGACCCGTATCTAAGTCAAGGGCTGGTGGGGGGTCCAACTCTATGTGTTTGTAAGCAAAAGGTCATGGAGAGGTTTCAGTGTGCCTGCAGGGGGTGTGATGCAGGTAAGAGAAGCACCATGAAGAGAAGACCCACTGCATTCTCCTCCACGTGACAGTCTGAAGGAAAGAAAAAGAAACAAACTGTTTTGAAAAAACTTTTCCATCTGAGATAGCAGTTATTACGTTGATTCCTTTGATTCTGTGTCGAATCCGATGTGTTGGTGCTAATGTGAAAATGTTGTCTGGCCTGCGTCATTCAAAAAGGAAAGTGAGAAATCATAATCACAGAAATGGAAAAAAAGACCGTTTCAGTCGAAGAACTGGTTCTGTGTTCGAACGAGTGTGTGTTTTTCTGGCCATATCTCCATGTTACCTTTGACTTTTCTCAGCTTGTGTTGGATGTGTTTCAGAGGCATGGTAATTACATAATTACTGCTGTAATTAGCACTGTGGTTGATTGGGAGAGAGCTCAGGGGAGGCCAGCTCAGGTCAACTCAACATGGCTGCGTGCCTACACCTGACCGACAGCATTCCCACACAGTATCACTCCTTTTCCTCACACGCTTTTTCTGATAATGGCTGTTTACACCAACACATGGAGGTGGGTTCAAAGCCGTATCAAAACATATGCGAGAGCTCCTCATGTATAATAGCTCAGCCACACTCACTACTAATGCGAAACTCAACAAGCAAAAGCAGAGCTCTCTTCGAATAGCTAAGTGTTTGACAGCAAGTTATCTGATATCGACAGCTCATTAGCAGAAATCTGAAATGATACAAGGCAACCTGCCATATCCTTTGGAAATAATTTAAAAACCCATTTAGACAAAATGTGCACACTGGTACTATAATGACCTTTGATCCTTATAACCTCTCCAAAAAAGTTTCCAAAATAATCAGGAGAACCGGTTGACCTATATTTGTGAAATCTGCAACAAAAACATATTGTGTGGAATACTGTATCCCCCAATACAATGCCCTCGACTTAACCTTACGAATTCCAATGTGACGAATGAACGGGAAGCTGCATGAACTACAATTTTTCTTGACTTATTTTATCATTTAAACACTTTGCGTCACACAAAATGGTTTAAAATTGCAAAATATTAATAAATACATAATTTATGAGTGAGATGATTATCGGATCCCAAACTGAATCAAACATGCAACATAATGAGTTCATATAACAACAGCATTGTTGAATGCAATATACTGTTTAAAAAAACAGTAGCCAATACTGTACTCAAATATTCCTATAGGCTAGTATATGCATTGTATACTGGCCACCATCACATTCAGAGAAATATTCGGAGCAAGTCTAGCTCTCACAGTGAGGGCTTTGGCTGCTAGCCAGGTAACAGACTAATTGTGTTTGCCCCCTACACAGCGACAGCCAAGAAAAAGTGCTCCCTAACCCTATTACAATATTGACTAACTGTATACAAAAACACAATTAAATGAATTCTATATACAAACAAACCCCACTCTCTCAACAGAGGGATCTCTCCTCAGTATTAGAATCACATCTGCAGGATTTCAATGAGGAAAGTGCAGCCTTACAACTACAGACCTCCAGTAAACAGGAAAGCATGAAGTCACAAAGTCATACATTCAAAACTTCCGACTCACAATCTTAAAAAAATCAAGACTCTTAAATGGGTATTTGCAGCACAGTACATTTAAGACCTAACCAACTTGGATACTCGCTATTTATTGACATAATTTTGTGTGAATTTGTCCGCTCAAGTGCAAGAAAACACGAATAGCTCAGTTTAGCATTTGCGCACTGCCTGAGACAGGGCTTTCTGGGCTCGTGTTTCAGATGTGTGCGTCTTCCTGCACTTAAATATTTAAATTTTCAAGGCTTAAAGGTTGTATCAGTGATTTCAGGCCCAAAAATAAATGTCTAATCTTTCATAACGATCCGCTAGACAGGGGCGGGTGTTGTGAGGTTTTAGAGCTTGTGCACAGCTGGACACGAAGTCGGAGCAACACCCGCCCCTGTCGGTGATTGGTTGAAACACTGTTTATTTTGGTTTTGAGTGGTGGTTGTACCCATTTGTTTTTGTGTGCAGATTTCAGAGCCTAGGCTGCCTACAGAGACGCGTTTTTTTGACGGCATGCTTTTGGGGCGGACAGCTAGTGGATCGTTAGGAAAGATTAGACATTTATTTTGGGGCCTGAAATCACTGATACAACCTTTAAACTTTCGCAATGATGCAGCGCTGGCCCGTCAACTTTCCGGAGCGTTGTTCACGTTTGTTCAGGTTCATGAATTGTTAGAATTCATAAATATGTTACCATCCAACTGGCGAGTGTCACCGCTTCATATTCTCGCCAACGCAGATTTTTACTCACATATGGCGCTTGTCGAGTGTTAATTTTAGGCCCTGTATGTAGGACTTCTGAGTTGGCAATTGCTGGTGTACAGTTTATTAAATACACAGTATAGGTTGTAAAGTCAATATTCGCAAGGCATTTACAACTCATTTTACTTCCATAATGTGAAAGGTCACACTTTATATTAGGTGTCCTTAACTACTATGCAATTACATTCAAAAATATGTACTTATTGTGTTCATGTTGTATTGCAAAACACTTGTGTTGCTATGGGATACAGGTAAGGTTAGGACAGGTTTGGTGGTATGGGTGGGTTTTAGGGGTATTGGAAGGTGTAATTATAGATGTAATTTCAGAAAATAATGACATATGTAATTGTATGCAGGTATCATGTAAAAACATGTATGTAAACAATCAATTTAAAAAAAGTACATTAAATCGATTAAATCATAAAAAGTAGGCAATTTATATTAGAATGTGAGTTATTTTCATAATAGAAATGTATTTTTACCAATAATATTTTTGTTATTATTATTCATGAGACAATCTGCACTGATAAAAAGAGCACAATAAAATAATAAATATAGACTATTTTGAGTTTGACTTTTAGAGTTTTCACCTCAAAGACATGAATAAAAACACAGCAGCGCAGTAAAATGGTTAACACACGCAATTAATTCAAGGTGATTTTTGGTTTGTCACTCTGGGGAGGCGTGTTGTAGGTTTTAGGGGTCTGAATTTAGGTATGCATGCAAGAGGCAATTCACCCTCACCGGACCTCACCATGGGTGACAGTTTCCTTGGAAACCCTTCCCAGTGCAGCAGTGTGGCGGGTTGGGTAGGGGGGGCTCAGTGCCACAGAGTGTGCACGTGTGCATGCAAACACACACACAGACGGGATGAGGGGAGAATCGTCACACACACTAAACACATGTCAATCTGTGCTTCCTCTCTTCCTGTCAGCTCAGCATTGGTCTAGTTGAGAATCCCTACAAAAAAAAAACTCATTTGCATAAACATGCTACATAAAATTAAAAATCACACCTCTGCGTAAAGTTGTTTCGATGTGTCAAGATTTGATTTATTGGAGCATTCCAAATCATTCAACCATTTGTGTGCTTTTTGTTTCTACCTTTTAATTTGTGTTTTACCCTCCCTTCATAAATAACCTAGCGCAGCTGTCCCTAGGAAAAAAATAATCCCTCTTCATTGTTTACATTTTTTAATCTGACACTGACACACACACTGGGGGCTCAAACATCTAAGAATGTTGGTGAAAATGCTTCTATTTTGCATTATTTTTTTAATGTTATACATTTAAAAATGAAATTAACAGCAAAACATTTTGAGTGAAAAGGTCATTTCTCAGTTTTTTTAATTTGGTATGTCCAATTTTTATGCTTTAATGACAGAAACACTTGAGCTGCATGAACTCCACAAGTTTGTGTAAAGCCTGATGATCATGTTTTCAAAAATCCAAAAATAATCTTGTGCTTCAGTGTAAGGATGAGCATCTCACCTGATCAGTACAAAGTTAACATCATCCATGTTATCAAATTTGACTATTTGATTAGTAACAGAAATACTTCAGAATCTTAAATAATTCTTTATTTTTATATCAAATGTTTCTTTTATTATAAAAAAAATCTAAAATAAAAAAGATATATATGTTTATATAAATAAAGAACAAACTCGCACAAAAAGACTTTTGGACCAATGTATAAATAGGTTATCTCTTTATGTTTTTCTTAGAAATCATGCAGATACCATTTTCTATGATACTGACCTCGCTCTCTTTCTCCAGATCAAACACACATGTTCATCCTCCTCCTCTCATGCACGCCATAGACGAGAAGAGTCAGATCTCTATGCTCAGGAGAGACAACCGGAGAACGAGAGAGCTGGGAAAGAGGAAGCGCTATGTCAGCAGTCTGAGGTAGCTGGGCGTTGTGCGATAGCTCATCAATAGAGTCTGCTCTGCATACTAAAGCAGCCTCTGGGCATAAAGAGCACACTGTCCAACTTTCCAGCACATCCACTGCTAAAATATTCAGCGCTCTTGCCATAAAATCAAGTGAATGGCTGTAGACAATTATACAAATACATCTATATCTCTGACACTATATATATGTGTGCATTCCCTGGGAATCAAAACTTTGATTTTATTGTTAGCATCACGTTCATGCAGAACTATGTTCATGCAGAACTGCAGGGACAGACAGGCAGGTAGACAGACAGATACATAAATAGATGTCTACAAACTAAATTACAGCATTAATTAAATAATGTTGGCAAATGCACATTCAAACTGTTATAAAAACGACATATATTTACATATCTACATTATTACATATATTGCATTTTATTATATAATGCTTGTGTTACATTTTTTTATTGTACGTTAAAGACACTGTGGAATCTAAAATAGCAGATAACTGAAATGTTGATTTCAGTGCTTCTGTCAGTTTTTCGATACAAATTTGGAGGCACAATCTCACCTTATAACTGCTAGTTCAGAGATGGGCTGCTCTCACCGCAAGCACGAATCTCCACCCAGCCTGGTGAGACATTCAGTAGAGCAATTGCATTTATAATCGAGTATAATACAGTTTTTCACTTTCAAAATAAATAGTATCCAACAGTGAAAGACGTGCGTCTATGCACGTCTTTAGATGCTTTGTTTCCAGTCAAGACTTAAAGAAACTTGAGCATGCTTTCATCACCAGCAGGGTGGATTATTGTAATGGACTCCTCACTGGCCTTCCCAAAAAGACCATAAGACAGTTGCAGCTCATACAGAACGCCGCTGCCAGGATTCTGAGCAGAACCAGAAAATATGAACACATCACACCAGTCCTCAGTTCTCTACACTGGTTCTCAGTTACATTTAGGATTGATTTTAAAGCATTATTACTGGTATATAAATTACTCCATGGCCTCAATGGACCGCAATACACTGCATATGCTAACCGAATATAAACTTAACAGATCACTCAGATCATTAGGATCACATCAGCTAGAAATACCAAGGGTTCACTCAAAGCAAGAAGAGTCTGCTTTTAGCTACTATGCCAGCCGCAGCTGGAACCAGCTTCCAGAAGAGATCAGATGTGCTCCTACAGTAGTCACATTCAAATCCAGACTCAAAACACTTCTGTTTAGCTGTACATTCAATGAATGAGCACTGTGCCCCTATTCATCTGACTGTTTGCACTGTATTTTATTTCCTTTTTATTCTAAGTGTTTTAATTATTTTTATTTATTTTGATTATTTTAATTTCTTCTATGTAAAGCACTTCGAATCACCATTGTGTATGAAATGTGCTATATAAATAAACTTGCTTTGCTTTGCCCAGGCAATGTTAACAGAGAACAACAATCGAAGTGCTAGAGAACTCATTCTGAGTGTTTGCATACACCTTTAAAGATGAACGGATTCAATTTATTCAAGTGAATCAGCTTGTTTGGATGGCTCATAAAATAACCGTATTAAAAAAAAGATTCACCTATTAGAGTCCCGAGGCTTGTCCCAATCCACTTATTTTTCACATAAGAACAGGCCATCCATTTGTAAATTTAATGTGTCTGGCTTCCGGTGTCATCCGCTTCCAGTTATATTTAGCTGTACAAAACAGCTTGTTATGCTGCTTGATATTTCAAACTTGTATTTATTACCATAGCATTTTAATGTATTGCCTTAATTATAAACTTTTTTTTATATGGAAGTTTTACCATTTTTCCAAAGTTTTACCATTTACTGCACTTTTTCTGCCTTCACGTGCTATCGGAATTAATGTAAGTACGAGTTAGAAAATAAGACATGAAAGTTCCTCTCAAGTTGTCTTTACTACTGGGAATCTCAGATCATTTTTGTACCCGAATTTGAGTCGTGCGGGCCATAAACTTTAAACATGACAGAGGGGAGAACTCCTGTAATGGATGGGATCTTCCTTAATTTTTTCCCACAACAGCTACATTGCCTTGTTTTGTCATTAATAGGGCATATTTAGACATAAATAACCATTTGATGCATATTGTGTTTTATACACAGTGAAAATAACCTGTATTTGACCGGAAGTCTAGAAACTATCCAGATTACGCTATATTGATTATATGGTTGTTAAAGGGTTAGTTCACCCAAAAATTTTAATTCTGTCGTGTTTTGTTGCAAATTCGTAAGACTTTCGTTCATCTTCAGAACACAAATGAAGATATTTTTTATAAAATCTGAGCCCCTTCTCCCTTGACAGCTTTGCAACTACCACTTTGACACTTCAAAAAGTTAATAAAGAGATCGTAAAACTAATCCATATAAATTGAGCGGTTTAGTCCAAAATTTTCTGAAGAGACATAATACTCATAATATAATAATTTGTTACATTTATATAGCGCTTTTCTGGGTACTCAAAGGGTCATCCACCTGGATGATGCGATGGCAGCCATAGTGCACCAGAACAACATGACACACCGGCTTATTGGTGGAGAGAACACAGAGTGATGAAGCCAATCAGTATATATGGGGATGATTAGGAGGCCATGATGGACAGAGGCCAATGGGTGCAGGATGCCGGGATTACACCCCTACTCGTTTCAAAAGACATCCTGGGATTTTTTTGTGACCACAGAGAATCTGGTAGCCTGGGAAAACCCAGACGAACTTACGGCAAATTTGAGATATGCTCAGTCAGTCAGTCTGGCCAAGAGCCCATTCAAGGCCATTTCCAATTTTTACAAATCGAGGCACCAATCACAAACGTTGAGGAGGGCTTTACACGATGATGATCGCTCTGATTGGTTTTAGTTCTTTCAAATTGCGCCCAGAGGTATTTGAGCGATCCGTTGGTGACGCCCCTTTGGAAATGGGCTGTTAATGAACTTTCCCCAGACCCACTCTCAGTCACAACTGAGAAGGGTCTGGTGTCAACCAGGCTAAGAGTCAGGACCTCGGTTTAAAGTCTCATCCGAAAGATGGTGCTTTTTGACAGTATAGTGTCCCCAACACTCTACTGGGGCGTAAGGACCCACAGACCACAGGGTGAGCGCCCCCTGCTGGACTAACTAACACCTCTTCCAGCAGCAACCTAGTTTTCTCAGGAGGTCTAACCAGGCTCAACCCTGCTTAGCTTCAGTGGGCAACCAGTCTTGGGCTACAGGCTGATATGGCTGCTGGCATCTTGATATGACGAATTAAATTTAGGCTTTTTATAGGCAAATTTATAACTTGCTTGACGCGAGAATGAACCTCATTGGTTCTTGTGAGAAAAACTGTTTTTGAGCCAGAAATATATGGATCTGATAGTATAATAATATTAAAGTATGGTTACATAAGGGAAAAATTAGCTACTTTTTTTAGTAACTTATTTATGTCATTACAAGTAGCTTCCCCAACACTTGGCTGCTTCCACAATGTCATTTTTGTCAGTCCTGTATGATTAAATGTGGGGTTAAAGGTCAAATGGAAGCATAAGGTTAGTGCCATGCAAATACAGGGCACAAAATATCCACAGCAGACTCACTCCCGCATCCACACACACACCCTGTCTAGCCACATCAATCTTCAAGGTGGAGCTAAATCAAATCCAGTGGCTTTCCTTTGACCCTTTCAAAGGTTTTTCATTTTCATTGCCATAGAGACCAAATCATATCGACCAACTGGGAGAGTTCAAGCTAACTAAGTGAAATCCAAGTGTGTGCGGTACGAGAGTGCATGTGTGTTTGTGTGTGTCAGTGTCTCGCTGATTTTATCTTCCTTCAGTTTCATTCGCTCCCTATTCTCTGTCCCGAAGGTATCAGCGAGAAGACTGTAGAGTAAATTGTCCCAAATTGAGTTCCCTCTCCTCGCCAGAGACAGGCCACATCTCCGGCGTTTAGAGGCGGCAAAAAAACAAAAAAACAAGGGAAAAACAATCTTGGCACAGTCAGGCTCTTAACAATTTTCTCTAATTTCCATCCCTCTCTCTCTCTCCCGCACCATAGAGTTGCTTTCTAACTGATTCTCCATTGCTTGTCCCTCTCTATCCCTTTTCTTCCATCGTATTTCTCTCCTCCAGCTCCCTTTGTCTACCACGCCATCTATCTTCCCCCTCCCCTTTGCTTCCTCTCTCTCCTTCAGCTTGCGTTCTCTCTCTCGCTCTCCTCTCTGACACACTACCCATCACAGCGGACCCCCAGGCGTTAGAGTCCCGCTCTGACAATAATCACACAGTAAGTTTATAATGCTGCCAGGCCCGAGCCTAGCGCAGCGCACACTGTTCCCTGGGCTCTCCTACACCCCATTACGCTCAGTGGGAGCCGAGCTCGGGCTAGCCGAGACCTGCGCTGATGGATAGCGGCAGGGAGAGCTCTAGCACACTCCCCCATGCTGTGCACGGGGTCCGAGTCTGGTCACATGTGGCCGCAATGCTAACAGTAGTGGACCAAACTAAGGCTGTCTCCATTCAACCTGTACTAATGCCATTTAGCTCCCGCTGTCTGGTTGAAAAATCATCGTACATTGGCACATGCTTTATTTTACTTTGCCGGTATGTAATTGTGAACGAACTCGCAGCAAACAGAAAAACACTTTCATTTGACAGCGAAGACGGCTGATAAACCCCACTGTGAGAGTCATTCTAATAGCATAGGCTTGCTTTCAAAGTGTTTTTGCTCAAATGTCAACTTCAATGACATGCCTGTCATCCTCAGAGTATATTATACTATTTCAGCGTGACTGACTCCAGTATTTCCCAGCGATGACTGACTAAAGTACCTCCGAAATGACTGTAAAAGTATCTCCCAGAGATGACAGTATACCTCACAGAAATGGCTGTAACAGTAGGCTGTCTCACAGAGATGACTGACTACAATAGACTTGTAAGTATCCTGAGGACTACAGTAGGAGTGGGGTAAGATGTGTCAGGGGGTAAACTGTACTGGCCCCTTAATCTAGAAAACTGTAAAGTCCCCACCCCATGTGGTGAAAATCAAGGTTTTAATATTGTTTATATGTCTATGTGGTGTTTTTAATGTGCTTTAAGACAAACCATGTGTAAATTCATAAGTCAACTGAGTATCTTTTCCTTAAAACTGCAGTGAACCAAAGACAGTATCAAAAACGCGGTTTGAAATCGCTGGTGTTTCTGACATCACAAACTACCTTGTAACCAATCACGTCAATGTGTGATCATCAACGAGTGGATCTCTGAGCTGGTGTGAGTGAGTGGAGGCGGGGCTTATTTGCATATTCATAAACCGTGTATACTAAATGAGGCAAGGGTGTAGAGTAACATTCAATCTATATTAAGGCATGAAGGAATTTTTTCAAGGAAAAAACACTTAAATATGTAATTTTGGTGATAAAAGATGAGTTTTAAGGGATACAATTATTGATTGCTTTAAAGCTAAATAAATCAACATAACATCTTTTAGCTACTTTAATTGATTACATCAATTAAAATCAATATGCATTTCTTTTTGCCTAGAGTGTAGAAAAAGTGGTAAAGTGTAGTAAAGTACCTCAAAAAGAAAATATTAATAACTATAATATCCTTCATGATGGATGGATGGATATACCAATACTATACCAAAAGTAATCTATCATGTCACAAATCAAACAAGTCATCTTTAAGAATATGAGAATCACAAGCACCCACATAGGGTAGCCATCCACCACAGGCCAATATGAATCCAGTGTGAGCTGTGTTGCCACAGATCTCTCAGCGCTAATGAAAGCAGTTTGAGGAAGTAATCTGATTCATGGTCAGCAATTAAATGTAGAAGAGGACTGTCACTATCAATTACACACGCCTTCAGTCTATGCATCTCGGTCAGGATCAGCCCCTCAGACTGCCATCAAAACACTGATCATCTCCATCAGCTCCTGCACGACACACACACGCTAATCATATCTGGGTTTAATGTGATAATCATATTTCAGCCTGATCGTTCTCGTAAATGGGCGTATCAGTGTAACACAATGCAAATGCACCCACAACATTAATTAAGGAGTGTTTCGTTAGTTGTTATTGTAGCCAAAATTACTCTATATTCACACAGTCTAGCAGCCGTCTCTAGTAATAATTTAAATGTTAGTGTATTTAGATTATGAAATTTAGACGAAGCGAACTTTGAGATTATACACTATGATGTTAGTTGTGTCCAGGAATGAATTAGGTCCGCATCACTAACACAGAGGTACTGTTGCAATGGCCATAATTTCATGGTCCTTTGATATATACCATAGTACCTCTATGATTGCCATATTTATATGAGTCATTTGATGAAATGGGTGCCTTTACATTTTGGATAGGTGATTTTAACGTGATGATACAAAAATCTTTGTAAGCACTAATAAATTTCAATAAAAACACTCCCCCCATCTCAAAAAAAAAAAAAAAACATGCAAACACCCTTACAAAAAAGTGGAGGTAATTTGGTACAATTGATAACAGTAATGCATGCTACTGAATGATTATCATATTTATAAGCAACGCTATCAACACAGGACTTCAACAAACCTCAAAAATACTATGGTATTACCATGGTATAGTACATGTCAAACATTACAATGGTACGGTCTTAGGAACACTGTATTTTTGTACCCCACAGAGAAAATGTTATTTTGGTAACACTTTATTTTACAGTGTCCTCCTTATTACATATGTTACATGTCCTTACCATAGTGATAACAGTAAATTATGCATAATTACATGTAACTAACCCTCAACCAAATCCTAATCCTACCCTAACCCTATAGTAAGTACATGTAGTTGCTAAATATTACTCAGTACTTAAATGTATAATTACACTGTAACAATGACAACATAAAATAAAGTGTAACCGTTATTTTTATAAGTTTTATAAATGTGCCATTTCAAGCTAAAATAAAGTGAAATAAAAATGCAGGTGAAGCCTGACCTATGTCATGTCCAGATCCCATTTCCAAGCTCTCTTCCCTTTTTCCTTTCTCTCTTGACTTTTCTGAGTTGTACAAAGGCAAAACGCCAATAGATACACCTGGTTTCAGTATGTATCGCTGCAGAGTTTATAAACTCAGAAATTGAATTGTATGTATGAAATTAAGTGTTCAAGGAAAGTTCTAAGAAAACACAGTCTGAACACCACGAAAATTCCTTTTGAAAAACAAACCTGACTCACAGACAATGCTACAAATTCTACCCAAAAATACTTACATTTTGTTACTACACCTAAGCCAATAATTGGTCTTAAATACAGCATCCTGAAATGCCGGCTGTTAATTGAATACTATATAAAGTAAGTCAGGCAGCGTTAATGCTTCAGCTATCCTGCGGTTCGGAGACCAACAGGGATCAGGTTGTGATGAATAATTCTAACCCGGCACAGCTGAACTCTGCGTGTGTGTGCGAGCGTTTCATACCACACAGGTATTTTACACTCCTGACATGTCTATCAAGCTGCTGCCAGGAGCTACTCCTGCTGTCAGATCTAAAAGATGACAGGAGAGAAGGAATGTGCGAGAAAAAAACAACAAAATAAACAAAGACATCAGACCTCGCAAAGGGGAGCTCTATGGTCCCTGCCTCTTGTGTTTTTTGAGTGTGGCTGTTGGTGTATAACTCACATGTTAGTTCGCCGCATCTTGTTCCCCCACAGAAACCATAATCATAAACTATGTGGAACACATGTCCCCTCGGGGACATACAGACACAAACGGCGATGCCACGGCCTGTGCGACGAGGCTGTTCTGTGGACTCCAGTGCACACTGTAATAAATACATACACGTCCTGTAAACATTCACACACAGGCAGAACTAATGCTACTCTTGCTGCTGCTGAGGTGCTGTTTTTGTTTTAAACAGGAAAAGGATGCCTGTGTGATAAAGAATAGAAGAAAAACATGAAGTTAGCAAAAAAAGGTTACAGAGTATCAGATGCAGCAACTAATTCAAAGTAGTAACGCTAATCAACTTAACTATATTCCCAGTAGCATATTTTGCAACATGTTAGAGTCATTAAAGCTAGGATAGGCAATTATTATTATTTTTTTTTTTTTTGTTATACTGGTTTAAACTCTCTTAACATCCTGCGCAATCAATAATAGAAGTGGTCTAAATATTAAAACATGTACATATATATTCTTTTGAAGTCTCAGGATCCAAAACGTTTTCGTCCAACCATTGCATTCGATCCGAAAGAAATGATACGATACCTGCCTCATCCGCGTACCCTGCGCAGACATCACACGTCATCAGCGCAGTTCATGCTAAGCAGAGTCAGAGACACAGCAGCCACCTTTTACAATTCCTCCTGATCCAAAACAATGAGGGTATGCTGCGTTCACACCACGTAATAACCCTTATGAGATGGCAGCCCAAGGCGTTCTGCCCGGAGCCGTTCTATTTCAACACTTTCAACGCCAAAATAAACTGCAGCAGTCAGGTGGTAGAAGTAAGAGCATTATTGTTTACGTTCATTATTATTGTAATGTTATGTGCTTTGAAACATGAGGTAATTTAACACCGTTTCTTGTGACGCTTTGCAGACTCTGCTGTGTTTGTTCATGTGTTTAAAGGAGGCGTAGCTTTGGAGATCGCTTTGAAGGGAGGGTGGGATCTCATGCTTTCAAAGCTAGCTTGCTATTGCTACCCTACCTAAATTGCCTACCCTATACCTTTAATAAAATGGATTTTCATTTCATCAATAACTCATTTATGTTGCATTAGAAGTCTGTTTGATTCATTTTAGTGAATGTGTTTGTTCTGACATTTGGATTTATTTGATTCTTTTTGTAACAAAATTATTTGAACCCACTTTATACTAAATAATACTCTCATTACTTTATACTTGTAAGTGTGGTTTCTCGGACAGAGATTAAGCCTAGTCCTAGATTTAAATGGCCCAAACCAGATTAACAAAAATATGGTCTCTGTCATGGTTTTAAATATTTCTAGACATGGTCTAGTCCAGAGTTTAATAAGCTGTTTTCCTGGAGGAAGAATAGACCTACTCCAGAACTAAATTGTGGAACAGGAGGCAGTTTAATGTTGTGATTAAAGAAGATACATAGATTACTTGGACTATGTCAGTGAAGATCAATATATATAGACGTATACATACAGTACACAAACGTGTGTGTGTGTGTGTGTGTGTGTGTGTGTGTGTGTGTGTGCTCGTGTTTATATTACATTGTGGGGACCAAATGTCCCCACAAGTATAGTAAAACCTGAAATCACCTACATTGTGGGGACCAGCCAGCGGTCCCCACGAGGAAAACAGCGTATAAATCACACTAAGTAATGTTTTTTGAAAATGTAAAAATGCAGAATGTCTCCTGTGATGGGTAGGTTTAGGGACAGGGGCAGTGTAAGGGGACAGAATATATAGTTTATACAGTATAAAAACCATTACGCCTATGGAGAGTCCCCACAAAGATAGCGAACCAGACATGTGTGTGTGTGTGTGTGTGTGTGTGTGTGTGTGTGTGTGTGTGTGTGTGTGTGTGTGTGTGTGTGTGTGTGTGTGTGTTGTGTGTGTTCTTTAAAACACAACATTAATCTGAAGTTAAACCTCCTGGTAGGTTTAATTTAATCCTCAATTTATTCCTGGAGTAGCTCTATTCTTCCAGGAAATCATGGTCAGATCTGGTATGTTCTCCAAAAGGTTACTGACTCTCAATTATACATCTGTCAGTAATTCATCCAACTGGTCAGTATCTTTATTTGCAGTTCCTCCACCAGTCTTAAACCTCTCTCTTCAAGCGTCAGCAGACATTTTTTGTGGTTTATTTTTATATTCTTCCATAACACCTGTATTAAATAACTACTGTAATGTCAACTCACAGATTTCACAAAACAGTAAGGTAATAAAGCGCATGATTCATTCTTACCTGAAGTTGTTGTATTTTTCTTGTAGATGTGTTCATTTGCATTAAATTAATTAAAAATAGATTTCCATGCATTTCTACAACATACAACACAGAAGCGCTGCGCTGTTACACTATGTGAACTCACTCAAGGCCCACAGAGAAGGAAATAAATAGTTGAATAAAGTGTTTTTTTTTTCTTTTCTTTTTTTATAAAATAAAAAAGTATTCTCGTCGCTTGATAAATTTAAGATTGAGCCACTGTAGTCACTTGGACTATTTTAAGGATAGCTTTTCTGGGCCGGCAAGTTTCAATCCCATAGAAGCCTATGGAGGAGCGATCCAGCTCTCAGATTTAATCAAAAATATCTTAATTTGTGTTCCGAAGATGAACGAATGTCTTACAGGGTTGGAACAACATGAGGGTGAGTAATTACAGACAGAATTTTTTTTTTGGGTGAACTATCCCTTTAAAACGTCCTCCTAGTTATAAACATAGCATTTATTTAATCAAGTTCCATAAACAGCTGTGGGATCTGTGGCCCTGTTTACACCAGGTATTAAGATGCGTTTTGGTCGATCAGATCACAAGTAGACGAGAGAGACACATATCCATTTCTCTTTTGTCCACTTTCAACCCCTTCTGTCCTGATTTCTTCGAGGGGAGGGTAAATCCATGGCCTTTTTAGATCTTTCCATCTAATGGACGAAAGAAGTTCACAGAATTTATATGAAAATTCATATGAATGTGACCAGAGATGACGGAAAAACACAGAGCAGCAACTTTCGTTTCTGCTCTGACAGCCACAAGACCATCCCGAAAGCGTTGAGTGCATGTTAAAAATCAGGAATGGTGAGAGAACATTGTGCTTGGTACATTTTTTTGTCTTCAAACCAAACTTGGGTCTTCAGCTTCAAACTTGAATCCCATCTGGCTAGCGCGCTTCCATAATGTTTACGCATTGAGTCTGTAGGTGGAGAGTAGGCAGTCTTTTGAGGCTGTTCGAATGCATTTGGCCACTACGAAAGTATTCTGGATACTTTTCCGACTACCTCTGGAAGTCGAATACGTTTCCGACTACCTCTGGAAGTGGTCGAAAGTGGACAAGCTCAAAGCGCTTTATTACCCGTTTACGCAAAATGCATCTCAATACCAGGTGTAAACAGGGCCTGTGATATCATAGGGACAAATACATTTGCATATGTCTCGAGAGCAAGACACTTTTATTATTATTATTATGTCATGACCCCTTTAATATAAAGTGTGTCTAAATTCTTAGCTAAACACTGCTGTTCATCACAATGGTTTTAATTCAGTTAAGCATCAGGGAGTTTATTAAAAAATTTGTGAATTTATATGATTAAGTTTAATTGTTTTAACCTATATTGAGAACTCTACTCTTTTTGTGGTGGATAAATAGGGAGAGATGATGATGATGAATTGTTAGCCTGATGCACAGCTCTGTTGAGGGCAAAAGGTCTTTGCCTTTGGTCTTTGACTCCTACCCTCAACCTCTTTCTCTCTGTTGCTGTTTGTCTCCTCTCAATCTTTAATTGAATATTCATATGATTCTTTAGCAGGAGGTGAACTGAAAGGAGAACTTTGCTATCGGGCTCTAACCCTGACCAATTCAATTCCTGCCCACCACATGGAAACCTCATATCAGCCAACAACTTCCACAACAGCATCACAAACCATAGAGTAAACATGAATTAGAAAATTACTCAATTTAATATTGAGCCATGTCTTATTGTGTATGATTTATCATGTTTATGTTGCACATGCCATGCAGGTTACTGGTTAATGTTCTACTGGTAAACTTTATTAATTTACTCACCTTCACTTCCAACCTGTATGATTTTCTTTTCATCCATGGAGGTGAGAGGACGATGGTGACTTGCGCACCTTTTTCAAGTCATCTACATCATATGCTTGCTTTGTGTGAGACCAAAAAGACAAAACTTTGTTATTTTGAATCAACTATTCCAATCCAAACCTTAATGAAACATGCAAGATGTTCGCTCTTCTTAAATTACACACGTAATGCTATAAGGAAAAGGTGGAGGAAAAGAAGAAACTGCTAAAATCATACAATACCATGTACAAAAGGTTGAGGTCGGTACAACATTTTTAAATATTTTTTTGAAATAAATCTCTTATGGTTGTAAAAGCAGCATTTATTTGGTCCAAAATATAGTAAAAAACATAATATTGTGAAATATTATTACAATTTAAAATAACTGTTTTCTATTTTAATATGTTTTAAAATGTAATTTATTACTGATGCTTAACATTAATATAATAAAGTTTACAACAATAATAACAAATAACATTAGATTTCTTTTAATAATAAGCATTACCTTTAGGATATATTAAGATGCTCTCAAGTCAACTTGACCTTCAGCCTCCTCCACAATCAACTGCAAATTCACATTCAAGTCTGGCTCCATTCTGGTATAAAGCATCCACTTTTCATTATCTAATAAATTCCTGGTAGTTAAAATCCAAAACTTTTTTTCATTGAACATGTTTTTTTATTAAATTCACCACAATACAGAAGTCAATCGAGTTGCAGGTGCTGTTTTAAGTCGACTTGAACCACATATTATTCTCAAATCTTTATAAACCAGCCTATTCTTTCCACCACTACTATATTATTCTAGTTTTATTATTATAGATTTTTCTTCTGGTGCTCAGGTGTATTGAATTAAATGCTAAATAAATGACTGTAAATTTATGTAGATTAACATGCATTACCCAAGTCCAGATGTGTTTATATGTACTACACACTTTCTTTCATTCTACATATGTGTATGTGTGTGTATGTGTGTGTGTGTGTGGAGAGTTTTATTAAAGACAGGACTTGGGGGTGGCGAGGCGCTCTCGGTAATTTTCCTACAAAGTGCTTTAATCCATCACACGGCCAACATGTGGCCTTTCCAGTCATACATCATCTCACCCTGCAGAGAGCATACAGCATCAGCTCTCTCCCTTTTCTCTCTGTCTCACTCTCTCTCATTCACTCACACATTCTTTCATTCTCTCTGTCTATAAATCTATCTCTATCTCTCCTGCCTACAGAGATGTAGACATGTTTCTGTCTCTCCGTAGCCTCAGTCGAAGCGTTGCCCTCGGCACTTTTTCACCTCAACCCCACAGAAGAACGCGATGGGAAGAAACAGCAAGTATATCGAGGAGAGAATTAAAACGTGTGAAAATACCAAAAATAACAGACGGAGCTAAAGAGAGAGAGGCTAAACACCACACTGTGTGTGTGTGTGTGTGTAATGGTGTTCCCTCCCTCCTTTCTGCCCTGGCCTAAACCTGTCTCCATCTCCACTGCACAGTAAATAGCACAGCCATATCTATCTCACAGCTCTCTGTAATAGAACACAAGCTCCCTCACTACCATTAGAGCATTTCCGTGTGTCCACATGATTACACACTCATATACAACACTCCCCATCTTTCACTCCATATGTACTGTATACTTACAGCATCTGACATCCACCAGAGCATTCACAACATTTGCCCTGCATTTGATGGGATATTATGTGACTCTAAAAAGGCTGATGGTGGGACTTTCACATGTTGGACACAACTGATTGAAATGTTCCTGGGGAAAAAATAAATAAATAAAGAGGGGAAAAGTTTCAAATGCACATCAGCACTTAATATCAGAAAAAAAGGACAGGCGCATCCAAGATAAATGAGGAAACTGGAGAATGGAAATCGCCAAAACAGATGTGGGAATCGAAACACAGATTGGCAGATCATATCTCAACTGCAGACTGAAGAAAAACTACCTCTATAAACTATGAAAACACAGAGGACGCAAATTACACTCGGACAAGCAGCACATAGAGTCTGTGGACATAATGGCACTTTCATGTCAGTACTGATGTTCTTTTAATTCAATGTCAATTTTTGTTTTTACAAACAAAAGAGGAAACAAAAAAAACAAAAAACTAAGAAGAGGGCTGTCATTAAAGACCCTGTGTAATGGTTTAACAAGTGCAGTTCTCATTCCTATATTGATGAATTTCAAAGAAACAAGAAGTTGTTATAGCCCTCTATAAACAAAGAAATATGTCACAGTCTGGGACAGGTCCTTCACAATCAATTGATGATTTAGAAATAACATTTAATTAAATGATGGAAGATGGAAGCAGATTTTATGAAAATAATGAAAATTTAGGATAACCTTTTATTTCATGTGTGTGTGTGTGTGTGTATGTGTGTGTGTGTGTGTGAGAGAGAGAGAGTGAGTGTGTGTGAGAGTGAGTGTGTGTGTGTATAAATATATACAGTACACACAGACAGAAATATATATCATGTATTGGATGGATGAATAATCATTTATATAAATTATATAATATATAATTTAAACTTTTGTATTAAATATCCTCTAAAAGCTTAATTTGTCATCTTTTAGATACTAAGTGAGTAACTTGGCTAAAGGTTGCGAAAAAAAAACAATACTGATATCATGGGCTCTTTAGACAGGTGAACCTCTTTATTAGGTGATACCTTGTCCAAACACACTAACCCAAACTGTGCTTAGGAAATGCCATTCTAATGATAAGCTAATGATATGCTAATCCAGAAACACTGTTACACATCACAGGTGTGACAGGATTTCAGTTAGACCCTTTAACAAAGGAAAAACCTTTGACAAACACATGTTGTGTTTTCATGTTTTATGGGAACATTCCACAGACATGATTTGTAAAAACAAAAGTAAATCACATTTGTAGTAATGCACTTACAATGGAAGTCTATCTGGGGCAATTGAATCATTTTGTTAAAGCACTTATATTAATTAATCTGTACGAAATGTTTTATTTGAGCTTTAGTTCAAGTTTTCCAGATTTAGTAACTTGTGTATTACCGAACTACAGCACAATCTGTAAGTGTGATTTCCTGTTTTCATACATAAATAGTAAATGGAGGCAATGTCAGCAAGTTATTCTTTCACAGTTTTGTGTTAATGTATACTATTTAAGT
Source organism: Semotilus atromaculatus (assembly GCA_031834385.1). Classification (NCBI taxonomy): domain Eukaryota; kingdom Metazoa; phylum Chordata; class Actinopteri; order Cypriniformes; family Leuciscidae; genus Semotilus; species Semotilus atromaculatus. The sequence goes on along the minus strand of JAULUF010000019.1, from coordinate 5,380,262 downwards.
CTTGTTGTATACTTTCGCAATGGTGATAAAATACACGTATTCTGCTGCCTCACAGACTTCCATTATAAGTGGACTTTTCACTATTTTCACTCAAAAAACAATTGCAAAGATGCACACACAAAAAAACACTGACCTCTTATAGCACTTTACTAGCATTGTGAGGGTTTGCGTCTCATGAATTCGAGCATGTGCGGAGGTCTCAGGAACCACTGGCTCTCACCAGAGGTCGCAGTGTGCACGAGAGTGCATGTGTACGTCTGCGCTGCAAAGGTGTCAGATATTTTCCTGGCACTTCAAATGAAACCTCAAACCCATAATAGCCACCATTATCTGCCTGACGTGCATCTGCGTGCTCATGCCCACAATTCTCACACAACACACAGATCCCATTTCAACCCAACAATGCACAAACAACCTCTGGAACACTTCCTGACATGTGCCTGGACACTCATTACAACACCGTAGGACAATTACTGACTCATAACACGCACCAACAACTACACATAGATTGCATTACAGTACGATACAAGTCTCAGACTACATAAAACCTTCATATAAATAAACTCTCCTCTGTCTACACCTGTTTATTTAAGCTTTGCGTCAGCAGGTTTCAATGGGGTTTTCATTTAGCCTGCCAGCATATAAGCGTTTACATTCTGAGATTTTAATATCGCCCTTGCAGACGAAGAGATTCATCAGTGACCTTTTATGATGGGACTGAAGAGGCTGGAAATGGTGACATAATGTCACAGAGAACATAATAAATCACATAAAATAAAAGCAGGCACACTATGACAGCAGCTTCAGCCCATAACTGAGAACACAAACATATTGTAATGACCTTCAAAAGCACATGACGTCGTTGAAAGGTGTGAGGCAGACATTAAGTGCAAAGTGTTATGGTCGAATACATGGTGAGAGGATGTTAGCAAGATAGGGTGAAGATTTGCTTCACAGAGGGGTGGCAGCTTTAAGGCAGTACAGCCTATATATGCTATGGACGCTTTCTGCCAAATCCCTCTATTACGGCAAGAAATGATCTTTCTTCCAGTGGCACAGCTGGTCAATCCCATATGAATGTGAGAAGATATTCATGGCATATGTAATGCAGCAGCATATGTCAAAGCAAGCTGCAATTTTTCCTTTTTACATGGATCTCAAGTAAGACTCTAAGGCTGACTCTAAACTATCCCACTTTTTACACAGCTACTCTTTAAATATATAAATAAATAACATGAAATATTAATTTGAGTTGAAGTATTTTATAATATTATCCATATATTAGATCTATCTTTAAGCTTCTGATAAAAAAAAAAAACTCTATTACAATGTACAAAACAATTGGTTTACCAACATTTACATATTTGAGTAATATTAATATTGAATCAATTCTTCTTCCAAAACGGGTTTTTATCTTACCCTGATTCTTTATGGTAAGCCTACTATAAGTGTTATATTTATACCTAGAGGGATGGTTTCCGTGGGAAATTGCATACATACGTCACTCGCCCATGCGTCGTCATATCCGTAGATATAGAAAAGTTGCTCCGGCAACTTTGACGCGTGTATGAGTGGCATAGGTTAGTTGTCAAGAAGCAAGAAAGGTTGACATGGAGCACGCCAAATCTCAAACCTTCAGGAAATCACCTTTTTTTAAACAAATGTTGAACAGAGGAGAGTCTGATGTACCAGAATGTGACCGAGCTCGTAATAAAACGAGAATAAAACAGCTTGGCTTTTGGCTTTTTGCTTGTCATGATTCTCAAATTGGTGGAGTTAGTTTTTCCACCAGAAATATGACTGTTAAATATGATTATTTATATAACTATGTTAATGTGGGCTGATATCATATTCCATTGATTAACAGCTTTGTAGCTCACAGTAAGTTTGTTTTTAAAGGTTTATAAGTCATCGTTAAAGATAAAATCCCCTTTTGAAAAATGAATTTTTGCTTCCAGAACCTGACTGTTGCACTCTATAGCCACTAAGTCTGTGGTGTGACATGAGAGACATGAAAATAACGTATATTACACAGATAAATATACATTATAATAACACAGATGAACTTTGCCATGGGTGACGGTGAATAGGAAATATCTGAGCCAATGAATGATCAAATTAAGCAAGTATTTCAGAGAACCGTTGCAACATTTACAATATTCAAACTCTTATACACCTTTAAATCTTTGACTCTAACTTCTTCTTCTTCTTTTTTGTTAAATACATGGATGGGAAATTCTGGATAATATAGGGACAAAGTTAGCATTTCTTTGAGAAGGAAAAGATTATCCTTGATGTTATATTCAAGGGGGATCCTTGGGGATCCTTGTGGGATAAAACCTTTAAGATGCAAATGTTTTCAAACAAATTATCAATATATAGAGATTTGAACGTATCCATATGATAACCACTCAATCCCATGGTTCTAGCCGTGAAGGACATGTTAATATTGCAAAACAGGATGAGCAGACATAAACCATTTGAGAACATAAGCTAAGGGAAATGGAACGAGCAGAACTTGACATATTTGGCCAGTTGAGGACAAAAATCACCAGTGACACAATTAAATCCGACTTAACAAAGGGAATTTAATGTCAATGACATTTAACACCAGCCTAAGGCGACAGGTAAAACAGTCCAGTCAGCCATTTCTTTGCGAAAGAGCTCATGGGACTGAAGGGGCGCTGGGATAGAGGATTAATTGAAAATGAATGTAGTTCTACAAACGCACAACCAATTCAGAGCAATCACTCACTGTCATTCCGCACACTGGATGTACATTTACATACAATGTTTCAGCATGTTACAGCAGGTGGAAGATACCATGATATCGAGTGAGCTTACGGTGGTTCATAGGTTATGTTTAATATAGGTGGACGTAACAAACCTGACCTTCAAAACAAGTCAAAACACAAGACCGAGACACGGCAAGGAACTTTGATGGTCAAGACATCTTGTGTCCTCACACCTCATTTGGCGACAGCGAGAAAAGCCGAGGATATCGAAGGGGACATGACTGAGAGGGGAAACAGAGCTCAAGCTGGGCCAGGCAGCAGGCAGGCCAGCAGGACGCCTTCACCCTCCAATAAACTTCAGCTAAAGGTCAAACAGATGAATTATTCATTATTCAAGGTACAGCCAAGGCCAATATTGGCCTTCGTCCTAGGCTGGCCATTTGAAAGTGTTTTAGATGGGGTTAAAAGGGGAACGGCAGCATTGTGCGGTTCGATAGAAACAAGGGAGCATGAATCGGTTTAGATGCAAGCCCCAAACTTATAGCACAATTGGCTTTCATTAAAGGCTTTAGATACCTTTGAAATAATACAAGTGAAAAAGGTGCAAAGGTTTCTTAATAAATAGCTGAATTAAAGTGGGCATTGTGGGTCAATGTGTGCATAATGATTGGAGTTTTAAAAATTGATCATGCCCCATGTGGGCCCGTGAGTGTGTGTGCCGCTTGTAAAGGGCTTTTGATCAAATATGAAATATTCAAAAACCCAACTGTAATTTGATGAAGTCAGATATCCTCAAAATGGGAATAGCAGTCAGCACTTTTCACATTTCTGCTTATAAAAGACCCTCAGTAAACGGATTTAGAAACGGGAGGGGGGAAACTGGGGTCTGGGTTAGGGTAATAAATGCTGTTTAAAATATGCACTGACCCGTGAGATGAACTGTAGTCCGTGTTGCACGGCCAACAGCGATCTCGCGACCGCACATCCCACCCTCCACTGGCACTTGGTTTCGGTCCCGCGCTGCCCTCCGGCGGCCCAAACGCGCCACTGCATCAGTGTGTGGGCAACCGCAACAGCACAGCGGGCCTCACCCTCTCCAATCCATGCCCTCCTGTCATTCACAATGGTATCAATTAAGAACTGCTTGTTCTCTTTCTTAAATACATACATTTACTGAAGCCTTTCGGCAGTTCAAAGGGACTGATGACTGGTTGAAATGCATTGATTGGCTGAAGGGGGGTATCACTGCTGGGTCTGAACAAAAAGTACACTCTTACAAGTTGCCCCATTGAAATTGAGTCATATTATTTCAATGTTAACGTGACACTTTAACAGGTTTACGCTAAATGGCTGAAAAATACATTTGTCACTAATGTGGGCCAACTAGACAGGCACGATAAAATTCAAATAGGCTACATTTTTACACCAGGGTTTCTCAAACTGTGTCCATGGAAAATTTCTGAATACAGAACAAAAATCTAACTGGAAAACTGGCAAGCAATATTATAGGAACAATGACCATTCATGTTTTGCCCAATAGGTTGAAGCATATTTTAGTTTTCTCAATATTTTTTAAAATCTTCTTTGAGGACTTTTAAACCTTGGGGAATGAATGAACAAAACCATTTGAATAATCAAAGTATTGATTCAAATATAAAATAATGAAAGACTGATTTTATTGTTATTATGTCACTGTAAAACCTAACACTCAACATAATTAATTTGTTGTAGTAGTAACTTAAACTCACTTTTATAAGTATTTAGAACCTTCTTTTTTTCATTTAGACTAATTTCTATTTTCCAACATGCTTTGTCATGACTCATGACACTCAAAAGATAGATTAAATGCTAAAATTAAGTGTTATATAATGTTCTGGTTACTTCAACTTTGAATTTCTTAACTTAAAAATGTCGATGTAACTGATTGCAAGATTTTTTTTAGTTTTGCCAACTTATTCAGGTTTACAGTGTACGGTGTCCTCAGTTTTTTTTTTTTTTTTCTAAACCCTACTTTACACTTTCAAACAAATGTACTAAAAGTTAAGAAAGGAAATGGGACAAGATAGGGCCATAACAAAATAAATATTGCATCAAATAAACACGTTGATGATAGGAGCATTTCCGAGGGGAAAGCGATTTAGACCCAGTGGTATGTGATAAGATAAAACAATTCAGTGTCTGAATTGTTTTAGTCTACAGGTTTCAATAATCTGCTCTTGAAAACACTCTCAGTTAACAGGCAACAAAACCAAAACCATGGTTTGAAAAGTGAGAGTCTAACTGTCCACATGAATATCTGCACTGGGCAAATTCACTTATGAAAATGCTTATGAACTGGAGAGTCCATTTGTGTTTCATGCATATTTCATGTAAAGCCCCGTATAATAAACAGAGGAACAAAGGAGCAAGAGTAACATTCTGAATTAAAAGAGGATGTTTCAACAAAGTAAAGAGATGAAAGAGCGATATTTGTTAGTAACATGCAGGTATGAGTACAAAGGATAATCAATGATGGGGAACGTGATGGTGTGTTGGCAGAATTAAATAATGCTAAATATTGTAGCAATATTACTAAAAATAATAATACTGAGAAAGTAAATTAAAGCATGAACAAATGCATTTGAATTGCTATTTAATAATAACCTAATTGATTAAGGGCAGGCTTTAAATTTACTTTCAGAATAAAGAAAGTTTACTTTTTAGAATTTAAAAGTAACAGTCTGTTTACCTAAAAAATATAAATGTATTTTGGCATATTAGATACAATACTATAAAACAATGAATCAGTGTTCATTGTCAAGTTCAGTGTAAACTTGAATTTCTAACACAAAAAACAAAATGTTAAATAGCCTAAATGTAAAATGTTTAATTTCACTGCTATGAAATGAAAATACCTGATTTTTAAATCAGTAAAACACCAAAAAAAAAAAAAGATGTATGATGTAATATTGACTATATCCAAAATATCCAAAAATATTTAGCTGTTACAGTGATATCAACAGCAACAGCACATTTTACACATACATTCCACTTTGCAAACTGATCTGAAAGTTTTCCCTAGCTGCAAAGATATGTTAAGTTTCTTTCAAACATTACCTGTCCGCCATATAGCAGAAAAAAAAGTCCATCACCTTAGGTCACTGTTCTCTGACAGAAATGAATAACAACCACCCACACTACCTCTTCCTACACACTCAATCTACAGGTTTCGATGCAAATGTCTTCAGCAATAAGACACAGTGCTAACGCTAGTTGCTCTTGGCATGCAAACGATGCATTTATCTAACTTTACCTTCACTCGCCATCTGCAGGGCTCAACTATATTCTTTGCACAGAGTTCAGGAAGCGAAGACATAACATTTTAAATGAAGCTAGACGAATATTTAGCTCTACAATTTTCCTGTCTAATATTATAACAAAGAAATGAATGTTAATATGAATCATTTATGGACTGATTTTGGATTACTCAAATTGTTTGGTTGACAACGGATAATACTGTACTGTATTTTTTTCTTATGCACTTCAGTATGGATGGACCTTCCCTGCTCCTCAAAATCACCCAGTCAATCTTTCAGTAAAGCCAGGACGTATTCACACTAAGCTGCTCGGCCTGAGGAAGTGGGGAAGGAGGGGGGCAGGGGTCTGCCATACAGATGATCCATTCCACAGAGCAAACATCCAGCACAAGGGTTCCAAGGCCTACAGGGACTCTGATAAAGCACCTCCACATTTTTATAGACAAACTACTTATTTTTTCCCCTCATATCGCTTAGAACGACTGATAACTTTATATTTCTCTAAAGCGCTGTGCTGAAAAGGCTGAGGGAAAGGGCCTTTCAGCAGTTTAATTGATCAAGACGAAGCCATGGGGGGCACCTTCAGATAAAAGAGACGGGAACGTTTTGAAGTACAATGGTGGAATCTTTTTTTTTGGAAGGAACCCAATAAGGAGTAAAATATTACTCATTACTTAAACTCATTCTGGAGCTTTAACTGTATATCATGTTTAAGGTAGCCTACACTTATATAGACCTATTAGCGTAAGGGATTTATTCTGTTGAAAACTTGTTTTATACTTCATTTTAACTGTAATGTTTTTTTTTTATGTTGTGGTGTAGCCTACAAGGGATACACGAGGCAACGAGTAAGTAGGTCCAATTTCTAAGAAAAAAGGGTGTCTGGTGACTGACTTGGTATGAAAAATCTTGCATTGACTCACTATATTTATCTAAAAGTATGGCAGCACAGCGAGAATTTTGCTGACCTTGAGGTAAATCGGGGGAAAAGATAAAAACAAAAGCAATATTTGAGGGAAACTGTAAATAAATTGTGCTATTTCAGACCTATTACGTTGGAAAATAGCAATAAGTATTTTTATGTCCCTTGCCTTTTATTGGTTAACTAAAAAAAAGAATAGTTGCACTTTATGAAAAGGTCAAATAGGCTAACTAGTTTAACATAAATTATTTGTTTTAAATAGCCATAAGATGCCCTTCAAGCTGGCATGATTGTTTTTAGCCTATTTGCATTAATACTTTGTATTTGCCCTTATACTATTGTTTTTGACAAGGGTCGTACCTGTTGATAATAAGAAGAACTATACATCTGTCTACCTATATGTTCCAACATATAGAGTAGCTCATCTCATCTCATCTTTACAAATGCAGTGAGCTCATGCACGCTAATCAGCATATTGCCTGACACGTCCTCGTGCTCTGATTACACAGGAACATCATTTCATTCACAAATTAAGGACGTAAATTATTCAGAGTTAATAGATTGAGACAGACGTCGGCAGCCAGTAGGATAACCTAATCACTTTACAAAAAGAAATTGCTACAAAATGGAAGTATCTTGAACATTTCGACTGTCTGAAACTATATTTTTTTCGTCTGTGCATGTATGCATGCAAGAGTGCATTTTAAATATGAAAATAATGCAAATTACATTCATTTCAGTGTCCTGTTTTTAGACACCATGACAAAATCACATTCAGAGAGGGTGGAGAGCGTTATAGCAAGAGCTCTCCTCCCTCTCGGTCAGCGAAAACAATGGTTAGAGTCAACATGACTTTGTTTTCTTACCTTCTGATCTGTCCGTGCGCGCGCTGAGCTGCACAAATCCACGTACGTACGGCAAGACGCAACAATTAGGGTAAAACGAAGGGGTGTTTAAAGGTGTATTTTTGTCGTAGGTCTAAATGGCTAAAATGTCGGACGACATGTGTTGCTTTTACCAATCTAGACAGTCTACCGTTACATCCGTATGTAAAACTGGCCGATAAGACCCGAGCGTCGAATAAAAGATTATCAAATCGAGATATCTGCATTCAGATGCGGGGACTTGAAGGATGCTTTTAAATGTATGCATGGTGAATGGCCAAAGCTGCAGCCGGCGGAGATAGATCTGCATATGGAAATCAGTATAACCCTGGGTCCAGTTTTACTTAACAGTGATATACTGTTTTTCTTATTAGACTGGGGTAATGTGGGGCAGACCAAGGCACTTAAAATACATATGAGTGGATCACGCACGCGACGATCACATTGCCTCTCTACTGTGATTTTAACGACAACAACACATTTCCTGCATGTAATTTCAATATATTGTCGTTGTATTTGTTCCGCGTTCTTTAATACGCTCTCTTACAATGGCAAGCGCGCACAAAAACTTTGAAAGATTTTCAATGCTGTAATATTATTACAGTTTCTGAACACGCCCCTGTGAACTTCTGACCAATCAAAGAGAGGCTTGGATGACCGACACGTCTGTGCGCATGCGCAGTGTTGGTGTGACTGTAGCGCGGGAGAGCATTGATACACTGGGAAGAAGGTCGTTCATAGACGTAGTTGTTGTCAACAGTGTTGAAGTAAGTGTTATTACAGAAGTTGTTATATTTGAAATTACTGTTATAGTTGTGTCTGTTAAAAAGGATTGGTTTCTCTTTCTATTGACACAATTTCCAGGTCGATTGCTGGCAATTTAGCGGTTCGAAAGATAAGTGTTCACTGCTGAAAATAACAACTTAAAGCAGCTTCAGTCATTTGCTGGTCTTTTCTGGTTCAAGGTTGTCTTATAGCCTGGCTTTTTTTCTGGTTTATAAGTTTTATTAAATGTTTTTTTGGTTACATTACTCGATCTACTTTGTTGTTAAAAGTGGCTTTATTACATGGAGTAGTTTCATTATTTTCATTGTCTCTATTCACCACTCTTCCCAGTGGTCTGTTCCACCCTGTTGACATGGAGAGTGAATTCTCACAGTCCCTTACCCCACCTGTGTCCCCGTCTGCTCTGGATCACTATGGTGAATCTGCTCCCAGTCAGCCTCCCTGCTTCACCTGTGCTTATGAACCAGGTAGAGAAGAGACAGGACGACTGTCATCAAATGGCTACATCAGCAGAGGAGCCCTAAAGAGGTATGCACTTAGTCCAGATGTTATAATGATGATAATCAACCTGTATATTACACTCATATCCTATTTTTCCATGATTAGGTTGTTGTTAAAGCTCGATCCAGCTCCTGCGGATTTTGAGGGGGACACGGTTGATATTTTTGACTTCCCATGGGTGACGGAAACAGCGCTGGTAGAATCTACCAAACTTCTGTTTGGCTTGTTCAGGTAGGAGTGCAGGTGTGTTGGCTCTGGAGGATTGCCATGTTGTCTGTTGAAACAGGAAGTCTGCTAATTTGACAATCTGTCTTTCCTTTCAGACAAAAGGTGTTAAAACTGGAGATGCTGGTGCAGTCCAGCTCGCATGATTTTGGTAAGCATCTGGAGACAGAAAATTTGTTGCATTCTGACAATACTTTTGCCTTTGAAATACGAGTAAGTATATTTTTACCCTTTTTAGGTCAGGCAAGCAGTCTTCATTATGAGGCAGAGGAACTCAGACAGGACTGTGTGCTGTTCCTCAGCTATATCAAGGTCTTCATTTACAGGTACACATTTTAGGCCTTGTCCTCACTAATACGGTTTCGTTTGAAAAAGCATTCCGTCCACACTGAGTCTGCGTTTTTATTGATGAAAACAAAGCTTTTTGAAAACACTCTCCAAAGTGGATAAATTTGAAAACGCAGTTTCCGCGTTGTAGTGCGACTGTCAAAACGGAGGTATTTAAAAATGGTGCTGTAAGCTTAGTCATGTGACGCACATTGAACCCATAGATATTCATGTTTATACCGGTATTGTGCCTGTTGTTCTATTCACTTTCACACAGTTGCTAAAATATGTTACTTTGCACACTCTTCACATCAGTCCTACAAATATGACAGAAAATGTACTTGTATTTGCTGTCCTGCAGCAATACACGAGAGCAGTTTTAGACCAAACATATGACTGAGTGTGACCTGGACACATCAGTAAATGAGATATTTTGCCAAAGAAAATGATCCTGCCAGAAGAATTGCGCGATAACTTTATTTATTTTTCCGTCTGTATCATCTCAATGAGCTTTTGTGAGGGTTACGTATGCACAGTATGGTGAAGTTGGCGTTTCATTTGGGTGTGGATAAGAAACTTTTGGAAAATGTTTGAAAATGCTAGTGTGTAAGCATGGAGAGCGTTTTTAAACGTATCCAAATTAATGTAGACGTAGCCTTAGAGAGATCAATGGTTTTGCTCTGTCAGTGTCAAGTGTAATAATATCAGAAATGGGTTTCACGTTGTGTTTTGATCTACAGGTTTTTGGAGCCCTCACAATCCCTAGATGAAGGTCCTGTTCACCCCTTTAAAGACACGGAGGCTCAACTGCCCTCAGTCTTGGTGGAGGAGCTCTTCAGTATCACGCTGCTTATTGGACGAATCAAAAATCTGCCAGCCAATGTCCAGAGTGCTTTTACAATTCAGCATCAGGGGAAGGTACTGCAGAACATGTGTGTCATGAAATAAATAGAGCTGTGCAATATAATGTAAAATTATACCCTTCAGCCTTTTGATGGTATTTTTCAGAGGAACCATCGTTTGACTGAACAGCCATTGTTGTCAAGTTAATTAAAAATTCAGTAAAATGCAAAAGCAGTCAAATGCATTTTTAAAAAAAGAATAAAATAATCAAAACACTGTTTGTCACTAAATGAATGATAAATCGATACAGGAAGAGTGACATTTGATCATTTTTGCTTATATGAACAAATATAACAGTACATCATACCAGTAATAATAAGCAATATTTACCTATACATAAACTACCATTCAAAGGTTTGTGGTTGGTAATATTGTTTTCATGTTTTTAAAAGGAAAAGACTCTTATGACTGTATTTATTTGATAAAAAATACAATAAAACAGCAATATTGTGATATATTTATAATTAAAAATAATTTCTATTTTAATATTTATTTAAAAGAATTTCTTGGAAATGTAAATCATGAAAATCACTTTGGTGGACTTTTGGAAGGTCACTGGCCAAATACAAAGTGCTTTAAAATGAATGCGAGAAACACTATGTTGATTCAGTTTAGATCTGCAACAATAATATTTTATCATATTACTCCCCATAGTAGCGAAAGAAAGTGACATAAGGGAAATAAACTAACTGTGTTACCCACTTTACAGCTCTTTCCTCCATCTTGGCAATTATTGCATCTGCACCTGGACATCATCTGGTCTGTTCTGGAGATCTTGCACCTGTTGGAGCAAAGGATGATGGGTATGTTGCAATAGCTGAAAATGGGGTGAGATTGTAAATCACACTTGTGACCCTGAATCTGGGACTGTCATACTAATGAGTGTTGGGTCCTGATGATTTTGAAAGGTCAGGTAGTTTACGCGCACCAGTTCGTGAATTTGACAGGCGAGACGCTCACGAACATCAGTCTGTTTGAGGACCAGGTCAACAACTTGCTCTGTGATCTCATTGGTCTGGCCATGAACAAATATAATAAGGTTTGTTTGTTAACAATAATAAATATTGTGGTGTAAAGTTTAGGAGATAGAATCTTTAGTCTCTCTCTCTCTCTCTAGGTGAGACCAACAGAGACTCTGAACACTCATCACTATCACTGCCTCTGCACAAAAGAATTATGGATTCTACTCATGCATTTACTGGAGCACAGGAGCAAAAGCATGCACACTCAGGTTAGCAAATACACAATCTCTGCATAGATGGTAGTTTCGTATGAGTCTTAATTCTATTTTTACTTTTCAATCCAGTCTTTTTGGAGTTATGTAAATGCCCTGCTGCAGACGGTTCTGAAGGGGACGCCTCCAGGAGACCGTGACCCAGGGCTCCCCATGCACTGTAAAGACCCTGAGGGCTTCTCCTGGTGGCTGCTCACACACCTGGCCCAGATTGGGATGCACAACCGGAATGGCACTGTTCAACAGGAGGTAGATCAACACAAACTAGTATCACATGGGGAAATGTTATTAATTTTAGATGAACATTATAATGTTAAGTTTATTGTTTCAGAAACAACTTGAGGATAATTGGAGTTTTGTGATCGGGCTGCTGAAGTCTAGCTGTGATCCAAAGGTGATTACAATGATGTTGCTTATTCCTGTGTATTATGTGTTTATTTGGTTAATATGCTTGTTTATCTTGTCTGATGTTTACTGAGTAGCATTACAGTAGATATTGTTTGTACTGTGCACACATGCCTTCTGAAAGGTAAATGTCAATGTGGTTACATTTCAGAAAGCTGCACAGGAAGAGCAGATACGAATGGTGGTCCATTGCTGCCTCAGCCTCAGCTTAATGTGGGGCCCAAACGTCAGTGCTGTCACAACGCTCTGGGAATATTACAGCAAAAATCTAGTGAGTCATTGCTGCAAGATCACATTCACATTTAAGTATTATTTCAGTTATTGGAAGCATGATGTATAGTGACATCCAAATTTTTCTCTATTTAAATCTGAAAATAATAATAAGTGAAGTTAGTTTAGAATGAAATATAGATGGAAATGGTAATAAAGTTTTCATAATTTAAATAGTTTTATTATTTTATATTATATCATATTATTATATTACTCATTACTGAAAGATTGCATTAACATTTAAATATTATTTCAGTAACATGCCGTTTATTGAGATCCAGAAGTCAGAAAAGTAATTTTTTTGTGAAAATAATAATAATATAAAAAAATAATTTATTATGCTTTTGATATCCATGCTGAATCAGATTTTGCAAAGTAATGGGCTTTAAGAATATATTCAATATATTGAAGAACATTTGATATAGCTTGATTTTATTGCTTCGATTAGATCAGCAAATAAGAGACCTTTCTATACTACTTATAAAGGCCCCAATATACTTCAAATGAAATTGAAGAACAAACTGATGTGCTGTAATTTCGAACAAAATCAGGCCAATCTGATTAGTTTCAGGGGTGTGAAACAGCTTGCCAAAGCAAACTTTCCAGACAAGTTTGCTCTGGCTAGTAAACCCTTTCAAACTACTATTAGTCTATGTTCTCTTATTATACGTAGGTGTGGCTCTGTGGCCCCGCCTGCTTTGACATGGAAATCATCTCCAGTTCATTCTTTGGAGATAAGATGTTCGCGGGTAAAAAAAAATACACTGGAGAGCTGCTATATACTTGAAATTGAAGTTGTCATTCTAATTGAAAGAGACAGTGATACTGTTTTTTAATGTTTAATACTGTAAAGCTTCTTGATTTTAAGCAATCTAATGTATAAAGCGGTATATGAATAAACGTAACTTGACTGGAGTGCCGAATTGCAGAGCATGTGCAAACATGTCCACACTGCTATGTTCAGATGCTTTCTGAACTGCTGTTCTCTCACTGCTGTCATTTTTGTTGTTTATTTTGTTATTGAGAGGAAAGCACTCAGCAGAAATGTACATATTCATCTAAACGCCTCTCTCAGCAGTGGCTTTGCGATGTTCGCTAATAGTATATTGCTGGGCACGTATTTTCGAACTTATTTTGATCTCTGTTAATGAAAATTAACTTAATTCAGAACTCTCTCTTCTCTTTTCATGTGCACGCAGAACGGCTCTTTCACTGTGCCTTGGTTAGGTGTGTCGGGGCTGGGCAGTATCAGCAGGACTCCCCTCTGTCTGTTGCAGCAGGCTAAGAGCTGCTGTAGCCCTGCTTCTGTCGGCTCCAGCTCTCACACACAACTCTACCGCTTAACCAACTCCTTCCATATCTTTCTGCGTATTCTGGCCCTTCACCTGAGCCAAGAACATGCTGGCGGGGCCCCCTGGAGACAGATCAAGGGCAGGTGAGAATGTGCATTGGGACTATTTTCAAAGTTTAGATCTCGTCACCTCTGCTTGTTGATCTCAGATCTGTCGTCAGTCCGTTTTGCCTGGTGTGGCTCTGGTGAGACACTGAAACGAACAAAATGTGGATAATAAATTTACTGTCCGGTCCGGGCTCAGCCGTGCTGCAACCGCGAAGGCTAATTAGCTAACGAGCATAGCAGTTAATTCACCTTAACGCTGGCGTTCGGCTTCCAGCAATGGCGTGGCGGGGGCTGACTTGGCTGGTTCAGGACCACCTCCTCCTCCCCACACACACAAACACACGTGCCACACAGGGAGGTGTGGGCTGTGTGCTGATGGCACTCGGGCTTGGAGCGCGCTCGGTGGGAGGCACGGCGCATGGTGCATTAATGAGATCGGCAGGGAGCGCGTTCAAGCTCGTACTCTGGGAATGAGCAGCATCTGCTCGTGGCAGGCACAAAAAAAAGCTGTCCATGATAAACAAACAAACAACCAGACAGACAGGCGAAAAACGCAAACAATATCTCGACAGCCTTCCGTTCGTCTTTGGCTCATTCTCTATCTCGGGTCAGTCTTGCTCGGCGTCAATGTGTAGCCGTGATGTGGCCCGACTCCCCGCAGCCTTGCGTGATGTGTTTTTGTCCAAACATTAAATGGATGCTCAAAGGCCTGCTTGTAGTGCAGCGTGTTTGTTATGGAACCTGCAGGGTTCTGTTTGGGCCAAACAGTCAACAGTAGAAAGAAGGGGGGAGTGGAGGGGTTCAATATTGATTTCTCCTCCTGTGCTGCAGCAAATTGAGCCACACACGACAGTGCAGCTACCACTGTGTGCCTGAGTGTTTCTGACATTTAACATGGTCTTTTAAAGGCATTTCACCGTGGTGCCCGGAGGATCAAACAACACTCTCACTCTCTCTCTCTCTCTCTTTCACACACATACACACACAAACACACAAAGAAGCAAACTTGCACACACTGCTCACAGGCACACAGCTCTCCAGGATAACTGAACGTCTGGAGGAGGTTAGCGATGAGTTGAGTGCTTAGGTTAGAGTGAAAGTGTCGTTATAATGTTTGATCCTGATAGCCCAACGCCGTTTCACAGCTTTTTATACGGCAGCATTTGTGTGCTGGAAATATCATTGGAATGGATTAAATATTGATCAGTCTCGAGTCCATAAGGACAATTTTGTATTGTAGACATTGATTTACATTAGGGCAGAGTAGCCAACTACATATTGCAATACATATTTCTCAAAAGTGAAGTCCTGAAAGTCTGGGGTGACTTTGAAAATCTGGAATTACACAGAGAAATAATTTTGTTATTTTGATAATATATTTTATTATCAAAAAAAAACTATAAAGATGGCCCACAGTGTGACATTTTACACCCATTTTTATGCATAGCAAACGTAAAAGTCTTATTGTAAACAATTCATCCATTCATTGACCTCATAATACTTAATCAAATTGTCATAACTCAATCTTCTGGTGAAACAACAGACTTCTCTGGTGACATATGCCAGACTTCTCAAATCATTTAGTCTGCTTAAACCCTACTTCTTTCTTACAATCAACTGCAATCCAACATTCAGATCTGCCTCCAATGAAACAACCTGAACAATAAAAAAAATGTTGGTAAGATAATTATAAATATCGTATTAGCAGTATTTATTCCACATCATGACTATGTCTGTCTCGCGTGTCCACAGACTCTACTCAAAGTTCCACCAGAGGCGGATGATGGAGCTCTCTGACACTGGCCTGCTGCACTTCCTGCTGCTCTTCCTGGTCTTGGCGCAGTGTGCAGAGTTGGAGGACGTGGCCAGCCGAGCGTGCGACTTGCTCGCTATGCTGCCCGCCGACTCCACTCCCCCGGCCCTGCGTGCGCTGCAGTGGAGAGGCCAGCTGGCTCTCGTGCTGCTGTATTTGGAGAAGGGACTGGATGCTGGCGCGTTGGCGGAGCAGTTGGCTGCCTACTTTAGCCAAGCGGCCCGCGAGTTCTACCTGAAGACCACCGAGCCTTCTCGCAAGCTAGCTCTCTGGACGCCACTTAGCTCGTACCTTGAGGGGGTGAGCGAGGTGTTCGAGACGAGTTCTAATCTTACGCTGTCAGAGGAGAGGCTTCTGAACGAGGGCTTTGGACTGCTGCTGCCCGCCTGCCGCCAGTCAGAGCTCAGCTCCGCTTTGGGCTTCCTGCAGACGGTGCTGGCGCAATTACGGTGAGAGTACACACATGTAAAGATATGGCAGTTCCTCGAACACACAAACACACAGTGATCCCAGAAGCTTATACATATGGCACCCTGGCCTCCGCGTTGCTCAAATCTCTCCCCTGCATCCCTTGTATGTTGACAATGGCTTGATTGTGCAGTAGTTACAACGCAGTGTGGAGATAAGCTTATCCATTGTGCACAGAGCCCCTGTAAGCATCTCTAGGGGCCTGCGGCACCCGGGTCAGCCCGTATAGGTGCTGGAAGAGAGCTGTGTTGAGTTTCAGCCCATGGGTCCGGTCCTGGATTGAGACGGCCGAGTATGGGCAGAGTTGAAGGGAGGGATGAGTTCATGGCTGGGACATCGGTGTGCCTTACACGGCTAACACGGTCAGAGGTGGCTAGGGTGCAATCAAGTAAGGTGTCCGTGTTTGAGAGCATGCACACACACAGTCCTCCAAGGTAAAGAATTTAACTCAGATTTGTGGGAATTAGCTGTGTTAAAGTGATTCAGAGGCAGGGTCTCAGGGTGGGGGGCAACTCATTTGCACATTAATGGGCGAGCAAAACTTTTTTTCCTGATCGGGCTCACGTTGGCAGTGGCACTAAGATCCCACTGACCCAGTTTAAAGGGACTGGGCGCTCTTCAACGTGTCCTTACAAATTACTCTTAATTTCACTGTGGTTCTGTTGTATCGCTTTTATTAATGCGTTTTCACTGACACAATTAATGTGTTATTATGTGGTCTGGTAAATTAAACCTTGTCTTCATTACGGCTGTTAAGTTGGAGGTGGCATGTGCAAGCCTTGCGTGAATTAGCCAGCATGTGGCTACAGGGCGATGTAAGGCAGACTGTAACTGACGGATGATTCACGCAGATAACACAGGCCAGGCTCTAGTCACGCTCTAATTCTCCTCATTGCATTCCCTGCCACGATCCTCTGTGTGTGTGGGCAGTGAGATCGCAATGGTGACCCCTGCAGCACGGTGGCGCCTTTGCCAAGTGACTAATCGAGTTCTAGCCAATCGATTAATCTGGTTCCTTCCCACTGCGCTTTCAACCGTGCGCCCCATCTCCCCTCAGGAAAACAGAGAGCGTGGTGACACTGAGGCCAAGAAGGGAGGTGGTGAGCATTATCTGTTTTTCTCTGTTTCTGTTCAACGCAGCAGGGTCTGTTTGTCAAACTCATTTAAGAACCCAAACCAGTTTTACTTACCTTAAAATAGAGTTAAGTTACAAACACAGCCATGAACTATGATTTGCTACTTGCTAGTCAGTTGCAGTTGGTATTAGTGGGCCAGACTTTTGTGTGGATAAACATTTGTGTAGTGCAACATGACTCGTCTATTTGTTTTCTAGGAAGAGAATAACATTTTAAATGATTTGTCAATGTTTAGAAGTACATTTGCACAAGGGTTTTCAGAGAAAGTTGTAAATAGTGAAAAAAAATATAATTTTATTAATTTAATTATTTTTAATTAATAATATATTGAGCAGCAAATCAGCACATTAGGATGATTAAAAACACCCTGAACTAGCATATAGATGGCCTCAAAGCTTACAGAAAACTTGAATTTTGATTTCAAGAGATCTTTGAATGCTACGTTGGAAACTTAGCTATGATTTTGCATGCTTAAATTACATTAATTGTACAGAAATGTTCTCTAGACTCTAGAGCCTTACCGATGGGGATTTCGGTTGCACACTTACAGTGTACTTACCTAAGAAAGTAGGCCTACTGTTTAAAGTCCCCCTGTTTTGAAGATCAAGTTTTGAATGTCTAACTTATGTGGTGTTTTTAATATGGCAAACCATGTGCAAATTAAGAAGTCACACCATTGTTGAGTATTTTCTCTTTAAAACTGCAGTGATCTAAAGACAGTTTAAAAAACGCGGTTTGAAATCACTGGTGTTTCTAACGTCACAAACTACCTTGTAACCAATCACGTAGGTTATCCTGGTATATTTTTCTGTTGATATGAAAAATCTGGTAGATTTAGCAATATAGTGGGTATGATGTAATATATTACGATGTTATGATGAAATAAATGCCTTTCTCCATTGATGTTCTGAGTTTTTCAAAGCATTTCTAAAGATACAGATTGTTAAAAGGCAGCTGTCTGACTCTGTTGCTAAAGTTACACAAACCATGTTCCCGTTTTTTTCTCACATTATTAGCTGGTTGATAAGATAGTCAAGCAAAAGGCTAATCATATTAATTACCGTTATGTCCGACCCTGTAAAGAGCGATACCATTGTGCAGCGTTTACCTCAG
This sequence comes from Semotilus atromaculatus, assembly GCA_031834385.1. Classification (NCBI taxonomy): domain Eukaryota; kingdom Metazoa; phylum Chordata; class Actinopteri; order Cypriniformes; family Leuciscidae; genus Semotilus; species Semotilus atromaculatus. The sequence continues at coordinate 5,361,845 of JAULUF010000019.1, read as the reverse complement.
TAAGTTGAGCGAGTTGATCTCTGAGCTGGAGTGAGTGAAGGTGGGGCTAATTTGAATATTCATGAGTCCGCATATATTAAATGATGCAAGAGTGTAAAGTTATATTTAAACGATTTTTTTTCACAGGATTTTTTTTTTTAAATATGTCATTTTGGTGATCAAAGATGAGTTTTAAGGGAGAAAATTATTGACTACAGGGGAGCTTGTGTTGGCGTATTTACTATTGTGTTTTACTAAATGTTTTCATCTCCTTTAGGTAGCACACTAGCATATAGATTAGCCTCAAAGCTTATAGACATAGATTAAAAACCACAAAACTTCAATTCTAATTTCATGGGGCCCATCCCCACCCCACTCTAGTTTACCTACTTACTATTTTGAAAGGCATATTAGCCGATACTATAACATATGCATGGTCAGAATGAAATAAGTACTATTGCTTAATGTCACAGTGAAGGACGTGGTCCTCCATCAACGTGGGGTGTGTGTTGAGTGATACCGAGATATCAGAGCTTACGCGCTGTGTCCAGATGGCGTGCTCATGATGCTTATCTGAGTGTGTGATTCCGTGTGTCAGTTTACACGAGGGTGCCCGGCATGATCGTGTAAGTCTGTGTGTATGTTCCAGAGGTGTGTGTTCAAAATCTGTGCTGCAGTCCAGGGAGAGATTAAACGAGTGTTCAGATGGTATGGGGTGTCTGCGTGTAAGACGCCTCGGTGAGGGGATTAAGTGGGGTCTCTGACGATGTCTTGTACAATGAGGGTTGATGGGTGTGAAAGGCCCATTCCGCAGCGGTAACGAAGCTAATGAATTCACTCTCTAATCGATTGTCTCAGCTCTCCGTGGATTAGATGCAACCTTGCTGGAAGGCGCAAAGGTGTGTGCATGTGCGCGCACACGTGACGCTCACCCCGGCCCTTTCCTGGCGCTCTCACTTTCATCGCTGAGAATGACAGGACAGGAGGATCATCTCCAGTCTAAATGAGATTACAGCCCCTTCAGCTGCTTATCTGAGCTAATGCCAGCCGCTGCAGAGCCAGACTCGTGCTCTCAGCCTCCCATTCAGACCCAACCTCACAGCTACCGCCAGGCCACGGAGGAACCGCTTGCCCCACACCAGCGCACACCGTCTAATCCCTCTGTCCAGAGAGATGAGGAGAATTCACAGAGAAAGAGAGGGCAGAGGGGGATGGAGATAATACAGACAGTGAGAAAGGCAGCAGTCAAATATAAGAAGGCTGTAATAAGGATGAATCTGGAAAGATGAGATGGGGGAATAAAACAGAAGAACTTTTGTGAGGTTGACTGAAGAAGAGAGGGGCAATTATTTTCAAGCTCTTAATGCTTGTTTTTAGTCTGCAAAAAAAGTTAATGACACCACTATAAATTTCAAACTTGATTCAAGTGTGTGCACTGTCCTGATTATAGGGGAATGGGAATGGCAATGAGACAAAACATCAAACTGCTACTCGCATATGCTCAAGCATTATGTCATATCTCATTTCTTTGTATTTTTAAGCTCCTCTTCTTTGTAACTAAAAAGCTGTTGCAAACCCTTCTTCCATGTTGTTTGTTGACATGTCGTCAGGAATCTTTGAAGTTTTTGTAAGAAGTTGTTTGGTGACTTTGGTGTCAAACCAAGGAGGTCAAGAACAGTGCAGTGTCCAGACTTACTGTTTTGGAAAGCATATTAGCCATTCAAAAGTAGCAAAGTATTCTGACTAATATATATTTTTTCAAAAATATATATTTTTATAATGTGTAATAGTATTTTAAATAATTATATATTAAATAATAAAGTTAGAGTCACATGTGAAGGCCAAGTATGACAAACCATACTCGGAATTTGTCCTCTGCATTTAACCCTTCAAAGTTAGTGCACACACACACACACACACGGCAAATTCAGCTTTTCCATAAGAGGAATACATTACATTTTAAAATATAAAACCATTCATTTAAATTGGGTTAATATTTCACAATATATTTTTTATCAAATAAATGCAGCCTTGGTGAGCATAAGAACCTTCTTTCAGAAACATAAAAAAAAAACGACCCCAGACATTTGAATGGTAGAGTATTTGCAATGTTTCTAATGTATATAGCCGCTATCAATTCATTATAAATCATTATTCAATGTTTTCAATACCTAATATTTTCTTCTCCGTTTTGTTGTTTCTGAAGGAATTAGTTGCACGAAGGGCTCACCAACACTACAGCCAAGAAACTGCATGTCTTGAAGTGTGCGCTTGGCATTAATCTGTTTCTCTTTTTAGGAGAGTTCACCAGCACTGTGGCCAGCCGTCTCACTCCGTAGACTCTCCCGGTTGGGCTCTTCTCCCCAGCGTGGCTAAAGAGCGCCACCAAGCGGTGGCAGCTGCACTCTGGTCCCACTTCTTCCCCTTCCTGTGCAGCATGAGGCTTTCCCAGACCCCCCCGCCACAGCTCGCGGACGCCGCAGCAGGTCAGGGAAACGGAGAAAATGAACTCTTGTTCTCTCAGGGGCTCTCTTTGCATGGCTGCCTTTTCTCTGGGGGCTATGCTCTAAAAGAGCTGAATAGAAGGGTATTGTGTGCATGTGCAGCTGTTCTGATGCACACATCCACAACAACTCATCAGTGTGATGGTTTTTTTTGGTGGCGGGGGGGGTTCTTTCATGTTCGAGAAGTACAGCTCTTTTTAAGGGTAGAAATGTAGGATTGAATGTGTAAAAGTTAATAGTATTTTATGTTATTAGGCTTCACACTTTTGGGATTAGACATGCCTGGCTCTGCCCCTCAAAACCTACAACCCCACCCCATCCAGTCTATTATGCAGAGCTTTGGCTGGGATGAGATGCTTCACCCCCTGCTGGTAACCCACTATCTAAATCATCTGCTGCAAAATGGGTGAGTGTCTTTTCTCCATTTACTCTTTCTTCCTGTGTGTAGTTACATTGGCTATTCTGTGAGAGTGAGCTCAACTCTTCTTCTCTCACACAGAGAGATGGTCAGTTGGGTCAGCTCTGGGCCAGGCTCAGGTTCGGCCCAGGCTTTATGCGTGCGTTCCTGGATCCGCTGTGTTCTACAACAGTACCTCCATAAAAGCCAAGATGCCCCAGATACAAGAGCAGGTACAAAGATCTCATCAAGTCATTCCGGGCATGGTACGGCATGTGGTTAAAAAGATAACTGGTGTAAAAATGAAAATTGTCGTATTTACTCAATGTCATGTCATTCTAAACCTTTATGACTTTCTGGTTTTGTTAAAAACAACCTGATGTATATTACATTTTAACAGTTAAATTGTGGCTATCCTGCCCTTCACACTTCAGTCTAATGGTGCGTTCACACCGGACTTGAATAGCGCGTGAGGCGCGAGTGATTTGAATGTTAAGTCAATGCAAAGACGCGTTACGTGCGTAAAAAATTCCTGCGAATTAAGCGTCTGGCGCGTTACGCGCGAATGATTTAGTTAGTGCTATTTGTGCATTCACGCGTTTTAACCAATCAGGAGCCTGCTTGCTGTCACGTGGTGAAGATGCTGGATGCCTCAATACATTATTTTGTAATGTGACAAAATGGAATAAAATGACTATTTTATTCTAATCTGTTCTAATGCACAACAAAGCAAATATTTGATCACATAAAAACTTGATTTAAATATATGAGACATTCATTTTGTATTGAATGCTTTTTATTCCATTTCTAGATTATATGAAACATTATTATTCTAATGTAAAGACAACCAACATAGTACATAAGAACATAGTTCGTGTCTGGACAGTGTTGTAAGAGAGAAAAATCACAGGACAGGTTAATCACTTTTGGAGGCTGGCTCCATTTATCTTTAAAACAAAAATAAATGACAGATTAGTCAGACCAATAGTATATTATGTTGGATTTGTTACTGACACATATTATTCTAGACCCGACGGTGTCCGGTCTGTTATATATATTTGACAGATTAAGTTGGTGAGGGCGAGGGTGATCCTCGCTCCGATGCGGGACAACAGGTCATCAAACTGGGCGCAGGACAGGCGGAAGTACCGCTGAAAGTGGCCGTTATCCAGGCGCTGCTCCTGGAGCGAGGAAATGGTGAAACTCGCCAAACTAAGTTCGCCTCCGAATGGTCTGGTGGACCCAAATACAGCGACGATGATCCCTACGCCGCTGTTCTGCTCTCCAGAGCAAATACAGAGCGGTGACTCTCTCGATAAATGCTCGATCAACATAAAAAAGATGGCCGCCAACGGGTTTCGATTCTGACGCGCGTAAATTTCGCTTCAAACTTTTGTTTTTATGCGCGTCAGTTTCACTCTTGACGCGCGAATTAACACAAAGTGGTCAAGCCTCAAACTAGACGCGAATTTGACGCGCTATTCGCGTCCGGTGTGAACACAGTTAGTCCTTTTCAAGGAAAGTCAGCCGACATATTTGCAATACCTAGAGGCAGATATTTTGAGCATGCAAGACCTATTCCTATCTACTTGAATGGGGAAATACTGAAATCTCATGAACTCACATTTAAATAGCATGATTTAATTCAGCAACAAAACCTGACATGAGTGTTCCCATAAATGTTTTTACACCCACATAGTGAATAACAGACAGCAAATATTTCAGATCCAGCCAATGCACAGTTCTGTGTGTCTCAGGACATTGTTTCTATGGGAACCAGAGCATCTAACAGCAGCTGCAATGATATGATGACTTTAACAATTGGCGATTACCAATTTTTCCAATTCATAGTAATAAGAGTGAATCATCGTGGTGTGTATATACAGTATTTTCTTCAGTCCGGTAGCGGTTCTCCTGATGTAAAAGATGTATTTCCTACTGGACTGTATGGCACACAAGAGCAATGGCAGCCGACCTTAAATACCAAGATGTTTTGGACCAACACCGTCTGGAACACGTGTAAAACGATCAGTGACTCGCAGATACTTTTTGTTGACAATCTTGGTCCTAAAGTTAGTCACAATATACTGCGATCAAATTGACCCAACACAACAACAACAAAAACGCCATACAGATTCAGAATGGCGCGAGTAATAAATATGACGAAAATAAAATTTTGTGATTTTAACCCTTCAACCACAAGTCACTCACAAATGGTAGCGAACCGGTATTCTTAATATGATTTGGGTGTCAGAGCGAGCAGCTGTGGTTTCGTGTGTACAGGCAGAAGTCTGGATGAACAGCTGGCCGAGTTAACTAGGCAGGTCCTACGACTTCCAGAAGTGGAGTCTGTGCTGCAGAGAGCAGGCCTACATCCTGGTGCTATCAAAGATCCCAAACCTGCAATGGCTGTGTTTATCAAGGTACACACACTCAAACCAGATGCTCTAATATATAAGCCATACTGTATTGCCAACACTGTGCATTTGTGCTTTACTAGGCTGTAGGTCGATCATACTGTGAGCTCCAGATCCTCTCTGAGCGTTCTTCAATGGTGTCTCGAGCACTGGAGTATGTGGGAGACATCCTCAAATACATCAAGCCATACCTGCTGAACAAGAGCCGAGAGGGTCTACAGCTGGCATACTGGACCGTAGGTCTGTGCCCTTTTACACAGTGTACTCTATCTCTTGTTAAATGTCATTTTTTTCGCTTGTAAATGAATCTTATTACTGAAGTAAAATGGGTTGCTAACAGCGCTTCATGTTTGTTTACTATGTTTATGGTGGTTTTGTGCATTTTTCAGGCTGTTTGGTTAAGCAGTGGAGTCAGCTTTTGGCCACCTCCAAAGCCCAGCAATTGCTCTTTCGCATTGTAGATGTGCTCTTACTGCCCCACGCTCTCCTCCAGCAGGACAGTGGCGCGCACACTCAAATGTTGTCGGCCCTCAAAGACAGTCTGCCTCTGTTCCTCCAGGTTAACTGACTTGATTTAACACACCTCCTTTCACATACTGTGCAAATCCAATTTGTACTCTTTCTCTATGTCCTAAGGATATTGTTGATTTCAGGATTGTAGAAAATGTGTGAATTCCCTGACTTTGTTATAACAGTTTTATCTGCATCTTCAGGGTTTGTCCATGGCAGTGAGTGTGTCCCATTCTCAGGGGGCGTACCTAAAGCAGCAGCTGCACAGTGTCATTTCCCAGTACCTGAGCCGCTTCCTCCCAGCCACGCCCTCTACTGGAGCGGTGGTCAATCATCCTGTCCTGCTGGCAGCCTGCGAATCAACAGCCACCCAGCAGGGGGAAAGACTCAGAAGGAGCATTCTTCACGTGTTGAAGTAGAAATCTTTACTCTGTTGATTTCATATTTATACCTTATGAAACAACATCTAGGAAATCCTATGTAGCTTCTCACATAGTCTTGAGTATAGAAGGAGAAGTCCTACCTTTCAGGAATAACCGTTTCAATGAATACAATTTTCTGTCCGTCTCTGCAGAGAAAACTTCCTCCAGTTTAAAGGTGTCGCTCCTCCCCCTCGACTCGCTGCCGTTCTCGCTTTCCTGTTGGAGCTCCTGAAAAGGAACAGTGACCGAGATCCTTCCTTACTCACGATACCCCTTCCTTTGGTGCTACGCTCACTGATGCTGGTCAATGAACCACAAGGTTGGCAGGAAAAAACATATAAAGGCCCGTTGACACAAAGAACCATAGTTTCCAGCACAACCATAGTGCTGGAGTCCTGTTCTGTCAACGTAATTGCACCATTTTGTTTTTAGTCATGGTCTGTTAATGTTTTTTTGTTCAGCTTAAAAAAATTGCTCTGAAAGTATTCGAAAAATTATTTAGTTAATCTGTTATCATTATTTTAATATCGTTTTGGTACATGAGTGAAGCATTCGCATGGGCCGTGAGCAACTGAGCCTAGTGAACCTGCATAGACAGGAATATTGAGCAGAGTGTCACAACACACAGTGATAATGGCTTGAGCCAGAGTAAAATTTGAGCGCTGAACACTGAGGGTTAGGGAGGCATATATTTTCAGCTCATATTTTTGGCTGTTTTTCTCTTTCGACCAATAACCGCAAATGACATTTTTGACTGATATTTTTCTGCGGCCGCAATTTCGGTGCATCCCTACTTCCGTGTCACATGATCCTTCAGAAATCATTCTAATATGCTGATTTAATGAAAAGAAAACATTTCTTATCATCAGTATTGAAAACAGTTCAGGGATAGTTCACCTAAAAAATTGTATTCTGTCAACACTCATGTCGTTTCTAACACTTTAACACTTTCGTTCATCTTTGGAACACAAATGTAAATATTTGTAATAAAATCTGAGAGTTTTCTGTCCCTCCATTGACAGCTACGCAACTACCAATTTGACGGTTCATAAAGAGTTTGTAAAACTAATCCGTATGAATTGAGCGGTTTAGTCCAAATTTTCTGAAAAGACTCGCTTTATATGATGAGCAGATTGAATTTAGGCTTTTGTTCACATATAAACATTTATCAGTTCAGACATCAGTTATGGTAAACAGAAGCTCAAGCATGTTAGCTTTACACATGACAATTAGCTTGATTCTTGTGTTACGCAGGACGCTTGAACTTCCGCAAGAACCAATGAGGTTTGTCAAGCAAGTTCAGTTGAGTTGTGAATAAAAGCATAAATTCAGAGATCATATTTGAAAAAGACCTCCTAACTGCTGCTAAAAATGAAAATGGAATATATTTCATTGTTTTCATTTAATCAGATCTTGTTGTTTCTCTCAGTAAAGCGCCTGAGCACAGAGATCACGCAGCTTATTGTTGAGAGGTGCACCGCTGCAGTAGGAGAGCAACCATGTGAACACATCACTACTATTCTACGGTAAGGTAGCCACACTACTCAATGCTGCTTTAGAGACTGTTCTCTCACTCTGACTTACCTTTTCTTTTTTTTCCCCAGGGCTTTCATGGAAGAGAATGAAGGCGTATACGACCAGCAAGTGTATAATGTTTTAGAAGTTTTAGCCGTCCTTCACCCCTCCACAGTGACGGCTCTTATTCCCTTTCTGTCACTGAGCCTTAGAAAGACAGAGTGCAAGAGAGGTCTGGGAAAGAATACCTCACTCAGGTACGGCAAAAGTAACCTACTTGTCAGCTGAGAACTGAGAAGAAACCTAATGCTAAATCCAGTGCTCTCCATTCCCATTTGCTTTTTTCCTACTTAAAAAAAAATCTCTCTTACTGTTTTAGGAATGGCTATAGGAGGTTGTTGGCCCTGCTTGGAGACAGTGGGCAGGCTGAGATGATTAGTTTAGAAGAAGACTGGCATGCATCAACTCTCAATCCTCTGATGTAAACTGTGTACATGATGTAGACTTGATAGTGGATTCATGTGTGGATATTGTGAATAAAATTAGTTTGAATACCCTTGTGTTCTGTGCTTTGCTATCAGACATCTGTCTTTAGTAATACAGTGCTTTGGTTAGGGTGCTGATCCGTGAATAGCTGGTCAAAAATCAATGGTTGTTTACTCGTTTGGTGCAAAATGCTGCCAAAATTTAAGATATGGGGTGCAAAAAATGCACCAGTATGAGGTCTTGGTTTCATATTTAAAAACGTAGTTGAGCAGTATCACACAAACCTGTTTTTCCTGAATATCAGCACGATTGAGATATCAACATTGAGATGGCTTACTCAAATAAAGCTTGTGATTAATCGGAAAATGTTTATCCAGCCCTGTTTCTGCCAGTCACATCTTGGGGATTACAGTGAGATGTCATGTGGTCTACCATTATCAAACAGCACTTCTGGACAGTCCACTTTCCTGACAACTGAATAGACTAGTAATCAAAATCAGTCATGAAACCACAAATATGACACCTATGGCTCCCTCGATCACCTCGACACAAAACCTTTCCTTTAACTATTCATACTGTTGGCAATCTCCATGCAATTCTGGGCACAAATTGCCTAGAGCCTCTCATCACTCTCTACCCTTATTTTTCCATCCCAATCATTCCTTCCATTTCCATCTCAGCTCCAGGTCCTCTCTTGGAGCCGGCGTGCTCGCACCTTGCCCCGCAGTGTGGCACAGGCATCACACTTCATTAGAGCAGAGTCATCAAATGAGCAGTGTTTTCTCTCTCACCTCTGTCACTGTAGCTCCATCACATCGCACTTTCATTCTCTAAGCTAATCAGAGTAACTATTTTATGTTTTAACAGTTATGAGATAAGTTCCACCACCTAAGATGACCAAATAGAATAATTGTTATCGTATGATGACAAATTAGCACTGTTCCAAAATGTAGGGAGCTGCCTTGCTACGACCTATTAAATCAGCTCATTATTCGTTACTTTTTGATATTGAACAAAATAAGTAGGGCCTAAATTTTTTCTCCCCGACCATATTTTATGAATTTCTCCAAGAAATCTAAGCTTAATGCTGCCTCATTCTGGGCAAAAGTAAAGTTTATCTAAGTAGATAGCTTACTTCAAAGGTTATCCGCTGCAGAGTTAGTTACGGTCCGTTCAATTGAGCGCCGTAAAATAAGTGATTCTGTCAAAATACCCTATAAAACCCTATAATAATTCCTTTTGAGCTAAACTGACCTGTTTCCCTTTACACCAGCGAATCAAAGATTAAACAAATCACCATTTTAATTATTATTGCACAACTGCATTATTTATTAGATACATTATGTAAAAAAAAAAGTGTGCCCTTACATGTTTTCTTATGGAATGGGCAGTTTTTGGTGGTAGGATGGAGAACAGTCAAGATGCCACTGTTGACGCAGATTGTGAAGATGCTGTGTGTGTATTTGTCGTCAGCTGTGGTCATACACATTCAGTAAACAATACGGTCTTCTTCATCCTGAGTTTTGATAGAAAAGTACAGTTTGTCACAGTTTGAGAAATGACATGGCATGGAAACTGACATTTGGCTGATTTCAACATTATAGAGTCCCAGAACATTAAGGTCAGAGTGGAGAGTGGATTGAATTCTAGAATCTATGAAAACAGGTCCCTGACACTTCGGCCCTGTCCCAAATGCCACCCTTGCATTTTTCCCGTGTTGTAATTCTGCATGGATTGGTGAGTAAAAGTGTGTTAAAATGACAAATTGGACAACCTAAAGTCTACAAGTGTACCATTTTGGACTGGGCCATAAAGTGTCTCTAAATCATTCAGCCAGATTTACACACTGCTTGTTAAACTGCAGTTCAGTTCAGAAATGCATGAACGTCAGTCAAGCTTGACAATAAAAAAACTCTTGAACTTCTTTTTGAATGTTTCCACATCCATCAGAACACTTCATACTGGCTCAACATGATCAATGTATGATCAACGATGACTCCACCCGTCACAATTTGTGGGAGTAGAATAGGCTCTTACGTGATTCCACTGGTTCATAGTGTGTTTGTGGAAATATCCTCAACGAGTTATGAGTGGGGAGGTTAGAGAGCCCCTATCCTGTGATGTGGCACTTGTAGGGTCTGCAGGTTGGGGCAGGTAAAGTACGGTGCAGGCAAGAAACATGTCGCCACTCCATTCGAAGCGAATGGGAGCGTTGGCCCATAAAAAACCTCCTCTTTACCCTTGGTGCTCACATCTAGCACCTGCCAAATAGACAAATGATAGGATTTCAACATTAATTATTCAACATGTCATTCAAACATAAGCACCATTCAAGTCAACTCACCTGAATGCAAGCAAGGGGTTCATTTGTCCAGATGGAATATCCACCAACCACATAGATTCTGTCATCATGGACAGACACTCCTGCCTCATTTTGTCCTATGAGGAGAATGTAGAGATTACACTTTTTAAAAAAAATCAAGTATTAATCTTTACAGTTTGTGAAAATGTCTTGATTGGATGACGGTAGTTTGTCTCCAAAGTGCGCTTCTAAAAACGCCTTACCAGCTAAACTAGGTTGATTTTGCACACATTACCAGCTTAGTACTTTTTGTAAGGGGTACTCGATTCAGTAATACCATTTAATGCTTCAGAAAAAAATAGTTCATACAGTAAAGCTATGTTTTAAAGAGTAAAGAAAATGTGTAGGTACATAGGTGAATAATCATATCTATTACATAATTATAGTGCATGTGGTGACCTGTGAGGAGACTGAAGGTGCAGCGTGTCCACTGGTCCATGTCCATGTCGTAAGAGTCGATGTGTCTAACCAGGATGCGGTCATTGTTGTAGTCTAGATCGTTCCCCCCAAGCACATATAGCTGCCTTTTGACTGCCGCCATCACATGGTACACCCTCCTCTGCAACATGGGACTGCGCGCTAGCCATTGATTCTATAGCGGAGAGGAAATTACAAAAGAAAGAACAGCATAAAAACTGAATTATTCTCATTTTCAATTATTCTTAAAAACGCGTCAATTTAAACTATACAATTTGACCAGGAAAAGAGCTTAACAAATATATGGTAAAATTATTTTTGCTGGTTAACTGTATAGTTTGACATTACATGTGCACTGGAATATGCAAAAAAAAAGTAAAATGTTTGCTTTGACAAAGTATTTAATTTTTAATGTATATAGTATACATTTATATATATTTAAAAAAAAATTGGTAAAAAGAAACATTTAGTATTAATTTCTTTTGCATATTTCAGTGCGTGTGCATTTATTTGCGAGAGGTGTGTTCATGCAGAGACTGCACGAGCAGTGGTGAGTGAGAGTGTGAATATACACATGTGTGTTTGGCGACCATCTGTTGAGGGTATTGTGGGTGGGGGGTTGCTGTTCCTGGCAGGTGAATGCAAAGCCACTTTGAATACCAATGAGCCTCTGCCTCCTGTTCTTTCCTCCTCTCTTCTTTCTTTATATCTCTCTTTTTGAAAAACACACTGACCACAGAAGTTATACGATACTTATTTTTAATTCTTTTTGAATGTAACATTAATAAATTACAATGGTGTGTAGAGGATTTGTATAGGAGTCCCTTGAGTGGGTTTGGGTTTTTTGTTTGTTTGTAGCATTTATTTGATCAAAAATACCATTAAAAAAAAGTAATTTTGTAAAATATTATTACAATTTAAAATAATTGTTTTCTATTTTAATATATTTTAAAATATAATTGATTCCTGTGATAGCAAAGGATCAGTGTCCACATGATCCTTTAGAAAATTCTAATATGCTGATTGGGTGTTCAAGAAAATTTGTCTAATTATAATCATTGTTGAAAGCGTGATCATTTTTTTCAGGATTCTAGATTAATAGACAGTTCAAAAGAACAGCATTCAAGGAAAATTATTATCTTGTAACATTATGAATGTCTTTACTATCATGTTGATCAATTTAATGCATCCTTGCTGTGCTGAATAAAAGTATTAATTTCTCTTTCTCTCTCTCTTTCTATTATATAACTTTATAATTTATATAATAATTAGTATAATATCTATAATATAAAAAAAATATATAAAAAATTAAAATGAGGAAGAGGAACTAACCAGCCACATTATTCTCACATAACCACATAAATGTAATGTGTTACCTGTCCAGGGTCATACACCATCAGTCGATTCTGGTACTGAGCTGTGTTAGTGACACCACCTGCAGCAGAAAAAGCCATCATTTTATGTTAAACTGATGCTAGTAATGCTTTTAAGTCTTTGGGCCTAGAAATGCATTGGGAGATTCCTGATACAGTATATGCAGAGTAGTGGGGTAAATCTGAGGGAATGTATTATTACCTGAGACCCAGAGCAGCCCATCAGCCACACATCCTGCATGACAGGAGAGCGAATGATCAAAAGGTTGCACGTAGGTCCACTTGTTCCTCTTGGGGCAGTAGCGCTCCACGCTGGGCAGAACCTGCCTCAGTTCATTCCTCCCCCCGACAGCATAGAGATACTGTCCCAGAGCTCCCAGCACAAAGTGCTCCCTGCACGCCTTCATTGGTGCAATATCAGTCCAGCGGTTCACCCTCGGATCATACCGGCACGCCGTCCTCACCGCGCACGTCCTCCCAGTGGCGTGTTCCACCTCCCCGCCAGACACGAACAGGAAGTTGCCCATGACAGCCACACAGTGATGACTCCGTCCAGCAGGCATGGGTGCTAATTCACTCCAGTTCGAACCTCCGGCGACACGCGCGTTCTCCTGCGCGGCGGGGTTGAAGAACCGCAGCTCCCGCACACGGCTGACCTCCCGTTTGCGCCCGCCAATGATATATAATGTTAGTGACTGAAAGCGTGGCGTGGTGCGGGACGTCTGACGTAAAGGCTGTGCAAATACAGAGCGGTGGTAGTCCAATGCCTCCTCCACCAGGGCGGCGACGGTGCTGCTGGAGTTGAGGAAGGGGTGGCTACTGGCCACGCGGTGCAGGGCGGAGACCTCCATCAGGCCGTAGCGCACGTTTTGCAGCAGTTCCTCCATGTACTGGTATCTGCAGTCATGCTCCAGCCAACGCACCAATAACTAGAGCAGGGCAGAGTGGCTCATCAGTATTCAGCACCGATTCGGGATCAGGAGATCACACTGCTCATATTACAGGCTGCAGCTCACACCATCCACACAATACTGTCTGTCTACGCAGGGCCAACGCTTTGTATCATTGCATGCTAATGCTTAAGATATTGTGTCTCTATACAGTGATGAGAAGACAGCTGCAGATGAGATGGGGGGGGGGTCTGTGATCATGCACACACACACGTAGTCATGGGGTGTGCGTGTGAAGCATACACACATACGCATTCCGGCACAGCCAAGGGAGTTAGACAAAGGGGAGTTAATTGAACTTGAGAGCAATCTAGACTGTTTAGCTGCAGAGGCATGCGAGTGCATCGGAGATGGCTGGAGATAAGCGATGCCACTCTTGTGGAAACAAAGTGGCTTTTAACACAATCAGCCCTGAGACAGAGAACTTATTATAGCATCCCGAAATCATGGGCCACCACCTCTAGACATTCCGCAGCTGTCTCCTACACACAAATGGCAAATTTAAATGCTTGCAATATATTTTTTCATGGGAGTATTTCATCTGTGAAATGGTTAGATTTCATTGTACTTACACAGACTGATTCCCAATGCACTAATTTTAGGAAGGTACACTGTGATATTTCTGTGCTATTAGCAGCACCGAATTGCAGAGATAATGATTGCTGTCAGACAGGTTTCCCTAACATTTCCCCCATCTGCCATTGGTCGTTCTAATAGGTAATCCAGCCCAAAACTCACGCCATTGGTTGAGATGATTTTGCTGTTAAATGCTAGTTCCTTTTAGAGACCATTAAACTACTTATGGTGTACTTGCGCATATTAAGGATTAAGTAAAAATGCATAAATTTTTTACTAATATTAAAATGATGTCCAATACCAATAAGCCTATAATTATTTTTATGTTATTGCTGATAAAAGATATAGTCGGTATATAAAATTGTATACTATATTGTCAAAAAAAATATGAATAAATAAAACACAGTAGATATAAAATAAAACAGTTTAAATGCTCAAGGTGAGTATAATAATATGGCTGATTAGCAATAAATTCACAATGGACAATCTATCAGCCAATATATATCCGAAATGCACCGATTCCGATAAATGAAAAGGTCTGTAATATTGAGCAATAACCTCTATGGTACCTATATAGTGTGCATTCCTACATAATTACACATTTAAGCTTTAAGTGTACATAGATTTCAGCAAAACCCTCCATTCCTGGCATCATTAATCATGTAACGCTCTATTGAGGTTAGGTTTCGCCTTCTTCCTTTCTCTGAATTTTAGTTGTTGTTTTTTCAACTCTCCTCCTTTTCACAGCCAGCAGAAGAGAAGAAAGAGAATAAGTGAGAGTGGAAAATGGGAAAGGGAAGGAGAGAGACAGACAGAGAGAGAGAGAGAGAGAGAGAGAGTGAGGTGTGAGCAAGGCAGCGTCTGTTGACTGTGAAGGTCACACTGGATCAGAGAACTTCCTCGGGGCAGAAAATAAATGAACTCCCCCACCCACTCCCGCACGGAGAAAGACAGACAGAGAGTGAGTGCGAGAGAAGAAAAAAAGAATACAAAAAACCAAAGAGGAAGAAAATGTGATTTCCAGAGCGTGAGACTCAGAGAACTCTGCATGACGATGATTGACAGCAAAACTATATCGAGGGTAGTATTGGCGGGCGCACGTTCGGACTGGCGGACGGCAGCACCAGCCCCTGTGCCCATCACGCTTCCGTCTGATGCCCAAATTAACCTTCTCTGCAAAGTGAAGGAGGCCCAAAGCAGCCTAATCAGGGCCTGATTATGGCAGCAGCGACTGGTTAAAGGGTCAGGGTAATTGTGCCATCAGAGGCCTGATTGTTTTCAATCAGTAGGGCGGCCGGAGTGACAGCTGGGGGATTGAGGCGCTGATGGAGCCGCGGTGGGCCTAATCAGAGAGAGCCTGGTTGGGGGAGGGGTGGTGGGGGGGGCGCCTGATTGGTGCAAATGAATAGTCACACCACAGCCCCCCGACTATAGCCTCCGCCCGAATGTACATACATACACACACACACACTCACATTGTCCGTACACCTTTTTTTTCTCACTCTTATATCGTAAATTAAACAGGCAGAGTTTGTGTGAATATGACCTTAAGCATTCAGATTTACTTAATGATGCTTTGTGTTTGGCAGCTGTTATAGAGATTATCATGGGGTCCAAAAGTCTAAGATATTATTTTCAAAAAAAAAATACATAACCAAATTATATTCAATGCATAATTTACAAAAAATTACATTATTTACAAAGTGGTGGTGTGTCCCCCTTTTGATTTTTTGACAGCAGCATTTGACTGCAAGTTTGTGTAAAACCTGATGATCACATTGTCCAACATGATTTGATATGTTCCAAAGAGCATCTTGAGCTTGACAAACATCTGAACAAAGAGTTTCACATCAGTGAACTAGAAATGCTATAGAAACTTCCATATTTCATAACTGTTCTTTGTTTTAAGAAGTTTTCAGAATTTGAAACCCCATGCTGATATTTTGCATTAAAGCATGTACGCTACCTAAGCAGCTCAGAGATGTTTTGAAGAGTTTAAGTCTGAATTTGTGGCCCACACACCTGCCATATCTCCTCCTCACTGAGGGAGGTGAGCCGGTCGCTTTTTAGCACTTCCCTGAGGAGCCGATAAGGTAGGAGCAGCACTTCCTCTTGCCTGTTCTTCTGCAGCTCAGAGAGGTGATCCACCAGAAAGCCCACCACTGCTTCCTCCAGGGCCGGCAAGTGGAAGAGGTCTGCCAGCCTGTACAGGTCCAGGTAGTTAAAACTGTTCAGCTCCTAAAGGCACAGATATAAATACAGACAGATGCACGGTCAGAGGGGGTGTTTTATTCATGCATGAAAACTAGTTGAGCCTTACAGTCTAAAATGAAATCATACATGCCTTGAAACATACAAGCACACAAACGCATACAATAATAGATACCCCCATGAATACACACTCAGTCGTTTAATATTGAAATACAGTAAATTATAAAAAATAAAGTTATGATAAATGATTAATGGGAGCTCAAAAGAGCTAAATCTCATGAAACAGACTTGTAAAACCTTATTTAAAAGAAGGAACAACAGAGACAAATCTAGTCAGGATGCTCCACAAAATGCAGGATGAAGAAAGACGCTTCACACAGAGACTGACTGCCATCTACTGGTTAAAATGTAAACAAGCAAATTTGAAAGGCAGTGATGAGCAATGAACAGGTTCAGGTGGAATCTGCAGATCTTTTTCAAATTTTCTGGGCTGAATTATGGGGGAAATCTATGGAATAAAAAAATTATTAGGCCTATATAAAATTCAGCCTGCCAAAGTGGCTAGTAGGAGTGACTGCGTTTCATGCCACTGCTGAAATCCACCCGCATTTGGCGGGTGTTAAAGTCAAGCCCTGTTCATGTGTATAGATATGACTTGCGTCCCTTCTTCCCTCTTCCCTCTATAAGGGATTTTCACCCACTTATTGTGTTTCAGATGATGAATACTGCGCCTCTCTCCAACAAGCCCTAATATTGGAGGTATAATTAATTCACAAACAAGGCAGGACCAGCAGTTAAATACTGAATAACCAGTAAACACACCTGAATGAGATAGTGTGAACAGAGGCTGAGCAGTTCCAGCAGCTGAAGGTGGCTTCCAGCAGACAGGACGTCTTGTATCACTCCTGGCTCCAGCATGATCTACAGACAAAGAACCTGAGTAAGACTATTGTAAGAAACCGGAAACTCACTTTCCTAATTCCATGTTAAAAGCAGGGGCCTTCAAACTTTTTCAGGCCAAGGACCCCTTGATGAAGAAAGAGACGGAGCAGGGACCCTGTGTTGAAACTTGTATAAACATGTGTTGCATAAGCCTGCTCTATAAAAGACATTTATAGCAGCTACTATATTAAAGGTATTTACATATGTATGCTTAGTAATGCTTAGATTGCAAAGCTAATATTATTACAATTTAAAAGAACTGAATTTACTTCTGTCTTCAGTGTCTCATGAGTTTATTGTTTAGCAACAGACAACCAATCAAACTAAACAACTGACATGACAAAAAGGTGTTTTTGCTTTTGTATGTTTCAGGTTACTTAAAACAGCAAGAGTGGGCCTACATGGTGACATTTTCACAATTGGAAATCACCTGCTTTTTCCAATCTGTATTTGTTCAATCAGTGTCAGTGACTTCATGAATATGCAACTAAGAACATAAACTCAGGGTTTACCAATAGTATAGTGTGAAATCTTCAAACTAACATGAAATGAAGCTCCAGAATAAATTATTCACAAGTATTTCACTTATCTGCTATGTATGATTCATAATGGGGTCTTCCCAGAATCTAGAGACCTGTCGTTGCTTGAGGCACTGCAAATTTTGTTTGATTTGCATGTTCTGGGCCATATGCTACTGTGTGGGCTATGCTGAATTTACCTGGCCTGTGTAGGCGAAGTCCAGTGCGTGCTTCAGCCCGACGCTAGTCACACCCTGGAGAGTTACCTCATCTGCCTCACTCTCCACCATACACAGACTGAACATGGCCTGAAGATACACACACACAAACTCATTAGCAGGATGTACCACATAACTACAGTAATATAGCATCCTGTAATAGCTGTTAAAGGAAAATGTCAAAAAACTGTCCATTCAAGTCTAAAGAGTTTCACACTGAGAATGAAAGTGAGTCCATAGGCATCAATCAGTGCATACTGTACTTTCTCACACACACGCGCGCAGAATAAAGAGACCAAGAGGCCAGTGCTGTCCCGCTGTGCTCTCTGGCAGGAGTACACTAATCAAAAGTATTGATTGCTGTCACAGAGCGAGTGTAGGATGGTCATTGATCAAAGCCCATGGTGAAGAGGAAGCCAAAGGACATTGGATCATCATTACACCAACTCCACTGATCAAACCTAACTGCTCCTAATGATGAACTTCCAGCGTGAAATAAAAAAAACTGTAATCTATCTATCTAATCTATTTTTATATATATATATATATATATATATATATATATATATATATATATATATATATATATATATATATACACACATACATGCCTCCCAAAATCAGAGTAATAACTCTCAGGCACAGATTAAGTCTGGTTCTGGATTGAAATTAGTGTCAACTGTCTTTTGAAAAAACAATAGACATTTAATGCAGGTCTTTTCTCCATCTGAAGCTGCCGTGTGCTGAAAAAAGATGCAAAGTGTTAATCATCTTTTATCGTTGTCACCTCACCCTCAGAAACTGTTCCCCCAGTAGTATGTCACATTTAAAGTGCCTGGTAAAGTATACCGTGTTTTTCTATTTTCTATTTAAAGAGCAGTACGCTTTTAATGACTGACCTCGGCTCACATTCAGATATTTTAAAGGACTCATTAGAGCTGATGGTTGTTGGTTTGTTGACAGCTACTCAGAGAGCTTCTTACTGGGACACCACTGCCCATAAGCAAGACTTAGGGGTTTTTTTGGAAGGGGATTGTGGGTAATAAGCATGACCAGTCCTGCGTCACATGTCTGGCTGAATGACTTCTGACCTTGGAAAAGCAATGCAGACTGGCCAGACAGCAGCTTCGTGAGCTAATTAGTTTACAATGCATGCTTTTTGAGGCATATGAAAATACAAAACCATTCGATGCCTCACTTCAGTGTTACCGGCATTGCTGCATCGTGAATCTAAGCAGCAGCTGCTGAATCTTCAGCACCATGAAAATAAAATCATATTTCACATGAGCTGTGACAGCTAGTGCAATGCAATAGAATAAAAAGACTGTGTACCACAAAATTAAAGCCAGGAAACATCGAACTATTGAGTGCAGACTTCATGGACTGCAGACAAAAACAATATAGTTACAGCACTGCCAGTGTAGTCTAATTCACAAACAAATGACTTAAGAATCAGCTCTTTTTAATTAATAAAAAACATACGATGCAAACAGTGTAGTCTGATTCCCGAACAAATTACTTTTATGAGCTTTTATGCGCTGTTGATTTTTTAATGAATAAAAATATGTATCAACAGGTTTAATCAGTCTGTCTAATCATTATATTCAATAAATGAAGCAAGCTTGCGCAAGAATCATTACTCCTGATTGTTGCTGATGTCTTTACTCTTTAAAGATACACATTTGCTACACATTTATATTTACAGTATATAAGTATATATCATTTGTGTTTACTCAGAAAAATTTGCTGTACGAACTTCTCTGATCAAATGTGTAATGTCACTGTGGCCAGCAGGACCTGATAATGAGTGTCACCTGCACGCCGCACCAGTCTCGTATCTCTCACGGAGGACCTTTGGAAACATAAAAGGAGGAACAACGACAGTGAAGGACGAGTGAGGACCAGGCCTGGACATGTTATTTTTTGTTTATGTGTGTGCGGCAGTCATCCTTGAGGTGCTGCCGCTTTTACTTTCGTTTTGTTGTTGGTTTATTTTACGGAATTTAAAGTGTTTGAACGTTCACCGGTTCCTGCTTCCTTCTTTCCTGATACTCTAACATTGCTACAGTCATTATTACAGTGTTTTGTCTCTAATGCCAGTGCCACAGGTGCAGATTACACCTTCAACATTTATTCATTAGTGCCACTGAGGTGTTCAAACTCGGAAGGGTGCAATATCCTTTACTTTCTCAGGGACATCCGGCCTAAAAATAGAACAAGACAGGTGACACTGGGTAAACTGGTGAGATTTTTACATTTTCTAAAGAAAATGTGACTGGCGTTTGACCGTACAAACCTCACTGCCACAATTCTAAGTTCTTCTGGGTGGTTGCCAGAATGTTTTATAAGTGGTTACTATGGGTTCTAAGAGGTTTTCCTGAAATTCTCTTTCTGGCTGTTCTGGATAGTTGTAGCTTACTGGACCAAGTCAAAATAGCCAACCTATCTATATTACTGTATTCATGTGCAGGGCTTGACTCACCAGCCACTGTGGCTAGTGGTTTTTCAAAGTTACTAGCCACTCCAAGCCACATCGCATGTATTGGGATGTTTTATGTGGTGTATATGTAATATTGTATGTTATTTTATTTGTTTACCTGCCCAGGGACAGCAGATGTAAACTAGCTATTAGCTAACTCTGGTGCAACTACTTTTAATTGTGCATTGTCCCAACAATAAAATAAAAAATAAAAAAAATGAAATGAAATGAAACTCTGCATTTTCACTGGCCACAATTTTGATATCGATACCATAGGGAAAAATTGCCATATATACATTTTTTATATTATCTCATTATTTGGCAGCCGATATATTAGGCTGCTGTTGCATTACGACATGATGCACGGACCCATTATAGTATTTTAAATAGCTATACTTTATGTCTTTATGTGAAAGCACTTTGGGTGTGAGCATAAAATCTGCAGGAAGGAGTACAATTATGCTCAATATGCGCAATCCCTCACCCTGTAACACCAACAATATTCATCCGGAGCAAATTAAACAGTTAGTAAAGGGTCTGTGTGTCAACCAAGACTGTAAAGGGTGTCAACCATGGTTTCAACTCGCTGTCGGACAGATTAAAGAGGGAGGACGCGTTGCTGGTGCATCCTGCGGAAGAGTTTCAGAGAGTTCAATATCGATATGTATCGAAAAATCTATATTTTTGACAACACTAGATTGTACTTAATTTATTATTTCAGATGCCATTTTAAAAGGACTACAATTGATAAAAAAATTATTAGGCCTATATAAAATTCAGCCTGCCAAAGTGGCTAGTAGGAGTGACTGCGTTTCATGCCACTGTTGAAATCCACCCGCATTTGGCGGGTGTTAAAGTCAAGCCCTGTTCATGTGTATAGATATGACTTGCGTCCCTTCTTCCCTCTATCCATCTAAGGGATTTTCACCCACTTATTGTGTTTCAGATGATGAATACTGCGCCTCTCTCCAACAAGCCCTAATATTGGAGGTATAATTAATTCACAAACAAGGCAGGGCCAGCAGTTAAATACTGGCAATTGGGATTCATTTCCTCATAACTCATTTTGGTATTCACAATAGAACATATGTACACGCCTGTCTATTTAAACCTATTCAACCGTTCCACCAAATAGAAATCAGGAATAATAAAAACCTTGGAGGCATACTATGTCAAAGGGTAGCTGTCAAACAGAGCCAACAGCTTGATTGACTTAAGCTTTGGATCAGGCCATGTTTTACATAAGCTATGACTCGCCTTAACAACAGCAGGTGTCCTCATCAGAAACCAAGGGCTAAAATCAAAAACAAGGGATTATATCTTATCATTCCAGCCCAACAGATGTGGAGAGCTTCCCAGGAGACATATAGAGATAAATATACCTGCCCTATTTAATTCTGTTCTTTGGACTGTGCACATAATATTTCCCTCTGTTGCAGGGCTGGATATATTTCTTCTTTGTAATCTTCTGAACAAACCAAAATCAAATCTCACTGATACGGTTTCCAGGCCGCTGCTGACTTTTCATTTCCCGTCTGTTGCTCTCTTGTCTCCCGTGTGAACTGTACATATTTGCATCAGGATTGTGCAGCTAAAAGGAAAATCCTGTTGTCGTTTACTCACTATCACATTGTTCCAAACACGTATGACTTCTGTGGAACACAAAAGGAGATGTTCAATAGTGTGTTTACGCTGCTCTTATCCATATAAAGAAAGACAACGATGCTGCACAGCTCCCTTCATTTCACACTGATTCCTGCTATAAAACATTTTGATACACCACATTTGAATGTATTATTTCTAGAGCTTGGCAGCACTCAACCCCATTTACTTTTTTTTTATGGAGAAGAGCAGCATGAATTTTGTACCTAACATCTCCCCTTCAGTTCCAAGAAAGAATGGATATATATGGATGGAAGCTCTTTTCCACCAAAAAAAAAAAAAAAAAAATCATGCTTTGGTAAAGCATTGTTATAAAATAAAAAGTAGCAGTAAAGGTCGTAATTATGAGATAAGGTCAACAATTTGTAATAATTATGTTTTTGTCAATGTCTTACTATGATGTCATAATTATGATTTAGCCTACTAAAGCATGATTTCTTTCCTATGTGCGGAAATGTGCTTCCATTGATATGGAATGACAAGATTTTTGGGAGAACTGTTCCTTTAATAGATGCCAGCATAAGCTTGTGTGGCAAACACTCTCACTGATCATGTTTCTAGGGGTTAGTGAGATGGAACCTGCACAGTGTACAATCTCACCCGGAAGTAATCGCTGCAGGCTGCCAGGACTGCCTTGTGAGCATGGAACTTCTGTTCCCCAGCGACCAGGGTGACATCGCAGAGCAGTCCGTCCTTGCGCTGCTGATTAAGGGCAGAGAGGACAGAGTCCTGGTGGGATTTGGATTGACACAGCCTCTGTCCTGTCAGCATGTCCTGAGAGCTGAGACACAAGAGAAACACTGCAAGACAAGCCCATGCTTGGACTTTGTGAACATCTCATCATGGAAGCCTGTGCCCAGGAACAATGAAGTGTGTATCTATGTATATGTTTCTTTCCCCCTGCTGTTCACTAGATCTATCTATACGCCTATTCAGAATGTGAGATGTCATTGATTCTCACTGCTCCCATTGCCCTAAATAGCTCTTTTCGGCACAACACATTCAGATCAGATTTTATTTAACATAAAAAGACTACAGAAATGGTATAGTAAAAACATTTACCTTTTTTTTTTAAGTTACCTTACACATTAAAAAATATGATTAATAAATCACCACATGTAATTTTACTGTCAAGATTAAAAAAATTATTGTATTAAATGTATTTATTAAAGTTTTTATATTATTAGCCTAATTAGTGGAACATAGGCCTATTTGTTATTGTTAATTTATTACAAATAAAATTATTTTTCAAATATTTCAATAAAATATATTTCATGTATTATATTATATATATACTTTATTTCAACAATAGTTTTATTGTAAACAAAATTTGAATTCCTATATTTACAACATTTTTAACAGGGCAATATACACTTTTACAACAAAATTACATTTGCAATGAGTAAAAAGTATGAACCTCCTTTGAATTTATATGAATATGGGTTTAACCAAAAGTTCCTGCGTGAACAATCACATTTGTTGATATTTTATTTAATATTTTTTAGTTAGTTATTCACATTGGCATGCTAAATGCTAGGAGAGGGGGGGGGACTTTTGATGAAGTCATCATGTGACTCTCCATTATAACTGTGCTATTTTCACTATATTTTGCAGTAACAAACAGATTTGAATACTGGTTGATATTATTCTTATTTGATTTGAATCTTATACGCACAGACAGAATTACAAAATAATCACCAAAATGCCTCCCACAATGTCAGTGACATCGTCCTTGTATATATTTGTTTTTTTTTTGTTTTTTTTGCAGTAAATTTTACAAAAATGTTTTACAGTATTAGTTGGCACAGAGTAGTACAGCCTTCTGGGAGAATAAAGCTTCGGATGACCTCAGATATCCTCCAGAGCTATTTAAATAACACTGACCGTGTCACAACATCTCCCATATAATCCAACAGCGTCTATCTATATCAAATTAAAACTCACAAAGACGTGAGGACATGGTCATCTCTTAAGGTAGACTGAGGTGTGCAGAATGTACCTGGGAGGAGGTTCAGAGGGCATGCTCCTGGAGGAGAGAGGAGGAGGCAGAAGGAGTGCTTCCTGTTGATACGACAAAACACCAGACAGGCCCGACTGAGCATGTGCAGCACTCTACAGTGAGAGAACAGAAACAGCAAAGACTGAGAGTGAATAAGGACACAGCCAGCATATCTGAGAAGCCTATAATAGCCTGAATATCTGAGCATCTCGATGGAGCTTCTGAGATGAAGAGCTTTTAAAGATTGAAATGATTCGCCTTTACAAGAGTGAAATATCCCTCAAGAAACATATCTGATGTATGAAGCAAGCCATACTCGGAATTTGTCTTCTGCATTCAACCCATCCAAGTTAGTGCACACACACCCAGAGCACTGAGGTGCCCGGGGAGAGATTGCGGGTTAAGTGCCTTGCTCAAGGGCACCTCAGTCATTTCCTGCCGGTATTGACAATCGAACCCTCAACCTTCGGTTTACAAGTCTGACTCTAATCATTAGGCCACAAGAGTCCCAACTGCCCCATGATATAAGCTATATGCTACATGCTATAAGCTTTCTAGGCTGAAAGTGAAGTCTTAATTTCATGACAATTATACACATTTCCTCCCCAGACACTATACTACAAAAAAATTATTATACATATGATATAAATTGTATTTATACATTATGGTAGCAATTGTTGCACTAGCTTTATGCTGATTTACTTTTTTAAATATATAAAATAAACTAAATAATAAAAATGATCATCAAACTAATTTGTATTACTATCTTACAATAAAGATAAGCTAATAAGAATTGAGAGTAATGACAATTGCATTCAAACCCAAAATTAAAACATCAGTACGAATTAAATCACAGTATAATTTTGGGGTGATATGTGCCTACCTGCCATGAAAATAACAGTACAAACAGTGGCAAAAAAGTTTTTGAAGCGTTAAGTTAACACAAAAATGAAAATTCTGTCATCATTTACTCACCCTTATGTCGTTCCATACCCATAAGGCTTTCGTTCATCTTCAGAACACAAATGAATATATTTGAATGAAATCTGAGAGATTTCTGTCCCTCCATTGACCATCTACTACACAACTACAACTTTAACGCTTCAGTTGAGCTTCTATTTATGTTCTCTGATCAATGTTTATGTGAATAAAAACGTAAATTCAATCTGTTCATCTGTTCAAAGCGACCGTGTCTCTTCAGAAAATTTGGACTAAACCGCTCGATTCATATGGATTAGTTTTATAATCTCTTTATTAACTTTTTGAAGCTTCAAATTATTAGTTGTGTAGCTGTCAATGGAGGGACAGAAATCACTCAGATTTCATCAAAAATATCTTCATTTGTGTTCCGAAGTTGAATGAATGTCTTACAGGTTTGGAACAACATAAGGGTGAGTAACGTTATTTAATGACAGAATTTTTCTTTTTCGGTGAACTAATCCTTTAATGGATCTAATTACATGCATTATGTAATGTATGAAAAGCAGGAGAATTAAAATATAAGATATAAATAAGAAATAAAAATATGAAATATTGTGTTTTTCAAGAAATTCATCATGCAGTAGCCTAATATTCATCCAAAGAAAACAAATTAGAAGAAATATTAAAAACACCACTCACCCTATTGATGCACAATGTGTTTGGATACAAAACAGCTACAGGCAAAGTTCATTCTGATCCAAAATCAGTCTGTGCATCTCCTTTCATAGAGCCTCATGTGATGGTCAAATGGTATCAAGACGACCTGATGCAGGACTTATTGGGGCCTAATGGTCCATTGTGTCTGAGCCATCCCACTACATATTGATCTGATTACAAAATGACCTTCAGTCAGCAGATTGTAGTCCACGGTCAATGGAGGAGAAAAGAGGAGGGGAAAAAAAGATAAATAAAACTAATGATACAGAAGTACAGATATTTTCTTAGCTTTGGTCTGTCTCTCAAATGGTCCCGTCCATCATTCTAGCCTGTCACTGACCTACTTAACCAGAGTCCACCCTTAATCCATCAAACTAAAGGTGACTGAATGACAGTTTAAGCCGGTAACGCGCTAAAATCAACGTGTAGGATATATTATTTAAATATATATATATATATATATATATATATATATATATATATATATATATATATATATAAAATAACATGGCGGATGATATATTGTCTATTAATTATATTCTTTTGACAAGTTAATTGCGTTATAATCCAAAGAAGAACTGTAACTAAATGCAGATTATGGAGCTTGTTCTCGAGTCCTTGGCTTCCACAATCACTTTAAACCCTCTCAACTGTCAAAGGTCTCCTAGCAACAGGGCAGAACCAAGAATATTTGGGAAACAATAAATGTAATCCTCACTGAAGACCCGCCCAACTGCAACCTCATGACATTCAGCTGTGAACTGTTTCGGTACATCCCTTCAGCATCCATCTGTAAACACTGTCTAAACGTTTCTGTATGTTAGACATGTCGTAAATATACAAACATTCACCGGATAAAAAGCGCACATACACAGTGTACCTTCGCGTCCAGTGTCTCTTCTTCTCTCGGTCAAACTGGTTTTATCCGACGTCGGTCACTTATCAACTTTGACTGACCCAAACAAAATATCTGCATCGACCCCCAGGAGAAAACTGTCCAGAGACTGGGGGTGTAACTCGCTATGTCTATGCCTGATGCGTCTGAGCTACTGTAACCGCTAGTCTTAATCAGTCCCCGCCTCTTGCGGTCACATGCCCGGGATCATGCGTGTCCACGAGGCGCCGAATATGAAGTGCAAACCATAGCCAAAAACATTGTCATTTTCTTATTGAATGAGGCATATTTTGATATGTTGTTTTATAACTTAATTATTGAATAAATATATCTGTACAATTATTTTAAAGGGAATTATTATATTTTAATTAAGTAGTATGTAGCCCAATCCCCCTTAATTATAATGATTAAGGGAAAATATTTAATTGCGTAATTTTGAGAATATATTATTTTTGAATATTTTTGAGAATAGAGGTATTCTAGCTACTAGAAAACATTAGCCTACTATATATTTAGGCCAAGGCTACGCCTGTATTCTGTATAGCCTATAAAAACGCCAATGATATCGTTAAAAGATTTTATTATTTACATGACTTTTCCAGGTCCAAAAATCACACTTTTAAAATTAAAATTGTTTTTTTATTTTTTTTATTTTTTTGCATTTCTCATAAAGTCATTCTCCCACTACAGCTGAATATCAGACATTACACGTTTAAAAAAAACTCAGCAGTCTGTCATAACGGAACTGAGGGTGTCATTCATGAACAAGGGTACGGCCGTCAGCTGCAGGCATGGATAAGTTAAAACCTTTGCTTAGCTTCACTCAGAAACAGCAGACAAATTTAGGATTCGGATTAATTGCTCTTATAACTGCGGGTGGCGAGCACGTATTCTCGGTCTTTGCTTTTAAGTGTCCTTGCAATGATTGGAATTTCATTTATGGAAACGTCTGCCTCCTCGTACCCGCTGTTGCACTGCTCATCCTAAGTTACATGTTGAGCAATAAAACGTGGAAACTGTTCACAGGTCTGTGCCTTAGGAAATCAAAACTTTGTCGTTTTAATTACGCATTTGGCTTTTTGTGTGTTTTTCTTCAAATCACCATGACTGCATTGGTCGCACCTCTCAGCTGGATCGCAGTTGCTCTGCTCAAAGGGGTGTATTTCGAGTGCTCAATGACTGGCGCCAATGTTACACTCTTTAGGCGTCATCTTTGCAGCGAAAAGTATCCCCACTGTAGGACAGAGTTGGAGATGTTCCCGTGTGATGGAACCGCAATTCCACAAAGTGAGAGAGTGGCTGTTCTGTCCATTATACGCGCAGAGTCGCAGGTGAGCAGACGGTAGAAATAGTCTTTGTCCAAAATCCGTTTAAATGAAATTAGGTATCATCAAATAGCCTAGATCTCAAACAAGACTCAGACATTTTAATTATGCCTTATTGCCTCTTGCTTGATTGCGAATTTTGACTTTCAGAGGTTTCGATTTTTGAAAGCAATTTTTCATGAGTGGTGCCTAAATGTTGTCCATTTTTTTGTTATGTTATGAGTAGGCCTACGATTTAGGGATAGGTTCAGGGTTAGTAGGCTAGTGCCTACACTTACAAAAAAAAAATCATTTTGTTTAATGATGTTTAAGTCATTTTAACTTAAATTACATTAATCTGATTTTCAAAAATGAGCTGAATCTTGTATAACTTTATAACTAAACTTATAACTGGAAAATTACTTAACTTATTTTGATGAGCTAAAGCAATGTAAAAACAAACATATGTTATCATAACTTACTAATCATATATTTACAATGTATATTTATTGTAATTGCTATATAGCCCGTGGAACAGAACTGTAAAATAAAGTGCTAGGCCTACCCATTTTTCTAGGTAGCCTAAATGGTTATTTTAGCAGTTCACTGTCCTATACAGATCTCGTTATGTACGTTCATAAGGTCCTATACGATAATCTTAAAATTATTTTAAGTGATATCTGTGCTTCAGCACATCTGACGTTAGTTACCTCTCTTTTGGTGGGCTAATAATAATTTAATTAATTCTGGAATAGGTTCTTGGATGGATCCTGATAGCTTCTGTCATGATGTTCACCTTTCTGCTGACGTGCATGGCCAGATGCTATTCTCCAATCAGTTACATGCAGCTGAGGTTTTGGAGGATGTACACTCAGAAGGAGAGTGAGTTTTTGGACAGCTATACAACTCAGCATGCCGAAAAGCTGGCTAAGAGAAACATAACAAGTTTCTTTGAGTTAACCAAACCCATTCCTATGAAAAGTCCTCCCAGACAGGCCTGGCAGAAGATCTCCTCCTTCTACAAGTTCCGGAGCATGGACGAATACTACAGCATCTTGCACAAGTATGTGTGCACTTGTGAGGATCTTGAGAATCCAGCAGTGAGGGCTTCAGTGAAGTCTGACAATGAATTTGCAAACCCAGCAGCACTTGCATTTGTGGACGAGGGCAAACTGGTCCTGTAGACCTGCATGCTGTCTATTTGACAGCTGTTCATGCCTTACCATGTTATTTTGGGTAAATAGTACAGCCATAAAGGTTACTTGCCTCGCTTCATTTCCTGGCTGGGTTTTTGTTGTTTAATTTTTTTTGTCTTTCAATTAAATTTTTCATATGAATATTACAAAACTATTTATGCACTGTAAAAAAAGTATATATATATATATAATCTTAAGAATGAATTAAACATCCAAGTTGATTGTACTTAAAAATGTAATGCAACTTTTTTTACAGTGTGGCAAATAAAGAGTATTTTTTTATAATTTTATAAATAAAGTTTTCAGATTTTTCAAATCTTTTTCAACAAAGATGTAATAATCGGTTGATGGATATGCACTTGGTAATCCTGATGGTGAGGAATAGCAACATCTCATAAACGTTACCTCAAACTGAGTAGTGAATCACTGAAACGTCCTGCTCGAGTCGGCCTTGCGATGGAGGTTCGGGTTGAATGAATGGTTCTTCCTCTAGTGTTTTATCATCGGACTCGCGCTCGGATTGATATGGTAAAATCGTCATTTCAACTTATTTCATGCACATGATGATTAGTGATCTCATATTTCAACAGGCAGCACTTTGAGGCTTTTTTCGTGAAGTAATCATTTGACAATCACATTGCTAAAAGCACACTTTAAAAAGATCAATATTCATTAAGCTCTATTTGCGGTTAGCATGAAAGCGGAGACTTTATGTGAAAAGTGAAGTGCATAACAGTGAGGCACAACAAATGCAGAACAGAAACTCACACATAGCCAGAATGTATGTTTCCCTTTTACAAACAAGTTGCAATACCTCTTTGTTTGACCTAACATGTACTGTCGGGTAATTTCCAGCCACTAGATTTCCACATTCCATCCTCCAGATTCCAGAATTCCAATAATAATAAGGTCATTGTCAGTTCCACACCACTCTAATCCAAAATACACCATTGGACTTTTGTTTGTTTGACTGATGTTGCATGATGGATAAATGTGCCTATACTCATCTGTAGCCGGTTTTGACTTCCAGCAGAACCTGATGAGCTGGTTTTTGTACCGGTCCTTTACTGAGTGGGAGGGGGGGAGGATGGACAGGGGAGGGATTTGATGAGCTGTGGTGAATGCCAGTGACAGAAAAGGAGAAGATAAAGGAGGGTGTGGAAAACAAATTGAGAGAGAGAGGGAGAAAAGGGAGCGCCATAGCAGAATCCCATTTTTCTCAGTTTACCAACTATTTTGGAGTGTTTACCAGCTATGTCTGTACCAACTATGGATTCTTTTAAGACTGTCCTAAGGTTCCTCACGAATCAGAAGAGCACCATTGGCTACAGCTTCATGGCTATTTTGACAATAGGTAGTGAAAGAATCTTCTCTGTGGTGTCTTTTCAGTGTCCGTGCAACCGAGGACAGAATTTTTCCTATGGATTAACTTTCCTGCTGGGCCCTGCAGTCGTTTTGCTGGCGATTGGTCTCTTTGTTAGTACACGTCTTTGGCGGTTATATACTGGGTGTTGTCTCAACCCTATCAAACTATGCCCCAGGGGTAACTTTGTGGGATGCTTGTCAGTGTTTGTGAAAGTGCTAACTGGAGCCTGTATTGCCCCTATTATGTGGCTTACTGTAGCACTGTTAAATGGAACTTTTTATGAGTGTGCTGTCAGTGGCCTGGATGAAAATATGGTGGTGAATGTGTTCTGCGAAAACAAGACACCTGCGTGCCGGGAAGAGCTGCCCCGAGTGCCCTGCAGCAAATCCCAGTTGTCTCCAAATGAAAATATGGAACTGCTGTTGATGCTGCGAGCCCAGTCACAGGTGAGCACAGACTATGTTACACTCTTAAAAATAAAGGTTCTTTATTAGCATTTATGGTTACATGAAGAACCTTTAACATCCATGGAACCTTTCCATTCCACGAAAAGCCTGTATATTGCAGTGTTCCTCTTATTGCTAAGCTGATTGTTTTCTTCAGTGTAGTGGACTATTTTTTTCTTAAAGTCCCCCTATAGTCAATAATTTTATCCCTTAAAACTCACCGTTGATCACCAAAATTACATATTTAAACCTTTTTTCCTTTCCTTTAAAAATTCTTCCTGCCTCATAATAGCTTGAATGTAACTCTACACCCTTGCCTCATTTAGTATATATGGTTCTATGAATATGCAAATTAACCCCGCCTCCACTCACTCACACCAGCTCAGAGATCCACTTGCTGATGATCACACGTTGAAGTGATTGGTTACAAGGTAGTTTGTGATGTCAGAAACACCAGCGACACAAGTATGTGTCAACAATGACTTATGAATTTGCACATTGTTTTCTCTAAAAGCATATTTAAAACACCACATAGATATAGACATCATTAAAAGCTTGATTTTCAAAGGCTTTAAGGAAAGCTTAAGAGATTTGGTCACAATTACTGTCGTTCTGCAAATTTTCACTGGCGAAATGCTAAATGCTATCCACGAATTGAGAATTTCAGGTGGGAGCGAAAGTTTTCCACAGATTTAGTAGGTTCAAGTTGGTCACGTGGATTCACCACAGTTTGTAAGGGATTTGTATGTGATTTCTGTGTGCACCATTCTGTATGCTTTGCTACAATATTGACAAATACTATTTAAATTTTTTGCCTGAAAATTTAGGGTAGCTTAATGTGACCGCACCTTAACATTTTAGAATTATCACAACTTAGTAATATTTCATATCAAGTTTACCAGAGAGCTATGTAACAATTTATGACAATAGCTTATATATTTTATAACATTCAACTGATTGATTTATGTTCGCAGATACTCGGCTGGTCCATCATTATCATATCAGCAATAGTAGCGCTGATCGGGATTTGCTTTAAGAACTGTCGCTCTCAAGTAAGCTACCTTCAGTTAACTTTCCAGAAAATCTACATGGAGAAGGAAAGGGAAAAGTTTGAGACTTTTGCAGAAGACTATGCCACCAAACTAGCAGAGAGAAACCTCAAGAGTTTCTTTGACAACAAGTGCCCTGAACAATTTAACTTTCCAAATCACAAAGCCTGGGAGGAGATCTCTGCTGTATACACCTTTAAAAAAAGCGAACAGTACTACAGCACACTGCAGAGATACGTGGATCGCACAGATCGAGACTTCAGCCCTGAGAAGCATCCTGTTCTAGAGGGGGAAGATGGCATAGAGATGGCTTAGAAGCACAAGCTGCATGGACTGGTAACTGAATAGCCAAGAATATGACCTTGAAGACGAAAAACTGTGAATCTAAGCAGAATATGTTTTTGGTTTGGTCGCTACAACCTGTATTGAAAATAAAGTAATTGGCAGTTTTGTTTTATCCACTTAGGAGGTGGTCCTGGCGGCACATTTTTTTTTGTAGCATTTTACACACAGGTCTCAGACCATAAAGATTCTGACAGATTTGAGTGTCTGTGGTGTTTTCAATAAGAACATCCAATTTGCATATTGTTTGAATGTTGCATTTCAGGTTTTACAAAGTCAAGGAAAGGAAAGAACACTTATTCTCATGGTTATTTGTCATTTAGGCCCTCTGTGAATCAAGAGCTCTCTTGTGCTCGTATAAAGCAGTGTTTTCGATGCACTTTAATGCATGACAACCTCTTGTATATGTAGTATTGGTATGTAATTATCCAGTTGAACAATACTGATTAAAATGTACAATATGATCACATTGTACTTATGCCATCCAACAAAATATAGAACATGTAAACATGTAAACCACACTGCTTATTTCCTCTGCAGGTTGTAAGTTTTGACAAACAGGAAAACCACATATGTGCCCGACAAACATTTCTGCAGTAATTTTGACCGATATATCAGCTCTGAATAGGGCCCCTTTGATCAAAACAAGTTTCTGTTAGCATAGCTTTTCTAAAAGCATAAACAGAACCAGTTAGTATAGAATATCAAAATTATTACACATGGTAAAATGCTGGTTTCTGGCATGTTTGTGGGGTTTCTGGCATGTTTGTGAAAGAGAAGCACATATTCTCAGGTTGTTGGTCAGTGGACTGCAAAAAAACAATATGTCAAAACATAACAATAATAATAACAACAATATATGTTATTCATTGTAAGGCAGTTTAAAGGGGTCATGACATGTTTTTTTGTTTTGTTTTAATATGTTCCCTTAGGTGCAATTATAGTATTACTATAGTTTTTTTTTACAAAAAACTTTACAAATGTAGTGATTTATGACCTTTTCCCACCCTGTTTCTCCCCCTCTGATTCAAAAAGTCTGTTTTGGGGGCGTTTCCCCTTTAAGACTTCAGTGTTAACACCCACTGTTATGATTGGCTAACGTCAGTGCTGCTTATGCATAAATTATTAACGTTAATCATTTTGTATCACATGTAGACTACACAATGCTCCACCACGTGAAACTTCGGTCTTCCAATCTTTTACCATCGTGTCAATTCTCAATTGATTTTGATTCATATGCGCGAGGGAGGGAGAGAGAGAGAGAGAGAGAGACAGTTTGCACGACAACGATGCGAAATGAGGCGTAGTTGTCCTGGGCTGGAGGCGGTCATATGCAAACGACTGGTACGTCACTTCGCACCGTGACGTCACTTCATGGATCCAGAACGAGCTGTATTTAAAGCTTGATTAAATAAATGCTTCGTTTATAATGGGAAGGACGTCTTAAGCTATGAAACTTGCAGAAAGTTTTAATAGTACATAGATCTCTTACCAAAAGATCAAGGCAAATTTGGTTTCTCATGTCATGACCCCTTTAATTCAAGTTTAAAGTTAAAAATTTACTGCTTAGAAGTAACAAAACAGTCTTGTCCTGTCTCTCTTCACTTTCAAACATGGCAAAAAAAGGACTTTGAAATGAACAATAAAAAGTTGTTCTAACAAAACCTGATATAGATCAATTACAGTTGCAAGTTTGGCCAAAATCATAAAAATGAATTAATCATTCAGTAAACTGAACTATAAATGACATGCAGCTCATATTCATGTGAAATACAGTGACAAACGCACACTACCAGACAGACAACAACAACAAAACGTTTTTCTTGTGTTTAGAAGTGAATGATGTATACTGTTGAACTGTTATATTGTGGTTATTTTTTTTATTTATTTTTTTTTGCAATTTTGTACTGATTGCATACTTTTTGTATTTGTTTCTTGCATTAAAAAATAGAAAAATGTTACCATAATTTTCCCTGAAGAAAAGTCCATTCTGTTTTGTGCTGTATTTTCCTAGATTCCATTCCAATGACACATCTTAAATGGCCAATTGTATTATTTTTTAAGAAATGTACACTACCGGTCAAAAGTTTTAGATCAGTAAGATTTTTTATGTTTTTAAATCAAGTCTCTTCTGCTCACCAAGGCTGCTTTATTTGATAAAAAAAAAAAAAAAAAGACAAACAGTAATATTGTGAAATATTATGACAATTTAAAATGACTGTTTTCTATTTTAATATATTTTTTAAATGTAATTTGAAAGCTGAATTTTCAACATCATTACTCCAGTTTTCAGTGTCACATGATCCTTCAGAAATCATTTTAATATGCTGATTTTATGCTCAAAAAAACATAAATTTTTATTTTCAATGTGGAAAACAGTCGTGTACAATTTGCCCCCCCTAAATTCTATGTTGAATAGAAAGTTCAAAAGAACAGCATTTATTTAAAATATAATCTTTTCTAACATTATAAATGTCTTTACTGTAACTTTTGATCAATTTAACTCATCCTTGATGAATAAAAGTATTTTCTAATTTCTTTCCCCCAAAAATAAAAAATAAATTCTTCCTGCCCCCAAACTTTTGAATGGTAGTGATTAATGTTACAAAAGCTTTCCATTTCAGATCAATTCTGTTCTTTTGAACTTTCTATTCATCAAAGAATCCTGAAATAAAAATGTAAAAAACTGTTTTCAACATGGATAATAATCATAAATGTTTCTTGAGCATCGTATTATAATAATTTCTGTAGGATCATGTGACACTGAAGACTGGAGTAATGATGCTGTAAATTCAGCTTTGATCACAGGAATAAATTACACTTCACTATATTCACATAGAAAACCGCTGTTTTAAATTGTAATAATATTTCACAATATTACTGTTTTTTTGTTGTTGTATTTTTTTATCAAATAATTGTAGCCTTGGTGAGCAGAAGAGACTTCATTTAAAAACATAAAAAATCTTACTGATCTAAAACTTTTGACCGGTAGTGTAGCTTAAATGGCCAATTAAAACATATTGCTGGTAAACAGGTGTGTGATGGCAGTGGACAAGCTGATACCTGCAACACGGACTGTGCCAGTATTACAAAAGCTGAAGTAAGTCCATCTTAGAATTTAAAATGGTCTGAAATGGTCCACGCTGTTTCAGCAGACAGGATATAACTGTACACAAAACCATATCTAGAATAGGGAAGGGCTTCATTTTTGTAGTTACTTCCCATATATATATGGAAGTGTAGGTCAGAGGCAAAAAATAAATAAAAATAAATAATAAATAGGCTAAATATATATATATATATATATATATATATATATATATATATATATATATATATCATGTAAGTAATTCAAATTAAAAGGTGAAACTAATATATTTAATATATATAACTATATACATATGCATGATTATACCTTTCAGAGGGCTGACATATCTTTATTTAAAATCTTTTTATTTATTTTATTCCATGTAGGCCTAATATTCTAATTTTCTGAGATTTTTTTTTAATATGTAGGCTATATTTCTTTTTATTGCCTCTGACCTACACTCCCATCAGTGTATGTTTAATTCATAAATCCCAGTAAAAGGGGTTTAAAAAGGGTTTGTGAAATGGGCAGCATGCTAGAATTAAACTTTAAATAAAGAGGTAATATAAAAGACAACAATTACAAATTAATTCCTGAATGTTATGTTTTAAAACTGATTAAATCTAAAATAATAACAGATATAAGTTGACATTTATTATATAAATGTAAACTTGCTTTGATAGTGGAGTAGAGAGGCAGTTTTAGGAAAGCGGCTGCACCGTCAGGCTATAATAATCCATGCCAGATTCGAGCCTTTTTATATTTGTTTTTCTTTTATCCATTGTGTATTGTATATACAATCTATTGGAACAGAATCAATAGTGTGATAACACCAATTACTACAATTGTACTAATGTTTAGCAGAACGAGTAAAACTGGGGTGTTACTTTCGCCACCCAGACATCATTGATGATCCCAGATGACATCGATGCTGGATGGGCCTTAGCACACGTTTCTTCCATGCAAGCTCTTATCTATGGACATTTGTGACATAAAATGACTGACTACGGCGAGGAGCAGAGGAATGAACTAGAAGCAATAGAGTCCATTTACCCAGACTCATTTACAGGTAACGTTAAGATAGAACGCAAGTAACAGTTATATGTTTTTTATGTCCATAACTTCGTTACGCTTTCCAATTAGCTGCCTTGTGCCTAGCTTTTCATGAAACAAAGTTAGTTAATCATGCGAGTGACTCAGTCATCTTGATATATTTCTTTATAGCCGCAGATTGAGCTGTCAAAGGTTAAGAAACTATTCAAACGATAACCGATGTCCAACGATGATATGTCAGACAGAAGTTGACTGGCTAACTGTTATGTTAAACATCAGATTTATTTGTGTGCTGAACATGGAAGCGGTGATCTCTGAAGGTTTCACTAGATTGTTTGTTTTTCTTTGCAATATATATATATATTCATATAGTGCTTTCCGAGAATCCCACAAGCTTCACCATCACAGTTACTTCTGATGCAGGAGAAGATGATGAAAGTAAGTTCGTGTGCCTTATTATCTCAGCAAAAGTAGAACAATGTCAGTGCACGTAATGTTACAGTATCTTTTTATTTATTTATTTATTTTACCATCATTAAAGTTTAGCTCAAAACATCACCAGCACTGATTTCTGTCTGTTTCAGCGGTGGAGGCGACCCTGAAGTTTACATATTTGGAGAAATATCCAGACGAGCCCCCTCTTTGGGAGATCTTTTCACAGGAGAACCTGGAAGATTCAGACGCTGAAGGCATTCTAACGCTTTTGCAGCAACAGGTCTGCACACCTGACATCATACCCAGCAAAAACACATTAACAATTGATAAAGCGCACATACTGATGATGGCTTACACACATTGTAGCCCTTTCTAATAACCTCTTTCTTTTGCAGGCTGAAGAAAACTTGGGAATGGTCATGATATTCACATTAGTTACAGCTGTGCAGGAGAAACTTAATGAAATAGTAGACCAGATTAAGAGCAGAAGAGAAGAGGAGAAAGAAAACAAAGAAAGAAAAGAAAGGGAGGCCGAAGAAGCTGAGAAGGTTGGTTGTGAGCATAGTGTAACTTCTGAGTGTAGTGTAACATTAATCATGAAATCCAAAAGCATCTTTTATAGTTACCCTCAGGATATTGACTGGTTTGAGCTGTTACACGAAATTCAACAGACAGGGCAAAGTCAAATTCATACTTTTTCAGAGCCATTCAAAAACTGGCCATGGAAAGACTGTTATTATCTAATGAAAGATTTGTGATTTTCATGTTACTTTCAATAACATTTGTTTAGCCAGAATACACAAGCACTGTGCTGTCAATGAAGCAAAATTGTGCCAGATGTAATCACAGCATCTGCCAGTAGAGGCCCACAATAACCAACAAAAGTTAGACCAGTTGGGTGGAAATAGTCCATCCCAACTGTGAGGCAATGTTGCTTTTGTATAATTTAAAGAATGTTATTGTCTTGAATGGTAGTTTTGTAAATAGTTACACTGGGGGTTAAAAGTTAAGGTGTAATACTTATGGTAAAAACAGTAACATTGTGAATTATTATTATTATTATTACAATTTAAAACCACTTTATATTTTAATATATTTTCAAAGGTAATTAATTCCAGTGATGGCAGAGCTGAATTTTCAGCATCATTACTCCTGTCTTGATCCTCACATGAAACATTTCTGACTATTATCAATGTCGAAAACAGTTGTGCTGCTTAATATTTTTGTGGTAACCATGATGTACTACTATTTAAAAGTGTGGGGTAAGTAATAATTTCTATTTCAAATAAATGCTCTTTTTTTTCCTTTTTTTTCAAGAATCCTGGAATTTTTTTAATCTCAGTTTTCACAAAAATATTACCTAACATTACCTAACAAAATACCAACCTAACATTATTACATTATAACATTATTGAGCCTGAATATTAATTGATAATAACTGATCACTAAATCAGCATATTAGAATGACTTCTGAATGATCATGTGACACTGAAGACTGTAGCAACAGCTGCTGAACATTTCACATTATTACTGAACATATCACATTATTACATTTTAAAATATATACATTTTAAAATGTACTAATATTGCACAATATTACTGTTTTTACTGTATTTATGATCAAATAAATGCAGCCTTGGTGAGAGACATAAAATATCTTAATTATTATTATTTTTTTTAAATTACCTCCAGTGTATCTAGCACACTTTATATTAAAATGGAAAGTCTTTATTTTGACTGATCTTTGTTTCTTTTTTGTTTTTCACAGTTTGCATTCCAAGGCACTGTGGTCACAATTGAAAACTTCTTATCATGGAAAGCAAAATTTGATCTTTGTTTCTTTTTTGTTTTTCACAGTTTGCATTCCAAGGCACTGTGGTCACAATTGAAAACTTCTTATCATGGAAAGCAAAATTTGACCAAGAAATGACAGAACTAAAGAGTAAAAGGCAGAAAGAAGAGGAGCAGGCAGGAAAGGCAAAACTCACAGGTGAATTACTAACCTAATATTTACTCCTCTGATTTACCACCCGTTGTTACGTTCTGCTCATTAACTTTTTTCTGTTACAGGAAAACAGCTCTTTGAGACAGACCATAATCTTGACACATCAGATATCCAGTTCTTGGAGGACGGTCAGAAATGTCAATTGTTATTATTCTAAATACAAGTTTTATAGGATCCCATTTGCTTTTTTGCGATTATAGTTCAAAATGGCTCTTCTCTGCTTTTTCCGTGTAGTTGGGAGCAGTGTGGAAGTGGATGAGTCGCTCTTCCAAGACATGGATGATTTGGACTTGGATGAAGATGACCCTGATTTCAATCCACTGGACTTGGGCAGTGATGAAGACTGAATCGTGTTAACTCTCGACCTGATATGAATGGTATAGATGCCAATATCCTCCTGTGGAGCAGGACTTCAGCTCATCCGCACTAAACAAACTTTTCAGTCACTACCATCTATGGTAAAGAATATTTTATGAAAACTTTCAAACATTGTCATTTGTACAATTATTGCCATTAAAAACCGTTGACTTGTTCTCTTATTCATATGAATGGCTTCATTTATACAAGAGTTATGTAAAGTTGAGGCTTCCCAGAAATGTGGCATGGCAGGTAGTGCAACCTGAACCTCTCAGTAAAATAATTTACCTGTTTTTCCTTCTCTCTTCCTGCTGTATATAAGGTTATTAAGCATATTTTAAAAACACTTCTATAGCGGTGAATTAGATACTACGTTAAATATATATTTATTTTTTGTGTTCCCATTTGTTCAAAAATAGGTAAAACATAGAGAAAACATTGCAGGATTTACGATATCGATGACCGTTAAAACGCGCCATCACAATCGGTGAAAAGGGTTGATTGCGTATGTGACATCATTGTGTGATTATGTAAACAAACAGGTAAAACGTGTTTTTTTAACCGTTCACTGTCTAAAAGAATCAGCTTGCGGAAAAGAATTGGACTTCCCATGAACGTCTTTCATTTTCTGTTGGAACCACTTTGTCAAATCTCTAATTCTGTGCAACAGCAGCCTTCTTGTCACCAACAAACAGTTCCTGTTCAGTTAAGCAGTGAGATTATATAATCTATAATTAAATTCAATATTTCAGTATTTTCAGATTAGTTAAAGGCAGGGTAGGTGACTTGTTCCAGAAACATATTTGTTATGCTAAATGAAAGTCTCTTCACACCCTGATAGCAATCACTAAGTTAAGTGGTCTAATGTGTTGTATGGGTGTAATATATATTATATCTTCTGTGGAAGCCGTAGGAAGCCATAAAATCCTCCTTGCTTTGCGCGTTCAAGTGTTTTGGAGGAGGCGTGGCTTTGTATCTCAGAAAGGAGGGTTGGGTCTTATTTTAAAGCTAACTTGCTATTGCTAAAAATACCTACCTTACATTTATCAATGTAAGAGATTATTGGCTGTCTTAGAACAGTACATGTTTAGAACAGATTTAATTCTTATCTTTATAATATACAATGATTTACTCGAATATAACTTTTAAGTTCACTGTAGGAATAAGATGGGTGGAAACATTCAAGAGGTAGTGGTTCATACGAGTCTTAAAAGAGATATAGTCAACCCAAAAATTAACACACACGTCTTATAAAGTTCACTATCAGTAAAAACTTACCATGATTATAAAATGAAAGGATTAGTTCACTTTAAAAAAAACTTTTGCTGATAATTTACTCACCCCCATGTCATCCAAGATGTCCATGTCTTTCTTTCTTCAGTCGAAAAGAAATTAAGGTTTTTGATGAAAACATTACAGGATTTGTCTCCATATAATGGACTTCAATGGACCCCAAACGGTTCAAGGTCCATTGAATAAGTGAACTAATCCTTTAAGATTCTGTCATCATTTATTCCCCCTCATGTTTTTCCACACCTGTATAACTTTCTTAATCAGGATCAAAATCAGCAGAATAAGTCTCAGCCCTCATTTACTATCTTTGGGAAATAGGCTGTCACTAACATTCTGATAACAACATCTTTTGTTGTACAGCTTAAGAAAAATGCAGGTTTGCACTGCACAACATCAGGAAGGTCAGGCCTTTCCTAACTGAGCATGCAACACAACTTCTCGTCCAGGCCCTGGTTATCTCTAGGCTTGATTACTGCAATGCTCTTTTGGCAGGACTTCCATCATGTGCAACTAAACCTCTACAAATGATCCAGAACGCTGCAGCCCGTCTTGTCTTCAACGAGCCCAAAAGGGCCCATGTCACTTCTCTGTTCATCTCACTGCACTGGCTACCACTTGCTGCTCGCATCAAATTCAAGGCTTTGACGCTTGCTTACAGATCTACCACTGACTCAGCTCTGTCCCACTTTCACTCACTCCCACGAGTCTACACCCCGACCAGAAACCTACGATCGGTTAATGAGCGGCGGCTCGTGGGCCATCACAGCGAGGCACAAAATCACTCTCCAGAACATTCTCATTCACGGTTCCATGCTGGTGGAATGATCTTCCCACCCTCATCCAAGTATCCCTGTCAGCATTTAAAAGTCAGCTGAAAACTCATCTCTTCCGTGACTACTTAACATAAAAAAATATATATATTCCTTCCCCTTGTCTGATTTTTACAACTCTGAGCAATGCCAGAACTTTGTATTTTGAACACTTCTTGTGTTGTTTTTGCCTCTTCCCGATGACTCGCTTGCTTTAGTCCTTAGTTGTAAGTCGCTCTGGATTAAAGTGTCTGCTAAATGACTAAATGTAAATGAAAAACATGAAAGAATTCTTAGTGTGAGAAGAACTTGATAGGCTAATTCTACTTTACGTGTGTGCTAACAGTGAATTACAGTTAGTGAATTCTGGACACGTACCATGGATTAAGGTTTCAGACTGTGAGAAAGTTTGTTTCTTCCCCCTCCCCTAGTGTCATCTGCAAT
The DNA here is from genome assembly GCA_031834385.1 of Semotilus atromaculatus. Taxonomy (NCBI): domain Eukaryota; kingdom Metazoa; phylum Chordata; class Actinopteri; order Cypriniformes; family Leuciscidae; genus Semotilus; species Semotilus atromaculatus. The sequence continues at coordinate 5,320,188 of JAULUF010000019.1, read as the reverse complement.
ACAATAAAATAACCAAAACAACCAAGCCTTTCCAATGTACAAAAAGCGGTTTTCACAATAATGCCATAGTAGAACCATTTTGGGTTCCTCAAAGTACCTTTGAGTCATCATTTCTCAAAAAAAGCATGTTTTTTCTCAGTGTGAAGAACATTACAATAATCTAAAGAACCTTTTTCCATTATAGAGACCCTTTTGTCCCATTAAAAGGTTTAAGAGTGTGCAGTGTTGCATTTGCAATCTCATTAAAATGCTGATGACTATTACAAAGGTTTAAATGTCTCTTTACTTTTTGAGCCATGGATCATCTATATGGCCAGAAATCCAAAGAATGTTTGGTGTCCTACATTTGATAAATTTTTCTGAGAAATTCATGGAAGGAAATGGTGAACAAAATGCTTTTTCTTTAATCTAATCTACTGTAAATTCTTATTTCAATCAAAACCACTGTTTTAGGGTTAACTATGCAATAAGCCATGTTAAGAGTTTTCTGTATAACAGTTATAAGTGTGAAAAAGCTTAATGTATTGTTTTTCCTTATTAAGTATAGCATAAGAATTTTGGTTCCCCCAGGTAATCTTATGTACAAAAACCACATTGGGTGTATTAGAAAAGCATTCTTACGCTGAGAGTTCAGATAGACTCACAGTGCATAAGGATAAAGGCTGACAAACATCAAACATCCCTTGACCACTGATAGGGTCAACAATGGATACCACGTGCATAAAACTGTAATTGAAAGACAAAATGACCTAATCATTCAATGAATCAAAATCTGAAGAACTGAAGATTCACACACACATGATGACACAATAATAACTGACTTATTGTGCAGCTAGTAAGATAAAACTCTTTATTTATTATTGTTTGACATTTATACAAAAATACAGTTTCATAGTCTGTTTCAAGAGACTAGTAGATAAAAGTAGCTGGGAATACATAAAACTGCAGCAGATGTGCACAACTGCATCAAGGAATTTTCTCAGCACATAGTGTTCTTGAATTGAGAATGCGGCTCTGAAAAACAAATACGCCATTCAGTAGTTGAACAGTTTAACATAGACTGTCCATACAAAAATATCTAGATGAAATACATTTACTGAAATTAAGAGTAAATTAATAAAAAAAAAAATAGTTAATTTCAGCAGTTATAATGCCCAAATAAATAACTAAAGCAATGAATTCCTAAAGCTGTAGGTCTAAATTACCTGTTTCTCTTCTGGTGTTAGCACCCCTTCTAAGGCGACCACTTGATACTGTCTGTGTTTTAGGCCACTGGGCAATTTGCGCATACGACGTACCATAGTAGCTACTGTATTCTGTGACAACACTCGCCTTATTTCCCCAGGTGCAAACTCCGGATCAAGGAGGAGCAGAAACAGGTTGCCATTTACTTTCTGTTCCACTCCTACAATCGAGCGACTGTGGCCTGATCATAAAAACAGAACAACATGTACGTCATCTTACAAAGGCGATTCTTTTCCTGTGAGGAAATCAATACTATCTAGACTTTCATGAGGGACAAGTGCTGAAGTTTACAAGAGAAACTCGAGTCTTAAAATACCTTGGTGCTGGAGGTATAAAGGTGGTAATGTTGTTTGCACTACTTTGGCCGGCTGTCTTGCACTCCTACTGGCAGAATGTGAGAAATATTGTTTTACCCACTCAAACATTCTGAGGTGTGTGTCTCCTGGGCCAGTGGGCTTGTGAAAATCCACAATCCGGGCTCTAAAAATTAAGGACATTTAAGATATGAAATTAATTTTATTTAAGCTATGTACATGTACTGTCCTGTTCAAAAGTTTATGGTCAGTAAGATTTTGTAATGTTTTTGAAATAAGTCTTCTTTTTCAATTTAATGCACCCTCGTTGAATAAACGTATTCATTTTTTCTCAAAACAAAAATCTTAGTGACCCCAAACTTTTAAATGGTAGTGTATGTGTGAATGTAAACTTGGGATTTCAATATATACTTCACACTAAGGGAGGTGAGAACTGCATAGATTTCTGTAGCTCCTATCCAAGCCCGTGTCCCCTGGAGCCGATGTTTGAAGTGTGAAGCACCCTGAGGATCTGCGCCTTGAGCCCACGCCTCCTCGATCATGGCCTGCACTCTCGGGATGCTGGGAACTGAAACTGAAGGAACATTTTATGATAGGTACTACTCAACAAGGAGCTAAGAGAATACATGATGTTACTGATGTTGTACCAGGTAAAAGATTATACTGCTCCATCCTGCGCAAAGATGAAAGAAGCATCTGGAAGTTTCTGTAGCCGCATCCCCAACCTTTGTCCCCCTCCGAAGAGGAGTAATGATCAGTCTCAGCACAGAGCCACACATGCGAACAGTCGGAGGCGTCCCTCTGGTAGTACCTATACAGAGCTTCTATAAGTCCTGAAACAGAAAGGTTAACCAGCTAAATCTAAACCTTCAGTTACATTATGCAGTTTTATTTTCTACAGGTTTCTGTAGAATTTAAATATAACAATTATACAATTAAAAATAACAATAATAAATGATTGTTGTTTATGAAAAAAACATTTAACAACAAATAAATTAATAAAAAATGCATCATGTATAATAATAAAAATATATATATACATACGCTACCGTTCAAAAGTTTGGGTCAGTACGATTTTTTTAAAATAAATCAATTTCATCCAACGAGGAGACATTAAAATGATCAAAAGTGACAGTAAAAACATTTATAATTTAGCCTAAAATAATCCATTTCAGATAATCTTTGTGTTTTTTTTAAAATAATGTATCATGGTTTCCATAAAAATATTAAGCAGCACAACTGTTTTCAACATTGATAATAATCAATAATCAAAATAAGACATTTTTCTTGAACACTAAATCAGCATATTAGAATGACTGGAGTAAATTTTGAATTTAAAATATTTTATTTGTTTAATATTAAATTTGAAATATTTCACATTATGGTTTTTACTGTTTTTTTAATCAAATAAATGCAGTTTTGATGAGCATAAGAGACTACAAACTTTTGAGCAGTACTGTAAATTTAAGTCAGTTCTAAAGATACAGAACTGGACAGATTTTCAGTCCAATAATTTACCACCTGGACCAAATATGTGTAGATTACTGGTATAGCTATGATGCTATCAGACCTGATGTTTTGCTTCTGCCATCATCCACCCCTGAGGCCAGAGATTCAAGCATCTCTACTCTTTTCCTGTGGAACTCTGCAGGAACCATCTGACCTCGAGACACAGCCCTCTCCATATTCCTCTCCATTTGCTTTCGATAACCACCACGGTTATCAAGCCCAAACTGCTTCTAAAAACCACAGGAAGAAAAAAGAAAGGTTTTTTTTGTGTGGTGGATTCGACACGAAGGTGAGTAAATGACAGAATTTTAATATTTTGGGTGCACATTTCCTTGAATTCTAATAGTAAAGATGTCTGAAGCAGAGCATATGAGCGGAGTGGAGCGGTGAGAATATCCGCTCCTCGCTCACGGAACTGTTCACCCCTCCGCTCCCCCGCTCAAAGCCACATCAGGCCGCTCCGCTCATTGTCGCTCAGCACTCAACGCAGTTTGCTTCGCGCTCCACTCAAATCTCCCCCCGCTCGCTTCAAAAAAGGAAAAAAATCTGCATGTATTTCACTATTAGCTTAGACCACAGCCTTACCTCCAAAAGAACTAAAGAGCAACAACTAGCCTACATTTTCCAAATATAAATGTTTTATTTCAAATTAAAAATTAGGCCTGGCCTATGTAAGAAGGAATAAATAGCCTACAAAAAAGTCCTGTAAAATTAAACGAATAAATGGGCCTATATAAAAATTATATAAACACAAATATAGATAGAAGTTTTAAAAGTAAATTAACTAATTAGGCCAGAATTGTGATAACTGAACTTTCGCGCAACAGGCACAATGTATATTGGCTTAGGCCTAGGCCTATATTCATTGTACTACACACATCCTGAGGTAAAATTAAACGAATAAATGGGCCTAATAATATAAATAAAAATTATATAAACTAAAATATACATAAACGTTTTAAAGTAGGCCTATAACCTAAATTAACTATTAGGCCAACATTATGATAACTGAAATGTTGCAGCGCGCATTAAAATTGAAATAGGCTTATATCAATTGTACAAAACAACTGCTGTAAAATGAAACGAATCAATGCCTAATTATATAAATAAAAATATACAGGCTATAGACCTACAACAAAGTTTTAAAAGTAAATTAACTATTAGGCCAAAATTCTTATAACTGAACTTTTTAGCAGAGTGCACGTGGATTACAATTTAAATTGGCTTATTGTCAAATGAAAAAAAATATATATCATTTTTTTAAATTAATTGCTTTCCTTATCTACAGTTCTTTTGAGTTCACCTTCAAGAACACAAGTTTGGACAATGTCAGTCTGAGGCTTCGGGTGATTTCTTTACAGCAGGCCAGCAGCGGAGAAAACCCTCTCTGCGCTCGCAGACCCACTTGGGCGCTGAACACAATGCGAGCTACTTTACCCAGGTGGGGGAAAAGACTTAGTTAGTTTTATATTAATAGTTTCGACTGAAAATAATCTACTGTGTATGATGGATTCTGGGTCAGGCTTGACTGAGCATGCTTCAGACACGAGGAGTGAGCGCTGAGCGAAATTGGAGCGGGAAATAGAGCGACGCTCCGTCCTTTTAAAAATGCCGCTCTGCGCTCTGTCCAAGATCCGCTCGCTCGCGCTTCCCGCTCGCTCCCGCTCCACTCCGCTCACATGCTCTGGTCTGAAGCTTACCTGGAGCTTCTTAAAGTCCTCAGCTTCCCGTCTGCTCTCTAGCTCCCTCCACTTTTGCTCCTCTTCCTCCTGAAGCTTCCTAGCCAGACTCAGGTCTGCAGATGAATGTCCTTAAAACACACATACTAAATGAACATCAAGTCAGATGTTAAAAAAACAAAAAACAAAAAAACAAACAGTTTTGCTGTGGCAATAGTGTCTTTCTTGATGCACTGTACTTGTGAAGACAACCTACAGAACTTTGCAACAGGTTGCAACTCTTACAAACAATTCCATGAAAAATGTAATATGCATTTGCGTACTTAATCATATCCACATACCTGTTGCAGATGCTGAGCCGTATTCCAGGTGTAGCTCAACATGCTCCTGCAGGGAGGTGCTGCTGGAACAGCTCAGAGAACACATTGGACACTCATAACGTATCACACCTGGAGAATGGAGATTCCAATTATACAGTTACAGTTTAGTTTGGTCATTCACTTTTCGAATGAGCAGAGCTGACATATCCTTGCTAACCCACCTGATCTGCCATTGCTTGTAGAAGATGCTTCTGTTGAAGTGCCAACATCAGGATCGGCCCCTTAAAAGGGCAAACCATATCAAACATCAATCATAGACCGTTAGTGATAAAAAGAGAGTAAAATAAACAATTCGTTACTTTGTAAACATGCAAATATTCTTGATGTTTTGAGCTAAGACACCTTCAGTCACACCTTGGTCCTGTAAATGAAGCTCAACATGCTCCTGTAGAATAAAGCAGTCATTGCAGACCAAACTGCACATTGGACATGGAAATCGCCCTTCTGCAACACACAAAGGGAAAAGTATTAGCCTAATGGCTTACTGTAAAATCAGTTTTATGTTGTAAAGTCAAGAGCACCTTTATTAGGTGAGGACAAGCGCTTCTGCTTTGATTTTCGATGCCCATCTTCTCTCTCTCTTCTGGGGTTAGTGCTGGGTGTTTGTGTAGTCCTGACCAGTTGTATTGCACCATTCGCTGTAGCTGCGGCAGGTGGTGAACTCTTCAAGCTAGTCGAGGTTTCCTGAGAAAGGGTGGTCCCTGTAATAGGAACGCCCATCCCGTTTACCTGAAAGGGTGAAGGGTGGACAGATGACGGGGGTGAGACTTGAGATACCTTGTGCGTATTTTTCACATTGGAAGTCCTTGAAGTATTGAGACTTTGAGGAAAACAGTAATTTGAGTTTTTCTGTCCACTGTCAACCACTGTTGCATTCATGTCCTTGCAGTCTTTTTCTATGTGTGCGGTGTTGATGTGGAAGCTCAGCTCATCGTACAAGACCCCGGACAAAGAGCAGAACGGGCAGGCCATCATATTCTCCATGTGACTTAGGAGGAGATGTGTTCTCATCTCTGCTTCAGATGGGAGCTCTTCACAGCAGATGTCACACACAGGCATCACACAAGGCTGGATGAAAAGAACGGAAGAGTAGTTTCAGACAAAATTTCATAGTTACAACAGATTTTGTTAGCACAATAAAATTGGGGCAAATTAACAACCACTACCATCAAGGGGAAAAAAAAATCTAAATGATAGAGTGATCCTGAAAGCTTCTTACACTGTCTGAAGGATATCTAATATTAATTTATTCTGATTTTACAATAGTGCAGACCTGTCACAATGACTTTAATGTATCTTGCTTTGAAATTGAATGCTTGTGGGTTTAATTATCCTGCCTTAATATTACAATAGAAAGTGAAGGAATGACCAAAATACATCAAAATATATTACATAACACTATATTGATATTTATAATCATAATTAATATATAAAACATGAAATATTCAGATTTTTTTTTTATTCTAAAAACATTTGTGTGAATGGCAAGTGGAATAAGACTAAAGTGGGTGGGGGGTGGATAAATATACAGGGTATATGCAGGAATCATAGAGATGAATTTACTACCTTTTACTACCTTTTTTACTACCTCCACAATATTTTTTACTACCAACACGACATCAAGCAGCAGCCCTTTTTTGGGGGGTGTGGGAGAGGTATGCAAAGCACCACTTACTACTTACTATAAGGTATGGTGTGACACTGTCACACACATCCTACATATTAGGTACACTAATGTTTAATTGTGATCATTACAAAAAAAAACATAATTGACAATGACAATATTAGTGTCGAGTTGAGTTTCAGTTGTCCTTATCTGAACCCTAGCCCTTGAGTTATCCTAACCATAACGTTAGCCCTTAGCCCTAATAAGGTGAATAATAACAAATAATCGAAATACAATAGATCAAAGAAAAGCTACAAATGAAATAAACTGTTTTTAGAGTTTTTCGGGTAGATTGGTAAATACATTTGAATAAAGTAATCAAATGTGAAAAATTTGCATATTCATTAGTGTATAGCTAAATAAAATAGATGGATATTTTTGTAAAGTTGAAAAGGGTAGACTATTTAGTCAAGAGCAGTGAGTAATTTATTTGTCCTTTGTTTGATTAACATTAAAACACAGTAGCAGGTTTATTAAATTGCTGCCCCTTTAAGACAGAAGGCACGAACATGGCTACGTTCACTTGAGATATAACTGACTTTTGTTTACTAGGATAGTCGTCAAGACGGGCGTTTTTACATAATTTTGTGACGTGAAAGACAATTTAATTTAGTATTCGCGCGCTGAGGCGCTGGTTTGCGGGGCACGCGCTTTGGATGTTTGCGTTCATGGAACTACTTGATATGCACACGTCCAGTAATAATGTAGGGAACCACTCGTTATACATAAATCAGGTAACAGGTCAAGTTTTACTTTACTTACATATACGATTTAGTTTTAATCCAAATAACACGTGCTGAGTGAATGATCAGGAGCATTCAACAGAAGTGCGCCCGCGCGCTCTCTCTCTCGTCAGTTAACGATAATAATAAGCTAGATGATGACCCGTTTTAATTTTCTTTGCCATTGACATCCGATTGAACTATAAACTTTCCACTGATGTCTGTTTGAAGGGATGTGCTCGACCAGCTCGCGCATCTGTGCCGCTGCGCGCTCAATCCATTGCACGTTTCCAGTGATCGCGCACCACAGCTAAGTTGTGTTACTATATTGCGTTTAATATTCCACTAGTAAGACATATTTACTTCATAGACAGCCTTATTTTTTAGGGAAAAAAATGGAATCTCGTATATTTTCAATACTAATTGAAAACCATATAGACCCAGTTAGATGGGGCTTCGAAAATTTACTACCTCGTCAGATGACGTTTACTACTTTTTACAACTTTTTACTGGCCTTAATTTGGCATAATTTAATTTACTACCTTTTACTACCTTTTACAACCCCGCGGAAACCCTGATATAGTAAACTTCTGTTAATATTTTAAATAAATACTATTAATATTAAACAATTATTTGTACATAATATGTATAATTAATGTAATTATACACCTGTGTAACGTTTGTTTATAAAGCCATAAAGGAAATTATAATCGCATTTAGCCAAAAGCTCATTACTGAAACAGATATATGTTTAGCTTGGTATGTGTAAGGGACGCATTTAAAATGTTATTATCAGCTAATAGCAAAACTCCAAGAGGCGGCTATTTGACCTACTTAATCTGAAATCTGGATTATACTGAGGCGCTCCTGACGCGACATTATGCATCGATTCTGTCAACAAAACTGGACAATAAAGCTGCAACACAAACAATAACATATCACATGTAAAACTCTTCTTATACTGACTGCACAACAACAAAAACCCACTTTGAAACTTAAAATCGCTATTTGAATGCAACGTAAGTTACCTTTTTAGAGGTAGAAATGTTGACGAACAATAACCCGTTTCGCTTTCCATTTATTTTTATTGAATGAGGCCGCTCATGAAAACCGGAAACAGCAGCGGACGTGACGTTCACGCCAACAGTCGACGCCATATTGCCCTCAGCTGGAGGAACGCGGGAGGGTTTTGGGAGAAATTTAAAAACACACGACCAGCGTTTCCCTCTCCGAACCACGACTAATGGGTGAGAATCATTCACAATCTAAGATGTAAATGTATTTTCTTTTCAGGGAGCGAATGAGGTAACATGGTCATTAGACAGAGTAATTAAACATTTTGACGTGCATGCCAAGCTAGCATAACACGGTTAGCATGTTAGCATAGAGCACAGTTTAGGATGAAAGTGAAAAGCCTGCTGGAATTAAGTGATTATAAACCTTTAACGTATTAAAAGTGTGTTTGTGGCTTTATATGACTGTATATATTGTGAACTGTATGGTCTTGGTTCCAACTGTCCAGCTATTGCACACTAAATATGTTCTAATGCGCAACAGAAATAGATGGAGACCAGGAACATGTAGGTGTTTGACGAGCTAAATAAACTGTGTTGTATCAATGTTGGTACTCAGGCTTATACGTTTAATGAGAACCATGATTGCTTATAGTGTGTGGAAAAATGTGTGTGTATGATTAGGCCAGTCCTCCCCTATTCATACATATCAAGCTGATCCGATTAAAACAGCATTGTTTACAAGTGCTGCATTTGTCTAACCGAGTGTTTATAAGGTAGAGAAGATGGACGTATGGTTTGAACCTTAAAGAGAAAGTTTTTTCTAAAAATGAAACCGCTGTCTTCATTTGTTCATGTTCCAATCCCAATCTGTATAATTTTCTTTCTTCCACTGTGGAACAAAATATGTAAGACACTAGTTCATCTTCAGGAAAAAAAGGAAGATCTTTTTGATTAAATCTGAGAGCTTTCTGTCCCTCCATTGACAGCTACGCAACTACCACTTTAACGCTTCAAAAAGTTCATAAAGAGATTGTAAAACTAATCCATAAGAATTGAGCAGTTTAGTCCAAATGTTCTGAAGAGACACGATCGCTTTGATGAACAGATTGAATTTTGGCTTTTAGTCACATAAAACATTCATCAACTCAGACATCAGTTGTGGTAAACGGAAGCGCAACTATGTTCGGTTGATGTGCGAGAACCAATGAGGTACATTCTCGTGTGTTACGCAGTAAGTTTGAGCTTCGGTAAGAACCAATAAGGTTCATTCTCTTACGTTACTCGCATAGACTATAAAACAATGGGCATAGTGTCCGTGACGTCACCCGTAGGTTTCTGAAGAGCATTTTTGAAGCCCAAAGTGGGCGGACCCGGCCGACGCTATCTGCCAGCCCCTCACTCCCGAATATCTGAAAATGGGAAAAGAGGTGGGACATGGGTGGAGCTGGGTGAAAGTGTCTGGTTTTATACAGTCTGGTAATTACATGCCTGTTTGCTACACATATTTTTGAGGACATGTCAACAATTAAAACAAATACTTCCAATATAGTCTGTGTTAGCGCTATTTATGAAATGCATGCGTAACATCATATGACAATGTTTCTGACTGTTTTATACAGTCTATGGTTTCAGCCTACAGCTAATCACAGTCTGTCGGATTCTGAAATGTAGTTAAGTTATTTTTTTTTTTTTATTATCAATAATAAATAAATGAATAAATAAAATCATCTTAGAATTTCACTCACTGGACCATCTTCTTGGATGGTCTGTTAGTACAATTAACTGCATACCAAGCCATATTTTGATAATTGTGTGAAATAATACAGCAGAGACCATAACCAGCTAGAATTAGCTGAGGTGATGTGACGGCTAACAGACATCAGGCTGCCGCTTGGTTATGCAGCACGTTTGAGCTTCCGCAAGGACCAATGAGGTTTGTTCTCTTGCATCAAGCAGGTTCGGTTGAGCTTCTGTTTGTTCGCTAATCAATGTTTATGTGAATAAAACCCTAAATTCAATCTGTTCTGTTCATCATATAAAATGATCGTGTCTCTTCAGAGAATTTGGAATAAAACATTCAATTCATATGGATTTGTTTTATGAGCTCATTAAAAACATTTTGAAGCGTCAAAATAGTAGTTGCGTAGCTGTCAATGGAGGGACAGAAATTGCATAGATTTAATCAAAAACATCTTCATTTGTGCTCCTAAGACGAACGAGTGTAACGACATGAGGGTGAGTAATAAATGACATAATTAAAATTTTTGGGTGAACTATTCTTTTAAAGCAACACCATGGAACTTTTCCTCATTGGTCGACCTACTGGTTGGAAATTAAATTGTCCATTTCCGCTGTTGTAAATAATTTAGCCTACCGTTGAACGCACGCTCGCTGTTTATCCAGCACCTGCTTTAGAATGAACGATGTCTACAGAGAAGATAGAGTATGTTACATGATTTCGTGAAAGTATGATGTATTGCATCATCAGAAACGAAGAATAGTCATAATTTAGTTTTTGTAACGCTTGACGTAAAGCAAGTCAAATTTATAGTTTTCTTACGTCTCATTCGGACTACAGAAACGCGACTCGATCTGGCAAAATTGCATAGTGTGGTTATAGCAGATGTAGGACTGCAAAGCGAATCTAGAAGTGCCTTTCACGCTGTTACGACTTGATGAACCACTGATAAGATTTTGGAAACATTATTTTAAGGTAAAAAAATGTCCATAGTGTTGCTTTAAATGACTGTAATTAATTACAGTTAGTAATGCATTATACCCGACACTGTTCTGAACTGTGTTCTTAAAGAAGCTGAACAACAAGAAGATTAAACAGAAAATAAAGGAAGTTCAGCATGCATAGTGTCAGTTAGCACTGGTGTTACACAGGAAATGCTTGTATTGACAATGTGACAACCATAATTGCTTTCAGATAAACCATTGCTTTGGTCTTCACATGCTATTTGGCTCAAATTATGAGGAGAATTGCATACTGGCTCAACCAGTTATGTATCTTGTATGTATTGCTATAGGCTCAAATTTGATGTGCAGAATAGACAACATAAATTGAGTATCAGAATGTGCATCTGACCACATTCCTTTCTCTAATCTGAAGACGCAATGGCAAGCCCGGGCAAAGAAAACTATCGAATGAAGAGCTACAAGAATAAAGCCCTGAACACACAGGAAATGCGGAGACGGAGAGAGGAGGAGGGGATACAGCTCCGTAAACAGAAGAGGGAGGAGCAGGTTTGCCATCATTGTTTCTTTTTATAAACCCATTAAATTACATTTGTGTTTATGAAGGATTGATTGTACATTAGGGAATAAAACTGTGTATTTTGAATGGTTATATGACTGGATTTGTTTATTTAACATATCAGTTCTGTGTACATAGGAAATTAAATTGTTCTACCTTCTCTGTAGCTGTTCAAGAGGAGGAATGTGTGTATACCACCTGGTGATGAGTCCATGCTTGAATGCCCCATTCAAGACCCTGATATCAGCTCCACTGTACCTGTATCAGGTGTAAGTAATCCAGTCAAACACTATCTAAACAATCTTTGTTGGTGACATAAATGATTAGACAGTCAAATTCATAGAGAACAGGCATAAGTGTCAGTACTTTTGCCATGCTTGTTTATTTATATATTATATTTAAATGTTTATATTATCATAATTTTAAGCCTATTGAATTGATTATACATCACTTCAAATCTAGTTCAGCTGTATATGTTGTGTAATAAGGAAGCATGTTATAGAATGATTTAATATAAATTATATCATTATATTAATATCAATTATATCATTATATTAATATAAAAAGATTGTGAAAAGTTATTACTACTTAAAGTGAGTTTGTTTTTCATTTTTATACATTTTAAAATGTTGATATTTTATTTTTATATTTACATTTTTTTCCCTGTGATGGAAAAACTGAATTTTCAGCAGCCAGTGCTCTTCAATGTCACATGATCTGTCAGAAATCATTTTGATATGCTGAGTTGGTGCTCAAATGTTCTTCTTATACCAATGTTAAATGTGAAACAGTTGTAATGCAAGATGTAAAAGTGTTTCCACAGAAACATCAAGCAGCACAAGACCAATATTGGCACATTTTGTCAGTTTTCCTGGTACACTTTAAACCTTTTTAACTAAAAAAAGCACATCTAGTATGAACATTATTGTGTCAATCTGTGCAGGAAGGAGTTATAACCCAAGACATGATTCAAATGATGTTCTCTGAGGATCCAGACCAGCAGCTCATAGCCACTCAGAAGTTCAGAAAGTTACTCTCTAAAGGTTGGTGTCTTTATCCTTAAGTCTCATAGATTCAAGGATGACAATCATTTAAAGATTAAGATGTTAGTAATTTCCCTCAGAGCCCAATCCTCCCATTGATGAGGTCATCCTCACACCTGGTGTTGTCAACCGATTTGTTGAATTCCTAAAAAGGTGTGATAACTGCACTTTGCAGGTAAGAACACGTCATATTACAAGCCCTTTGAAAGCTAAATTGCCATTACAGCCAAGCTTCAAGATGGTATTGTTGCTTATTTTTATCAGTTTGAAGCAGCCTGGGCCCTGACCAACATTGCCTCAGGGACCTTTCAACACACCAAGGTGGTTGTTGAGACAGGGGCCGTGCCTATCTTCATAGAGCTGCTCAACTCAGAGTATGAGGATGTACAAGAGCAGGTGATATTTGTAGATTGTAACCTAGTTCATGCCGTTCAGCCAATAGCTGGTTTATTAGATCTCCACAGAAGCATGAAAGTTATCTGTTGTGTATAATTGTTTTTGCAGGCAGTGTGGGCATTAGGAAATATTGCCGGGGATAATGCAGAGTGCAGAGACTATGTCCTCAACTGTGGCATCTTGCCCTCTCTTCAGCAGTGAGTGCCTTCTTCTCATCCCAAAACTGCAATTGCATGCGTTTATATTTGTTGCTTTTAAAGAAGTGTATAATACCTGCTGGAAGCTATTCGTTATCTCAATAGCGCAGGTCCCTATATATCTGCCGATCCCTAATGTCAGGAAAATGGCATCAATGCATACTGTTCCAAACCCCGACCAAGCAAATATTTTGAGCTGTGATGTTAAATGCAGACATGGAAAATATGAGTCGGTTTCATGCTTTAAAAGAGGCCTTCAAACAAATTGGACACTGTTAAAGGGTTAGTTCACCCTAAAATGAAAATTCTGTCAGTAATTACTTACCCTCATGTTGTTCCAACCCTGTAAGACTCCGTAAGATCTTCGGAACACAAATTAAGATATTTGTTATTAAATCTGAGAACTAGAGCCTCCATAGGCTTCTAAGAGATTGAAACTTGCCAGCCCCAAAAGTTAGAAAGAACAATGTTTAAAATAGTCCAAGTGACTACAGTGGCTCAACCATAAGTTTATCAAGCGACGAATACTTTTTGTGTGCAAAAACAAACAAAAATAATGACTTCATTCAATTATTTATTTTCTTCTCTGTGGGTCTCTGAGTGAGTTTACGTAGTGTAACAGCGTAGCGCTTCTGTGTTGTACGTCACACGTAGGCTCACTATTGTGTGATGCACAATATATTTTTCTGGAGCACGTCTAAACTTAAACAAAACTCAGCGAATTACAGTCACGCAGGCATAAGCAATCTTTATAAACATGTACGTCTCTGCTTATCTAATCAATCTTCGTTATCTAATTCAAAATGAAAAGAAATATTCTGTTTATGTAATCTGTATGAAAAGAGAAATGTCAGTCGTTCTCATGGCAACTCATCTGTTAATGTGAACATGCCTACAGAGAGCACGCGCTATTGAAACGTGGGTCTCAGGTTCACGCCCCACCCTCGGTTCGTCCCCTCTATCTTTGCTAGGCTCTGCCCACTTTTCCAGCATTTTTCAAATATTGCCAGTTGGTGGAGTCAGTCTCTGACCAGGGGTTGAGTTACCCTTTATGATAAGATGATGCAGAACCATAAGATTGTGGGCAAAACTGGTACTGCAATCACTTTCAAATTACTGTAGAGCGGTGTATCCCCACCCCCCTGAGTTTGCCAGATAGTCTTCAAATTCTTCGCCATTTTTTGTCGTCTCCATTTTTCAAAGGAATCTCCTATACAAAAGTATTTCGGAATCATAACAAGGTTTTTTTGGATTCGTAAGGTTAGACATTTTTTTTTATCCGACACGTTTGTTGCTGCAGCTGTGATAACTAGAGCAGAGCTGGCAACCCGGATGCTGCAACGCTACTGACTTCGTGATTGGTAGATAGGTGGAGGGTGGCGCATCAGACCAAAACACATGACAACATCAACATCAGTTGAGGGCTGCAACTTCACTTTTTAAATGACACTATCCTGGCAGGACTACTGTTGTCAGTGATATAAGTATTTGGAAATGAACATGATTTCTTAATGTCTAGTGACATCAGGGCCATTTTATGATTAAATGAAATACATTTCTTACATACGGTTCCAAATGTCATTTTGTAATATCTTTTGTACTAAATGAGGTTCTAACTAAAATTGCCATGGTTACCAAACAGATAAGATAAGATTCTGAAGTTAGAATCTTTCTGTAATGCGCCCCCAGATGTCTAACTGGACCAAGCTAATAGTCCAAACCTTAACACTCAAGTTGCATTTCCTAGGTTCCAAAAAAAACAGTAGCACCTCATTGCAGTACATGAGATCCAGGGGGTGGAGTCGGATCCAGATCTAAGGGGTGGAGTTGGATGGGTTTAGGGATCAGGGGGTGGAGCTGGGTAGGTTTAGATATATGTAAGGTGGGAGGAGTTGGATCTGGATCCGACTCCTCCCCGTG
This sequence comes from Semotilus atromaculatus, assembly GCA_031834385.1. NCBI lineage: Eukaryota > Metazoa > Chordata > Actinopteri > Cypriniformes > Leuciscidae > Semotilus > Semotilus atromaculatus. Next base: position 5,304,842 of record JAULUF010000019.1, on the reverse strand, counting down.
GATTTCATGTTCTGCAGTGAGGACCATCTAAAAAAAAAAGCTTCCTGTTCTTAAATTTTTTTTTCTCATTGTATGGATTTTAAAGTGGTTAAAAAATCATGGAATCTATCTGTGTTCAAAGAATTTAAATCTTGTTGGTTGGAGCAAAAAAGTATTTTGATTAGGAGCCTTTTCCTTCTAAGAACAGCTGACACTGAATGAACCTCACTGAATGAACCTCCTCATGTCATTCTGATGTTTCCCACTCAATTGCTGGTGTGTGCTTTGTGATTTGAGATGGTGTGCTAATTTTTTTGCTGATTTGAGATTGTGTAGCACATCGGTTTTATTTTTCACCAATCCCCTCTCTTTGCAGGTTGCTTGCCAAATCAAATCGGCTCACTACCACCCGGAACGCCGTGTGGGCACTGTCCAACCTGTGCAGAGGGAAAAATCCACCTCCGGACTTTGCAAAGGTGAGTTTGCAAACCAGTTCTAGATAAACCACATTCTAAATGGATAGTTATCACATTTCAGTCATTCACACAAACACACTCTTTGTTTTAACAAGTGTTTTTCCTCTGTAAACATGATACATATACTTGACTAAGCAAATGTTCCTTCTACTCAGGTGTCGCCCTGTCTGAGCGTGCTCTCCAGATTGCTCTTCAGCAGTGATCCTGATGTTCTTGCAGATGCCTGCTGGGCACTTTCATATCTGTCAGATGGACCCAATGACAAAATCCAGACAGTTATTGACTCGGGCGTGTGCCGCAGGCTGGTGGAGTTGCTCATGTGAGGAACAGGCATGCAAACACAAGCAATAAACCTTGTGGTATTTGTTTTACCACTGACTTAAGCATACAATCCATGTGTTTTGGCCATTCACAGGCACAGTGATTACAAAGTGGTGTCTCCTGCACTGAGAGCGGTGGGGAACATTGTAACAGGAGATGATATTCAGACCCAGGTAGTGTAGCTCCTTTGTGACACGCTAAGTTGTCCACATAGAGTCAAAACATAGGAGCATTTTTCTGATCTGTTATGCTGCCCTGTCCTATGTCAGGTGATTCTGAACTGCTCCGCTCTGCCCTGCCTGCTCCATCTACTCAGCAGTCCGAAGGAATCCATCAAAAAAGAGGCCTGCTGGACAGTCTCCAATATCACTGCTGGGAACAGAGTGCAAATCCAGGTGCTTCAGCCAGACTGTGACTCTAGAAGATTATTACACAACACATTGTGTCTGAACACCTGTGGGTTGATGCTCTTTCTGTTGCAGGCGGTGATCGATGCCAACATATTCCCAGTGCTAATCGATATTCTGCAGAAAGCTGAGTTCCGCACCAGGAAGGAGGCCGCGTGGGCTATAACCAACGCCACCTCGGGAGGCACGCCAGAGCAGATGAGGTGCACTGTGGGCTCTTTTGCTTAGCTTTTTACCTCATTCTAGGAATTTGAAAGGATTAATTCTGATTGAGGACGACTCATTGCCGCTCATTTTTCAAATGTTCTGAGAATGTTGATCTTAGTTTGCTTATGTAACGCATGCTAAACCACCCACATGCTGCCTCAGGTTATCATTTACCCATAATCTGTTTTAAGACAGGACTCTGAGAGCTTAGTTATTATGAGGGGATTTGGGTTAGACTAATAACAGTCGTTAAATCACTGAGTAGGATCAAAGTGCATGATACATTTCTGGCCTGCAGATGGCAGTAATAGTCAGATCAGCTTTTTTTCTTTTTCTTTTCTTCAATATATTTGTGGTTATGTAAATACTAGGGCTGCCAATTTAACATAATAATTTACTTCGCTTAATAATAAAAACATGAACACTAATCATATTAAAATACAGAAAAAAAAAATCCAATTTAATCCACTATAAGTGATATGTTTTTTATTTGATGTTCCAAGAAGTCCTAAATTACTATGTAGTACTTTCCCCTTCTCATTTAGATATGTTATATTTATCCCTACATATACATTATAGGAGAGAAAGCTATGTGTTCTGGGGGTTAAAGCATACTTTTTAAATGATTGTAATGTTTTGTTTTACACACAGGTACTTGGTTTCTCTCAACACCATAAAGCCCATGTGTGACCTGCTCACGGTGATGGACTCCAAGATTGTGCAGGTGGCTCTGAACGGTCTGGAGAACATTCTTAGACTGGGAGAACAAGAGTCCAAACAGAACGGATCGGGCCTCAACCCTTATTGTGCCCTCATTGAAGAGGCTTACGGTAGGCATGCATCACCTCATACTTTTTCACCTTGTGCATTTTTTTTTTTTTTTTTTAGATAATTTTTATTTCCAGATTTAGAAATTATTGTATTTATAAATAATTATCGACATTATAAATATTTGTAATTAAGTTCTAAAATATTTACTTTTGTGAGCAATTTAATTTTTGGAAAATTATTTAAAACACATTATCCAATAATCTCAAATAACTGAAACTAATGGAAATCAAATGGAACAACAACATATGATTATCAGGTTGGTGGTGGTGGATATTATTATATTTTATACTGGCAAACATTATTATTGTTAGTGATAATTATATTATTATTAAATTATGCATTTTTGTGTTTGATTAGCTGCTGTTTTTTTTTATTATGTAACATTTTGAATTGTTATGCTTTTCATTCATGCAAACACTTTTTCCTCCAGTCTGTTTGTTTATTTGATTATATTTTGACTGATGTTACCCCTCAGGCTTAGACAAGATTGAGTTCCTGCAGAGCCATGAAAACCAGGAGATTTACCAGAAGGCCTTTGACCTGATCGAGCACTTCTTCGGGGTGGAGGAGGAAGACGCTAGCATCGTTCCGCAGGTGGATCAGAATCAGGGCCAATACATTTTCCAGCAGCCTGAGGGACCGATGGAGGGCTTCCAGCTCTAACCCTTACACCTGTGCTACTGGCCAATCTTCAGGCCTTGCTTCCTCCATCCTGCTTGGAGTCTCCTCTCCCTCCCTCCCTCTCTGCAGTGCAGGACCTCCGCTCCAGGCCCGGACCTGCTACTCACAGCAGAGATGACACCTGCGTCCCCCCAACCCAACCCACTAAATCTTCTATTTCCATCCTGCCCATCTTCCAAGCTCTTTTATCGAGAGAAGATCTGTGAGGTGAACCAAGGAGGGCAAAGCTCAGAGTCTGTAGTTTAAGTCCAGTTGAGACTTAAAGAAAGCATCTAGCTTTTATTATTGTTGTTGATGTTGTTATTATTAGACATTGGCACTGGTGTCCTGTAAAGTAAACTTTACTCCATGTCCCTTGAGAAATGTGAAACTACCTCTTCAATCAGAAAACAAAATGTTTGACAAACACCCAGCCTTTAGCTCTGACAGTTCTCTTCTCTTGCTAAGCAAATGCTTCTATGCAAACAAATATGTAATTTTGAGGTGGCAGAAATCATAAGGTCTATTGTAGTGTTTGGCCAGACAGAGTAACTAATGTATTTGCATTGATACATTTGCATTGGATGTATTCCTTGACTTTGTGTTCCATCACACCCACTGTGTTTGTTCACAATGCATCCATCCTGAGGGCATGTCAAGCCTAGTTACACTATTTATTTTGGCGTTTTGTTAACTAGCAGAAAACTGCTGACCTTGGAGATTCATAGCCGTATTTATTGTGCTCTTTAGAAGGAACCGGTCTGTGGGCTCCGGCTGTTGGGAGACCAGCACATAGCCCACTTCCTCTCAGCACCCACTTTGCTAATGCTGTTAATGCGTTAAAAGAGTCGCATGAAATTATTTAAGTGTGGTCACTTGATCACCAAGATGCAGTTGTTTGTTTGTTTTTGTATGTATGCATATCATTGGATTTCTCATCTCACCTGAAGGTGTTTCTTTTTGTGCTCACTGGCTTTAATTTGATTTATTTAATGTCACATGTTAGAAAGTGTTGCGATGTAGTGAAATGTGTATATTATATATACATTGAGGATAGGAGGAAATTTTTCAGTGAAATGGCCTTGGTGTGCAGTGAAATACTAATATAAGGAAAGCGTCTTTTATAGCATTCTTCATTCAAAGAACTTTATGTCCCCCACTAGTGCTCAAAATTCCTTTAAGGAATTTGTATAAAGTATTTTCTTTTTTTAATCGCTTCAACTGAATTTTACATGTAGAAGACTGCCTTTGTCATGAAACCTGTCTGGCACGAAGTTCCTCTCTTCTTTGTTTATTGGTGTGATTTATTTACTTCCTCCTCATGTTCTGCCCGTAGATCACTTGCACCCATTTTCCTTTGAAACAAGTTTGATCCAAATAAGAGTTATAATAATGGAAAGTCAGTATATTTACAAAAAAAATCATTGAGATTGTAAAATGAAACTTTATCAAGCACATTCAATTGTGTATAGTTTTGTAAAATTTCTCATGTTTGTACAATGTTTTCTAAGTTTGGGTTGTTTTTTTTGCATATGAAAAAAATCCCATCTGTTTTAAGTTATCATTGATACAACCCTTCAGTATAGAGGAGAGAGGAGATCATTGCTTTCCTCGAGGACAAATGTTGATATTGTGTGAAATAATGGCAAATAAAATGTTCTGTTACACATTTAAATAAGTGTACTGTGGTTAAATTGAGCAATAAGGTGCAGAAGTCCTTGCTGAATATAGTCATCTTTCTTGCGAAACGCAGCCTCGAGTCATGACCAAAAACGGTTTTAAATAATTGGAGATAAATTTGCATTCCAAAAAGCTAAGGAAAAAACTATTCACTAACAGAAATTCTTTTCAGTATCTTATTGTAAACGTATTACATTTTAATAATTCAGTGCTTGCCGAACACGTTACTTCCCTTTTTTTTTTACTTTTAACTAAAAAGCTGATTTCTCTATACAGTAGTAAACATTTGAAGTGTTTAAAAAAAGTTAATCAAAGTTGTCCTATGACAAGAACGGGTATTGTAATTCGGTATGAACGCAACGGGTATGTATAATGAATTACAATTGAAATTCATGATTGAAAGGTTTTAATTCACTTTAAATGTTGACTACTGTTAGTATTGTTTGTGTACTCTGTTACTGTCAATTGTGTTACATACTGTCAACGTTGTTAATTTGTTACTCTAGCTTGGTTTGCCGGTAACAGAATTGACAATTTTAAACTTTTTAGCCCAAAACTGCTAGTATAAATGCTAAGAGCACATGGCACTAATAAAATGCTGATTAAAGGTTGTATCAGTCATTTCAGGCCCAAAAAGGCCGAAACATAAATGATCACATTCATCTAATCTTTCCTAACGATCCGCTAGCTGCCCGCCCCATAAGCATGCCGTCCAAAAACCGTGTCTCTGTATGCAACCTAGGCTCTGAGATCTGCACACAAAAACAAATGGGTACAACCACCACTCAAAACCAAAATAAACAGTGTTTGAACCAATCACCGACAGGGGTGGGTGTTGTGAGGTTTTGAGCTCGTTCACGGCTGGACGAGAAGTCGGAGCAACACCCGCCCCTGTCGGTGACAGAAGACACGGTTTTTGGACGGCATGCTTATGGGGCGGGCAGCTAGCGAATCGTTAGGAAAGATTAGATGAATGTGATCATTTATGTTTCAGCCTTTTTTGGGCCTGAAATGACTGATACAACCTTTAAAAGAATTTTAAACAACCCACTGTGTGATCCATGATAAATTCTGTTTTCCTTTTGATATTGTAACAATTTTGACATTTTACTAAACTCTTAGTGTAAGAACTTTTTAGATTAAAATATTTACTCAGAGAGTACACCTTTCAGTGCTTCAGATCTTATCAGTGAGGAAAAAAAATATTTCCTGTATCTTCCATAGTTGTGGGAGATAATTCCACCAATTTAAAGCAAAGTATGGTAGCCTACGTAACAGAATTGACGCAAGATTTATGGACACATTTTTATAAGATAAAAGTTATTTTGAAACAACTTAATGTTGTAGAAATTGGGAAATTACTATTTAGGGATTTTATAAATTAAATATTGCCAAAATTAAATATTTTACGAGATGGGAAAGAAATGCACTGACTAATTCAGACAAGAAATCATGACTTTTTCAGCTATATAAGACACTTTTTACACAAAATATATTATGGCCTGTATCTTGTGATCCATGACAATGATTAACAAATTATTGAAATAATTAAAAATATAACCGTTTGAAAAAAGACACCAATTGTACCTGCAATTATAGAATCACCCTTGTGCTTATGGACAACTCTCATGCTTAACAGTCAAAGGTGTCCATATATTTGCACAGAAAAGCAATTAAAAAACAGTGTAGTGAAACGCAGAAACCATATGAACAGCGAATCACCATTTCATCGACAATTCATATACTGCCACAGACTTTGAACTGTTAAATAATAATGATACATCATTATAGTGTATAATAAACGTTATTATATTAAGCCCAGTGCCATTCTTGCTCAAAAGTTCAAAGTTGTTTTTATGTAATATAATTTAACACTGTAACACTATATATTTCTAAGTGTTATGTAAGTGTTCACACATTATTTCCGTGAGACGTAAGTCCAAAAATCATATTTTTAGACTACCGGCGAAAAGTCGTCAGATCTGTTGGATTCATAACATTTGAATCACTCTCTGTGGTTTACAGGGGGTGTGACTGGCAAGATACAGACAAAAACTTAGACTAAACATGAATCATTTATGTGTTGCATCTTAAATTCCACACAAACAAAAGTAGATGCAGGACTTCGATTGTGCACTAATAAAAGCATGTCAAGGAAGTAACAAGCATGCGGTCAAGGAAGTTAACAAGCATGCGGTCTTGGAACACTAACGTTACTGCAAAAGGTATGTGGACACCTCATTTATAAAACGTGCGTATATGCACAGATTTTAAAGGAGCTGTAAGAAATTTATTTCAATTAATCATACATTTTCCCTGATATGTCACTAGACATTAAGAAATCATGTTCATTTCAAATACTTATATCACTGACAACAGTAGTCCGGCCAGGATATTGTCATTTAAAAAGTGAAGTTGCAGCCCTCAACTGATGTTGATGTTGTCATGTTGTGTTTTGGTCTGGTGCTCCACCCTCCACTGATCTACCAATCACGAAGTCAGTAGTGTTGCTGCATTCGGGTTGCCAGCTCTGCTCTAGTTATCACAGCCAATAATATCTGTCTGCAGAGCCGCAGAGCCACAGTTTCACCCCAGCAGTTTCACCCCAGCAGTTTTACCCCGCGCATGCGCAGTTTAATCACAACAGGTTTACCCTTGCGTTTTGGTTTATTTTAAATGATTGTAGCCTACATAGTTTGTGTTCAAATCATTTGTTTTATCTGTGTTCAAGTTTACACCTTAACCACAGGCAGATTTAATTAACTTAACAATAATTCATATATTGACTTAGACTAATAGTTCGCATTTGAATGTCTAATCGGAAGTTTGTGTGGCTGAAAAACGTAAGAGATTAAAGTGTTCATGACACAAGCATTGTTTTATTTCAGTAAAGACCCGGAAGGCCTGCGAGCAACAGTAGGAGCAAAAAATGACTAATAGGAAAAAATAATCAATGCAGTCTCATGAAAGTGCGTATCAATACCACGAATGTTATTTTCTCGTGCCATTTATACGCCAAAAATGGTTTTTGCGTGCATATGCTACGCACTGAAAACCCCTTGGGTAGGATTAGGGGGAGGGGGGTGGGGGTGCGTGCGTATTACACGAAATAAAGTGCATCATATGCACGCGAAAACTGCGTATCATAACAATAACTATTAGATCGTTTTGGACAGAACAACGTGACCGCGCATACGCGGGTAAAACCAAACTGTTGTATTGAAACTGCGCATGCGCGGGTAAAACTGTTGTAGTGAAACTGCGCATGCGCGGGGTAAAACTGCTGGGGTGAAACTGCTGCTGGGGTAAAACTGTGGCTCTGCGGCTCTGCAGACAGACCCTTCTCATCACAGCTGCAGCTAATAACGTGTCGTAATCGGATCCTGCAGCCTATCTGGCAACCTCGAGTCAGTATTTTGAAAGTGATTGCAGTACCAGTTTTGGCCACAATCTTGCATACGGCTCCTTAAACTTAGAGTGTGCGTACGCTAAAATCTACGCCGTCGCCAACGTTATGGATAAAAACGGTCTTTGACGTGGAAGGTGCTTAGCGCGGTGTAAGCAGTCACTTTTTCCTTGTGCCAGAGAGCTGAACTACTGTATTTGGAAATCTAAGCCGCCCACCATACCTACATGAATTTGGACGTTTACGCTACACAGGGCTTAATTTGAAATTCGGCACAACACGGACGAGAAGCGCAGCGCTAATTAATTCTATTAATTAGAATTAATTATCTTAATTCTACAATGTCCTTAAACATAACATTATTGCTGTCCATAAACTGAGAACGTGCGCGTCCGGTAACGTATTTGTGAGTTCACCTCAAAATGAAAATTTCCTGATAATTTACTCACCCCATGCCACACAAGATGTTCATCATGTCATTCTTTCTTCAGTGGAAAATAAATTAAGTTTGAGGAAACCATTTCAGGATTTTTCTCCACTTCAAGCGCAACCAATATGTTGTCCAAATCCAAGTCCAATGCAGTTTAAAAGGGCTTTGAAGTGCTTCAAAGGGCTGTGCACGTTCCCAGATGAGAAATAGGGTCTTATCTTGCGAAACGATCGTTCATATTCTAAAATAAAACAAAAACATTTATACTTTTAGAACCACAATTGTTCGTCTTTGTTTTTTTTTGTTTTGTTTTTTGTTTTTTTAATTGTTCGTCTTTGTGCTGGTCTGCGACGCGCCAGGCATTACGTCATCACGTTGGAAACGTCACAAAATTTATTTATTTTTAAATAATAATCATAATAAATTAAAACAAATATGTCGGTTTTGAAGTTGGAGTAGAAAATGAGAAGGAATTTTTCGCCCTTCCGGAACGTGCACAAGCCCTTTGAAGCAATTCAAAGCCTTTTGAAACTGCATTAATTTGGACTTCAACATGGTTGCGCTTGAAGTCCATTGTGTGGAGAAAAAGTCTGAAATGTTTTCCTCAAAAAACTTAAAGGGGTCATGACATGAGAAACCAAATTTGCCTTGATCTTTTGGTATTTAAAGCTGCAGTACGTAGCTTTTCCTCTTTGTCACCATCTCTGTACGTAATCTGCAATTGCAGTTATTTGCGGAATTATCCAATATTATCTGTCTGCAGTCCCGGAGGCTGCATTTTTTCAGGACCCCAGTTCTAGGACCGCATTTCTAGGACCCTAGTTTTTTTGTGACAGCGCCACCTACCGAGTCGGAGAACCGCAGTCACAGGAACGCATTTCCAGGACCCTAGATTTGGAGGACCGAAAAAAGTGCCACCAAGGCAGTATTTCCACCCAGTTTTAACTACATTAGAGGTTTTTTTTTCAAGTTTGATTACACCCAAATACTACTTTATTTTTTGCAATTAAACCAGGTTCCTAGGAATGTTGAGAAATTATTGGGTCTAAGTAGTATAGCCTACTATAATAACTCAAGTAAAATAAACAAGGAATCATGTTATAGTCTTTTCAGTCACTAGATGGGCCACATTTTCAAGTACAGAGGGAAGACAAGGATGACTCTGGGGGTAGATTTAAGATTGTGTATTTTACAAAATATATAACACCTGAACTTGAACACACAAAATATTTTACAAAATAAAATATAACAACTGAAATTGAACACACAAAATATTTTACAAAATAATATATAACAACTGAACTTGAACACACACAAAAACAAATTTGATCATGGCGTGAACCACATAGACAGAACTTCTATGGATGGACAAACACATGGACAACATCATCACTGACTCCTAAGAGAGAGAAATAGAAGTGAATTAAATAAGGAACATTTAGTTGAACATGTTCTACTCTCTAATTTTAAATTTCATATTTAAAAGATCTTAGTTACCACAGAGTAATGATAATGATAACAATAATGATATCAATCTTCATACCAATTAATGTTCATAATACAATTATTACATACTGTTCAAAGATTTGGAAAAAATATATATTTTGATGTTGTGGGAACAAAGGTTCTAATAAAGCCCATCTGAACTGAGAAAAAAAATAATAATAGAGAGAGATGCAAGAAATCTGGATAGAAATAACATTGACACGACTTGTCCTGACCATATAAGATCAGGAAAGGATCTCCCTTCTTGGATTGTTATGTGTTTCTTGAAAAAATTTTTTAAGTTAATTTCATATAAATAAATAGACATAAATTAGGCCTAAGCCTAGTACTTAACCAATTTATTTATTTATCTTTTGTCATACTATTGCCTACTGTGTCCTTGATAGCACTTCATATAGAGTACAGTATACAGTAAATGACACAATCTAACACGTGGGATTTTAACAGTCAATTATTATAATGGCCTCTCTGATATGTCTGACTATTAAAATGTCATATGTCTCAACCAACTTTATAAAACCATGTCAAAATGAAGAGACGTACACATAACATGTATTGTGGGTAACGTTAAACAGGCTGACTGTGAGCACGTGACAGTGAAAACATTAAGATTATTTTAACTGAATTAAAATGGAAAAACAATGAGTAATTAACATGCTTTCAGAACGAACATGCTACAGTTTATTGTGCTGTAAATAAGTAAACACAGGCTTATCATGCAACAGTTCCGTTAAATGAACGTGCTATCATTTTCCAGCATTAGAGGCTAATATATGATGGCTATGCATTCAAGACTGTTTAGCAAATCACCAGCACGTTGGCAACGTTAACTTTCCAATGAAATGCATCACAATTGTTTTTAAAGTTAAACAAATAAAAATTGATTCGCATTTGATACTCACACTCTGAATGTCATCCATCATCGCTGGTCCTCTAATTCGGTAGGTGGCGTTGTCAATAAAACCTAGGGTCCTAGAAATGCGGTCCTAAAAGTGCGGTCCTGAAAATGCAGCCTCCGTCTCTGCAGGCAGATGCTACTCGAATTATCATCTTCACGTGGGTTGTAAATCGGCATGAAACAGCGCGGATGAACACAGTGTTTTGAGGCGAGTGCTGCTGTCAATCACCGCGCTGTGTGGATACTGTCATTCAGAATCACAGATTCACTTTTTGAAAGTTTGACTAACATAACAATTTTCACCGGAAAATGTCTTCTGAACAAGTAGGCTAAGTAACATCCATTTTTGTTCTGATCAACTAAGGGGGAAAAAGCATTCGACATAAGCGATCGTTAGATTTAATCAACACGATGTACAGCAACCGAGCAAATTATCTTTTGTTTTCAAATTGTTCATGTCAACAACATCAGCATTGCATGACTAACGTTACATTTAATGTGTTTTATGGTTACCTGTGTAGTTCAGAATTCATATTCTCCATATTAGCAAAACGAGAAAGGCACAACAAAGGAAACTCCATAACTGAGTGAATTAAGAAAACGTACTGTTACACGATTGAACTATTGAAATGTCTTACTTGCTCAGCAGAAAAAAGCTGTCTCTTCTTCCGTTTTGAACCCCTTCAAAACACGGAGTTCACGCACCTTTCAAAAGCCCTGCCGATGTTTATCCTTGTGTTCGCATGAGACGGTTTCTTTCTCTTGCTCTAGCCACCTTAAATCCGAAGTACGAAGTCTTTTGGGTATTATAACTGGTGAATCTCCAGTTGACACTGATGATTGTTGTTTGGATCTTTCTGGATCCGCCATACGTTTAATTATGTAAAGTGCTGCGTGAAAAGCCTATACATCTCTACATCTCCTCACGTGCAGTATAGCCGGCTAGCCGAAACTCCTTCTTTATGTGTACAGGCGTGATGTAATGATGCAAAGACATGCTCGAATTTCCCGCGGAAACCCACCAGTACCACTGGAATTAAAATCATTATTACAAGCTAACCGTTTTGAATCTAGCTATGGCAAGCAGATAGTTTTGAACACTGGCTGAATATGTTTTTCTTTTAAAAATAATTATTTTGGATTATTTTTAACTTAAAAAAAGTTACGGACAGCAGCTTTAAAAGGTCTTTGTACCATTAAAACTTCCTGCAAGAGTTATAGCTTAAGACGTCCTCCCCATTATAAACGAACAATTTATTTAATAAAGCTCTAAATACAGCTCGTGGTGGATCCATGGTATGAAGTGACGTCACGGTACGAAGTGATGTACCAGTCGTTTGCATATGACCGCCTCAAGCGCAGGACAACTACGCCTCTATCGTTGTCGCATAAGCTGGCCCAACAATGATGCCGCAAACTGTGAGTAATGAATTTCATCTTAAAACGACTTTTTATGCATAAGCACTGATGTTAGCCAATCATAACAGTAGGCATTAACACTGAACTATAGGGCCGATTCACATATAGCGCCTAAAAATGCGTAGAAAACGCTAGGTGCGCCGCGTTCTCCTTTTTCCAAAGCGATAGGGCGGTTGCACTCCGGAGGCGTCTGTCGTTGCTAAGCTTGTTGTTGTTAAGGTTCTTGTCACGTGACCTACGCACCGTAGGTCCGCGCACCGCTTGCGGCATTCTGAAAAGTTGAGATGTTTTTATCTCGATGCGGTGCGGACACGCTTGGAAAAAACGAGCGCGTCGCTTCCATTATGAGCGCGCATACCGCGCGCCTACATTTGAAATAACTAACTTGAGCGCGCAAAAGACGCGATATGTGAACAGGCCCTTAAATGGGAAACACCCCCAAAACAGACTGTTTGAACCGGAGGATGAGAAACAGGGTGGGAAAGGGTTATAAATGATAAATCACTACATTTTAAAAGGTTTTTGTCCAAAAAACTATAGAAAGACTATAATTGCACCTAAGGGAAAATAATAAAACAAAAAACAAAAACCATGTCATGACCCCTTTAATTTCTTTTCCACTGAAGAAAGAAACATGGAACATCTTGGATGGCATTGGGGTGAGTAAATTATCAGGAATTTTTCATTTTGAGGTGAACTAATCCTTTAAGACATCTGCTTTACAATGAATGATAAACATTACAATGCTCATTAACTTTCGTTAACTCTACAATAAGTACATCCACTTCACCAGCTAATTACTCCTCGACAGCGATGCCATAGAAATATACAGGGCGACCGCAAATACGGAAGTATATAGACAATATTGTAAAGAAGGCGGCGCCCTCGTTTCTCTGGTGCATAGGTCTATAGCATATACACTACCGGTCAAACGTTTTAGATCAGTAAGACTTTTTATGTTTTTAAATGAAGTCTCTTCTGCTCACCAAGGCTGCAATTATTTGATAAAAAAAATTTAAATAAATAATATTGTGAAATATTTTTACAATTTAAAACAGCGGTTTTCTATGTGAATATATAGTGAAGTGTAATTTATTCCTGTGATCAAAGCTGAATTTACAGCATCATTAGTCTTCAGTGTCACATGATCCTACAGAAATGATTATAATATGATGCTCAAGAAACATTTATGATTATTATCCATGTTGAAAACAGTTTTTTACATTTTTATTTCAGAATTCTTTGATGAATAGAAAGTTCAAAAGAACAGAATTGATCTGAAATGGAAAGCTTTTGTAACATTAATCACTACCATTCAAAAGTTTGGGGTCAGTAAAAATGTATTTTTTATTTTTGGGGGAAAGAAATTAGAAAATACTTTTATTCATCAAGGATGAGTTAAATTGAACAAAAGTTACAGTAAAGACATTTATAATGTTAGAAAAGATTATATTTTAAATAAATGCTGTTCTTTTGAACTTTCTATTCATCATAGAATTTTGGGGGGAAAAATGGTACACGACTGTTTTCAACATTGAAAATAATAATTTATGTTTTTTGAGCATAAAATCAGCATATTAGAATGATTTCTGAAGGATCATGTGACACTGAAAACTGGAGTAATGATGTTGAAAATTCAGCTTTCAAATTACATTTGAAAAATATATTAAAATAGAAAACAGTAATTTTAAATTGTCATAATATTTCACAATATTACGGTTTTCACAATATTACTGTTTTTTACTGTTTTTTTTTTTTTTCATCAAATAAAGCAGCCTTGGTGAGCAGAAGAGACTTCATTTAAAAACATAAAAAATCTTACTGATCTAAAACTTTTGACCGGTAGTGTATATATATATACATACACATACATACATAGGCTACATACATACAGCCTACATTATCCTTGCATTGGTTTATGAGTGATACTGAAAACCCCTACTTTATGGAAAGAATATTTTAAACAGCATAGCTAACAGAGTATTGAGAGAAGTTCACGATGCACTGGAACTTGTCTTGGCTACATATAAACCTGGGTATCGTTCTTGAAGATTGTGTATTTAGATCATCATAATCATCTCTACAAATATTTAACATGGGCGCAGCTTCATCTTCCGTCATTATTATCTTTAGCAATAATTTCAGTGTAACATTATCTAAAAATCTGAATTAATATTTTGTGTTGAAGCGGAAAAATGTCTGTGGTGACAAAACTGGACATACGTGTTCAGAGAGGGGAATACCGCTAAACAACACCTGAAGACTGCATGCCACTGGCAATAATCACTGTCTGCATTTGCAATTGTACAGGTGACGTTTCACTCAAGCAACAATAAAGAATTGATTCATCATCCGTCACATTTTTAGAACCACTACAAAAGTTTCACTTCTGAGCCGTTGCATATTTGCTCCCATTTCTCATATTTTGAGCAAGACCTTTATCATACTGAGTGACATTTAATACTGAAACCTGTAATATAATGCTCAGGGTGAGAGATTAAAAGAAAACCTAAACATTTTGCATTTACACAAACCTTCAGAGAGAAAGACATCCAAACCCCCCTAAAATTATCAAATTTAAAATGTAATACAAATATGTAGGCTACATTCAAAGTGATAGGCCAATATGACTTAATAAACTTAAAGGACAAGTTCGGTATTTTACACTTAAAGCACTGTTTTAAGATTGTTTCTGATGAAATAGAATGGTTAAGATTGAAATTTGGACATATGCTGCTGGCCCGAGAATTTTCGGTTTCTGTGGTAGCCTGAGTCTCTGAATGCCTGAGCTGGACATATAGTGCCTAAAGTAATTCAAACAAAAGCCAATTACTAAGCATAGGTGATTGAGGAAAAAAGGTTTCACTTCAGCATGACATAAGAAACTTGAGCTATTTCCCAGTCGGAGACGAGAGTATGGGGCAGTTATCAAGCCTCTGGCACTCTCACTGTCTCTCTTAGTATCAGTGATGTTGACTCAGTCACGTGCAATATATGTAAAGAAGAGCAAACAAAAATTACAGTTTCATTCTGAAAAGGATATGGATGATGTTGTCTGTAAATACATATAGGAAAAGTGCCAGCTTCCCGAAAATTCATTTGAATAAATAAACAATTTTCAACTGCCCCCCCCCCTTTTTTTTTAAATAATGCATTAATTTGATATGAATATAGCCTAGTAAATATTTGTTATAATAGCCTTGTATAAACTAACATTATTTAATATAATGAAACTAATTTAAGATAAACTTTACTACATTTATATAGTTAATAAAGTTTATTAATTAAATGAATAGTTAATGTTTTAAAATGACGATTTATTGATAGTTTGTCATGCATTGACTAATATTAACAAATTAAACTTGATATTTTGCTACAATTAACAGTACACATAAATATATAGCTACATTTAACAAATATATGTACATTTTACAAATACATTTTTCTTTCCAGATGATTGTGGACATGCAAAATTAAACAGGTGACATTTTACAATACAGTTACATTTTACATGAGTTAATGCATTAAGTATCATGAACTAACCATGAGCAATGATTGTTATGGGTACGAGTAATGATGAGTAAGTTATTAGTTACATTTTTGAAAATTAAACAATTTAAACAGTATACACAATACATATTTTACAAATATATATACATACATGCATTTTATTAGTTTTCCATAATTAAATTGAAGTAGGCTATTAGTCCTCATTCACAGATCATCATAACGTTAGGTCTTTCTTTTAAGTCAGTCTATTTAAGTTAAAAGAAGACAACAAGTCATCAAAATGGTTCCTTTGACTCGTGATCTTGAATTCTTGCATCCAATTATTCTTAATACTATTTTAAGGTGTGGTATCTAATTTTGGTTCAGAAACTTGTTCCTCCTCAGGCACAATTGACGGATTGGGTATGATGTTGGCTGAATTCTCCATTTTACTCCGTGGCTCAGTTCCACTCAAGCCCCTGATGTTCTCAGCACTCTTCCTAGCGTATTCATATACATTCTTCATGAATGCATCTTTGGTATTGTGCTCCTTTTTGTAAATAATTATGTAACATTTCTGCAAAAAGTGGCAGCTCAGGATTCCGTAGTTTGAAATAAGAATAACAACCACCTCCACAGCAGGTAAATATTTGCCACTGGTTGTGGCATGCACAGGGATGAAGATGACCCAGGCCATGAGGTAGATGAGCATACCAAATGTGATAAACTTACCCTCATTATACTTCTGCGGAAGTTTTCTGCCTTTAAAAGCAAACGTGAAACATATAAGTGCCAACAAAGCTATGTATCCCAGCATTAACCCGAACATCACATTTGAACCTTCTTTGCATTCCAGCAGAATGACTTTGGACTGCTCTACATTGTCTTTAAAAGGCATGTACAACGTCAGCCAAACAGTGCAAATGATGATCTGCAGCCCCGTGCAGATGCCGATGATTACATACGGCTTGTAGAGCCTGTCCAGTAGCTCCTTCACCTCTAGGTTCATCTGGAATGCCAGAAGAATCTTCAGGGACTTGACCAGGATGCATGAAACACACAGCGTGAAGCTCAGACCAAAGATGACCTGCCTCACCCTACACGTCTCATTCCTCGGTTCACCCACAAAGAAAATGACACTGACAAAACTTCCCAGCAGCGAAAAAAGGGTAAAATGACAAAGGGGTCCGCCTGCAGCCTTTACCACCGGAGAGTGCCTTTCCCAGAAGAACAGTGCAGACGTCAAGAAGAGGAGGAGGACGCCGAAGGCAGCCAGCGTCAACAGAACGATAGCGAACCCACAATTCCACTCAAAGTACTCATAAGTCTTGAGATTACATTTTGAACTATTAACGCTTGACATACTCTTGGAGTCACACTGGAAACATTTTATTGCATCTGAAAGACAATTTAAAAAAAAAATTGACTGTTGGGATTAAACTAAAAATGAAGATCAGAAATTTTCATCCTAAAGGTGCTGTCGAATTAGCTAAATTGCAAACAAGGTACATTGTCAATAGCGTAGAGATGTATGATGCATTTAAGTCATTTTCAAATCAAGTATGCATGTCCTTGGTCATGAGTGAAATCTGTGTGGTGAAATTGTTTGCCCTCATATTCATTCTGATTGTAATGTCTGAATTTTCCAGTGAAATTTTACCCAGCAAAGGTGAATGTGACTTCACCTTTAGAGTAAGGAACGTGGTACAAAGGAACTTACCTGTTTGGTTGGAAAATTGGTTTTCCGCGCAGGCGAGACACTCATAACAGCAAGTGTGCTGACCCTCTGCTGATTTTTTGTACTCCCCTGGCTGACAGCTTTCTGAACACTTAGATACCACTTTCTGAGAAAAAACAAGTGAAAGACTGCGTTAGAGAATGCTTTTTAGAAAATACCGTTCAGGCCATTTAACACAAAACCGGTTAAAAAACAGCGTTGTTTCCTTGCAAAACTTTTGGACTCCTTAAGAAATTTTGCGCTCACTCGCAAAGTACAACATTTTTTTGCAAGCGAACGCAAAGTTTCACTGGATCAACGCAAATAAATTGCGAGAAAGCGCACAAGCATCGATAAACAGTTTTTCCAATAAATTTTTTTTCCCATCACCATGTCTCTTTAGGGTCTCCATACTGTATCGTGATGCAGCGTAGTAAGACCAAAGCCATTTGAAGGCAAGCCTGCAACCTTATATTTTTATTGGATGCCAAAAGAAAGAGAGGCTTCACTACGCTGAAGAAACTTTATTCAAATCAGCGCCATCTTTTTTCTGCTGACGAAAAACTGCAGGAATCAGGAAGCTTTACACAGAATTTTATTTTATTTATTTTTTTACAGCGGATGCCAATGAAAACACGGTAAGTCTATCCCTCACAGCCTCGCTTTCACCTGTCATGACACTCCTCTAATAAAGACTATAAACTGCTTTTGTGAGGAAATAAAGCACACGTGATCCAATATAGCCATTAATCTTTCTCCAATGGTAAAGCCACAGACCCTCATAACTCCCAATAATAAGCCCATCTCTGGTAAGACACTTGCTGCATTCACGGCATGTCATATAAATAATTAAGCTCTGTATGCTTTTGAATCCTTCTCGCTGTACTTTGATGTCATACACCGATTGGTCTGCACAGTGCTGCTTCAAGTCGAACACACCTTAAATCAGTGTGTCAGGTGGTACAGCGGCCATGGTGAAAGTCATAGCTCTCAGGAAATTACGAGTTTACACGCTGTAATTACAAGTTCAACAAGCATGTTCCAGTTCAGAATTAAGGTGGTTACGACATACCCTGAACGCACCTAATGCAAGAGACACTGATGTAAAAACATGCTGCTAGGCACTGGAAAATTGAGACGTGGCAGTTGCCAAAAATGTCCGTTGGTGTCAATAATAATCAAAAAGCTAATAATAACAGTAATACATTTGTGCAAACTGTAAAGAATTATACAAAAATAACCCCTAACAACACGTCCCAATAATACTGTGATACTACGTGTCATGATGCCTTAGTTGGTATCATTGAAAACGGAAAGCTTACTTTAGTAGAAAATTTGTCACTATAAAAATGGTCATTAAAGAGTACAAATTACCTCAATATCACTTTGCTTCTTGGTTGTAAAAGTGAAATTGCTGTAGGATGGATCATATTCTCCTATTTTGCCATATCCTTCAGATTCGTATTCATCCCATAGGAGAATATCATAGCCCAAATTAATGTCGCCGTTCTCATTGAACTTGTACATTACTCCTTCTTTCTCAAAAGTGACATTCCACAACTGTCTATGGAGCTGAAACACAAACATGCAATGATTATTTAGGATGTTAATTGTGACAAGTTAAAAAAAAAAAAAGCAGCAAATTGAATTTGCCAGCAAGTGTTTTTTAGTGTGGTATAGTACCTCCCAGGGCTGGATAGCTGTTGGGATTTTGCATTGTCTTATAACGCAAAGTTCAGCCACAGCATTAGTAATAGCACTGACTGCCATCTGAATGTTGAAGACCAAGTCCGAATACCTGATCAGTTCCTGTACTGCGTTTGTAGCATTTCCTATATAAGGTTGTTTTATAAATTGCTCCAGGAATGAATTGTTCATCTGATCTTCACTTTCAAACTGTAGATCCTTAATGTACTGATGAAAGGGTGTAACATTTCCACTCTTGAAGGTGAAGCCCAGTACTGTTCCAATATCTGAGAGTTTTATATCTTTCAGAATATCTTTAGCAGTTGACCAGTTATCGCTGGCCACCCATACCTTATTACTTGCAACATTCTTTCTCTGTAGACCCTTAAAAAGCAACTTCATTTGAGATGATTTAGCAAATGAGACCACCACATTAACCTTCATATTATTTGCAATGGTGTCCACAGCCTTGTTGATGTAGGTGTTTAATTTTAGTTGGTTTGTTAGGGAGTCTGGAAGGATCACCTTAAAGGCCACACAAATTCCCTCGGATTCAGTGTGATTAACAAAACTTTCCATGGCAGAACGCCCATAGTCTCCATCTGTAATGATAATGCCAACCCAGGTCCAGTTATAGTTCTTCAGAAGTTTTACCATGGCATGGGTTTGGTACTCATCAGAGGGAACGGTCCTCATAAAAGCTGGGAAACGACTTTTGTCACTTAGAATCGTAGCTGTAGATCCGTAACTAATCTGCAGAACAGATAAACAGACAACAATATATTACCCCATGATAATTTTGAGCTATATGAGTGGAGAACTTGCAAGAGCTTACCTGTGGAATCAGCAGAAGGTTGAGTTCTCTGGCAGTTGCGATGGAGATCTCCGAAGACGTGGTCCCAATTAACGCTGTTATAGGCTGGACAGTTTGAGAAGAGTTTGTTTGTGAATCACAGTCTGAGAGAGGCCGTGTGAGATCTTGGATGGCCCAAAGCGCAGTTGTGACATCAGAACATGTGTCATAGATGCGGTATCCAAGAGTAATGTTCAAACTGCTCAACAAGGGGGATCTGTTTGCCATTTCCACAGCATGAATCATAGCTAGAGCCTGATTTAGACCTTTTGTGTAGAATCTAGACAGAAACAAAACCACGTAGAGATGATTGTGACAAGATTCTTCAGATTAAAGCATAAGATACTCTAGTGAAGACTTCAGTGCGTACATAATGATGATGAATTACCATCTAATATATTTTTACGGGGAAAGCACTAAATCAGCATATTAGACTGGTTTCTGAAGGATCATGTTACACTGAAGACTATAGTAATGGTTGCTGAAAATTCAGCTCTGCCATCACAGGAATAAATAAGATTTTAAAATGTATAAAAATAGAAAACAGTTATTTTAAATTGTAATAATATGTATTTTGATCAAATAAATGCAGTCTTGGTAAAAATAAGAGACATACGTCATTCAAAAATACATATATTTTTCTACATCAACAAATCTTTTACTGTAATGTCCATAAATCCCTATTAACAAACAGACCAAAAAAATATTTACTGTCCAACATATATTCACAGACTTAGCCTGGTTCAGTCCAGTCCGCTTTTTTCTGACCTTCATAACTGAATTCTCCAGAATAATCACTCACGTGCTGCAGGTGGGACGCTGAGGAGGAGAGAAGCTGTTTGAGCTTGTGAGGTTCACCGTCGTCACTGCCTCATGGATGGGGAAAATACCTCCAATGATGATGTCTCCAGGGGCTGTTGCCCCATGGAATTGTGTGAGAGAGGCTGTGACCTCCAACTGCACAGACAACATGAGTAAGAGGATCGTCAAATCCAAACGAGCCATCACTGCTGTAGGCTGTTTTTCCTGAGTTCAGCTGGGCGAATGACAGGTGTGCTCTCATACATCTTTGTTTATAATACAGGCTTCCTTATGTTGCATAGACCTCCCACATGTTGCTCAAGTCCCTCCCCCACCTAAACTTCTGTTTAAAAAAGCAGGTATCTTCCTGTAAATCAGGTGAAACATAAATGCAGATAAAACATCTTAACAAAACAACAAAAGGGCCGGAAGTTGTTTCTTGGTACACATGTGTACAGAAAAGAACAATAATTCTAAGGGTTATTATAAGGACTATAATTGTCACAATTGACACAAACGGTAACTAAAATACAGCGGGAACATTTTTCTCATTTTCATTTAGTTTAACTTGGTTGTACCACAATATCTTAAACTGAAATAAAAAAATCATAAACTATTTACACATTAAAAAAAAAATTAAAAAAGAGACAAATATATACAATCAACCAAACCACTTAAACTTTACCTAAAATTAAATTGAAAAATAAAAACTAATTTAAAAGATTAACAAAAACTGTAGTAGTAGGCTGTCTCAATGATAACAAAATAACACTTATCCAAACTTATTTGAATCCTTATTTACTGATTTACTGAATCCTGAATTTACTTAGATATCATCAATTCTTCAGAGCATCTTAACATAACTTTAACTATAACATAAGCTCACTTGTTTGTCTCAGGAGGGAAATAAGTTAAAGGTTGGGGAACTGCAAATAGAGTGGTCAAAAGAAATCGTTAAGACAAAAGAACCGCAAAAATATTATATTAAAAATGTAATAATTTTTAATGAATAAAATTACAAATAATTAAATAAAAACTAATATTTATACTAAACAACGACCTACAAAAACCAAGACAAAACAAGAGAAATGTTAAGTAGTGCATCAATATCATCATTAACATTCATCTTACTTTCAAAGGTCACATAGGCTACTAAAAAAATGAGTGAAAGTGGCTTGTTCACGCCACCTTGTGGTGAAAGCACTCGGATACTTCCATATAGCTTAATTATTGAAAATTATCGCTGCCTTTATGCAGTAGGCTACTTATCATTAATCTAGGAACAGGGGTGGTATCAAAAATCATGTTTCTGTATTCAAGTAATTGTAATAAGCAAGATAATGTACAGCCAGCTGGTAATTACCACAAAATACTCTCCTTCAAATAAAAAAAGAATAAAAAAAAAACTGTCAAATTGTGAGATATAAATTTAGCCATCGCAAGATATGAAGTCACAATTTAGAGATATGGGCCTGGTTTCACAGACAGATCTTAGATTAAGCCAGGATTAGGTTTTAGACAGTTCAATTAGGACAATTAGGTAGCGTTCATAAATGTTCTTTAGAAAAAAAACATTAGCCTACTGGTGTGCATCTTGAGACAAAACATGGCACTGACATATTTTAAAGTCCCCCTGTAGTCAGTCTCCCTTAAAACGCATATGTTGTATTGGTGATCAAATATTTAAATTTGTTACGTTTTCCTGTGAAAAAAAAAATGCATGCCTTAAAAGCTTAAATGTACACCATTGCTTCATTTATTAGGCCTATGCAAGGACTATTAATATGCAAATTAGCCCACTCAATCACACCAGCTCAGAATAGCCTACCTGATTCACAAGGTCAACTTTAATTGCAGAACGCTGCACAATGGCCAGTGGAAATACAATTTCATATCAATGCATTAATTTCAATGCAGGATTTTAGACCACCCCTCTGAAGCAAGGTGTCTTCCAGGGATCCGTTCTTGGTCCATTACTATTGAATTGACTCTGGTTCAGATCTTACATCGACATGATTTTAATGATCATATCTACACTGCAGCGTAGATTACATAAAATATGTGTAAGCCTGCTCTATCTACTCAAGTTGATAAAATCTCCACCTGTTATTGTAATATAGGCTACATCGTATAATTCACCCACCACTATATTTGCTAAATGTACGCGATTTTACATATCAACACAACAGAAACATATAGCCTACTTGGATAACCTGGCTTCTCTTGAGACCCCCCTTCGCAGTATAGGCCTACTAAAGTCCGCCCGCACATTGACATGAGAAAATACTCAGCAATGGTTTTGACTTATGAATTTGCACATGGTTTGTCTTAAAGCATATTAAAAACACCACACAGACAAATAAACAACATTAAAATCTTAATTTTCACCAGAGGGGATCTTTAAGACATGTCAGTGCAAGTTGCTTTCAGTTAAAACATGCATTTAGGCTCAATCCCAATTCACCCCTTGCCCCTACCCCTTGTTTTCGACTGTACCCCTTGGCCCTTATTAAAACAGAGTTACAAGGGGTTGAAATATTCCCCTACGAAATGGAACAAATATGTCGCCGACGATTGATGACGTATCAGGAACCCGATACGTCATCAGTCGTCGGCGACATATTTCTCCATGACAACGACGGACAATGAGCGCCGCTGCTCTAAACTTTAAGGAAACATGATTATATTGTTCCTTCCTAGAAATGTATGTCTTTTCTGTTTCAGAAATGAAATTTAATACACAATTTCTTCATTTAAATGACAATATTATTATTATTATTATTATAAGAGTAAATAAAGTGCATGGTTGTCATCTGGGGCTAAATTTAAATGTTTAACGTTAGCCGTTTGCAAATAAGCCATCTCGCCAGTGATTCGCGATGCATTCTGCACTGTAAAAAATGATTGTGATTTTAACGGTAAAAGACCTGTAAAAATCCTACAGTGAAAACCTGTTAATTAACAGAAAGTTTCCGTACTATATACGGTAAATAACTGTGATAGATCTAATGGTACATTTAACGGTATTTTACAGTAAAATTACATGAAATTTAAAGTTTTTGAAAGTGAAAAAGAACAACTCATTGTACAATTTACAGTAAAATACCGTAAATTGACATTCCCACAATTCCCTGCGTGACACTTCACATTTGATGTATTTTTGTTGAAATAACTGTTTCTTCATAGTTTTCTTAGTTTTTTTCTTATCAGTTATGTACATTGGGGTTTTATGTTACATTTAATGTTGTTAAATTAATGTTTATTGCATTTTTAAAATTTCATGTGGTTACCATGATGGTGTTTAATGTTTGTGCAAATGACACTGTGCAGCTTCTATATATTAGTATTAACTTTCTTATGGAAGAGCTTCATGTGATGAGCTTTGATTGATCATGTGACTTTCATCACTGCTGTGATTGGTGGTTGTCAGTGTATTACAATGGTACAAAACAGATATTAATACTGTAAAAGATCAGTAATTAACATTATCAGATAATAAGATATGGTTTATTACTGTACATTTTAAGTTAAAGGGGTCATGACATGGTTTTTTGTTTTGTTTTATTATGTTCCCTTAGGTGCAATTATAGTATTACTATAGGTTTTTGTACAAAAAATAAATAAAAAATGTAGTGATTTATGAAATTTTCCCACCTCTGATTCAAACAGTCTGTTTTGGGGTGTTTCCCCTTTAAGACTTCAGTGTTAACGCCTATACTGTTATGATTGGCTAACGTCAGTGCTGCTTATGCATAAATTATTAACGTTAATCATTTTGTATCACATGTAGACTACACAATGCTCCACCACGTGAAACTTCGGTCTTCCAATCTTTTACCATCGTGTCAATTCTCAATTGATTTTGATTCATAGAGAGAGAGAGAGAGAGAGAGAGAGAGTTTGAAGGCAGGCGCGCGCGCGGCCGGGGCTCTCGCTCTCTGCTCGTTCTTTCAGTAACATGCCCTGTCAACCAATAACGTTGCTACCGTATTTTTGACGGTAAAGTACTGGCAACCACAGCTGCCGGTTTTTTACCGTAAAAGTTACGGGTTTATTTTTTACAGTTTGTGAACTTTTTCGTAGCCCTCCGTTCGGAGTGTGCCTCTGAAAAATCTCCGTTTCGAGGGCTATGTAGCCCTACCCCTTCGCCCTACCCCTCTATCGCAACAAGAATCGGGACACCCCCTCGACGTGAACGCGCAAAACGGAGAGGAAGGGCCAAGGGGTGAATTGGGATTGAGCCCAAAACCTAGTCCCAGCCTTGTCTGTGAAACTAGGGGATGAAGTATTTATTTTAAGTAATACAACAGGCCATTCAACAGACAATGATGTTGGGATTTGGGAATAACATAATTAAAGGTCCCATATTGTAAACCTTTCGGAATTTTTTATTTTAGGCTTTGATGTCCTTAAGAATATATATTTGCAGTATAGATACCAAAAACCATCCCAATATATTTTTACAGCTACTTTCTCATAAGCTCTGCTAAGAACAGGGCTGCGTTTCCCAAAAGCATTGTAAGCCTAAGTTGATTGTAGAGACCATTGGTGGCAATTGTTCTACGATCAACTTAAGCTTACGATGCTTTTGGGAAACCCAGCCCATGTGGATATTGGCCTTTCTAATTAATATTCATGCACCTTTCTTCTGATTGGCCTGTTGTTTTTTGAGTAACGCACCTGTAATGATGGACATTGCTGAGGGAAATGTTAAGAGGCCTTATATTATGTTCGAGCCAGGCTCAGACCCTGAATCGGCAACGACAGGAGACAAACTACGGCATCCATACTTTCTGCGTTATTGCTGAAGTATTATAATAATTACCATTACATCAATGCTGCACGCAGATTTAACGTTAACGCTAATTTAAACAAACTCAAGACTTTTTTTTGGTCAAATTCGATTTAAATCTCCCAAATAGGCTATATGTTAATAGCTAGTTATACACTGATTTTGAAACACTTAACTGCTTTATAATGTAACGTTAGCAGACAGACACAGAATGCAGTAAGTGCAACTATTGCTTTTCTTACTGAATTCCTACAGTAAGTTGACGTGCAACAATTTCTTTACAATGTTACTTTTTCTGTAAAAGGTATACTTGTGGTAAATGTGCAAAGATACCCACAGAACGCGAGAACATATGCTGAAATTGACGCCAAAGGTAACGTTAAACTTGTAAAACTATGAACTATAGGGAGAACAGTGTTCTCTTATATTAATGTTGTTCGGAAGCCTGTGCAATGATGTAGTTTCTTGACGGTAGGCAGTGCCATAGACAGGGCAGTGCTCGGGGTTGTGACTGAAGGCGGTGACTGAGTAGTTCTGACATCACATTTATACGGAAGTCACAACGCCTCGTGAAATGGCACCGCTACTTAATGCAGGCTGTGTGCATTTGTCTGTTTTTAAACTTAAGGTAGTTTCATAGCCCCTAGACCTCTGTTTTCATGAAAAAAGCCAGGAAGTTTCAATTTTGACAGTATGGGACCTTTAAACATGGTCACAATGAAGAGTAAGCAACAGGGAAGTAGCTAAATTCACAAGTAGGCGGCCTCCAACTGCACATGAGCAGTTAAGGCATGGTGTAGGCCACAGTTGAGCCACTCATGAGCACAAAAGAGCACCAAAACAATGCATCGCTTCTAGGGGAAAAGGAGAGGAGGGAGGGAGATAGGGAGAGGGCAATTCTGACTAGCAGTAATCTACAGGAGCAAAAGGGCAATGTAGTAAACATGATAGGAAGGCGGAGACACTACAACAAAACAAGATTGTGGCTGAACCGTGTAGTGGTATGTGGAGATTAAAAGACTGAAGAGAAAGATGAAGAGCTGAAAGAAAGAGAGGAAAAGAGTCAGAGACGACGGCTTCCTTGTTTACCAACTTGTGCAATCCTGATAACCAGCAGGAGACAGAGAGAAGTGAAACACTGGGCTATCAGCCCACTGGTGCCTTACTCATCTTGTCTGAGAGGAACTTGCATTGTTTTCCACCTCAGAATCAGTTTTGTATTAATTAAAACAGAGATTGTGCAAAATTCTCACATGTTTGTCATAGGTCAAGCTCCTTTTTGTTCTCGTCTACCCTTGATAATGTGCTAATCGAAGAGAAAAAAAAAACATTCCTAAACAAACCGGAAGAAAACATTTATCCTCAGTGTTCATAGAGATACCTCAATAGAAAGCAAGAGCAAAAGACAGGAGAACAAACATACAAGGTTTCATAGTTAAATTTTATCTGAAACTAAACTTTTAAACCATACAAAACTAGGAACTGTAAATAATATGTATACATGTTTAATATAATATTCTTTTAATAATAATTAAAATCTTAATACAAGCATTGTAGAATGAAGAGACATCTTAAACTGCCATTTTTTCAAGGTGGACAGCAGCTTGATACCAAATTTATTAGATCACTCTAAAGCATGGTACAACAAAAGGAAGGAAATATAGGGAATGAATAACAAAAACAAATAACTGGCCATCTGATTGCAGCTGAAAATCATTTTGAGTGCCCAGACTCACAAGCAAAACAACTAGATTTACACATCAGCCGATGCTTAAGAGCTGAGGACAGCCGTGATCAACAGAAGCTGAAATTATTGCACTAGAAAGAACTAAACAGCCGTTCGGAAATACCAGTCGAGTCATTGGAGTTAAATATTATTTACTAATCATTGCAATTTCGAGAATGAGAGCAAAAAGGGGTTTCAATTGTCAAATTGTGGTCCTTTGTAAAATGAAAAGGATAAAAGAAGTGCAAATAGGGCACTTCTCCAATAAATATTTAGGTACAATTCAAAAGCACCGGAAAGGCTCCTTTGCGATCGTAATCAGCTCCACAGCTGGACTTTCAACAGTTTCTCTTGCTCTAGTGAATCAGTGTTAAAAATTGTTTTGAGAGAAATAGACTAAAATGTTATCAGGTTACTGATCACTAAGAATCTTTCAGGAAAAGGATTTTAAGATGCATTGGCAGTTGATCCCTAACTTCCAGTTCTTTCTTCATTTCTCTGAATAAGTAAGCAAACACTTTGCAAAAAAAGAAGACATATCGAAGCATATGCTTCGATAACGTGGAACTGAATGTTTTCCAAGCTTTCATTCTGTGTTCGCTATATAACTAGTTATCAATTAATGTCATCACCATGGTTGTTGCATGCTT
Organism: Semotilus atromaculatus; assembly: GCA_031834385.1. Lineage (NCBI taxonomy): Eukaryota > Metazoa > Chordata > Actinopteri > Cypriniformes > Leuciscidae > Semotilus > Semotilus atromaculatus. The sequence continues at coordinate 5,276,908 of JAULUF010000019.1, read as the reverse complement.
TTTTTTTTACACAGTCTAGCAATGCAATATCATAACAGTCCATGTTTAAAGGTTCCGTTCAATCCACACTGATTGTGTCCTAAAATTACCCGCAAAAATTAATGCAAGATGCAAGAACTGATAACATTTCTGATCAGTCTCATTAAACAACGGTTTCCAGAGCTGGACGGAGACTCAGATTAAATGTGACACTAAGGAATTATGTAAATTGAGGGTTGCACTTCAAGTTCAGAGATGGATAAGGCATTCCAGGGGTACCTATTATGCAAAATGGGTGGAGCCATATTTGAATGTGGGTGTGGCAACCTAAAAGACAGCTTTTGATTTTAGTGTTTGTCTGTGTATTTTTTTCACTCTCTATAATAAGGCAAGGGCACTATTGAGAATCTATGCACAAATGCATACTAAAATGTATACACCATTTGGACACATTCAGTTTTGCCATTTCCTCTTTTATGTAGAGATTGCTGCATTCTCTCTCCGACTACAGTGAGGGTAATCCTAGTGTAATCCTACAGTCATGCAATAGGCCGCAAGTTTTCATCCCTTCGTTAAATTCAAAATCACTCCTTGCATATGCAGCTTGAATAAGCAATCCCTTAGTTAATCCCAGTAAAAGCAGTGATTGCAACTGCTGGCTTTCTGTTTCTCTCTCCCCCAATATGCGGATGGCAAAATGTTATATAATCCAGAACGCCACGCTAATCCTTGCCTGTTCAGTTCCAAACAGGTCAGAATCTTGTAATCTTTATTCCAGAGTCCCCAACAATCAAACGGGCTATGGAGGGATGCACCTGGGACAAAAGAATGTGCAATCAGAAAAGTGAAAAGAAAAAGAAATAAAAAATAAAAATCAACCATTTTAAATCCTTAAAGAGAATTTAGCCATCACAACATTGTTAAATCTTTATAATATTGATTATGAGATTTGCTAGTGTTATTAAATTATCCGTCTTTAACATTGTTAATCAATGAAATATCAACATTAACTATATCTTTAATATCAGCTGATAACTAATGTGGTACTGATATATTGTGCATCCTATACTTTCACTTACCTGTGCCTGCAGTGGCCCATAGGGCACCAACTCTCCATCTACAGTGAGGGTTCCTCGTGGTGAAAGCGGCTGAAGGCGGAATGCCCGAGCAGAAACATGACTGACGTAGGGAGAGCTTAGAGACATATGAGCTCCTCTCTCCATTGCTAAAAACAGTCTAAGCAGCGTTGCCCGGGAGATACCAGCCCGCACAAATGTCAGATGGATCAACCCATCATCAAATCGAGCCTGAGGCGCAGCGAGAAGATCTGCTCCCAAGTGGGACTGGTAGATGGCAAGCACTAAGACAAAATCACCCTCAATAGTGACCCAGTCACGTGTAGGGAGAGGCTGGTCCAGAGGAGGTAGCAGATCATCCTCTGGCAAGTTGATGGATGTCAAGTGATGACGGTTCTTCAAGGGTCCTGCGGGCTCTGCAAGGTCAAAGTTGAAAGAAGGGGTCGGTGAATGAAAAGAAGGTGATGGGGAAGATGAGCTGGGAGTGTTGGGACGCGGTGCGAGATAAGAAGAGTGGGGAGAGGCGCAAGATGGAGACGAAGGAGGGGTCGGCGAAAGGGACAGAGAAAGAGATGGAAATTTTGGAGGGAGAGAATTTGAATGCGATTGGTGGAGAAGGGAGAGGGGCCGTGGTCGTGAGGGGTTCTGGTTCTGGTCCATAGTTTTAGCTTTGAAAGCTTTGAAAGGAGACTGGCGGAATGGAGAGGAGGAGATGGTGAGGGCTCGCTCGCGAGACTTGTCCAGAGGAAAGGCCTCTCTCTGAAAGTAGGTGCCATTTATGTCTTCGTCTTCCTTCCCATAAGCTGCCACCTCCAAGTCTTGGTCAGTGTCAGCACCAATTGGCTGGCTGAAGAAGGCATTAATAATCTGACTAGAGGGAAGCGAGTTTTTACGTAATGTGTGTTGGATGTCAGGTGGCATTGTCTGAGAACTCTCGTCACACTCATTTACCTCATCTCGGTCACTCAAATCTCTTGCTTTCATCACTCCTTGTCCATCTATATCATCCATACTGGATTTATTATCTTCTTTTCCATTATTTCTGGCTATGTTGTCACACTCTTCCCTTTCGGTTGATTCAGAGCTGGTCTCTGATGTCTCTTCCATCTTTTCTTCTGCTTCCACCTCTCTCTCTCTGTCTTCTGCGAGACTGCTTGCTCTCACTACCCCAACCCCTCTTGCCCTCTCTCTCCTCCTCTCCCTCTCCCTCTCTCTCTCCTGCCTCTCCAGTTCTCGTTCCCTTTCTCTTTCTCTATCTCCTTTACGTAGACTTCTTTGTTCACTCAGGCCCATGTCAGAGCAGGTGCGGTGGATGGGCGTGCGACAAAATCCCTCCAATCCTTCAGTAATGCTGCGTGAAAGCGGCCTTCGGGGCAGCTGAGGTATAGCATCGGGGGACGGATTGACCATACCGGGTGGCAAATAGGAAAGACGACCCTTATAGGACCGCAGAGAAGCCAATCTCACCAGAGTTCCCAGTGTAAACCGTGCTGAGCCCAGCCCTCTGTAGCGCTCACTCTCTATGTCTACGTCAGACACGAAACCCCAGGCCACAGAAAGGAAAGAAAAAAGCCTCTTGGGAGCAGGTGGGTACCCATTCTGATTGGATGTGGATGATGAAGCACATGGGCTGGTTGTAACAGAGACCAAATCCATCGGTTTAACCCCACCCCGGCACAGCAGAAAACAGCAGTTGAGGAGGAGAGGCTCCCGAAGGCACATGTCATATCTAAGAGACAAACAAGAAAAGAAATAGATTCAATCACATTCAGAACACCAAAAAAAACCTACATTTTCTTACTTAAAACATGGCACAAAATATTATTCAAATATGGAAGTGACATGGTTGGATCTGTTGCGTGCATTTGTGGATTGATTTGCGTGTGTGGATCTCTTGCTTGCATCTATGGATTGCTATGTGTGTGTGTGTGTGTGTGTGTGTGTGTGTGTGTGTGTGTGTGTGTGTGTGTGGATCTCTTGCATGCATTTGTGGATCGCTGTGTGTGTGTGGATCACTTGCCTGCATCTTGCTATGTGTGTGGGTGGATCTGTCGCGTGCATTTGTGGATTGATTTGTGTGTGTGGATCTTTTGCGTGCATCTGTGGATTGCTTTGTGTGCCTGTGGATCTCTCGCGTGCATCTGTGGATTGATTTGCGTGTGTGGATCTCTCGCGTGCATCTGTGAATTGGTGCGCGCGAATGTGGATCTCTCGCATGCATTTGTGGAAGGTTTTGAGACTGTTTTCACTCCATAATTTTCCTTTTACTAAGATGAGTTTCATATATTTTCTCAGTAGTTGTTTGCTCTGTGTAGGTGTATTGGTAGCAATGTATCTACTTTTACATTCTCAGAAAAAATCTCTTGTGCTGAACCATTGAATTTAAAGTGGTTGTTGCTTTGTAATAAATATTGCCTTGAATTGAGTATATCACTCAGTCTCATTATTTAGTTGGTTAGGGGTAAGGGGTGGAGTTGGGTAGGTTTAGGGGTGGGTTTAGGGATCAGGGGGTGGAGCTGGGTAGGTTTAGGTCTATGTAAGGTGGGAGGAGTTGGATCTGGATCCGACTCCTCCCCGTGGATTTCATGTTCTGCAGTGAGGACCATCTCGGTAATGCATTCGTGGATCGCTGTGTGTGTGGATCTCTTGCGTGCATCTGTGGATTGCTATGTGTGTGTGTGGATCTGTCTCGTGCATCTGTGGATTGCTTTGTGTGTGTGTGGATCTCTCACGTGCATCTGTGGATTGATAATAAATATTGCCTTGAATTGAGTATATCATTCAGTCTCATTATTTAGTTGGTTGAAGTAATATATACCCCCCCCCCCCCCATAATAAGGGAGGTTCTCTGAAGAACTAGAGATTTTAACACAATGTGTTCCAGGTGAGCTCAAGTACATTTCGTACCCTGCGTAGTGGTTTATGGAACCAGAAAGTGCATTTCCAGAGCCACAAGGCAGAATGCCCACAGGAGTTTTTATTGCTTGTTCCCAATCTGGCCTTTCCATAAGGCCATTTATCACCTGCAGAAAAAAAAAGTAGATCAGTTATCTACTACAGAAATCAAACTTGTGTCATTCAGAGTGTTCTACACATCCCCAGCGCCCTTCATTTATTTAATATTTTGGTAAATGTTATCATGTTTTCAGCTACCAATAGAGTATTGTTCTCAACCATTTAATGTCTTTTACCATGTTTTAATCCTTTACACAGGATTTCACAGACTTTCCAGCAAAATTACCAAACTAATTTCCTGCAAAAAGTCAGTAGATTCCATCTTGGATTTGTACTAAGTTAATATATAATGTAACAGAGCCACATGATATTCACCTCGTGCAACAGTCCATCTCCAGATACAATGATAATTCCGTCCCATTCTAGTAGTGAGATCTCTCTGATTAGTTCACGTGCATGATTCTGACGCTCTGCACAACAACAAAAATACATGCATCACATCAGTACAATGCAATAATTCAGATTCTGACAGCTGTTGGTGTGAACGCTTTTATTCTGAACCATTTGTAGTCAACAGCATGTGTGTGTTGTTCTTACCTGTCTGTATAAGGTTGTAGCTGATGTTGGCTTCTCTTATCATTGGAAGTATGTGCGTTTGACACCATTGCATTGCCTGACCCCGGCCACTGAATGGGTTCACCAGCAGCAACAGTCGACGAGGACGGGGCAACATGCTTTTGCAAAATTCTGCACAAACAAAAACAAGCAAGTGAGGATAAGACCTTCATTCTAAGGTTTAATACTGTTACTAATCCAGTCCTAAACCATCTGAAAGTAGACATCATTATGTTTTAGTGGATGTGAAAAATAAGTAAACCTCAAGAACACATATCTGACCTTCATTTAAAAAATACTGATAAAAAGAATTTAAACCATCCAATTGTTAATGGATCATTTCAATTCCATTTTTTTAAAAAGAATTTTTGTACATTTTTCCAAAAACAGAATCACTTAGTTTCTTACATTAACGGTTCAACTGTGTGGTATCTGAGAACATTTCAGTATGTTCTGGGATTTGAGAATTTGGGATAGGTCTCATCTATCCAGAGCACAGTGCATGTATAGTCCTGATCTTAACCTAGATGCTATCTGTTTGTTTGTTTGTTTTTTTAAGATTGAAGGCTTCTTCCTTGACAACTTTCCATCATGTTGGGCATAGTGATGCCGTTTTCTATTTTTCAGATGACTGATTCATGCTTTTTGAAATTAAACTGAGGCAAGACTTTCCTGTCAATTCCTTGATGTTAACTTTTCCCATAAATGTAAAATTTGTTTCTCTTGATTCAAACAGCTGATTGTGAAATGTTATGTTTCAGTTTTGCTTTAATTAGGCTATAGTTTAACCAATCAGTACAATTGAAATTATGATTAAATGTCCTTATATTCAAAACAAATTACCCAGTTTTAATCTGAATTTCTAACACAAATTACAAGCCACATTTATTTCACATTACAAGGTATTTTAATGATTTACTGAACTACAACGACTAGCATAACTAACAAGGACAGAGCGACAACACGCAGCATCTGTTTAAGTCAATAAAGCCTAGTGCATTGCTACCGAATTAACTACACTAAGGCTGTATTTTCCCTGCCACAGACCCACCCATTCTCTGACCAATGACAGCATGTGGTACACATTATGAATGAAAAAACAAAGGAAAAAAGGGAAGGAACAGTTAAACTTTTACACAAATAAATGCAGGCAGACATAATTAATTCTCACAAATTTAGCTCAATATACAAGAAATCAAAGTGGCATCCTATTTACAAGACATACTACTTAACCCCATTATGCAACAGCACTGACTCAAGACCCCATGAAGAATTAGCAGCATACATTATTTTACTATTATTTATATCTTCAGTTTTCAATTTAATTTTAAGTTGTAGTAATTTTGTCCTTAAAATATTTCTATTTATCTTCAATTTACTTTTTAGTTATAATACTTTAACTTAAATTTATTTCAGCTAGATGGAAAGGGAAAAGAATTGTAATGTATATTTTTTTTAGCAGGATCTGAATGCATTTTTCCATCTGATTTCCCACAAACATAAACAACACAGACGCACGTAACTACCGAAAGACAAAGCATCTGTGAACGATCAAACCCTGACACCCACCTGTAGTGGAGCTGACATCCATCCCCCTTAGCAGGCTCTGTATAGCAGCGTTCCATTTTTCCGCCTCAGATCTGCTCTCTGCCAAGTACGCCCTCACCTGTCGGTGTCTAGAGACGCCCTTCCGACGTTTACCCGGAGGGTACCAGTAAAGCACCAGCAAAGGAGGGGCCGGCGATCGTGGGCTGCTGCATCCGGTCAGCTCTGCCAGTGGCAGGAGCAGCCTGGACTGCTTCCCCGCACGTGGAGACAACCGCTGGACGTGGACGTGAGTTGGTGTGAGGGTCAGGGCATAGTTGGTGGAGGCGGGGCTGGAAGGTAGAGATATGCCTCCAGGACTGTTGGGGCTGCTGTTGCTGTTACTTCCACTTCCCCCTGAGCTACTCCAACCGCTGAACTGTCCATGCAACAGGGCCTCCTCGGTCATGGACGGGCTTTCGGGGCCTGGGGAGCGCATGTTCAATGTCTGGCCTCAAAAGTATCTTTGGACTATACAGCTTGAGTGCCTCATGCAGAGGTCTTTCTTCTGTGTTGTAGTGAGATGACTTTCTGGACGGATGCACTAGACGTTTTTAGATATTTTCAACTTTTTTAAGCCCAATCCATGGGCTTTTGCATAAACTTAATGTTACACAAGTTATGAATGATGAAAGTGCTTCAACAGGTTTCTATTCAAAACAAAAAGAAACTTCAGCAGGCTTTACTATCCCTGATAGT